>OZ024825.1:60332761-61532761 GCA_964016985.1 Anodontia alba
CCATTCATCAGTATCTTATTACTGTGCCCAAATCAGCGTACCGTGACGCCTTCAAGAAGTGGATACATCGGCTGAAACTTTGCATTTCTAGCCACGGGGAGTACTTCGAGGGCATGAAATGAGTACTTTTGGGCTAACTTGAAATTTGAGGTCTCCAGATAGAAATAAGCAATTCATTTCGAACATCCCTCGTAAAGTCTTATAAACTTTAACATAAAACTTTTGACCCTACGATAAAACTTAAGTACGAACGAATAATGCTTCTACGGGTGGACAGTCGAACAGATTCCTTGCTGAAAGCTATATACCCTAAACCTTTCAATTAGGGGATAATGAAATTCAACAAAAGGTCTTGATGATATGGCTATATAAACTTAAACGCAAAATTTTTTACTTTTATATGAAAATTTTAAGTCTGTGACCGTGACCTCGGTCACACCCAGGGTGGAGATCTTGCTGAGTAAAACTCTAGACCTATATCTACCAACATGTCAAAAATAAATGGTAATTCTCAAAGGGTCTTGATGATATAGCCATATAAACCTAAACACAAAAAATTTCGACTTTTTTATGAAAATTCCAAGTCCGTGATCTTGACCCCAAGGTCACCCCTGGGGTGGGGATGGTGCTGATAAAAACTTTAGACCTGTATCTACCATCAGGCCAAATATGAATGAAATCCATCAGAGTCTTCAAAATATGAGGTCTTATAAACTTTAACGCAAAAACTTTGACCTTGTGTGATGGAAAGACGCAAAAACTTTGACCTTGTGTGATGGAAAGACGAATGAACGAATGTACGTACGAACGAATGGACAGACGAACGGAAAAGCAAAAACTATATACCCTCACATACTTCGTATGTCGGGGTATAAAAATAAATAGAAAAAAAATATAAATAAATAAAATGCAAAAATAAAATGTAAATAGAAATTTTATGCAAATAAACCATTTAAAATTTATATATAGATATGCGTGATAGATAAATTAAACTACCTAACATAATTATCACTAAAATGCTGAAACTAACAGTATAAGGAAACCATGGTACATAAGATTTGAAGAAGATGGAAGAAGATGTTTTGTCCACTGCAGAATTTTTCTGAAGAGCATCTATCTATTTTTCAGAGATGACTAACATTGACGTAACGGTAGCAGATGAAGAGATGTCTAAATTCAATTATGAAAACAGACCAGTCTGGCCGAGGGTTCCTGCACCATGTACAGTTTCTTCATGCTCACACTCATCCATCTATAATAGTTTTAGACTTTTTATTGTACATTGGAAGAAGATACATGAACCAATTAAAATTGTTTTAAAGTGTTCCTGCGGGAAGAAGTTTGCTAAAAGAAAACATCTAAAAGCTCACCTGAAGATTGACAGCAAACATAATGAAGTCGAAAACCAACATGTGCCAAATGATGAATATATTGATCCACATGATTCACTTCCATATCAATATGGGAATATTGAACACAGAAAGAATATGAAAGATATACAAAAACACATCGCTAGTGAACTTAGGAAGGCAGAAGCCGATAGATTTAAGGACAAAAGACATATTTTAGCCCCATCTACATCAAAAAAATGTTTGTAGAGATGAAATCTTAAAAGAAAGGAATGGAAAAGTTGTGAAAGACATTAATATGTGGGACAGCCCCCAAAGAAGGAAAGGTGTTTTATTTGAATAAGAGACCATCGCAATCCATTAAATTAGTAATATTGAAAATAACAAACATATAGGACGAGAAATTGTATTTATCTAGAATATATTCATAGTGATACAGTGAAAATTTATAAAAAGTGGGGTATAAGGTTATAAGGAATCGAAATATATTTTGTATTTATGAAAATATAAAATATATTTAATAACAGGGGAGGAGTGTGTTTCGGTCCATTTGCTTCATTTCCGATACATTCAGAAATGATGCAAACGTGCATGATGTATTTGACTCCATTAAAATGCACTATTATTATTGTAGAGACAAATGATTTTCTGTCCATTTGTCTCATTCCCGGTACATTCAGGATTGATCCAAATGGACATGGCCTAATTACCTCCCTTAAATATTATTATATTGTCAAAATAACTTTTCTGGTCAAAGTCTCTACATACTGTACAAGGTATGTTCTAAATTCCTTATATACGTATTCTGAAATGTTTACTTCTTTACATTATCATTTCACTGGTTGTATTATAATATCTATGTGTAGTTACTTTGAAAAGTATTTATCTTTTTGTATTGTGTACACACTATTTAATTAATGTTGTATCCAATACATATTGGTAACTTTCTTCTGATTGGGTGGTCAGCATTAGTGGTTAAAACACGGTCTTACAGGTTCTGATAGCATACAAAAGTCCTGTGTTATTCTAGGTGGGCACAATATAAGATAAAGCCATAAATTATTCTTTCTTATGTAGAATAAAGTAAAAGTTTGAAATGTATAACAAAATGCATAAGAAAAACTAAAATACATAAAGCTAACTCATAAATAGAAACGTTCATGGTTGTCTTGACTTTACAACTCATATCACCTCATCCAGAGATTCGAACCTAAACCTCAAGGATTAATAGTCATTGGGAATACCGTACGGAAACACAACACGAAGCTAGACAATGACCCTTTGACTGTTGGTTCTAAGATTTATGGCTTGGTGATTCTACAACTGGGTACATCTAGTCAGTATCTACCGACCGCCCCACTACACATGTAAACAGTACAGGGGCAGGGAAATATAATAAACATCAAAAAGATTGCCTCTGGAAACAAAGAATTCACTACAGATTAGAAAATGGGAGTCTCAGTTTTATTGAGACTCTTCATAAGCAGTAATGAAATTTGCAACACTGCTTACTGTGGTTTTGGAGGAGCTGTCATTTAAAAAATGTAATTTTTTTTTTAAATTTAATGTTGCAATGGCAAACAAACAAAATGGTCACTGGTCATAAAACACATAAACTGGGTAGACAATCATAAAACACATAAACTGGGTAGACAATCATCAAACGATCATAACTGCCAAATATAGTTCACATCACTTCACTGGTTATGGAAAAAATGCAATTTAATTATTTTCTCATTATTAGTTTATGGGAGTTTTCTGTTGCCATGTAAACCAAACCAAGAGGCAGACTGGCAGACTTTTAGCTATTTTCAAGTGCCCTTACCCATTTAACATTTGTACCAAATTAGTCCTACTTCTTCAGTGGTTTTGGAGGAGTACTCGTTTTGTTTTTTTAAATTAATGTTGCCATGGAAACCAATCAAAATGGCCACTGGTCATGAAACGTACAAATTGGGTAGACAATCATCAAATGATCATAACTGCCAAATAAGGTTCACATCACTTCACTGGTTATGAAGAAAATGCAATTTAACCATTTTTTCCCATAATAGTCTAGAGGAGCTTTCTGACCAAGAGGCAGAGCACCATAATTTTAGCTATTCTGAATTGTCCTTACCCAAGTAACATTTGTACAAAATTAGAGTCATACTGCTTCAGTGGTTTTGGAGGAGATGTCGTTTAAAAAATTCCTTTTTTTTTTAAATTTAATGTTGCCATGACAACCAAACAAAATGGCCATTGGTCATAAAACACATAAACTGGGTAGAAAATCATCCAATGATCATAACTGCCAAATATGGTTCACATCACTTAACTAGTTATAGAGAAAATGCAATTTAACCATTTTCCCATTATAAGTCTATGGGAGCTTTCTGTTGCCAGGGCAACCAAACGAAAGACAGATCACTGTAATTTTAGCTATTCTGAATTGTCCTTACCCAAGCAACATTTGTACCAAATTAGAGTCAAACTGCTTCAATGGTTTTTGAGTTGCCATTTAAAGAATCCATTTTCTTAAATATAACGTTGCCATGGAAACCAAACAAAATGGACATAAAACACATAAACTGGATAGACAAGCATCAAATGATCATAACTGCCAAATATGGTTCACATCACTTAACTAGTTTTTGGAGAAAATGCAATTTAATAAGGCTGGCTAATTGGAGCAAACAGTATAAACCCTAATGAGATGCCGCAAATGCGGCGTCTCATCAGAGTCTACACTGTTTGCCACCCATCCAGTTATTTTTAGACACAACAATGAGTAGTAAATTGTACTTGTTCAAATTTTAGATTATGTATGGTAAGAAGTTGAGGTGTCTGAATGCTAACAGTAAATACGGTAAAGTAACAAACACAGAAATCAAATGATTGATTATTAGCAATAATCAGTAATAATAATCATTTTTGTGGAATTTATCAATCAATTAATCGATTATCCGATTAATTGTGCCAGCCTTACAATTTAACCATTTTCCCATTATACGAGGGTCCTGCAAAAAGTTTTGTCACTGGGTTCGGATTACTTCAGTGCTATGTTTTATCAAACATATTTTTATTACAAACCTTCAAAGTATTCCCCCTTTACTGAAACACATGTTTGTAACCTTTTGACCCAGTCACGAAAAGCAGATAAATAGTCTTCTTTTGGTATCTGTTGGAAACACTGATAAATAGCGCTGCCAAGAGAACTTCTAGACGTATACTTATTTCCAGAAAGCATTTTCTTAAGCCTTGGAAATAAAAAGAAGTCACAGGGACTCAGTTCAGGTGAATAAGGTGGATGGTTTAAACCTTTCACCTTTTCAGAAGCCAAAAAAGACTTAACAACCTCACACTTATGAGAGGAGGCATTGTCATGTAAAAGGTAGACTCCTGACCATCCTTTGCTCGGTCCATGTTCCAATGTATCAAGTAAATTGGTCAGTGTATATGACTGCATCTATTTCAATTTGAAATAACTCGGTCAGTTGGAAAGCAATTTGAACAAAATAAATGGGTATTGTTAACTATTCAACACACCATTCAAGTGCAGTGAAGCATTTCAAAATATACCTGGGATAAAACTTAGGAAGCCTATTAGTGACAAAACTTTTTTGCAGGACCCTCGTAAGTCTACGGGAGCTTTCTGTTTGCCATGGCAACAAAACCAAAAGACAGATCACTGTAATTTTAGCTATTTTGAATTGTCCTTACCCAAGCAACATTTGTATCTAATTAGAGTCAAACTGCTTCAGTGGTTTTTGAGTTGCCATTTTAAGAATCCCTCTTCTTGAATTTAATGTTGCCATGGCAACCAAACAAAATGGCCAATGTCATAAAACACATAAACTGGATAGACAATCATCAAATGATCATACTGCCAAATATGGTTCACATCACTTCACTGGTTATGGAGATAATGCAATTTAACCATTTTCCCATTATAAATCTATGGGAGCTTTCTGTTGCCAGGGCAACCAAACCAAGAGGCAGATCATCATAATTTTAGCTATTTTTAAATCCCCCTATCCAAGCAACATTTGTACCAAATTAAGGACAAATTGCTTTCAATGGCTTTGGAGGAGTTGTCATTTAAAAGTGTTAACAGACAGACAGACAGATGCATGGACGGACAGATGATGGACAAAAAGTGATCACTATAGCTCAGGTGAGCTAATAAGAAATGTCTAGGTGAGGCAATTCTAACCAGTATCCACAGTTAAACTATTTATGAAATGTCAAATGGGTAAAATATTTTCAAATGTTAAACAGGTAAAATATGTTCAAACAGCATCTTCTGATTGCCATCTGCAGCATGAAGGTAGGAAAGATTTTACTGGGGGGGGGGGGGGCGGGGGGGGGGGGGGGAGGCGTATGCAGCTTCGCAAACCACATTGCTGCATATGGAGAGACTTAATAAAACTGAGTCTCCCATTTTTGTTCTTTTGTGTATTCTTTGTTTCCAAAGGCAACCTTTCAGATTCTTATTTTACTTCACTGCAGCTGGTGTTAAGTCTCCTATACTTCATCATAGTGCAGATTATATTTTTATTTCCTTTGGGATCACTGAGCCCACTCTGATTACTTTGAAAATCAAATACTGCTTAACCCCACGCTAGTGGGCATATGCAGCATTGCCAACTACATTGCTGCATATAAATAGACTTAATAAAACAGAGTCTCTGATTGTCATTCTTTTGTGTGTTCTTTGTTTCCAAAGGCAACCTTTTAGATTTTTATTTGCTGAAAATATGACTGATCATTACAATGAAACACATCATTTTGCCATAAATATTTGAACACCTCAACCCCTTACCATACTTGTCCCAAAACTTGAACAGCTCCATTTTACTACCTGCTGATGTCTAAAAACTGCTGGATGAGCAGTGAACAGGATGCTCTGATAAGAGACCACATTCTGCTGAGACCTGTCTGTGCAAATGCTTAAGAGAAATGTGGTAGCTCTGATTAAAGTAACATTCAGAATATTATTATTTTTGTTCCAAAACTTACCTTGGTAGTTGAAGGAACTGTCTTGCTGAGGAATTCAAGTTCTTTAACACACACACACACACACACACATACAAAAAAAAAAAAAAAAAAATAACAAAACTCTTCCAAATGTATTACATTAATTATCACCTGGAGTATGGTGGAAGTCAGAATTACTGCAGGGGCTAACACCACTCACCTGGAACAACAAGCCCAAATGCCATCTTGGATTCCCCATCAGAACGATTTTAGCTAATTTTGATCTACATGTCACCCCGATACTTCCTATCAAATTTGAGTCAATTTGCCTTTGGATTCAGAAGAAGGTCAAAACACATTTTCAAGATGGCAGCTGTTCATCATGATACTTCCTACCTACCAAGTTTCCAGTCAACTGGACTTTCGTCTCGGATATGGAGAAGTTTAAAATAAATTTTCAAGATGGCAGCCATGGCAGTCATCCCAGATTTCTAACTGAAACAATTTTAGCATTTTTTAATCTACAAGTCGTTCTGATACTTCCTACCAAGTTTTAAGTCAATTGCCCATTCCAGCCAGGAGAAGAAGTTCAAAACAGATTTTCAAGATGCAGGGATGGATTTCAGACTGATTTTAGCTATTTTTGATCTACAGAAGTTCAAAATAGATTTTCTAGATGGTGGCCATAGCAGCCACCTTAGATTTCGGATCGGAACTATTTTAGCTATTTTTTTTTATCTAATAGTCACCTCAAACCAAGTTTCAAAGCAATCTGTTGGACAGTTCGGGAGGATTTGTTGAAACTGTGAAAAGCTAATGGACGGACGTACAACGAACAAAAGGTGACAGCATAAGCTGACCTTTGCTCCAGGAGAAAAAGAAGAGTCCCATGGGCCATGATTCACTAACCTGAGTAGAACAGCCATTGCATATCTGCAGATGCCATGCAACATTCTTCCAGTATTGCCTCAGCAACTAATCAAAATAGTGAATGGTTTTTAAAAGTAAAATTGCATCAAACAGTTTTCAATATATATATATATCCTTTCGACGTCCGGCATGTTCGGGAACAAAAAACCCATTGCGTAAAAATCTGGTTGAAAAAATGGGGTGATAAATAGCATGTATCTTTTGGAATCTAATGAAATGCAGTTTCTACAGCCATAGTGTAATTTGCGTAATGATTTCCCATTTTTTCCTATATGTTTAATTAAAAATCATGAACTTATTCTGCAAATAAATGCATTGGCATTTTTTTAAATTTTATTTTGGGACCTTGTAAATGGGAAAACTGTAACTCTAAAGAATGTTGTGACTTTTTTTGAGAATTTCAATGGTATGGATGTGAACGACCATAACGTTTTCAAAAGGTTCAGAAATCTATTTAATACGTATTAGTACGATAAAATTTTGAGGATAGTCAACAGAATAATGTACTCAAAACGAAAATTAATGTGAACGCAACGGCCAGAGTGTACCAAAGAGGAATTCTAGTCAAGATGTAATGTTACGTAATTGTATATTAATGATGATTCAATATACAGCACATATTATTTCGAGGTTACAGTGCACCAAATATTGGCAGAGTAATGCCCATTTGAAAATTTCTGTAAACTTTTCGTTTCTGGCTAACTCCTACTAGGGTTTACATCCAATCAAGCTGAAACTTGATTTGTAGTTAGACCATGATGTTTCTTGAAAATATAAAACTCAGTCTTCTCACTATTGAATCAATGACTACTTTCTCCTTAGTCCTTTGCCATTCTAATTAAATAGTACTTTTTAATGAGGTAAAACTTTTTAATATTTTCAAAAATGTGACATTTCGCTATTTTTAGCTTTTAATTATTAATTAGGTAATTACGATATGACAAGTGTGTCCATGCATAATTATAGTCTCAGCTATAATAAATAAACTTTTTACTTAAAAAATATATATATGTTCATCATTTGACTGAAAATGTTTTCTAAGCTTGGCATCTTATTTCAAAATTCCTGGCCATTCTACGACAGAACCACCCTTTTTTTAAACCACATTATTATGTTAAGGACATTTAGCTGTAGAAGACGCGTGCTATTTATCACCCTTTTTTTTCGACCATTTTAATACACTGTGAGCATCTAAAGGATATATATATATATACGACATGAAAGCCGTAACAAAGGAATGAAGCATACCTGAAAAAATCTCACGCCTGCCGTGGAAATCGAACCCGGTCCTCCTGGTTAAAAATCCAATGCTCTAACCCCTGAGCCAAAGAGTCTACTCCCTGACGCAGTTGTCAGAGATTGAATATATACTTAGAAGCTATGCGTAATCTGCCAAGGCAGATAATCGAAGATAGGAGTGCTAGGTCGTAACAATATATATATAAAATCAAATTTAACTACGTCATAATAAACGCACTGCAAACACTGCACCATGCCCCAACACTGCACTTACAACAAGCAAGTGCCATTGTCAACAAGAGCTCCGCCAAGCGGGGCATTATATGCCCGTGGCAAGTTATAAGATGTAGCACATAAACTGGCTCCTGTATAATTCAGTGCTCGGATATAAACTAAGTGGAATTACAAAAAAAAAAAAAATTAAAAATTTTCATTGGGGCATAGCTCTGCTGATATTTGGTGAACTGTAACCTAAAGGTCCAAGCTGGCCCAGAAATTAAGGGAGAAGTGACTTCTCCCTCTGGGAAAATAGGGAGAAGTTTGCTGCTTCTAGGGAGAAGTGCTTTCAGACAGAGGACACACAACAGAAGTATGGCTATATTATAAGCTCATATGAGCCTTCGGCTGATTTGTTTTTCCTATACTTCAATATCGGACCAAACAATAACAAAACAAAAGGGAGCAACCAAAAAAAAACAAAAAATGCTGCAAGAAATTTTTTGTAAACCTTTAACTTGTTTTATACTGATTTATTTTTGTTCTTCAAAGCAGCCAACTCAGGGAAGTATTAAAAAAAAAAAAAAAAAAAAAAAAAAAAAAAATCCAAAAAGAATTATGTTAAGTTTTGATATTAGTCAAGCTTCTTAATTCTGTATCATCTAATAAATGTAGTTATAAAGATTTAATAATTTCCTTGCAAATCTAATAAAAGAAGATGTAAAAAAATTAAATAACTTGCCCATATGGCCATAACTTTAGTAGAAGGATTTAGCCGGAAACGAAAAATTAAAAGAAATTTTCAAAGGGGTACAACTCTGCTAATATTTGGTGGACTGTAACCTTGAAACAACAGGCGCTGCTCCACATCATGGTCTAACTACAAATCAAGTTTCAGCTTGATTTGATGTAAACCGTAGGAGGAGTTAGCCAGAAACGAAAAGTTTACAGAAATTTTCAAATGGGCATTACTCTGCCAATATTTGGTGCACTGTAACCTCGAAATAATATGTGCTGCTCCACATCATCGTGTAACTTTTATGAAGTTTCAGCTTGATCGGATGTAAACTGTAGGAGGATTTAGCCAGAAACTTTTCAAAGGGGTATAACTCTGCTAATATTTGGTGGACTGTATCCTTGAAATAATATGTGCTGTTCCACATCAGGGTCTAACTACAAATCAAGTTTCAGCTTGATCGGATGTAAACTGTATGAGGAGTTAGCCGGAAACAAAAAGTTTACAGAAATTTTCAAAGGGGCATATTTGGTAGACTGTAATCTCGAAATAATATGCGCTGCTCCATATCATGGTCTAACTATAAATGAAGTTTCAGCTTGATCTGATGTAAAATGTAGGGAGTTAACCGGAAATGAAAAGTTTACAAAAATTTTCAAATGGGTATAACTCTGCAAACATTTGGTGGACTGTAACCCCGAAACAATATGCGCTGCTCCACATCATGGTCTAATTATACACCAAGTTTCAGCTTGATCGGATGTAACCTGTAGGAGGAGTTAGCCGGAAACGAAAAAGTTTACGGATGGACAGAAGCCATACCCTGTAACATAATACGTCTTGTTTTTCAAACGGGCGTATAAAAATGAAATCAAGGGAAGGTGCATTAGTCTTTCCCTAAATATAGTTGACATGAACAGGCTTTCAAGTGATTCTTGGTAGAAAAGTAGGAGACTCAAATATATTAAAGTAGGAGAAAAGTAGGAAAAAAGTAGGAATCTGATAATAAAAAGTAGCAGCGAACTAACATGAACTTAGCACCAGATCTCACAGTTACCTGCAGTTTTAAAGTATGGGCACTTTAAATGAGCTTGAATAACAAAATATAAGGCTTGTTTATTTTCATGAGGTTCTGAGATCCCTGGAACATATCTGCCATCAAGCTGATTATTCAATATCCAAACTTAACATTTTAACAAATCATTAAGCATAATGTTAATTATTGTTGTTCCAGAAAGGAGATTAAGGATGTTCCATTACATTGTAGTTGTGCAATACTATAATTCTGGGGATAGTACTTTGGGAAACGCAGGTTCAAGAAAGTAAACTCTAACAAGAGGACCATGATGTTCCTATATCGCTCACCTGAGCAAACAGATTTGCATACTTACTGTTGAAGTTTAAGCCAAGTTCACTGTTCTAAGATTTTTGTATAAATTTTATAGCCCTGCCCCCCCAGCGGCCAAGTCTTTTTAAAGCATCATGACGCCTTGAACTGAATCTTGAAAGAGGGTCACCAAAGGAGCATTTCTGCCATGTTATATTGAAACTGGTCCAGTGGTTTCTGACAAAAAGATTTTGAAGTATTTTACATAGCTATATAGGAAAAATAAGCCCTGCCCCCTAACAGCCATGTTTTTTGACGAATCATGACAGCTTGAACAAACTTGGTAGAGGGTCTGAAAGGAATATTCCTGCCAAGTTATATTGAAATCGGTTCAGTGCTTTCTGACAAGAAGATTTTTAGTTTTCTATATAGATATATAGGGAAAATAAGCCCTACCCTCTTAGCAGCCATGTTTTTTGACGAATCACGATTGTTTGAACAATCTTGGTAGAGGCTCACCAAAGCAACATTCCTGCCAAGAAATATTGAAATCAGTCAAGTGGTGTCTGACAAGAAGAATTTTAAAGTTTTCTATATATATATATATATATATATATATATATATATATATATATATATATATATATATATATATATACGGAAAATAAGCCCTGCCCCCTGGCGGCCATGATTTTTGACGTATCATGAGGGCTTGAACAATCTTGATAGAAGGTCACCAAAGCAACATTCTTGCCAAGTTACATTAAGTTTTATATATAGATATATAGGGAAAATAAGCCTCACCCCCAAGCCGCCATGTTTTTTGACAAATCATGATGGCTTGAACAACCTTGGTAGAGGGTCACCAAAGAAACATTCTTGCCATGTTATATTGAAATCGGTCCATTGGTTTCTGACAAGAAGATTTTTATATAGATATGTAGCGAAAATAAGCCCCACCCCCTGGGGGCCATGTTTTTTGACGAATCGCAATTACTTGAACAATCTTGGTACAGGGTCACCAAGGAAACATTTCTGCCAATTTATATTGAAATTGGTCCAGTGGTTTCTGACAAAAAGATTTTTAAATTTTTCTATTTAGATATACAGGGAAAATAAGCCCTGCCCCCTGGCGCCATGTGTTTTGACGAATCATGACGGCTTGAAAAATCTTGGTGGTGGGTCACCAAGGAAACATTTTTGCCACCTTATAGTGAAACCTGTCCAGTAGTTTCTGACAAGAAGATTTTTAAAGTTTTCTATATAGATATATAGGGAAAATAAGCCCTGCCCACTGGCGGCCATGTTTTTTGACGAATCATGATGGCTTGAACAAACTTCGTAGAGGGTTAGTGTCACGTCCCTGTTTTATCTTGAATATATTTTTATATGTACATAGTATAAAAAGAAGTTTGTTTTGATTTTTATTAACCAGGTTAGATTATTGCATTTGTAACTGGAGCACTGATTATGATGACTGTTTTCCTTTTTAAGAGAGTAGGTACACTTCAGCTTTTAAGTTATGGTATTACGGTAATCACGCGATATGTATGCTGAGGGCGTATTTGATTATTTACGTCTATATACTTGAGAGGTTACCAGACCATTGTATATTCCGAGTGAACCTAGGTTCAGTGATCAGTATCTTCAACTGTTCTGGGATTGATTTTTGTCTCAAGGCTATCTTTTGAATGGGGAGACAATTTTCTTTCGTAATTTTTCAGTTTTGTAGCGTTCCGAGAGAAAAATGTTTTTACTTCATAGTCTGAGCAGTCACTGTGTAAGATTTTGCACCGTTCAGACAATCGAACAGGTTATTTTAAATCTTGACTATCATGGGTCTCTTGTGAATATTATTTTTAGATCTTGAAAATCACGGGTTTCTTGTGGAAACATGTTTCAAAACGTGCCACATTACTATAAAAGTTCCCTGGTTTAGTAAAACTGCACACACTACAATATTTTTCATTTGAAGACTTGTGTTATGATGTTGTGCTGTATCTCGGGGATCTGACCATGGTAAGTCAATAATTTATTTAATTTTATTCTTGCAATATTCTTGCTCGTCTTTACCGCAGCTAAGATTCGAGTAGGTAAATTTATTGCTTTATTACGTTGCGATTCATATATCGTTCGTACTTACAAACCCAGGTATGATATGTAGATATTAATCAGATGGTGCATTAAGTGCAATTCACTAGACCCTGATCAGATGTGTACACTTTGGTTATATGTGTAGACCCTGATCAGACGAAAAAGCTGTGTCGGGTGTGTAGACCCTAACCAGATATGGAAATTAAATTTGGTCGATTCTATAGATCCTGGTCAGTCAGGTGAGTCTGATCGGTTCTGTAGACCCTGATCAGAATGCATACGTTAATATTCTTACTTGAGTAGAGAGATAAATGGATCAGAGCAATGACAGCACTAGCATATTTTAACATAACATATATTCTGGTCTGACATGCATAATGTTTAGGTTTATGATTACCAGAAATATACGCTTGAATGTACGACACAGTCAAGCGTTATGTTAACTGCACATAAATTCAGTAGTTGATACAATTGTGTTTGTGTGTATTTGCAATACCTACAAAATTGCATTTGTATGTATTTTAACACTTTACATAAATGACACATGTGATAATTACCTAGACACCAATACAGAGGGTTTTTTTTATTTGATTATACCCAAGTCTGTTCACTAGAATTTTATACTGTAAAATGGCTCAAGCAGCAAGGAGTCATGTTTGAGGCTATGACGATGGCATGTAGATATTGTACCCAATGATTACGTGGGGACGATGTGTGATCGTGTAATCATTGTGGTGTAATGGCAGTTATAATTTATTGTAGCCTTTAGCGTTCTAAAGGGATTCTTACAGTGGAAGACGCATGGTGTGTTAGTCAGGTATGCCTGACTGTGTGTCTGCCTGTGTTGAATATATGTACAATATTATATATCATTAACAGCGTCCCTGTGGTTTTTGGATCTGATTTTGCTATATAATAATCAATTGCAACGGACTTGTTGAATTACAACATTTGGCGTGCACACTCTGTATACCTAGTGGAAATTAATAAGGCAATATCTTGTAATGTTTGATATTGAGATTTCTAGGACACGATACTTATTTTCAGGACCTGTATACGTATCTGTTTT
This sequence comes from Anodontia alba, assembly GCA_964016985.1. Lineage (NCBI taxonomy): Eukaryota > Metazoa > Mollusca > Bivalvia > Lucinida > Lucinidae > Anodontia > Anodontia alba. The sequence continues at coordinate 60,346,681 of OZ024825.1, forward strand.
CGTCACTGTGTTTGTATCCTGTTAGCATCGTCACTCTATAACCATGATTTGACATCTACAAGTTTTTCCGGGAAGTTGTATCCAAAGTTGTATCCAATCAAGTACAAGTGGTACCCGGTAGATGACATGGAGTATACATTCGTTTACATCACCAGTGACTGATAAGTTACGTCATTATTTTCAATTTTATCCACATGGTGAAAATTATGAAGCTGCCAGCATCTTCCAGAAATATCTCGGACATTCAATTTATGAAATTTTGAAGATTGCTTTATAGTTTTTTTCTTAACTTTCTAAATACATGCTTGTTTTTATTTATAAAGTGTTGTGTTTATCCCCTGATTGCTTGTGATCGCGTCTAGTCCATCGTCACTGGCCCAACGCTCGTCCATTCACAGCCATGTTTTTTGACGAATCGCGATTACTTGAACAATCTTGGTAAAGGGTTAGCAAGGAAACATTTCTGCCTATTTATATTGAAATTGGTCCAGTGGTTACTGACAAGAAGATTTTTAAAGTTTTCTATTTAGATATATAGAGAAAATAAGCCCCACCCCCTGGCCGCCATGTTGTTTGACGAATCATGACGGCTTGAACAATCTTGATAGTGGGTAACAAAAGAAACATTCCTGCAATGTTATATTGAAATCGGTCCAGTGGTTTCTGACAAGAAGATAATGAAAGGTTTCTATACAGATATACAGGGAAAATAAGCCCCGCCCCCTAGCGGCCATGTTTTTTGACAAATCATGATGGCTTGAACAATCTTGGTGGAGGGTCACCAAGTAAACATTTCTGCCAAGTTATATTGAAATTGGTCCAGTTGTTTCTGACAAGAAGATTTTTAAAGTTTTCTATTTAGATATATAGGGAAAATAAGCCCCGACCCCTGGCGGCCATGTTTTTTGACGAATCATGATGGCTTGAACAATCTTGGTAGAGGGTTACAGAAGAAACATTCCTGCCATGTTATATATTGAAATCGATCCAGCAACCCTGACAAGAAGATTTTTAAAGTTTTCTATATAGATATATGGGGAAAATAAGCCCCACACCCCTAGCGGCCATGTTTTTAGACGAATCCAAATGGTTTAAACAATCTTGGCAGAGGATCACCAAAGGAACATTTCTGCAAAATTATATTGAAATAGGTCGAGTGGTTTCTGACAAAAAATTTTTTTTAAGTTTTTAGTAAAAAAATCTATTTTTAGCTCCTGTGACCTAGATATGCAGTGGTTCCGAAACCATTTGAACAATGTTGAAAGAGGGCCAACCAAGGATCATTCCTGTGAAGTTTAGTCAAAATCCAATTAGTAGTTTTGGAGGAGATGACGTTTAAAAAATTGTTTATGGATGTACGGATGGACGAGGGACAAAATGTTATCACAAAAGCTCACCTTGTCACTACGTGACAGGTGAGCTAAAAAGAATCAGCACCATTGCACCATCTTTCCCTTGAACAGCCTACAGTCTCACCATAACCATGAAACTTTATAAACAACAAGCAAATTCAGAGAATTTATGTCCACCACCTATTACAAATCTCCAAAAAATGACCAAGTCAAAAGGTGTCTAAGTTACAGATCCAAACCATATGCACATCTTCAGACCACGCAGAAAATGCATGCAAAGTTCCAAAAAGACTGGTCACAAACCTATATGAGACACTCACTCTACATACACACTATTGAGGCAAAAATGACTAAGTTCACAGTGTGGAAATAGTATTTTGAGCACTCTACCAGGTTGTAGCATTATCTGAACGTAAGCAATCTGGGTAGGTTAGAAGTTTTCCTAACACTCTATAAGGTTGTAGCATTATCTGAACGTGAACAACCTGAATAAGTTAGATATTTTCCTACAACTCTACCAGGTTGTATTGTTATATGAACATAGTAAACCTGGATAGAATGTGTTTAAATTATGATACCTAAATGATTATAGGTGTATACCACAGAAAAGAGGGGAATCGGCTACTTCTTTTCTTATAAATCATACTGGTTTCTCTGTTTCTTTGTTTCTTTTGAAAGAGAACAAAGAAATTGAAGAAGAAGAGGAAGATGAATAAACGATTCAATATATCTTCTCCTTTTATTAATGTCAGACATATGGAGTTCGCCCCTTGCAGTAAAGCCTTACGGGGTGAAGATCCTTTCCAGTTCGGCTTAAAGAGGAACAGATCTAAAATCTTAAAATACTGTTAGTAATCGATAACAATATACTTTCCGATCATTCCTCAAAGATTAGCACTCTTTAATTATTCATTGATTTCAGAAGTTAGTTTGTTAACTATTATTTCTGATTCAATGATAATTAGGAATAGTTAGGATTCTGATCTTCATTCAAAAATGGTTGCACAGAATTCCTTTAAGATAAATGGCTACCCAGTGTTCAAAGCAATCGTTGCTGTTTAATGACTGGTGCCCGTTGATTTCCCTGGTGCCCGGTAGCTGGTGCCTGGTTGCCCGGTGACTGGTGTCCATTGCATGATAACTTCATATAATAACCAGTGTCTTGATGACCAGTGACTGGTACCGGTAGTCGGAACTTGGTATCAGATAACTGGTGACTGGTTACCTGGTGCCTAGGCATTTGATGCCAGGTTGACCGGTGATTTATTACCGGGCAATACATTGCCTGGTTGACCGGTGACCAGTTGACCAGTGACCAGTGCCTGGTTAACTGGGGATAAGTTGCCCAGTGCCTGGTTGACCAGTGCCTGGTTGCCCTGTGCCTGGTTGACCGGTTCCTGGTGAAGCTGACTGTTGCCTGGTGAAGAATGACCGGTGACTGGTTGATCGGTGACCGGTGGACTTATACCATGGGTGCCTTTAAACCCTTAATGTTGCCACCTAATAGGTCTTACCCCGGCAGTAAAGCCCTGAGGGGTGGTGCTCCCATAAAGAAAAGAGTTGTCGCTTAACCCAACAAGGTTGACAACTTTCTTTTCTAAGTCAGCTTCTTCCCCCAAAAAAATTTTCTTGTAGAGTATAGTCTTTTTGATTGTAAGATCCAAAGTTCTATTCCAGTTATAACATTTCAAGGCAGTAGATAACCTGGAACAAAAAGAACGAAATAACTATTTGGAATAACGATTTCCATACTAAACACGACAGTCGTGACAATAAATACGAAAGTCGCGAAAACATATTACCTAAATCAAGGATCAAATTTCACAAGAAATAGAAAATCGATTTAATGAAAATAACATAATCCTCCATGGAAGGAATGATCAAGGAACATAATAAAGCAGGAAATAAGAAAATAGACCAGAGAAAAGAAAAGAAAATTAGAATTTTTTCACCTGGTAAAAATTCCTGTTTATTTTCTTTGTTCCACAGAAAAGAAACTGACACTTGATCAAAAGAGCGTGAAGAGTGACATCACACAGGTATCTCTTAAAGGGACCTTCTGGATTAAGACTCTTTAAGACAACCAAACTGTCATTTTTTCTATGGAAGGTTTGAAATACAGAATAGAATAGCACATTATCTACAGGTTAATGTATTGTGCAGTTAAAATCCTGGATTTATTTCTTATCCACAGAAAAGAAACTGAACACCTGATAAAAACAGCAGGAAAGGTGAGTCACATGCCTTAAAGGGACCTTCTATATTAAGACTTGAGCTGTTTTTCTGTGTTAGGTTTAAGTATAGAAGAGAACAGCACATTATCCATAGGTTAATGTATTATGAAGTTAAAAAAGATATATATATTTTCAAAATAGGGGCTGTGTTGGCCATCTTGGATTTTTGATCAGAAGGATTTCAGCTATTTTTGATCAACAAATCATCCCGATACTCCCTACTAAGTGTCCAGTCAATTGGCCTTTCCAATCAGGAGAAGTTCAAAATAGATTTTGAAGATGGTCAATGCAGCGGACATCTTGGATTTCTGATTGGAATGAGTTTAGCCACTTTTGAGCTACAAGTCAACCCGATACTTCCAAGTTTTAAGTCAATTGGCCTCAAAATAGATTTTCAAGATGGCCACCATGGTGACCATCTTGGATTTCCAATCAGAATGATTTTAGCTAGTTTAGATCTGCAAGTCACCCTGATACTTTCTACTAAGTTTGGAGTCAGTTGGCCTTTTGGTTCAGGATAAGATCAAAGTAGATTTTCAAGATGGTTCCCATGGATGTCATCTTGGATTTCCAATCCAAACTGTTTAAACTATATTTGACCTACAAGTCACCCAAATACTTCCTACCAAGTTTCCAGTCAACTGGCCTTTTGGTTCAGGAGTAGAAGTTTAAAATAGATTCTCAAGAAGGCGGCTGTGGGGCCATCTTGGATTTATGATTGGAGCAATTTTAGCAATTTTTGATCTACAGATCGCCGCATACTTCCTACCAAGTTTTGAGTCAACTGGCCAAGGTGTGTAGGAGGAGATGTCATTCAAAGCAAATTGTTGATGCAGCATGACTGACGATGAACACTGACCAACCACAATGGCTCAGGTGCGCTAAAAATGCAATTTAACTATTTTCCATTGTAAATGTACGGGACATTTCAGTTGTCATAGCAACCAAACAAAAAGGCAGATCACCATAATTTTAGCTATTTTTGAATCCCCCTACCCAAGCAACATTCCTACCTAATAAGGGACAAATTGCTTCAATGGCTTTGGAGGACTTGTCATTCTAAAATGTTAATGGATGAAGACAGACGAAGGGATGGACAGCCGGACTACGGACAAAAAGGTGAGCTAAAAAAATAAACAAAGAAATAAGAACTTACATTTGCTGCATTCCTGGATTGCTCATCATATTTTGTGCCTGAAACAGAAAATGAATAGATATCTTTTCTACCTTTCGATTAAACAATTAAATAAAAAGAAAAATTAGATTCAGACACCTAAAATACACTTAGTGAAGTTTGACGGTGGAACTAAAATGAAGTTTTTATAATAAACCATATTTTAACTAGAGGTCCAAGTGGGCCAGAAATCGCTCAGCTGGATTAGGCTGATCATGATATGTTACACTGTGCCATGGTGGCCATCTTGGCTATCAGATCAGATTGTCTTTAGCAATCCAGACTCTGATGTTGTTTGAAGACTTTCAAGATTGCCACCACCACCATCTTGGATATTGGAACTGAACAATTTAGCAATTTTGAATCTCCATGTCACCCTGATGCCTCCCATCAAGTTTCGGCTCAATCTGATTTACTGTTTGGGAGGAGATGTGGTTTGAAGAATTTCAAGATGGTGGCCATCTTGGATACTGGAACAGAAGGATTTTAGCAATTCTGAATTTCCATAACACCCAAGTGCCCCAATCAAATTTAATGTCAATCAGACTTACCATTCATAAGCACATATGATTTGAAGATCTTCAAGATGGCTGCCATGGTGGCCATCTTGGATATCAGAACAGAACCATTTTAGCAATGCTAAATCTCCATTCTGTCCCAATGCCTTCCACCAAGTTTCCACTCCATCTGATTTACTATTAGGGAGCAGATAACAACTGAAGACTTTCAAGATGGCCTCCATGGCGGCCACCATGGATACAATTCTCATGAAGATGTTGAAAATTAGAAAAGTTACTGACGGACATACAGATGAGGGATGGACCATGGTCAACAGACCACGGCATAAGCTGACCTTGAGCAAAGCTCCAGGTGAGCTTACAATAGAAGATCTTCAAGATGGCTGCTGTGGATATTGTAACAAAATGTTTTTAGCAATTCTGAATCTCCATGTTGCCCCAATGCCTTCCACCAAGTTTTGGTTCAATCAGACTTATCACTGGGAGCATATGAGGTTTGACGATTTTCAAGACGGCCACCTTGGGGGCCATCTATCTCAGATATTGGACCAGACTGATTTTGGCAATTCTGAATCTCTATGTCGTTCCGATGCCTCCCATCAAGTTTGGGTTCAATCCATATTATGCTTGGGGAGGAGATGTCATTTGAAGAAATTCAAGATGGCCACAGTAGCACCCGCATCTTGGCTGTCAAAATGAAAGGAATTTAGCAGAATCTCCATGTCTCCCCAATGCCTCCCACCAAGTGTCAGCTTAATACCCATTTACCATTCAAGAGCAGATGTCATTTCAAGATTTTCAAGCTGGCCACCATGGTGGCCATCGTGGATATTGGAACAGAAATTAGCAATTCTAAATCTTCATGGATTTCCGACCTGAACTATTTTAGCTGTTTTTGATCTACAAATCATCCAATGCTTCCTGCCAAATTTCCAATCAATAGGCCTATTGGTTCAGGAGAAGAAGCGAAAAATAGAGTTTCAAGGCCATCTTGGATATCCTATCGGAACAATTTTAGCTATTTTTGATCTACAAGTCACCCCAATGCTTCCTACCAAGTTTCAAGTCAATTGGCCTTTTGGTTCAGGAGAAGAAGCAAAAAATAGATTTTCAAGATGGCTCAAATTTAAACCCAAAATACCGAAATGCCAAAATATTACCGAAGCAGAAAACAAAGCTCTCAAATCTTTGTGTCAAAACACGAATATCGTGATCAAACCTGCAGACAAAGGAGGAGCGGTCATGATAATGAACAAAGTTGACTAAATTAACGAAGGTCTGCATCAGTTACAAGACACCAAATTCTACAGGAAAATTACAAAAGACCCCACAAAAAAGACATCGCTAGAGATAACCAACTTTTTGAACTTTTTGAAGGAATGTAAATTACTACCTACAGAGCATTTAAATTTCCTGTCACCGAAGAACCCCAGAACCCCAATATTTTACCTTCTACCTAAAATCCACAAGCAAGATAATCCGGGTAGACCCATAGTCTCGGCGTGCAACAGCCCAACCGAAAAACTATCAGCCTATGTAGACTCTTTCCTGAAACCTCTAGCTCAAAAGGTGGATTCATACATCAAAGACACTGACCAATTCCTTCAGAAACTCATTGAAGTAGGACCGGTGCCGGCAGACTAATATCTAGTAACCATAGATGTGGTTGCACTCTACACTAACATACCCCATAGAGAGGGCATCTTAGCAGTTAAGGAAGCACTAGAAACACGTACAGTCAAACAACCTCTAACTTGGGTCTTTCTACGTATGCTCCATCTAGTCTTGACAAAAACCACTTTTAAGTTCAATGATGGACTCTATGAACAAATATCCAGAACCACAATGGGTACAAGATGTGCACCTAGCTATGCCATTATTTTCATGGGCCATTTTGAGGAGAAATTCCTGAGCACACGCCGACTGTTACCGCTTGTCTGGTGGCGATATATAGACGATATATTCATGATATGGCCACACTCTAGGGAGGAGTTGTACTCTTTCGTCAGTGCCTTAAACAATGTTCATGACACTATAAAATTCACTGTCGGCATAAGCGAGACCCAGGTAAACTTTCTGGACGTAACTGTGTACAAAGACCAAAACGGAACCATCAGTACCGGCTTATATACGAAACCCACTGACGCCCACATGTACCTTCACTATACCTCATACCACCCGCAACACCAGAAAAAGAGTATTCCTTACAGCCAAGCCATTAGACTACGAAGAATTTGCAGCACCCCAGAACTGTTCAGACAAGCAACCAGCCAACTTTTCAACAACCTACTTCTCAGAGGCTACCCCAAACAAATGATCAAAACTGCGATACAAAGAGCTACCGACAAAGGTAGACTCACTCTTCTACTACCAGCAACCACACAAAAAAGTCAGACGAAAATCATACCGTTTACAGTGATTTATAACCCACTAAACCATCTATCAGCAAAATATGCCAGAAAAACAGACACATCCTTGCCTCCGCCCCAGACGCAAAAGAATTACTAACTTACAAATTCATGGTAGTTACAAAGAGAGCCAGAAACATCAAGCAACTACTGACCAAAACGGACGTTAACCCGCAACCTATCCCATTAGGATCTGGCCCGTGCAATATACAATGCGTTTCGTGTAGATTCCTCAAACCAACACGGACAATTACTGTTTCAGCAACACAAGAAACAATTCCCATACGGGGACGGTATAACTGCAAAACCAAAAATGTTATTTATGCGATAGGTTGCACCAAGTGCGGACTTCAATACGTAGGTCAGACAGGCAACACCTTCAATGAAAGGTTCAGGGCTCACCTGACCGACATTCATCAAGAAAACAATATGAAACCAGTCTCACACCACTTCACGTCCAATGGACACAACGTCGACGACGTTACCGCTACCATAGTAACCCAGACTACCGACGACATCAACGTCAGGCTTCGTACAGAAGAAGTTTGGATTCACATCTTTAAATCCAGACAACCAACAGGACTAAACCTTAAGCAATAAAATGTCATTCTGCGATGAATGTCAGCGCAAGTTTGCTTCTAATACTACTTTGAAACGACACAAGAACTCTTTTCACAAGACTCACAGGACAACGTTCCAGTGTGGGCATTGTCACAATGTCTATGCCAGAAAAGAGAATGTGATAAAGCACTCACTGCAGAAACATAACGACTCAGAAGGAAAATTTGTTATTGTCGAAACAACCAATAAGAAATACAAACCAGCCATTTTTAAACCAGATCCGTGGACACCACCGCCCGAAGCGAGAACAAAAAACAGCGGCACTACATACCAGATACGAATACGACAAACACAGAAACAAAAACCCCCAATGGATACCCTGCTCACCACCTACAAGCAGATCGTTCGGGAGTTAAAACACAGACAGAAGATTTGGGACCCTTGATCTACCTCTGATATAGACAATCACTTCAAGACAAAAGTAACCACAGAGATGCTATCTGAGGACTTAGAACTATCCTCGTCCGAGACATCCATTTCCTCAGACGATACCATTTGCCAGGACGAGCCCAATAATGAAGAAACAACGACAGGCATAGGGGTGTACAATGCCTTTATTAGACTCTGAACAGAGACATTAGGACTTATCTTTTACTAATCCAATACTTGTTCTGTTGTATACATTCTCTATATATACTTCCGCCTAACAACTATCTGTTTCTATTTTTAACTTCTAAACAATAAGATCACGTGACCTACGACGACCGTTTTTCAATACTTCAGGAAAAAATTTAAGCATCTTGAAAAAGGTGCACATAGCACCAAAACGCGTCGATCTAATAAACAAAAAGTCAAAAGATACCGTTGTTGGTTGTTTGTTCTGTTGTTTCTACCATATTTTTATTTTAGATATTTTTGTTCTACAAATCACCCCAATTCTTCCTACCAAGTTTCGAATCAATCGGTCATTCGGTTCAGGAGAAGCAGCAAAAAATAGATTTTCAAGATGGCTGCCATGGTGGCCATCTTGGATATCCTATCGGAACAATTTTAGCTATTTTTGATCTACAACTCACCCTGATGCTTCCTACCAAGTTTCAAATAAATTAGCCTTTCAGTTCAGGAGAAGAAGCGAAAAATAGATTTTCAAGCTGGCCGCCATGGCTGCCATTTTGGATTTCCGATAGGAACGATTTTAGCCATTTGTGATCTACAAATCATTCCAATGCTTCCTACCAAGTTTCAAGTCAATTATCCTTTTGGTTCAGGAGAAGAAGCAAGAAATAGATTTTCAAGATGGCTGACATGGGGACCATCTTGGATTTCCGATCAGAACTATTTTAGCTATTTTCGATCTACAAGTCACCCAGATGCTTCCTATCAAGTTTCGAGTCGACTGGCCTTTCAATTCAGGAGAAGAAGTGAAAATGAAAATTGTCAATAAGCAGCGCTTATTTGATACCCCCCGCATAAAGCATAAAACCTTTTTTCTAACAAAATTTAAGTTTCAAAGTGCCGGCGTGACCTTGAAAATAAAGTCAAGGTCAACAAAATCTAACAAGAGGGCCATGATGGCCCTGTAACGCTCACCTGAGCATCATAGCACTTTGAGAACCTGATCTAGAACTGATCAAGGCAAACATTCTGATCAAAATTCAAAATGATTATATTAACAAGTAAGACAATGTAGCATGTCTAATGGACTGTGAAATAAAGGTCAAGGTCAAATATGGATGACTGCACTCAAGAGGCCACGCTAAAATGTATGCATGTACTAAGTATCACTGGCTGTAGGAGCAATAGTAACTGAGAAACTGACGTAAACACAAACACTTCACAAGTACCAAATATCACTCTGTAGGACCAATAATTACCAATAATTGGCTTTTGAGAAACTGACCTAAATGGAAAAACTTAAGAAAGTCACTGGATAGAAAAATATACATCACCTTGAAATCATCATGACAAACATTTTGAGCAAGATTCATGATGATTGCTTTAAAAATGTGACCGCTAGTGATAACAAGGTTTTCCGCTGATTTAGCCACAGTGGTGACCTAGTTTTTGATCCCAGGTGACCCAGTTTCGAACTTGACCTAGAAATCATCAAGACAAACATTTTGAGCAAGATTCATGATGATTGCTTAAACAAGTCACCCCGATGCTTCCTAGAAAGTTTGGAGTCCATTGGCCTTTTGGTTCAGGAGTAGAAGCAAAAAATAGATTTTCAAGATGGCTGTCATGGCGGCCATCTTCAATTTCCGATTGGAACGATTTTAGCTATTTTTGATCTATAAGTCACCCCAATGCTTCCTACCATGTTTGGAGTCAATTAGCTTTTGGGTTTAGGAGAAGAAGCAAAAAATAGATTTTCAAGATGGCTGCCATGGCGGCCATCTTGGATTTCTGATCTGCACGATTTTAGCTATTTTTGATCAACAAGTCACCCCGATGCTTCCTAGCAAGTTTGGAGGTAACTGGCCTTTCGATTCAGGAGAAGAAGCGAAAAATATTTTCAAGATGGCGGCCATCTTGGATTTCTGATCAGCACGATTTTATCTATTTTTGATCTACAAGTCACCCTGATGCTTCCTAGCAAGTTTGGAGTCAATTGGCCTTTCGGTTCAGGAGAAGAAGCGAAAAATAGATTTTCAAGATGGCGGCATTCCAATTTTAGCTATTTTTGATCTACAAGTCACCCTTATGCTTCCTACCAAGTATCGAGTTAATTGGCCCAGGGGTATAGGAAGAGTAGGCTTTTCACGCCGCACGACGGACGACGGACATTGACTGACCATAATAGCTCACCATGAGCACTTTGTGCTCAGGTGAGCTAATAAAACCAGCAATTGGTTAAAAAGATAGTGTGCACACAAACTTTTTACTGCATTAACAAGGCTCATTTTTTGAGTATTTATAATGTGGTGACCTTGAAAATAAGGTCAAGGCCATCAAAATCTAATCACTTCTTTTCCTCATCCTGATGATGTATCTGTGCTAGTTTGGTCAAATTCCAGCCATTGGTTAAAGAGATAATGTGCACACAAACTTTTTACTGCATTAACAAGGCTCACTTTTTTTAATTTATAGTGTAGTGACCTTGAAAATAAGGTCAAGGTCACCAAAATCTAATCACTTCTTTGCCCCATTCTTATGATGTATCTGTGCTACTTTGGTCTATTTCCAGCCATTGGTTAAAGAGATATTGTGCACACAAACTTTTTACTTCATTAACAAGGCTCCTTTTTGAGTATTTATAATGTGGTGACATTGAAAATAAGGTCAAGGTCACCAAAATCTAATCACTTCTTTCCCCCATCCTGATGATGTATCTGTGCTAGTTTGGTCAAATTACATCCATTGGTTAAAGAGATAATGTGCACACAAACTTTTTACTGCATTAACAAGGCTCGCTTTTTTGAGTATTTATAGTGTAGTGACATTGAAAATAAGGTCAAGGTCACCAAAATCTAATCATTTCTTTGCCCCATCCTTATGATGTATCTGTGCTAGTTCGGTCAAATTCCAGCCATTGGTTAAAGAGATATTGTGCACACAAATGTTTTACTTCATTAACAAGCATCCTTTAGGCTCCAGCCATTGGTTAAAGAGATAGTGTGCACACAAACCTTTTTCTGCCTTTTTCTGCATTAAGAAATATTTTTACAAAGGGCAATAATTCCAAGAGAATTGGCCCCTAGCGCTAAGTTTCATCTATGTAGGTACATCTTATTGATATCAATGTGTCTGCAGAAATTGATGAATATCCATGATTGCGTTTTCAAGATATTAGGAAAAAACCAGCGTCACGGATGGACGGATGGACAATGTGAAAACAGTATAAACAAAGTTTGCTGGGGGTATAAATAGATTTTCAAGATGGCGGCCATCTTGGATTTCCAATAGGAACAATTTTAGCTACTTTTGATCTATAAGTCACCCCAATGCTTCCTACCAAATTTCGAGTCAACTGGCCTTTTTGTTCAGGAGAAGAAGCGTAAATAGATTTTCAAGATGTCTGCCAAATAGATTTTCAAGATGGCCACCATCTTGGATTTCCAATCGGAACTATTTCAGCTATTTTTGATCTACAAGTCACCCCGATGCTTCCTACCAAGTTTTGAGTAAATTGGCCTTTCGATTCAGGAGAAGAAGTGAAAAATAGATATTCAAGATGGGGGCCATCTTGGATTTCCGATCGGAAGGATTTTAGCTATTTTTGATCTACAAGTCACCCCAATGCTTCCAAACAAGTTTCGAGTCAAATGGCCTTTTGGTTCAGGAGAAGCAAAAAATAGATTTTCAAGATGGCGGCTATGGTGGCCATCTTGGATTTCCGATCGGAACAATTGTAACTATTTTTGATCTACAAATCACCCCGATGCTTCCTACCAAGTTTTGAGTCAACTGACCTTTCTTTTCAGAAGAAGTGAAAAATAGACTTTCAGGATGGCGGCCATCTTTGATTTCTGATCGGTACGATCTCAGTTATTTTTTATCTACAAGTCACCCCAATGCTTCCTACCAGGTTTGGAGTCAATTGGCCGAGGAGTGTAGGAGGAGTAGGCTTTTAAAGCAAATTGTTGACGTGGCATGATGGACGACGCACGACATTCGATGCACGACAGTCATTGAACGATCACAATAGTGAGCTAACAAGAGGCTCATGGGCCACAACCCTCACCTGAGTTAACTGCTGTAAGTTAATTAGGTCATTTACTCATCATTCCCTATCAGCCTGTCAAGTTTCAAGGCAATGGCTTAAAAGGGCCATAAATAAAAAAAAATCATATTTTTTCAGAAGTTAATTGGGTCATCTACTTATCCTGTCCTTTAAAGGGTTTTTTTACTTCTAGTTTTAGCTCTGGCAACCATTTTGTTCAGCAGAGCAGAACCATTTTAGCAATTTTGATATAGAGGTATAACAGGAACACTGATGTGAAATTATTTTGAAATCTGGCCACTGGCCATGGAGATATCGTTTAAAAGTTTTTCTATTTTTAGCTCTGGTGACCATTTTGTTCAGCAGAGCAGAACCATTTTGGCAATTTTGGTAAAGGGGATAAAGAGGAACATTTCTGCGAAATCAATTTGAAATCAGGCCACTGGCCAAGGAGGAGATGTTGTTTAAAGGTTTTTTTTCTATTTTCAGCTCTGGCGAGCAGAACTATTTTAGAAATTTTGGTAAAGGGCCATTAGAGGGACACTTCTGTGAAATTACTTTGAAATCGTGACTCTGGCAGTGGAGGAGATGTCTTTTAAAGGTTTTTCTATTTTTAGCTCTGGCTACCATTTTGTTCAGCCAAGCGGAACCATTTTAGCAATTTTGGTAGAGGGCCTGTGCAAATATTTTGAATTTGGGCCACTGGACAAGGATGAGATGTCGTTTGAAGATTTTCTATTTTTAGCTGTGGAGGCCATCTTGTTCAATGGAGCAAAACCATTGCAGCCATCTTGGATTTCCGATCCACACAATTTTAGCTTGTTTTGATCCAGAAGTCATCCTGTTGCTAAAGAGCAAGTTTTGGCTCAAAGCGACCAAAGGTTTAGGAAGAGACGTCAAAAACTGATTTTCAAGATGGATTTTCTAACAGTTCATTTAGCTATTTTGTGTCTACTAAGCACTCTAATGCTCATCATCTATTCAAATGGATTATAGAGGAGATGTCCAAAATATGAATTCTCAACATTTTTCCCATATAAATGTATAGGACCCATCCAAATGCATGGGGATGCAAATTTGACTTTGTTGTCAAAAGGTCAAACATCAACGTAGGACCATCATTTTAGCAATTTTGGTAAATCTCCTGTCCCTGATGATTTGCGCAAAGATTAGGCCCCAGGGCTTATTTGGTTCTGGAGAAGAAGATCTTTAAAGGTTTTTACCATATATGGGCATGGTAACCATCTTGGTCAATGGACCATGACATTTTAGCAATCTTTTGTTCCCCTGTCCCAAGGAGGCTCCACACGAAATTTGAGCAACATTGGCCCAGAGGCTTCAGAGGAGAAGTCATTTGAAATTATCAACATTTTTTCAACAAATGTATGGTGACCACACAAATGCATAGGGAAGCAAACGACTTTGCCATAAAAAGGTCAAATGTCAATGTACAACCATTATTTTAGCAAATTTGGTAGTCCTCCCCTCCTCGATGACTTGTGCAAAGATTCAGCCCCAAGGCATCCTCCGTTCTGGAAAAGAAGATTTTTAAAGGTTTTTACCATATATGAGCATGGCGGCCATCTTGGTCAACCAATGCGACCATTTTGGCAATCTTTCATTCACCCAACCTAAGGAGGCTCCATATGAAATTTGAACAAAATTGGCTCAGCGGCTTCAGAGAAGAAGTCGTTTGAAAATGTTATGGGACAGACAGATGGCCGCATGAATGGATGGATTTGAGTTTCAAAGTGCCGGTGTGACCTTGAAAATGAGACAAAGGTCACCAAAATCTAACCACTTCTTTTCCCAATCCAAATGATGTATCTGTGCTAGTTTGGTCAAATTCCATCTATTGATTTATGAGATAGAGTGCACACAAGGCTCACTTTTTGAGTATTTATAATGTAGTGACCTTGAAAATAAGGTCAAGGTCACCAAAATCTAATCACTTCTTTCCCCCATCCTGATGATGTATCTGTGCTAGTTTGGTCAAATTCCAGCCATTGGTTAAAGAGACTTTTTACTGCATTAAGAAAACATTTTACAAAGGGCAATAACTCCAAAAGAATTGGCCCCTAGCCTTTACTTTCTCTTATGTAGGTACACCTTATTGATATCAATATGTCTGCAGAAATTAATGATATCCATCATTGGGTTTTCAAGATATTAGGAAAAAAACAAAGTGTCACTGCTGGACACAAAGACGGACACATGGATGGACGTTCGTACGAATGGACATTTGTTGGGTACTACAGTGTTAATTTTTCGGCTCAAAATACCCAACAAGATGCCTAAATACCCAACAAGTGCCTCAAATTTATTGTGTACTTACTTTGGACACTTATGGAATAAATGGCAAGTACTCAATTCATGCCTACCCAATATATGCCCATTCGTGGGCTCGCACACGTGGATGGACAGATGGATGGACAGACAAAATGAAAACAGTATACACCCCCCCCACCCCCCCCCCCCCCCCCCCCACAAAGTTTGCAGGGGTATACATATCAAATCAGTAGATAACCTGGAACAAAAAGAACGAAATGAAAATTTTAAATTATGCACGACTTTCATACTGAACATGACTGCGAAAACATATTACGTAAATCGACGATCAAAATTCACAAGAAATTGAAAATCTATTTAATGAACATAACAGAATCTTCCGTGAAAGGAAGGATCAAGGAACATAAGAAAACAGGAAATAAGAAAAACAGACCCAGAAAAAGAATGAAAATTACATTTTTTTTTTCAAACCCATAAAAAATCCTGTTGATTTTCTTTGTTCCACAGAAATGAAACTGACATGTGATCAAAAGAGCAAGAAGAGTGACGTCACACAGGTAACTGCCTAAGGGACCTTCTGGATTAAGAATCTTTAAAACAACTGAACTGTCGTTTTTTCTGTGGAAGGTTTGAAATACAGAATAGAATAGCACATTATCTATAGGTTAATGTATTCCAATCAGAGTGATTTTAGCTATTTTTGATTTACAAGTCACCCCGATGCTTCCTATCATGTTACAAGTCAATTGGCCCTTCAGTTCATGAGAAGAAGCAGAAAACAGATTTTCACCATAGCGGCCTTCTTGGATTATTTTTGATCTACATGTCACCACAATGCTTCCTTCCAAGTTTCCAGTCAGTTGGCCTTTAGGTTCAAAAGAAGCAAAAAATAGATTATCAAGATGGCCACCATGGCAGCCATCTTGGATTTCAGATCGGAACGATTTTAGCTATTTTTGATCTACAAGTCACCCCTATGCTTCCTACCAAGTTTCAAGTCAATTGGCCTTTAAATTCAGGAGAGGAAGCGAAAAATAGATTTTCAAGGTGGCCGCCACAGTGGCCATCTTGGACTTCGGATTGGAATGATTTTAGCTATTTTTTATCTACAAGTCGATGTGCTTTGTACCAAGTTTTCAGTCAATTGGCCTTTTATTTCAGGAGAAGAAGCAAAAAATAGATTTTCAAGATGGCTGCCACAGCGGCCATCTTGGATTTCTGATCAGAATGATTTTAGCTATTTTTGATCTACAAGCCAGCCAGATGCTTCCTACCAAGTTTCAAGTCAACTGGCTTTTTGGTTCAGGAAAAGAAGTGAAAAATAAGATGGCCATCATGGCGGCTATCTTGGATTTCTGATCGGAATGATTTTAGCTATTTTTTATCTACAAGTCACCCTGATGCTTCCTACCAAGTTTTGAGTCAATAGGCCCAGAGATGTAGGAGGAGTAGGCTTTTAAAGCAAACTGTTGATGCCGCACGACAGACGAGGCACGACGGACATTGACCGATCACAATAGCTCACCTTGAGCACTTCGTGCTCAGGTGAGCTAATAAGCTGTAGGCCTCATGGTTTCAGAAGAAGATTTTTAAGTTTTTCCCATTACATGTCTATGGGAGCTAATGAAACTCGGGGCATTGCCAATTTAGACCCCAGGGGCTTGATTGGCAGGATTTATGTAGTGGACCTCTGAACATTGCTACATACTAAATGTATAAGCTGTAAGCCTCATGGTTTCACAATAGAAGATATTTTAAGATTTATGTTTTTTCCCATTATTAGTCTATGGGAGTTAATGACTCCAGGGGCGTGACCAATTTGGACCCCATGGTTGGCAGGAGTTATGTAGGAGACCGCTAAACATTGCTATATACTAAATCTGTTAGCTCTGAGCATCATGGTTGCAGAGAAGATATTTGAAGGTTCTTTAGCTATTTTGCTCTATATATACATATAACCCCCTGGGGAGTGGCAAATTTAGACCCCGAGGCTTGACTGGCAGGATTTATGTAGGGACCACTAAACATTGCTACATACCAAATATATTAGCTATGGGCCTTATGGTTTCAGAAAAGAAGATTTTTAAGGTTTTTTTTGTCTATTATAAGTTTATGGGAGCTAATGACCTCTGGGGTGAGGCCAATTTGGACCCCAGGAACTTGATTGGCAGGATTTATGTAGGGAACCACAAAACACTGCTACATACTAAATATATAAGCTGTACGCCTCATGGTTTCATAGAAGAAGATTATTTTTTTCCCATTATAAGTCTATGGGAGCTAATGATCCCGGGCCATGGCCAATTTAGACCCAAGGGGCTTGATTGGCACGATTTATGTAGGGCGCCACTAAAAATTGCACCATTCTAAATATATAAGCGGTGGGCTTCATGGTTCCAGAAAGAAGATTTTTAAGGGTTTTTTTTCCAGTATAAGTCCATGGGAGTTAATGATCCCAGGGGCATGGCCAGTTTGGACCCCAGGGGCATAGTTGGCAGGATTTATGTAGAAGACAACATAACATTGCTACATACTAAATCTATTAGCTCTTGGCCTCATGATTTAGAGAAGATTTTTGAAGGTTCTTTAGCTGTACAGCTTTATACAAACATATGCCCCCTGGGGCGTGGCCAATTTAGACCCCAGGGACTTGATTGGCAGGATTAATGTAGGGGATCACTAAACATTGCTACCTACTAAATGTATAAGCTGTAAGCCTCATGGTTTCATAGAAGAAGATATTTTAAGTTTTTCCAATTATAAGTCTATGGAGTTAATGACCCCTGGAGTGTGGCCAGTTTGACCCCAGGGGCTTGATTGGCAGGATTTATGTATGGGACCACTAAACATTGCTATACACTAAATATATAAGCTGTGGGCCTCATGGTTTCAGAGAATAAGCTTTTTGAAGTTTTTCCCATTATAAGTCTATGGGAGCTAATGACCCTAGGGGCGTGGCCAATATGGACCCCAGGGGCATGGTTGGCAGGATTATATAGGAGACTATATACTTAACATCGCTTCAAACTTAATCTATTCGCTTTTGGCCTCACAGTTTCAAAATAGATTTTTTAAGATTCTTTAGCCATATAGCTCTATATAAACATATGACCCCCATGGGGCATGTTCAATTTGGACTCCAGGGGCTTGATTGGCAGAATTTATGTAGGGGACCACTAAACATTGCTCCATACTAATATATAAGCTGTGGGCCTCATGGTTTCAGAGAAGAAGATTTTTTAAGTTTTTCCCATTATAAGTCTATGGGAGCTAATGACCCCCGGGGCATGGCCAGTTTGGACCCAGGGGCTTGATTGGCAGGACTTATGTAGTAAAAATTGCTACATACTAAATATATAAGCTGTGGGTCTCATGGTTTCTGAGAAAAATATTTTTAAAGTTTTCCCCATTATTAGTCGACAGGAGCTATATATGGGCATGGTGGCCATCTTGATTTAAGGACCATGACCATTTGTACATATTTACAATCCCCCTTTAACACAAGGCTCCAAATGAAGTTTGAAGAAATTTGGCCCAGGAGTTTCAGAGGAGAAGTCATTCAAAGATGTGAACGGATGGACGGACTGACAGACAGATGGACGGACGGACGGATGATGGACGGGGAGTGATCATAATAGCTCATCCTGAGCCTTTGGCTCAGGTGAGCTGAAAAAGCGTAACGCTCCGATGCACAAATGAAACAGAAGCAACATGCCCCTCCAACTTCTTTGAAGTTTGGGGCATAATAAGAGAACTCAGGAACTGATACATTCAGATCCACATCAAGCCCCCAACTCCAAAGGGAACTAGAGCTGGTGTTTGTAAAACACTATGCCCCCAACTGCCTGACTCTAACACTACTTGACTCCAACACTGCTTGCCCATGACAGTAACAATAGTACAAATATACGAGATTTCAATGTTATTTTATTAAAAGGGAAATAACTCTAAAACGGGAGATAATTCGGATAAGAAAAAAAAAAATATGGGTCACTTATTTTTTCATGAGGAATCCATATATGAAATTTCAAAACATTAGCATACATGGTTCTAAACTTATGCTATGCACATGAAAGCAACAAGATTAAATAGCCTAAAATTGCAAAGGGCCATAACTCCAATCACTTTTCATTTATTTGCTTGAAAATTTGGTCAGGTGATCTCCTCCTCAGTCCCAATCAGTATACCAAATATCAAGGCTCTAGCTCAAATACTTTTTGAGATATCTTGCTAACAAGATTTCAATGTTGTTTTATTAAAAGGGAAATAACACTAAAATGGGAGATAATTTGGATAAGAAAAAAATATAGGTCACCTATTTTTTTCATGAGAAATCCATATATGAAATTCCAAAACTTTAGCATACATTGTTTTAAAGTTATGCTATGCATGAGAAAGCATCAGCATTAAATGGCCAAAAATTGCAAAGAGCCATAACTCCAACAACATTTCATTTAACTGCTTGAAATCTCCTCCTCAGTCACAATCAGTATACCAAATATCAAGGCTCTATCTCAAATACTTTTTGAGTTATCTTGCTAAAGAGATTTCAATGTTATTTTATTAAAAAGGAAATAACTCTAAAGTGGGAGATAATTCGGATAAGACAAAACAAGAGGCCCACGGGCCACGGTTCGCTCACCTGGGTGACATAGCCACTGCAGACATGCAGATGTTATGCAACATTTTTCCAATCCTATCATCGCAACTAATGAAAATATCATCATTTGAGCAGTTCTTAGTTTTGAAGAAGAATATATGGGCCTAACAGTCAATGGAGCATGATCATTTGAATAAACTATCAATCACATTTCAACAGAAGGATCAATGTGAAATTTGGTGGAAATTGGCTAAGTGGTTTCTGAAGAATCATGATTTTATACATGTAAACAGCACAGTGGCAGGGAAATATTATAAATATAAACCAGATGATGGCCATCTTAGATTTCCAATCAGAACAATTTTAACTACTGTTGATCTACAAGTCACTTCGATACTTTCAATATAAATGTATATGGCCCATACAAATGGGGAAGCAAATTTGACCTTGGAGGTAAAAAGGTCAAATGTCAACATAGAACCATCATTTTAGCAATTTTGGTAGATCTCCTGTCCCCCATATTTTGTGCAAAGATTAGGACCCAGGGCTTATTTGGTTATGGAGAAGAAGATTTTTAAAGGTTTTTACCATATATGGTCATGGCAGCCATTTTGATCAATGGACCATACCCATTTTAGCAATCTTTCATTCTCCTGCCCACGGAGGCTCCGCATGAAATTTGAGCAACACTGACCCGGAGGCTTCAGAGGAAAAGCCATTTGAAATAATCAACATTTTTTCCATGACAATTATTTTAGCAATTTTGGTAGACCACCCATTCAAGATGATATATGCAAAGATTCAGCCACAAGCCATCGTCAGTTTTGGAGAATAAGAGTTTTAAATGTTTTTTCCCATACAAATGCATAAGGAAGCAAACTTGACCTTGCCATTAAAAGGTCAAATGTCAATGTATGACCATTATTTTAGCAACTTTGGTAGACCCCCTGACCCCGATGATTTATGCAAAGATTTAGCCCCAAAGCATCCTCGGTTCTAGAGAAGAAGATTTTTAAAGGTTTTTACCATATATGGGCATGGCGGCCATCTTGGTCAACAAACCCTGACCATTTTAACAATCTTTTGTTCCCCCTATCTAAGGAGGCTCCATATGAAATTTGAGCAAAATTGGCCCAGAGGCTCCAGAGGAGAAGTTGTTTGAAATTCTGAACATTTTTCCCATACAAATGCATAAGGAAGCAAAATTGACCTTACCGTAAAAAGGTCAAATGTCAATGTACGACCATTATTTTAGCAATTCTGGTAGCCCTCTTGTTCCCGATGATATATGCAAAGATTCAGCTATAAGGCATGCTCAGTTTTGGAGAAGAAAATTTTTAAAGGTTTTTCCCATACAAATGCATAGGGAAGCAAACTTGACCTTGCCGTAAAAAGGTCAAACATCAACGTACGACAATTCTTTTAGCAATTTTGGTAGACCTCCCATCCCCGATGATTCCTGCAAAGATTCAGCCCCAAGGCCTTCTCGGTTCTGGAGAAGAACATTTTTAAAGGTTTTTACCATATATGGGCGTGGCGGCCATCTTGGTCAACGGACCGCAACCATTTTAGCAATTTTTCGTTCCCCCACCCTAAGGAGGCTCCATATGAAATTTGAGCAAAATTGGCTCAGCTGCTTCAGAGGAGAAGTGGTTTGAAAATGTTAACGGACGGACGCACGGACGACGGACGAAGAGTGATCACAATAGCTCATCCTGAGCAGAGCTCAGGTGAGCTAAAAATACGGGTCATCTATTTTTTCATGAGGAATCCATATATGAAATTTCAAAACATTAGCATGCATGGTTCTAAACTTATGCTATGCACAATAAAGCAACAACATTAAATGGCCAGAAAATTGCCAAGGGCCATAACTCCAACAACATTTCATTTAACTGGTTGAAAATTTAATCAGGTAATCTCCACCTCAGTCCCAATCAGTATACCAAATACCAAGGCTCTAGCTTGAATTCCTTTTGGTATATCTTGCTAATGAGATTTCAAGATTAGAAAAACAAGAGGTCCATGGGCCACAACTCGCTCACCTGAGTGACATAACCACTGCAGATATGCAGATATTATGCAACATTTTTCCAATCCTATCATCGCAACCAATGAAAAGATCATCATTTGAGCAGTTCTTAGTTTTGAAGAAGAATATATGGGCCTGACAGTCAATGGAGCATAATCATTTGAATAAACTATCAATCACATTGCAACAGTAGGATCAATGTGAAATTTGGTGGAAATTGGCTGTGGTTTCTGAAGAATCATAATTTTATACATGTAAACAGCACAGTGGCAGGGAAATATAATAAATATAAACAAGATGACGGCCATCTTAGATTACCAATCAGAACAATTTTTGGTCAAATGTCAATATACCTCCCGTCCCTGATGGCTTAAGCCATCCTCAGTTTTGGAGAATAAGAGTTTTAAATGTTTTTTCCCATACAAATGCATAAGGAAGCAAACTTGACCTTGCCGTAAAAAGGTCAAATGTCAATGTATGACCATTATTTTAGCAACTTTGGTAGACCCCCTGACCCCAATGATTTATGCAAAGATTCAGCCCCAAGGCATCCTCGGTTCTGGAGAAGAAGATTTTTAAAGGTTTTTACCATATATGGGCATGGCGGCCATCTTGGTCAACAAGCCGTGACCATTTTAGCAATCTTTCATTCCCTCAACCTAAGGAGGCTCCATATGAAATTTGAGCAAAATTGGCCCAGAGGCTCCAGAGGAGAAGTCTTTTGAAATTCTGAACATTTTTCCCATACAAATGCATAAGGAAGCAAAATTGACCTTACCGTAAAAAGGTCAAATGTCAATGTACGACCATTATTTTAGCAACTTTGGTAGACCTCCTGTTTCCGATGATATATGTAAAGGTTCAGCCATAAGGCATCCTCGGTTTTGGAGAACAAGATTTTTAAAGGTTTTCTCCCGTACAAATGCATAGGGAAGCAAACTTGACCTTGCCGTAAAAAGGTCAAATGTCAATATACGACCTTTATTTTAGCAAATTTGGTAGACCTCCCGTCCTCGATGACTTATGCAAAGATTCAGCCCCAAGGCATCCTTGGTTCTGGAGAAGAAGATTTTTAAAGGTTTTTACCATATATGGGCATGGCGGCCATCTTGGTCAATGAGCCGCGACCATTTTAGCAATCTTTCATTCCCCCAACCTAAGGAGGCTCCATATGAAATTTGAGCAAAATTGGCCCAGAGGCTCCAGAGGAGAAGTCGTTTGAAATTCTGAACATTTTTCCCATACAAATGCATAAGGAAGCAAAATTGACCTTACCATAAAAAGATCAAATGTCAATGTAGGACCATTATTTTAGCAACTTTGGTAGACCTCCTGTTTCAGATGATATATGTAAAGGTTCAGCCATAAGGCATCCTCGGTTTTGGAGAACAAGATTTTTAAAGGTTTTTCCCATACAAATGCATAGGGAAGCAAACTTGACCTTGCCGTAAAAAGGTCAAATGTCAATATACAACCTTTATTTTAGCAATTTTGGTAGACCTCCCGTCCCCAATGACTTACGCAAAGATTCAGCCCCAAGGCATCCTCCGTTCTGGAGAAAAAGATTTGTAAAGGTTTTTATCATATATGGGCATGGCGGCCATCTTGGTAAATGGACCGCGACCATTTTAGCAATTTTTTGTTCCCCCAACCTAAGGAGGCTCCATATGAAGTTTGAGCAAAATTGGCTCAGGGGCTTCAGAGGAGAAGTCGTTTGAAAATGTTAACGGACGGACGTAAGGACGGACGGACGGACGAAAAGTGATCACAATAGCTCATCCTGAGCATAGCTCAGGTGAGCTAAAAATACGGGTCACCTGTTTTTATACCCTGCCACACGATGGTTTCATGTTGGAGGTCCGTGTGTCTGTCTGTCCATCCGTCCGTCAGTCGTACGTACGTCCGCCCGTCCATCCATCCGTATTTCGTTTCCGGATGATAACTTGAGTAAACTTCAAAAGATTTTCACCAAACTTGGTATGTGCATTGATATTGTAGAGAGCTGCTTTGGTATTGCTAATGGGCAAATTTCATCAAATTGTGACCAAGTTATCTGCCAGACACACGCCTATATTTCCGTTTCCGGACAATAACTTGAGTAAATGTCAAGGGATTTTAACCAAACTTGGTACATGCATTGGTATAAAGGAGATCTGATTTGGGATTGCTAATGGGCAAATTTCGCCAATGTTTCACAGAATTATCTGCCCGCGACACGATAATGGCGGGGTATTATAGTTTAATGTTTTTATTTCATAAGGAATCCATATATGAAATTTCAAAACATTAGCAAACTTGGTTTTAAAGTTATGCTATGCACAAGAAAGCAACAACATTAAATGGCCAAAAATTGCAAAGGGCCATAACTCCAACAACATTTCATTTATTTGCTTGAAAATTTAATCAGGTGATCTCCTCCCTAGTCCAAATCAGTATATCAAATATCAAGGCTCTAGCTCTAACACCCTTTGAGATATCTAGCTAATGAGATTTCAATGTTATTTTATTAAAAGGGAAATAGCTCTAAAATGGGAGAGAATTCGGATAAGGAAAAAAAACAAAACAATACAGGTCACTTATTTTTTCATGAGGAATCCATATATGAAATTTCAAAACATTAGCATGTATGGTTCTAAACTTATGCTATGCACATGAAAGCGCACATGAAAGCAACAAGATTAAATAGCCTAAAATTACAAAGGGCCATAACTCCAACAACATTTCATTTATTTGGTTGAAAATTTAATCAGGTGATCTGCTCCTCAGTCCCAATCAGTACACCAAATATCTAGGCTCTAGCTCAAATGTTTTTTAGATATCTTGCTAACGAGTTTTCAATGTTATTTTATTAAAAGGGAAATAACTCTAAAATGGGAGATAATTCAGATACAAAAAAAAAATACGGGTCACCTATTTTTTCATGAGAAAACCATATATGAAATTTCAAAACATTAGCATTCATTGTTTTAAAGTTATGCTATGAACAAGAAAGTAACAACATTAAATGGCCAAAAATTGCAAAGGGCCATATCTCCAACAACATTTCATTTAATTGCTTGAAAATTTAATCAGGTGATCTCCTCCTCAGTCCCAATCAGTATACCAAGTATCAAGGCTCTAGCTTGAATACCTTTTGATATATCTTGCTAATGAGATTTCAATGTTATTTTATTAAAAGTGTAATAATTCTAAAATGGGAGAGAATTCGGATAAGAAAAAATATACAGGTCACCTATATTTTCATGAGTAATCCATATATGAAATTTCAAAACATTAGCATACATGGTTCTAAACTTATGCTATGCACATGAAAGCAACAAGATTAAATAGCCTAAAATTGCAAAGGGCCATAACTACAACAATATTTCATTAATTGGTTAAAAATTTAATCAGATGATCTCCTCCTCAGTCCCAATCAGTATACCAAATCTCAAGACTCTAGCTCAAATACTTTTTGAGATATCTTGCTAACGAGATTTCAATGTTATTTTATTAAAATGGAAATAACTCTAAAATGGGAGTTAATTCAGATAAGGAAAAAATATGGGTCACCTATTTTTTCATGAGGAATCCATATATGGAATTTCAAAACATTAGCATACATGGTTCTAAACTTATGCTATGCACAATGAAGCAACAACATTTAATGGCCAAAAATTGCAAAGGGTCATAACTCTAATTAAAATTTCATGAAATTGGCTGAAAATTTAATCAGGTGATCTCCTCCCAATCAGTATACAAAATATCCAGACTCTAGCTCAAATACCTTTTGATATATCTTACTAATGCGATTTCAATGTTATTTTATTAAAAGTGTAATAATTCTAAAATGGGAGAGAATTCGGATAAGAAAAAATATACGGGTCACCTATATTTTCATGAGTAATCCATATATGAAATTTCAAAACATTAGCATACATGGTTCTAAACTTATGCTATGCATATGAAAGCAGCCAGATAAAATAATCTAAAATTGCAAAGGGCCATAACTCCAACAAAATTTCATTAAATTGGCTGAAAATTTAATCAGGTGATCTCCTCCTCAGTCCCAATCAGTACACCAAATATCAAGACTCTAGCTCAAATACTTTTTGAGATATCTTACTAATGCGATTTCAATGTTATTTTATTAAAAGTGTAATAATTCTAAAATGGGAGAGAATTCGGATAAGAAAAAATATACGGGTCACCTATATTTTCATGAGTAATCCATATATGAAATTTCAAAACATTAGCATACATGGTTCTAAACTTATGCTATGCACATGAAAGCAGCCAGATAAAATAATCTAAAATTGCAAAGGGCCATAACTCCAATTTAATTTCATTAAATTGGCTGAAAATTTAATCAGGTGATCTCCTCCTCAGTCCCAATCAGTACACCAAATATCAAGACTCTAGCTCAAATACTTTTTGAGATATCTTGCTAACGAGATTTCAATGTTATTTTATTAAAAGGGAAATATCTCTAAAATGGGAGACAATTCTGATAAGAAAAAAATGTGGGTCACCTATTTTTTCATAAGGAATCCATATATGAAATTTCAAAACATTAGCATACATGCTTCTAAAGTTATACTAGGCACAAAAAAGCATGATGAACGAACAAAGAAACGAACAAACAGACAAACAAACAAATGAACAGACATGCCAGAAGCAATATGCCCCCAACTTTTTCAAAATTGGGGGCATAAAGACAGTGAAATATAATAAAGCAGCCACAAAATGAATGGACTGAAAGCAGAGTTGGCAAGCATTTCCCATAAAGGTGGGAACCCAAACTTAACTGAGTATATAATCAACTTAAATAATTATTTAAAGAAAAACATTAGAAAGTGAAACACTATATAACAATTAACAACAAGAGAAGTGGTGAAACTGAAGGATGCTCCTCAAAGATGCCCAGTAGTGGGAGGGTTATGTTAGTGAAAGAGTAAAATATTTTAAGAGATATGCTATGGACAAGCTTATTATTGCAAAAGTTAAGATGGGAAGTAACTCAGTTATTTCTTGTAACAGAGTTACAGTTCTTGCACTGATGGCCGTCCCTCAATGTATCAAATTTCACTTGATTCTCTTTTATACTTACAGAGATATGCACCGGACAAATTTAATATTGCAAAAAATATTAAGGGAAGTACTCCATAAATACTGGTGACAGGGTTATGGTTCTTGCATTCTGCAATACCCCTCATGGCCCTCTATCAGTGTATCAAGTTTCATTTATTTA
The DNA here is from genome assembly GCA_964016985.1 of Anodontia alba. NCBI lineage: Eukaryota > Metazoa > Mollusca > Bivalvia > Lucinida > Lucinidae > Anodontia > Anodontia alba. Next base: position 60,373,742 of record OZ024825.1, read on the forward strand.
TCTTCAATACTTTTAGAGATATGCTCCGGACAAGCTTACTATTGCAAAAACAAGAGGCCCATGGGCCACAATGCTCATCTGAGTTAATTGCTGTAAGTTAATCAGGTCATTTACTCATCATTCCTTATTAGCCGTTAAGTTTCAAGGCAATGGCTTAAACAGTTTTTGAGATATCTTGCTTACAAGGTTAAAATGCTGAAATTTTCAAAGGGCCATAAGTAAAATCAGTTTAAACCCCAGGGGTTTGATAGGCAGGATTTATGTAGGGGACTACTAAACATTGCTACATATTAAATACATAAGCTGTGGGCCTGATGGTTTCAGAGAAGAAGATCTTTTAAATTTTTTCCCATGATAAGTCTGTGGGAGTAAATGACCCCAGGGCATGACCAATTTGGACCCCAGGGGCATGGTTGGCAGGATTTATGCTGGGGACCACTACACATTGCAACATAATAAATGTATGAGCTGTGGACCGCATGGTTTCAGAGAAGAAGATTTTTTAAGGTTTTCCCATTGTAAGTCTATGGGAGTTAATGACCCTCGGGGCATGGCCAATTTAGATCCCAGGGGCTTCATTGGCAGGATTTATATAGGGGACCACTAAACGTTGCTACATACTAAATATTTAAGCTATGGGCCTCATAGTTTCAGTGAAAAAGATTCTTTTAGTGTTTTTTTTCAACTATAAATCCATGGGAGCTAATGACCCCCTGAGAAATGGCCAATTTGGACCCCAGGGGCATGGTTGGAAGAATTAATGTAGAATACCACCAAACATTGCTACATACTAAATCTGTTAGCTCTGGGCCTCATGGTTTCAGAGAAGAAGATTTTTGAAGGTTCTTTAGCTACAGGGTTCTATATAAACATATGCCCCCTGGGGTGTGGCCAGTTTGGACCCCAGGGGCTTGATTGGTAGGATTTAAGTAGGGGCTACACATTACTATATACTAAATATATAAGCTGTGGGCCTCACAGCTTCAGAGAAGAAGACTTTTTAGGTTTTTCCCCATTTTAAGTCTATGGGAGCTAATGACCCCCGGGGCACAGCCAATTTGGACTCCAGGGGCATGGTTGGCAGGATTTATGTAGGACACCACCAAACATCGCTACATACTTAATCTGTTAGCTCTGGGCCTCATGGTTTCAAAGAAGAAGATTTTTTAATGTTCTCAGCTATATACCTCAATATGATACAGATGCCCCCTGTCCAGGGCCATCCTCACCCACATGCAGGCATTTTGCAAAAAATGAAGTTGAAAAAAGGGCCATAACTCTCACAACAATTGGCTGATTTTACCCTAAATCAAACTTGACCTCTATTTTATGATTATATACCTATGTATAAAATATGAATCCAATACACCAATCTTTTTTAAAAAAATATCGAAAGGAAAACACTTTTTGAAGGTGAAAAAGGGCCATAACTCCCATAATAATGGGTGGATTTTACCTTAAACCTAACTTGACCCTCTATTTTATGATTATATACCTGTGTATTAAATATGAATCCAATACACTAATGTTTTCAAAAGATATCAAACGAAAACTATTTTTCAAAGTTGAAAAAGGGTCGTAACTCCAAAAATAATTGGTGGATTTTACCCTAAATCGAACTTGATCTATATTTTATAATTATATACTTGTGTATAAAATACGAATCCAATTCACTAATCTTTTCAAAAGTTATGGAACGGAAACAATTTTTGGAAGTTAAAAAAGGGCCATAACTCCCAAAATAGTTGGTGGATTTTACCCTAAATCAAACTTGACCTACATTTTATGATTATATACCTGTGTATAAAATTTGAATCCAATACACTAATCTTTTCAAAAGATATCGAATGGAAACCATTTTTCAACTATTTTTCAAAGTTGAAAAAGGGCCGTATCTCCAAAAATAATTGGTTGATTTTATCCTAAATCGAACTTGACCTATATTTTATAATTATATGCTTGTGTATAAAATATGAATCCAATACAGTAATCTTTTCAAAAGTTTCAAAAGTTATGGAACGGAAACCATTTTTCAAAGTTGATAAAGGGCCATAACTCCCAAAATAATTGGTGGATTTTACCCAAAATCGAACTTGACTTACATTTTACGATTATATACCTGTGTATAAAATTTCAATCCAATATACCAACCTTTTCAAAAGATATCGCATGGAAACCATTTGTGTTATGTACAGGACCGACGGACATACGGACAGGAGTGATACTATATGCATTGAAAATGGCGGGGGCATAATAAACATATGAACCCCTGGGTGTGGCCTGTCTGGAGCCCAAGGGCTTGATTAGCAGGATTTATGTAGGGGACCACTAAATATTGCTATACACTAAATATATAAGCTGTGGGCCTCAAGGTTTCAGAGAAGAAGATTTTTTTAAGTTTTTACCTTTATATGTCTATAGGAGCTAATGACCCCTGAGCCGTGGCCAGTTTAGACCCCAGGGTCGTGACTGGCAGGATTTATGTAGGGGACCACTAAACATTGCTACATCATAATATGTAAGCTGTGAGCCTGATGGTTTCAGAGAAGAAGATTTTTTAAGTTTTTCCCATTGTAAGTCTATGGGAGCTAATGACCCCTGGGGAATGGCCAGTTCGGACCCAAGGGGCTTGATTGACAGGATTTATGTAGGAGACCACTAAACACTGCTACATACTTAATCTGTTAGCTCTCTGCCTCATGGTTTCAGGTTTTTATAAGTTATTAGCTATATATATACATATGACCCCCTGGGGTGTGGCCAGTTTTGAGCCCAGGGGCTTGACTGGCAGGATTTATGTAGGAGACCACTACACATTGCTACATACTCAATACATAAGCTGTGGGTCTCTTGGTTTCAGAGAAGAAGATTTTTTAAGTTTTTTGCATTATAAGTCTATGGGAGCTAATGACCCTGGGGCATGGCCAGTTTGGACCCCAGGTGCTTGATCTGCAGGATTTATGTAGTGGACCACTACACATTGCTACATACTAAATATGTAAGCTCTGGGCCTCATGGTTTCAGAGAAGAAGATTTTTTAAAATTTTTCCCATTATAAGTCTATGGGAGCTAATGACCCCCGGGGAGTGGCAAATTTGGACCCCAGGGGCATGGTTGGCAGGATTTATGTAGGAGACCTCTTAACATTGCTTCATAATTAATCTATTAGCTCTCTGCCTCATGGTTTCAGAGAAGAAGATTTTCGAAGGTTCTTTAGCTATATAGCTCTATGTAGGTATATGATCCCTGGGGCGTGGCCAATTTGGACCCCAGGGGCTTGATTGGCAGGATTTATGTAGGGGACCACTATAGAATGCTACATACAAAATATATAAGCTCTGGGCCTCATGGTTTCAGAGAAGATTTTTTAAGTTTTTCCCATTACAATTCTATGGGAGCTAATGACCCTAGGGGTGTGGCCAATATGGACTCCAGGGGCTCTATTGACAGGATTAATGCAGGGGACCACTAAACACTGCTACATACTAAATATGTAAGCTGTGAGCCTGATGGTTTCAGAGATAAAGATTGCATTATAAGTCTATGGGAGCTAATGACCCTGGGGCATGGCCAGTTTGGACCCCAGGTGCTTGATCGGCAGGATTTATGTAGTGGACCACTACACATTGCTACATACTAAATATGTAAGCTCTGGGCCTCATGGTTTCAGAGAAGAAGATTTTTAAGTTTTTCCCATTATAAGTCTATGGGAGCTAATGACCCCCGGGGCATGGCCAGTTTGGCCTCAGGGGCTTGATTGGCAGGATTTATGTAGAGGACCACTAAATATTGCTACATACTAAATATGTAAGCCGTGGGCCTCATGCTTTCAGAGAAAAAGATTTTTTTAATTTTTTTACCATTATAAGTCTTTTAAGGATAAGGATTTATGTAGGAGACCACTACACATTGCTACATACTCAATATATAAGCTGTGGGTCTCTTGGTTTCAGAGAAGAAGATTTTTTAAGTTTTTCGTATTATAAGTCTATGGGAGCTAATGACCCCCGGGGCATGGCCAGTTTGGAGCCCAGGGGCTTGATTGGCCAGATTAATGCAAAGACCACTAAACATTGCTACATACTAAATATGTAATCTGATGGTTTCAGAGAAGGTTTTCCCATTATAAGTCTATGGGAGCTAATGACCCACGGGGCGTGGCCAGTTTGGACCCCAGGGGCTTGATTGGCAGGATTTATGTAGGGGACCACTAAACATTGCTACATACTAAATATATAAGCTGTAGGCCTCATGGTTTCAGAGAAGAAGATTTTTTAAGTTTTTCCCATTATAAGTCTATGGAAGTTCACGACCCCCTGGGTCCACATAAAGTTTGAAGAAATTTGGCCCAGGGGTTTCAGAGGAGAAGTCGTTCAAAGGTGTGAATGGACAGACAGACGGATGGGCGGACGATGGACGACGAGTGATCACAATAGCTCATCCTGAGCCTTCGGCTCAGGTGAGCTAATTAGGAAGAGAAATTACTCTGTAAGTACTTGTGATAGAGTTACAGTTCTTGCACTCTGCACTTCCTCTGATGGCCTTCTATCAATATATTAAGCTTCTTTTAATTCCCTGTTATATTTGCAGAGATATGCTCCTGACAAGCTTTTTATTGCAAAACTTAAGAAGGGAAGTAACTCCTTAAATACTGGTGATAGGGTTATGTTTCTTGCATTCTGCAATTCTCCTCATAGCCCTCTGCAAAAATTAGGAAGGGAAATAACTCTGTAATTACTTGTGATAGAGTTACAATTCTTGCATTTTGCACTTCTTCTGATGACTGTCTATCAATGTATCAAGTTTAATTTAATTCCCTTCTATATTTTCAGAGATATGCTCTGGACAAGCTTTTTATTGGAAAAATTAAGAAGGGAAGCAACTCCCTAAATACTGGTGACAGGGTTATGGTTCTTGCGTTCTGCAATTCATCTCATGGCCCTCTATCAGTGTATCAAGTTTCATTAAATTATCTTCAATACTATTTAAGATATGCTCCGGACAAAAGTGTGGCAGACGGACGTTCTTACGAGAGGTACGTTATGAGGTTATTCCTTTGATCTTTCTTTGATCTTCTGTAACCCCACAACACCATTTTTTATCTATTCTAACCCCACAACACCAATTTTTACCAAATTTTTACCCCACAATGAATAAACAAATACCCACACAAACGCTAATTTCGGAATGTACCTGGTGTATATATGGACAGACAGACGTACAGACGGACAAAGCGGCGACTATAATTATGCTCTCCCTTGAAAGTTCTGCCTTGGAGCGATCAGTATTACTGGGAGGCTTAAGCTAGCTTTACGGGATCCCAACCCTCGCCCTCAGCTTCCAAAGTGGTAAAAACATATATTTGTTTAGTCTGTATGAAGGTCTTCTAACTCATCCATGAATCATTACTGGCAACAGATAAATGCCATAAAAACTTCAAATATCAACAAGCAAATTCCACAGGGAATTTATGTCCCCCGCCTTATTTTTATTTGAGCTGTTAAAATGAGTCAGTTAACCAGAGGACCATTGGTCCTGTATCACTTACCTAAGTATCGAAGCAGGAAAAACATTGAAGCTAAAAATGTGGAAAAAATAAAAACCAGAATTCCGCGGAAGGCGGCGTCGCACCTGCTGGGGCAAAAGTCACAGGACGTGGTTATTAAATAAATTTATTTCATTCTTAGCAGTGCTTAGTTGGCAAAGTGACAAAAATTAAAGACAAGGATTATATGAATATAGGAATTTCATTGAAAGCATATGCATTTTCTCATATGATGCATGAGAAATTGGGCTCAAAAAGTACCCAAAGTTTGTACACTTTCATACAATCTGAGGTTCACAAAATGACAAAGTTAAAGTGGAAAAAGTGACAAAAATAAATTTAAAAATCATATCCAAACCACGTGCACTTCTGCAGACATGGGAGAAAACATGTGCAATGTTTCAAAAAGACCGGTTCAAAATTGTATAAAAAGTTGCAATCACAAGGTACCCAATGTCTGTACATCTGAGGTCAGAAAATGACAAAGTTCAAAAAGTATGAAAAAGTGACAAAAATTACGGCAAGGATTATATGAAAAGCACATGCACATTTTCAGACTATGGAGAATCCATGTGCAAAATTGCAAAAAGATTAGTATAAAATTGCATGAGGAGTTGCGCTCATGAGTTAGCCACTGTCTATATATTGAGGGTTAAAATGACTAAGTTCACAATGTGGAAAAAAGTAAAAAAAAAAAAAAAAAATTTAACAATTACATCCAAACCACATGTACATCCTCATACCATGAAGAAAATGCATGCAAAGTTTCATAATAATCGGTACAAAACTGTAAGAGGAGTTGCGCTCACTAGAGGTACCAATTGTTTATATATAAAGTGTGAATAAAACTGCAAGCCATGCACCATGCCCCGCCACAGGGCCATATTCCCTATGCACTTCTCTAGTATAAGGGTTGAAAACAATCTAAGTTAAACATGAAGAGAAGCAATAAACAGTTATTTTATAACTAAAAAAAAAACACACAAAAAAACACAAAAAAGTCTAAGTTAAAAATGCAATAAAGTGATAAAAAAATAATTTCAGGATTCTGAAAAAAACAATATGCATATCTTTAGACCATCCTAAAAGCATGTGTAAAGATTCAAAAGGATCGGCCTGAAAATGTAGGAGGAGTTGCATGTACAAGGTACATACTCCCTATACATTTCTGTAGTATTAGAGCTCGAAAAAAGTCTAAGTTAAAAATGCAAAAAATGTAATAAAAAATAATTTCAGGATTCTGAAAAAACAATATGCATATCTTCAGACCATCCTAAAAGTGCCTGTAAAGTTTGAAAAGGATTGGCCTAAAACTGTAGGAGGAGTTGCGGGCAGAAGGTACATATTCCCTATACATTTCTGTAGTATTAGGGTTAGAAAAAAGTCTAAGTTAAAAATGCAAAAAAACGTGATAAAAAATAATTTCAGGATTCTGAAAAAACAATATGCATATCTTCAGATCATTCTAAAAGCACCTGTAAAGTTTGAAAAGGATTGGCCTAAAACTGTAGGAGGATTTGCGGGCAGAAGGTACATATTCCCTATACATTTCTGTAGTATTAGGGCTCGAAAAAAGTCTAAGTTAAAAATGCAAAAAATGTGATAAAAAATAATTTCAAGATTCTGAAAAAACAGTATGCATATCTTCAGACCATCCTAAAAGCGCCTGTAAAGTTTGAAAAGGATTGGCCTAAAACTGTAGGAGGAGTTGCGGGCAGAAGGTACATACTCCCTATACATTTCTGTAGTATTAGGGCTCGAAAAAAGTCTAAGTTAAAAATGCAAAATATGTGATAAAAAATAATTTCAAGATTCTGAAAAAACAATATGTATATCTTCAGACCATCATAAAAGCGCCTGTAAAGTTTGAAAAGGATTGGCCTAAAACTGTAGGAGGAGTTGCGGGCAGAAGGTACATACTCCCTATACATTTCTGTAGTATTAGGGCTCGAAAAAAGTCTAAGTTAAAAATGCAAAATATGTGATAAAAAATAATTTCAAGATTCTGAAAAAACAATATGTATATCTTCAGACCATCATAAAAGCGCCTGTAAAGTTTGAAAAGGATTGGCCTAAAACTGTAGGAGGAGTTGCGGGCAGAAGGTACATACTCCCTATACATTTCTGTAGTATTAGGGCTCGAAAAAAGTCTAAGTTAAAAATGCAAAAAAATGTAATAAAAAATAATTTCAGGATTGTGAAAAAACAATATGTATATCTTCAAACCATCCTTAAAGCGCCTGTAAAGTTTGAAAAGGATTGGCCTAAAACTGTAGGAGGAGTTGCGGGCAGAAGGTACATACTCCTTATACATTTCTGTAGTATTAGGGCTCGAAAAAAGTCTAAGTTAAAAATGCAAAAATTGTGATAAAAAATAATTTCAGGATTCTGAAAAAACAATATGCATATCTTCAGACCATCCTAAAAGCGCCTGTAAAGTTTGAAAAGGATTGGCCTAAAACTGTAGGAGGAGTTGCGGGCAGACGAATGGTGGGGGCGCTGACGGACAGACGGACACTCAAAATTTCAGAGGGTATAACATAATACCCCGCCACTTTTTTGGTGGCGGGGCATAAAAATGACTAAGTTCACATTGCGGAAAAAGTGACAAAAAATAAACTAACAATTATATCCAAACCACATGCACATCCTCATACCATGAAGAAAACATATGCAAAGTTTCAAAACGATCAGTACAAAACTGTAAGAGGAGTTGCGCTCATAAGAGGTATCCACTGTCTATATACTGAGGGTGAAAAATGACTAAGTTCACAATGTGGAAAAAGTGACAAAAAATAACCTAACAATTATACCCAAACCACATGCACATCCTCATACTATGAAGAAAACATAAGCAAAGTTTCAAAACGATCAGTACAAAACTGTAAGAGGAGTTGCGCTCACAAGAGGTACCCACTGTCTATATACTGAGGGTGAAAAATGACTAAGTTCACAATGTGGAAAAAGTGACAAAAAATGTTCTAACAATTATACCCAAACCACATGCACATCCTAATACCATGAAGAAAACATATGCAAAGTTTCAAAACAATCAGTATAAAACTGTAAGAGGAGTTGCGCTCACAAGAGGTACCCACTGTCTATATATTGAGGTGAAAAAATGACTAACATGACTAAGTTCACAATGTGGAAAAAGTGACAAAAAATAATCTAACAATTACAGTTGACTCTCGTTATCTTGACCCCTCTTATCTCGATCCTATCACTTATGTCGAACTGATTTCTAAGTCCCAATTATTTTCCCTATGTATTTATTGTATTTCAGCTTCGCGTATGTCGAACTACTTTTATGTCGACACTTCGGCTATCTCGTCCATCATTTTCAGTCCCTGAATATATTTTTCACAGTTTTTACTACCGCGTATCTCGAACTCGGACCATGACGAAGGAAAAAAAAATGTAAGATGCGGCGCCGCCGGTCTCTCAGTTAATGAAAATAATTACAAACAACACAAACAATGTCTAAAATCCGTAATTATGAAATCACATGCGTGTCGAGTCGGGTTTGACACGCGGTGCACAACACCGTCTCGTGTCATTGATTTGTAAGATAAAAAGCGGTCCAGAATAGTGTTATGGAAGATTAATCAACGAAGTTTCTTTAATTTATTGTTTAGATATGCTCTTCACTACTGAGTACTGTCCGTCTGAATGATATAGCGTCTTCAAGAAAAGTCAGTGCGCGACAGGTTCCGACTCAGATCAGCCTGTATTGATCAGGCTAGCTAAGTCTGAATCTTCGCTTGTTACTCTTTGTCAGGTGGTGCTCTTTGGTAAGCCCAGATAAGGCTCATGAGTGGAAAATTCGTGGGCGTGCAGGCTGATCCGAGTCTTTGACAGTTGCACAGTTGTGCACGGCCTCAAATAGACGAATCACACGTGGGTACCGATGTTAACCCTTCCGACCCTGTAGACTGGTATGGATACCCGCACAAATAGTGTAGGTCCAGATGATACGGTTCATAACGAGCTTTCTCTGCAGGATCTACAGTTTGCCGCGCTGAGATGGTTCGTTTATGCCAGGGGAGATAATCCAAACTAGCTTACAGCTGCCGCTTAACATTGTAAGCGTTTTATGCAAAAGCGGAAACCAGTCAACTCTTTATCGAGTCGTCTATGCGAAGGGAGCTAATCCAAACCAGTTCATAATGTATAGCTAACACAACCCGGAAACCAGTAATTTATTTATAGCTCATGGAAATCCAAATTTGCAGGAGTATTAAAACACAACAAGAGACGTTTGAAATTTATAATTATTAACATTTATTGATGGTATCATTTCAAGAAAACCATTGCATCTCCTAAAACAAACAGTAACAATGCAAACTGAAGTACGCGTAAATTATTTAAATTGCCATATACATGTGCCTTCCAAGCACGTTGAGGCGAACAGTCGTCATACCTATGACGTCACAATTTGGTTGTCTCGAACTACTGATAACTCAAACATTTTTATCAGGTCCCGTGAAGTTCGAGATAACGAGAGTCGACTGTATATCCAAACCACATGCACATCTTCATACCATGTAGAAAACATACACTAAGTTTCAAAATGATCGGTACAAAACTGTAGGAGGAGTTGCGCTCACAAGACACCCAGGGTAAATGTTGACTGAAAGACGAATGGACAGACGGACGGACGGAAACTTGCACGCCTAAGTCGCCCATGCTAAAGCAGGTGCGACAAAAAATATAAACAAGGCAGTCTGAAGGACAGCTATATCCCCCGCCGCAGAATGACAATGGGGCGGCCTCAAAATTCAAGGCTCAAACTGGTGGCCTTCAATTGTGACCTTGACCTTGAGTCTGCATTGTTGAGTTATGGGTTCTGCACACCATCTCACTAAGGCAAACATTTGACCCAAATTTAATAAATATCTTTCAAAGGGTTCAGGAGATATGGAGTGAACATGAAATTCAAGGCTCAAACTCATGACCTTTAACTGTGACCTTGACCTTGAGTCGGCATGCTTGAGTTATGAGTTCTGCACATCGCCTCACTAAGGCAAACATTTGACCAAAGTTTCATGAAAATCTTTCAAAGGATTCAGGAGATATGGAGCGAACAAGAAAGAGATGGATGACCTTCAGTTGTGACCTTGACCTTGAGTCTGCATTGTTGAATTTAGAGTTCTACACATCATCTCACTAAGGTGAACATTTGACCCAAATTTAACAAGGCAGTCTGAATGGCAATGGAGCAGCCTCAAAATTCAAGGTTTAAACTGGTGACCTTCAATTGTGACCTTGACCTTGAGTCAGCATAGCTGTTATGGGTTGTGCACATCATCTCACTGAGGCAAACATTTGACCAACGTTTAAGGAAAAGCCTTCCAGGGGTAAAGGAGATATGGAGCCGACATCAAATTCAAGGCTAAACTCGTGACCTTCAATTGTGTTCCTGACCTTAAGTCTGCAGGGCTGAGTTATGGGTTCTGCATATTGTCCCACTGAGGTGAACATTTGACCAAAAGTTTAGAGAAAATCCTCCCAGGGGTAAAGGAGATACAGAGCGGACACAAAATTCAAGTATCAAACCTGTGACCTTGAACTGTGACCTTGTGAGTCTGCATGGTTGAGCTATGGGTTCTGCACATCATTTCACTGAGGCAAACATTTGACCAAAATTAAAAGAAAATCCTTCAAGGGGTAAAGGTGATATCGAGTGGACATGAAATTCAGGGCTCAAACTCGCGACCTTGAACTGTGACCTTGTCCTTGAGTCCCCATGGCTGAGTTATGGGTTCTGCACATCGTCCCACAGGTGAACATTTGACCAAAAGTTTAGAGAAAATCCTCCCAGGGGTAAAGGAGATACAGAGCGGACATGAAATTCAAGGCTCAAACACATGACCTTGAACTGTGACCTTGACCTTGAGTCGGCATCGTTGAGTTATTGATTCTGCACATCGTCTCACTAAGGTAAACATTTGACCAAAGTTTAAAGAAAATCCTTCCACTGGTATAGGAGATACATAGCAGAAACGAAATTCAAGGCTTGAACCTGTGACCTTGAACTGTGACCTTGTGCTGGCATGGTTAAGTTATGAATTCGGCACATCCTCTCACTGAGGCAAACATATGACCAAAGTTTAAAGAAAATCCTTCCAGGGGTACAGGAGATATGGAGCGGATATGAAATTCAAGGCTCAAACCCATGACCTTGACATGTGACCTTGTGTTGGCATGGTTGACTTATGGGTTCTGCACATCGACTCACTGAGGCGAACATTTGAATAAAGTTTAATGAAAATCTTTCAAAAGGTTCAGGAGATATGGAGCGGACAAGAAAGTGTTACAGAAGGACAGATGGATGGACAGACGGACGGGCGGATGGGCAGACGGACAGACGAAGGCCATTTCTATAATCCCCCATCCGCTTTGCGGTGGGGGATTAAAAAACATAATTTCAAGATTCCAAGAGCTCATGTATGTCCTCAGACCACAAGCAAAATGCCTGTAAAGTTTCAGAAACATTTGCTTAAAGCTGTGGGAGGAGTTGTGCTCACAAGCTACCTACTACTTTTTGCATTTTCATAGTATTGAAGCATAAAAAAAGTCTATGTTAAAAGTTACAAATGTGAAAAAAAAAAAAAAAAAAAAAAAGTAATTTCTAGATTCTGCAAAAAGCATAATCATATCTTCAGACTATGGTTAAAACATCAGTGGGAATGGTATAAAACTGTAGGAGGAGTTGCACTCACCAGGTACTTCTTACATATTTTTATAGTACTGAAGCATGAAAAAAAGTCTAAGTTAAAAATGTGAAAATTTGAAAAAAATTGTTTCAAGATTCTGTAAAAAGCACATGCATATCTTCAAACCATGATTAAAACACCTGTAAAGTTTCAAAAGGATCGGTCCAAAACTGTAGGAGGAGTTGCGCTCACAAGGTACCTACTACATGTACTCTTTCATAGTAACATATTGATGCATGAAAAAAACACTAAGTTAAAAATGAGAAAAAATTGAAAAAAAGCTGTGGGAGGAGTTGTGCTCACAAGGTACTTACTACTATATGCACTTTCATAGAACTGAAGCATGAAAAAAGTCTTTGTTAAAAGTTACAAATGTGAAAAAAGTAAAAAAAAAAGTAATTTCAAGATTCTGTAAAAAGCATATGCATATCTTCAGGCTATGGTTAAAACATCAGCGGGAATGGTATAAAACTGTAGGAGGAGTTGCACTCACAAGGTACCTATTACACATACACTTTCATAGTACTGAAGCATCAAAATATGTCTAAGTTAAAAATGTGAAAAAATTGAAAAAAAAATTGTTTCAAGATTCTGTAAAAAGCACATGCATATCTTCAGACCATGATTAAGATACCTGTGAAGTTTCAGAAGGATCGGTATAAAACTGTAGGAGGAGTTGCGCTCTTAAGGTTCCCACTACAAACTCGGAACCATGCAAAAAATGTCTAAGTTAAAAATGTGAAAAAAGTGAAAAAAATTAACTTAAGGATTCTGTGAAAAGCACATGCAAATCTTCAGACCATGATTAAAACACCTGTAAAGTTTCAAAAGGATCGGTCCAAAACTGTAGGAGAAGTTGTGCTCACAAGGTACCTACTCCAAACTCGGAACCACGCACCACGCATCACGGAAAGCCAAATACCATGTCCCCTCGCTTTTCTTCAAAACGGCGGGGGACAAATAAAGGATCACTATTTGAACAAACCTGGAAGCCCTCCAGTCCATGATGCTATATGCCAAGATTTAGTCTCAAAGCTTTCTTGGCCCTGGAGAAGATTTTTAAGTGTTTAAACTATATATAGGCATGATGGCTATCTTGGTCAAACGACCACAACCATTGTAATACATCTCATAAGCGCACAATATTTTTTTACACATATATTTTTGCACAGTTTATTTCACAATTAAATCTCAACGTTTCGGCTGATTAAAGCCTTTTTCAAGAGAGTTAAGTTCGTTCAATGCTACACCATCTTCTTATCAATACTGTCAACCATTTTGAATACAGATATTATGCACAACGTTGTCACGACGTCACAACATCTGATTACTCTCGCCAAGACGTTGTACTACCATTTGGCGCCAAAACTGGAGTAAAAGTGTTAAGATTTTTTCAACAATCAGACCACTAATGTGATGCAGTTCACAATGAAACAAACCAGTCCTTAGTAAATAGGAAAAAAAAAAAAATTAAATAAATAAAAAAAAAAAAAAAAAAATAAACAAATAAATAAATGAATGAATGAAAAACGAAACAAAAAGTAAAAAGTAAAGAACCATAGCTGTGAAATTAAAATAATAAAAGCTGCCTGCACATCACCTGAAAAATTCAGTGTAAAATTCAGGAAAATGGATGAACCATGTTATAACAGGCTATGGTATAAGGAGTACATTGTGTATAACTACACTGAATTTTTAAGGTGATGTGCAGGCAGCTTTTATTATTTTAATTTCACAGCTATGGTCCTTTACTTTTTACTTTTTGTTTCATTTTTCATTCATTCATTTTTTTTTTTTCCTATTTACTAAGGACTGGTTTGTTTCATTGTGAACTGCATCACATTAGTGGTCTGATTGTTGAAAAAATCTTAACACTTTTACTCCAATTTTTGCGCCAAATGGTAGTACAACGTCTTGGCAAGAGTAATCAAAGTCTTAATACTTTTACTCCAGTTTTGGCGCCAAATGGTAGTACAACGTCTTGGCGAGAGTAATCAGATGTTGTGACGTCGTGACAACGTTGTGCATAATATCTGTATTCAAAATGGTTGACAGTATTGATAAGAAGATGGTGTAGCATTGAAAGAACTTAACTCTCTTGAAAAAGGCTTTAATCAGCCGAAACGTTGAGATTTAATTGTGAAATAAACTGTGCAAAAATACATTGTAATATATATTTAATCCCCTTGGGTCTAAATTGGCCAATGGAAGGTTCTACATTTGGCACAGTGGTTTCATAGGAGAAGTCATTCAAAAATATTAATGATGAACACTGGATGCCAAGCGACGGACAAGTGATCACAATAGCTCATTCTGAGCCTTTGGCTCAGGTGAGCTAAAATTTGCTCCAAAGTCAAGTAAATTCTTTCCTTTTAGTGCAGATTCCTTTTCAGAAGGGATGCAAAAGTAATTTTCAAGACTGCCGCCCCTTAAAGTGTATCCATTCCCCTTGAGTTCAGTATAGTGAGGTTAAACCAGCATTTGCGGTAGCAGTTACCATCAGAAAATGTAGGCAGGGCTTAGTGATTACTGATCAGCTGTTTATATGTGTACATGGTGTCTGCTAGCTCAGGCTGCTACAAAATAATGTGTATCCTCATTACTAGGTATGAATATGGCAAATAAGATTTAAATTTGTGCCATACATGGGGCACAAATGGTTTTGATTCTTAATAAATTGTACCCAGCAAACAGTGGCTAAATGACAGAATTTATTTACTATATTTAGTTAGTTAAGAAACAGGATTCACACTATATTACATGTATTATGTAATTTCCATTGCTGGAATAAAATTATAACTGACTTCTTAAAATATCTCCCTACATGTATGCTGATTGGATAAGTTCCTATAAATGTATATAAATAATGATTTTAACAATTTTCTGTTTGAATCATAGAATATGAATGCAAATTTCTCTGGAAGGAATCTAAGATAGGATACTTTATCTGCCTTTACTGTGATTGTCACCTTACAAATGGAAAGTGTTTGTACTCTACACTCTAGGTTGCTGTGTTTACATCACATGACACAGGTTAAAGGTTATATCTAGTTTGAATTTCACAGCACTTTCCAGTGATTTCATTCAGCTTGCTCCATTGTTTTATAACTGAATATTTTAGTGTTAATGTATAAAGTATAGACATGCCTTCTAGCAAAACAAATTTTGTATGTGAAGGTTTTCTAGCTCTTTTATTTTCATTGATAAAGCTTCTGCAATTAACAAAATGTAAAAGTCTGGCACCATTTTGAAATAAGCATTGCCTACATCCTTTTATAGAACAAGTGGGGGTTTAAGTAAGCACAACATACCATAGACATCATGGCTGGATTATTTAATAAACTAGAAATATCAGGCATGCCTCCCATTGGTCCCATATTCAATCCGCTCTGAAAAGAAAGAAAAGAAAGCAGTCAGTTTACCATTAAGCAACTATATGTACAAGCAAACATTTAAACACAGTTTTGAGCAAAATAAAAAAAAATAATAATAAAAATTAATAAATCAATAAAATAAAAACAAATAAAAAGCTATCCTAAATAATCATCATGCTTATTATCTTAACTATTTTTTCTATCTAAAATTATCTTTGTTTGCTGTACTACAACAAAGGAGACATGTGACAAGCTAGATCCCAGATCACACTGGGCATCCTGAGTCTGACATCAGCTTCTTATGTGAAATATATTCACCAGTATCCAATAATTCTGTATTAAAGCCGAGAGCAAAAGCCCTGATAAGATAACATATTGGCCACAATGTAAGCAAATGTACCTCATGATATACAGGGAACCTCCATTAAACAGCAACCGAGGGGAATGATCATTTTTGGTTGCTTAATGGAGGTGACTGCTCAGTGAAGGTACTCTCACATGAGCAATTTCTAGACAACTGAAAGACGCATCTAGCCAAAAATAGTGGAATGATAATTGATTCAATGTGTACATCTTGAGTGAGAACTTTTTGAAGCAATGTTTGTACAAAAGTCAAGTGAATCAGAATAAAGCAAACTGAAAGCAGAACTGTTTTTAAATCAATAATGCAAATGTCAATCATTTTTGAGGAAATCACATTAAAGGGGAATGCAATATAAGTTGTAAGTATATCTTGGAGTAAAGTGCTTAACAAGCCATTTATTTTGATGCAAGAATTTTCAAAATCGGCCTAGAAATAAGGAAGTTATGGTGGTTTGAATATATTTAAAATATCTGTCATGGATGCCGCCATATTGTAGGCTTTGTGACGTCACACAGCCCAAATTAAATATGCAAAAACAAATTATAAAGGGTTTTTAAGAATAACTTTGCTACAGACTTTTTATAATCTTTTAATTCTAGTGACAAGCAATATTTTCCCCCAATATAAACCAACTTTATGAGAATCATTAAACTACCTTTATGAAACGAATTTTAAATTTCATGAAACCTCATTAAATATTCAAAATGGCGGCGCCCATTCCACCAATGTTAAAATATTCAATTGTCTATAACTTACTTAATTTTCCACCGATTTTGATCAAATTTGTGTCAAAATTCATTGTTTGTAAAATTCTTTACTTTAAAGCACAATACCTTTTAAGGTTGCATTCCCCTTTAAACTATTTGGCCATCCCAATTACTGCCGCACATAAACATCAATGATCAATCATAAGTAGGCCTTAGATCAGGCTTTAAATATTCAATAAATCCAAGCCATGTGACCATAATTGACAACCATTATACCTTTGATTGTCAGTGTCACTTAAAGACTTAGAAAACAAGAGAACAGTGAGGTCCTGATTGCTCCTCTAAATCCTGAATATTATTTGGTAACTTTTTCCTCATTTGAGTAACCTTCATCATTGGTACTGACAACTGTTCACGGACTCTTTTAGCTATCTGTGTCTACCATCTTAACCAAATTTCAAAGTCTTTCCTTCTCTCACTCACTTAAGACTCCATATGCAATATGACCAGTCAACATAGCAGTTTCAAAGAAAAAGAAGTTTAAACATATTCAATCCTTGTGACTTTGGTATCTGGTCTGGAGATGCAGATAGGTCTATGTTAACACTGATTTAAGGAACCGGCACCAGCTGTTCCTGCATTTTGGTGCGGGCAAGCTAAAATTGATATTAAGGGAATAAAGGGTAACTGATTGATTGTGTTAGGGTTTAACGACATGTCAACCATTGTGGGTCATTTTGTGTCGTCTCCCAGAGAAAGGGAGAAGAGAGAAGAGATAGCAGAGGAGATGAAAGCGAGGGACAGGGGAGGCAGAGGAAAATGAATGAAAGTGAAGAAACTGAAGAAATAAAAACATTCCCCCTCTACCCATATCAACTGCAAAGATAGCAGGCCTTGCCCAATTGTAAGCCAATATCAGTTGAACACCCCGGTGACACAAGATACATGACACCGTTGCCTCACCCAACCCCACCAAATATATGGGAATCGAATGGGCATATTGCCATAACAGTGAAAATCAGCATGACGGTTTCAGAAAAAAAAAAAATCCTTTGAAATTTTTACCAGAATTCAACACTGGTATTATGGGGCCATTAAAATACCTTGACCTCTGACATACTTAGACATTCATATAGTATCCACTTGACCTCTGGCATTCATAGACTTTCATATAGTACCTAATGTTATATCACAGATATCTTTACCTTTTTCCCATTCAAAAGCATAATTGACCAAATTTGACCTTGCTGTAAAATAGGTCATGGTCAACCTAGGGTCATCATTTGAACAGATTTGGTAGTACTCATTCACCTGATGCCACATATCAAGTTTCAAGGCAATTAGCCCAGCTGTTCTGGAGAAGAAGGCTTTTAAGTTTTTTTACCATATTTGGACATGGTGGCCAACTTTATCATGTGACCTGGACCATTCAAACAAACTTTGTTCTCTTATTGCCAAGGGGCTGCATAGGAAATTTATTTCAAATTGGTCAAGGGGTTTACAATAAGAAGTCCTTTGAAATGTTGATGGACATGCAATCCTAGTGACCTGGGATCAAGGTCACTGAATGACCTTGACCTTTGGTATTCACATAAATTAATATAATACTCTCATGTCACAGACTATCAAAGTTTTGGAAAATGCATTGTTTTACCTTTTTTTCCCAATTCAAAAACTAAGGAGCCAAATTTGACCTTATTGTAAAATAGGTCAGCGTCAACCTAGGGTCATCATTTGAACAAATTTGGTAGTACTCAGTCACCTGATGCCACAAACCATGTTTCAAGGCAATCAGCCCAGCATTTTTTCTATAGCTCTTAGTAAGAAGATATATGATGTGATAATTAAGGATAAATAATGTTGTGGTTACTGTTTTCTGAGACAGTTCGAAAGAGTAACTACAAACCATATATATTTTGATGGAGACATGCATTAAATAAAAAAAAAAAGACTTTTTCTATAGCTCTCAGATAAGAAGACATATGAGGTAATAATTTAAGATAAATGTTGTGGTTACTTTTTTCTGAGACAGTTTGAAATAGTAACTACATACCATATATATTTTGATAAAGAAATGCATTAAATTTAAAAAAAAAAAAAATGACTTTTTCAATAGTTCTAAGATAGGAAGACATATGAGGTGATAATTTAGGATAAATGTTATGGTTACTGTTTTCTGAGACAGTTTGAAAGAGTAACTACACACCTTATATATTTTGATGGAGAAATGCATTAAATAAAAAAAAAAAAGAGACTTTTTTCTATAGCTCCCAGATAAGAAGACATACGATGTAATAATTTAGGATAAATGTTGTGGTTACTATTTTCTGAGACAGTTTGAAAGAGTAACTACATACCTTATATATTTTGATGGAGACATACATTAAATAAAAAAAAAAGACTTTTTCTATAGCTCTCAGATTAGAAGACATATGATGTGATAATTTAGGATAAATGTGGTTACTGTTTTCTGAGACAGTTCAAAAGAGTAACTACATACCTTATATATTTTGATGGAGAAATGCATTAAATATAAATAAAGACTTTTTCTATAGCTGTCAGATAAGAAGACATGATGTGATGATTTAGGATAAATAATGTTGTGGTTACTGTTTTCTGAGACAGTTTGAAAGAGTAACTACATACCATATATATTTTGATGGAGACATGCATTAAATTAAAAATGGCTTTTTCTATAGCTCTAAGGAAGAAGACATATGATGTGATAATTTGGGATAATGTTGTGGTTACTGTTTTCTGAGACAGTTCAAAAGAGTAACTACATACCATATATTTTGTGATGGAGACATGCATCAAATAAAAAAAAGACTTTTTCAATAGCTCTCAAATAAGAAGACATATGAGGTAATAATTTAGGATAAATGTTATGGTTACTGTTTTCTGAGACAGTTTAAAAGAGTAACTACATACCATATATATTTTGATAAAGAAATGCATTAAATTAAAAAAAAAAAAAAAAAAAACACACAAAAAAAAAAAAAAAAAAAAAACACACACAAAAAAAAAAAAAAAAAAAAAAAAACCCGACTTTTTCAATAGTTCTAAGATAAAAAGACATATGAGGTGATAATTTAGGATAAATTGAAGCTAAAAATGTGGGAAAAAAAAAAAAAAAAATCAAAAAACATAATTTCAAGATTACAAGAGCACATGTATATCCTCAGACCAGAAGCAAAATGCCTGTAAAGTTTCAGAAGCATTTGCTTAAAGCTGTGAGAGGAGTTGTGCTCACAAGGTACCTACTACTATTTGCACTTTCATAGTACTGAAGCATGAAAAAACTCTATGTTAAAAGTTAAAAATGTGAAAAAAGTAAAAACAAAAGTAACTTCAAGATTCTGTAAAAAGCATATGCATATCTTCCGACTATGGTTAAAACATCTGTATAGTTTCAGTGGGAATGGTATAAAACTGTAGGAGGTGTTGCCCTCACAAGGTACCTACTACATATACACTTTCATAGTATTGAAGCATGAAAAAAAGTCTAAGTTAAAAATGTGAAAAATTTAAAAAAAAATTACATCAAGATTCTGTAAAAACCACATGCATATCTACAGACCATGATTAAGATACCTGTGAAGTTTCAGAAGGATCGATA
The DNA here is from genome assembly GCA_964016985.1 of Anodontia alba. Taxonomy (NCBI): domain Eukaryota; kingdom Metazoa; phylum Mollusca; class Bivalvia; order Lucinida; family Lucinidae; genus Anodontia; species Anodontia alba. The sequence goes on from OZ024825.1 coordinate 60,394,070, forward strand.
TAATACTGTAGGAGGAGTTGCGCTCACAAGGTCCCCACTACAAACTCAGAACCATGCAAAAAAGTCTTAGTTAAAATGTGAAAAAAGTAAAAAAAATTAAGGATTCTGTAAAAAGCACATGCATATCTTCAGACCATGATATAAACACCTGTAAAGTTTCAAAAGGATCGGTCCAGAACTTTAGGAGGAGTTGTGCTCACAAGGTACCTACTACATATACACTTTCATAGTATTGAAGCATGAAAAAAGTCTAAGTTAAAAATGTGAAAAATTTGAAAAAAATTATTTCAAGATTCTGTAAAAAACACATGCATATCTTCAGAGCATGATTAAGATAAATGTGAAGTTTCAGAAGGATCGACATTAAACTGTAGGAGGAGTTGCGCTCACAAGGTCCCCACTACAAACTTGGAGCTATGCAAAAAAAAAGTCTAAGTTAAAAATGTGAAAAAAGTGAAAAAAAAAATATTTAAGGATTCTGTAAAAAGCACATGCACATCTTCAGACCATGATAAAGACACCTGTAAAATTTTAGAAGGATTGGTTAAAAACTGTAGGAGGAGTTGCGCTCACAAGGTACCTACTATAAACTCGGAACCACGCACCACGGAAAGCCAAATACTATGTCCCCTCGCTTTTCTTCGAAAAAGCGGGGGACAATAAATCTCAAAATACCTCATAGTTATGTCCTAAATAGCCAAAAAATAGCCCCTAAACCTTGCATGTTCACCCGGACTGATGGACGGACACTCAAAAATTTGGACGGTATAACTTAATACACTTGCCATTTTTTTGTGGCGGGGCATAAAAATGAAATTTAACCATTTTCCCATTATAAGTCAAAGGGAGCTTTCTGTTGCCATGGCAACCAAGCCACGAGGCAGACCATCATAATTATAGCTATTTAGAATTGCCCTTACACAAGCAACTTTTGTACCAAATTAGTCATACTGCTTCAGTGGTTTCGAAGTTGTCATTTGAAAAAGTCCTTTTTCAAAACTGAATGTTGCCGTGGCAACCAAACAAAATGGCCATTGGTCATAAAACATACGAACTGGGTAGACAATCATCAGATAATCATAACTGCCAAATACGGCTCAAATCACTTCACTGGTTATGGAGAAATGAAGTTTTTAAGAGTAAAACATATTTTAACTAGCAATACTTAACCTACAGATAATGTGCTATTCTATTCTGTATTTTACACCTTCCGCAGAAAAACGACAGTTCAGTCGTCTTATACAGTCTTAACCCAGAAGGTCCCTTAGGCAGTTACCTGTATGACGTAAATCTTCCCGCTTAAATATCACGTGCCAGTTTCTTTGATGTGTATAAAACAATAGAAACAATTAGAACAGAGCTGCGCAGGCGGAAGATGGGATTCCCTTATCTATAGGTTAAGTATTGCTAGTTAAAATATGTTTTACTTTTAAAAACTTCATTTTAACTGCACAATACATTAACCTATAGATAATGTGCTAGAATTAGCAGATTAGGAGGGAGGAGCTCTCCCAGTTCTAATACCAATAATATAAATCCCACTTACTTTAGGTTAAGACTCAGGAAACTCTAAGGAATAAGATGTATATAAAATATAATCCTATGGATGATCTTATTCCTTACTTATATATAAGATATAATTACCTTAATATATGTACTGTAGGCTTTGGAGGCTTTTCACAATCTTTAGGCATCAAAGGTATTGTCTTGTTGGCCCCCTACCACTTTTTGGGCCACAACCACTGGGCCCAATCTCTTGAGGTATTCGGCTTGTTGAGACATGTCCCTCAGGTAGAACTTAGCGAAGGTAGAAGAATGACTCCAGACCGCTGCTTTGAGGATTTCATTCAGAGGAACTTTATCAAAGAATGCCCAAAAAGAAGATAGAGCCCTAACTTCATGAGCTTTAATCTTAAGGAAAGAGATGTCTCTATTAGTGAGTTTCCTATAGGCAAGCTTAATAGTATAAGATATCCATCTAGAAACCAAATGTTTAGAAATATCTTGATTGCTTTTTATAGGTAGAAATAGTCTAGTTCTATTCTGACGGTAGGAGCTAGTCATTTTTAGGTAAAGTTTCAAAGCTTTTATGGGGCATAGAAGTCTATCCAATTGATCCCTTTTGCATATTTGGGCTAAGTTAGGGATATCTATAGGATCTGGGCTGATAGATGGAAGCTGATTTTTCGCTAAGAAACCAGTTTGAACTATCAATGAAACTGATGCATCAGACTGGTTGAATCTTAAATGATTTGCATCCATTGCCAAGGCATGAATTTTGCTACATCTTTTAGTAGTGGCAAGAGCTAACAGAAAGGCTGTCTTGATCGTAATGTGGAGTTTAGAAGACTTATGAAGAGGTTCAAATGGGGCTTTCTGTAAGCAAGTTAAGACCCAAGGTAAATCCCATTTAGGGGTAAGAGATCTTTGTACTGGGCATTGCAGTTCGAAAGACCTGATTAATTCTGACAAGACTGGATTAGATCCGACTCTGTTCTTAAATTTAAGAGTATTAGAGATCATAGCTCTATATCCTTTGATGGTACTTATTTGATACTTTTTCTCAGAGAAAAGGTAGATGAGGAAATCAGCTATTACTGTAAGAGGGGCCGAGAGCGGATCAATCTTCCTTCTATGATACCAATTAGAGAATACGATCCATTTTGTGCCATATACTTTTTGAGTAGATTTACATCTTGATTTTGAGACAAAGTTTGCAACGTCTTTCGAAAACATTTTATCTCTGATTGATTATTTGATAACTCCTAAGCGTGAAGGTCTAGTAATGGGAGGTTTTGGTGTAGAAATCTTCCTTTTGACTGTGTCAGAAATCATGGACATAGTGGAAGACGAATAGGAGCTGACACTAGAAGAAGTAACTCTGAGAACCACGGCCATTGGGGCCAGAAAGGAGCAATGAGAACTATTCTGCACTGAGATTGGCATATCTTGGCTAGAAAAGAAGATATCAGAATTGTAGGAGGAAACGCATATGCGTGAAGTGAATTCCAGTTCATTGAAAAAGTGTCTACTGCAAGTGCATGACTGTCTGGAACAGGGGATACATACAATGGAAGCTTGTGATTGAATCGTGTCGCAAACAAGTCCACATTTGGATATTTGGGCATTTGGAATATGGAGTTCGCTATCGTTTGATCCAATGCCCATTCTGTATTGATAGGTTTGTCCAATCTGGAGAGGTGGTCTGCCAAAATGTTGTTTTGCCTAGAATATGACAGACTCTGACCACGATATCTTGTTCCAGACACCAATTTAGAATCTTCCAGACCTCCAAGCATAGGTTGGGAGAGTGAGTTCCGCCTTGTCTGCTGGTATAAGAGACCACTGTTGTGTTGTCCGTAGATATCATGACACAAGAATGGTGAATAAATGTTATGGCTTTTTCTAGTGCAAATCGAATGGCCATTATTTCTAGCACATTGATATGGAGCTGGGATTGATCTTCCGTCCAGCGACCATGAAAGGATAGTCTCATCGGCTCTAAATGAGCTCCCCATCCATAAAAACTGGGGTCCGTAAAGAGGAACGCATTGTGTTCGGGTGGATGGATAGGAACTCCCTGTTACGAAACGATTGGTGTCCATCCACCATTTCAAATGAAATCGAATCATGCTGTTGATCATGATCTGATGATCGAGGGGCAAAATTTTAGGTCTCCAGACAGACAATAGGCACATTTGCAGGGGTCGTAAATGAATAAGATCTGCTGTAGCACTGAGTTTGCCCAAAAGAGAAAGTAAAGTTTGTGCCAATACTTGATTGTATGATATAATTGTTTTGATAGTCGATATTAGGGTTCGGACTCGTTCCGCTAGAACCCTGACTAAATTCTGCTATGTCAGAAATTCCATGCCTATAAATGTGAAATTTTGAGCAGGTATTAATTCGGACATTTTTAGGTTTGGAATAAAACCTAGACTCTGAATTAGTTGAAGGCAATATTTTGTCTGATACAGTAATTGATTGCGAATCAGATCTTTTATTAACCAATCGTCTAGGTACAGAAAAACTGAGATGGTACATTGACGTAGATGCGCTGCTATAATGTCCATCAATTTGGTGAAAATCCACGGACTTAGGGACATTCCGAAAGGTAAGGCCGTGAACTGAAATATCTGATCTTCGTGGACGAATCGAAGATACTTTCTGGATTGAGGATGTATTAGAACGTGAAGGTAAGCATCTGTCAAGTCTATGGAGACAGCCCAGTCATTGTTCATAATCGGCTGTCTTACTGACTTGACTGTCTCCATTTTGAATGACTGCTTTTTTATGTATCGGCTCAGCAAAGGAAGGTCTTTGACTTGACGTAACTTTCCATTCTTTTTTGGTACAAGGAATATTCGGGAATAAGTACCGAGAGTTCCCTGAATTTGTACCCTTTCCACTGCCCGTTTCTGGAAAAGGATATCAATCTCTTCTCAAAGTAACGGTGAGGAAGATTGACTCCGTTTTATTGGAACTGATGATAGGGGAGGAATCAACATGAATGGTATCCTGAAACCTTTTCGAACAATAGAGAGGACCCATTTGTTGACTTAATTTTTCCCATTGTTCCACAAAGTGGGCCAATCTTCCTCCCACTGGAATGTCCGGACTCGGTAAGACTGGCAGTGGAAAGGCTTGGCTTTCATAACTTTGTGGAGGAAGAGGCCCTTTTAGAGGAGGGGAACTGTTTGTAGTTACTGCTCCCCTTCATAAAATCCTTTCTATTACTTGACATAATGGATTGTGTTTGCGTTTTAGGCCTGTATGGTTGTGTTTGTTTAGTCCTACATGGTCTAGTAGGGACTTTGGGAATTTTAAAAGGCCTTGATGTAGTGAGAGGTTTTTGTTGATTGATGTTTGTATTTGCTGAAGGGCAGGCTAAAAATTTCTGTTGCTGAGCCTCGTAGTTAGCCTTCGCAACTCACTTTATCTTGCCGTCAAATAGAGTTTTGGAATTTATCAGTGCGTTCCTTAACTCATAGCTAGAATTTTCTAGAAGTAACTTTGAATTTGCTAGTGCTGTGTCTCGTCTAGCTTGGAATATTTCTGTTGTTAATATGGTGGACATAGCTGTAGCGTGTTTGATCGATTTTGCTACGGCCCCAAGAAGTCTTGAAAGGGCCGCAACCGACATCGATTCTTGTTGGAGGCATAAATATGCTGCAGATGAAAACAAGCCTGCATGGGAATTGAGAGCTATGAGTTTGAGAGCTTTCTTTTCCCATGCTTCCAAGTTGTTTTATTGGTATAGCATATCTTCCTTTGTTTGACAAGTCTAACAAAGAAGCATCTGCCTCTAGAGTTGGAACATTGTCTGTCAGAAGATATTGATTCTGACTCTTGTAAAACTTGGTTGGTGCTAGGGATGTAACCAAGTTTGAGGACATATCCAGTCCTTGCAACATTTGTCCATATTTAATTTGTCTTGAATGAATTTATTTGTATTTTCCACCAACTTAGATTGGAGTAGAACCAATAATGGAGTAGTATAAGACTCCATTAGATGTTCTATCCCCGACAGTGGCTTACTGGGAGTCTTTTATTGGGTAGTTTTTGGGCATAATTCTGGAGGTAGAAGCCTAAAAACTTCGTTTATAGCCCTGTCGAATGATCAAACCTCAGTCTCTGAATCAGAGCCCGAGTCTTTGGTCCCTTGTAACACATTTTCCGTCAATTGAGGTGTTATATTTATGGGTATTTCTGTTAAATTTTGTGTTATATTAACATGTTCCACGGGTTGCAGCAGAGTTGGCATTTCTGCAACCTGCAGAGCTAATTTTACCCTCTTGTATCTACCGTAAACATTCTCTGATTGTGTAGATGATATTGAAGAAGATGACGACATCGATAGTCTTCTTCTCTTTTTATGGGAATGTTTAGATCTTTTAGATTTCTTATTTTTGTGTAAATTTGATGAATTTGATCTAGAAGAAGATGAAGAAGAAGACACTCTGTGTCTTCTCAAATCTTAGATTTATGTCTTCATTTAGATTGGTCCTTGCGGGATGGTCTAGTCTGTGAAGAGTGTTTGTCATTTGATCTCCAAGTATTAGGAGGTTCAACTATTATGGTCGGGTCTGACATCTGCGAGAAGTCAGGCACAAGCGGTTATATCATTCTGCTGGATGTGGCAGGATTTGGTAACTCATGCGCGAATAAATGTTCAGAGCCCATGTTGTCATTACTGGGTAGTCTGCGTTCACTACTCCTTGAATGATGACTGCTTATAGAAGCAGGATATGATGACTAGAGTCCAACGACTGGTGACTGGATGACCGTTGAATGTTGGTACATAATAAATTGCCCGGTGCCTGGTGCCTGGTATTCCATATTTACTGACCGGTGACTGGTGCCCGGTAAATACTGACTGGTGTCTAAATGGCCGGTGCCTGGTTGACTGGTGCCTGGTTGACAGGTGACTGGTTGACCGGTGCCTGGTTGACCAGTGCCTGGTTGACTGGTGCCTGGTTGACCGGTTGGTGACTGGTGCCTGGTTGACCGGTGACTGGATGAACAGTGCCTTGATGACCGGTGACTGGTTGACCAGTGACTGGTGGACTTATTGCCCTGTTGGAAAACGATTCCATAGGGCTGCAACCTAGATGGGTCCTGCCCCTGGCAGTAAAGCCATGCGGGGCGGTGATCCCATCAACAGAAATTGTGTCAGACGAGTCTGGCATATTTCTCTTTTTAGTCTTGTTGTCTCTTTTCTTCGTCATAACGGATCTCCTCATCCTGTGAATTCTTCTTTTTTTTCAGCAAGGATCCATATGTCGTCTGACCATTGGCTGCAAATATAACATGTTGAAATTCTAGAACATGAAGAGCAAGAGAGGCAACTGTGATGATTGTCCCATCGAGCCTTGATATGACCACAATCACCACGAGAGAAAGTCATCAATAGTCACGAAAACTCATGACGAGAAAATAAGCGATGAGAAAAGCAAGAAATCGAAAATTGATAATTTCACATAAATAACGTATTTAGTGGAAGGAATGTAAAAGGAACACAAGAAAGAAAAGGATTTAGAAAGTTAGCCAGGAGAAAAGAAATAAAATTTCTTTCACCGGAGAGAAAATCCCTTTGTTGACTTTCAAGTCCACAGAAAAGAAACTGACACATGATCATTTAAGTGGGAAGAGTTACGTCATATAGGTAACTGCCTAAAGGACCTTCTGGATTAAGACTGTATAAGATGACTGAACTGTCATTTTTTTTACACCAAATACAGAACAGAATAGCACATTATCTATAGGTTAATGTATTGTGCAGTTAAAACTGCAATTTAACCATTTTCCCATTATCAGTCCATGGGAGCTTTCAGTTGCCATGGCAACCAAACCAAGAGGCAGACCGCCAAACTTTTGGCTATTTTGAATTGTCCTATGCCAAAAAACATTTGTACCAAATTAGAGTCCTGCTGCTTCAGTGGTTTTGGAGGAGTTGTCATTTAAAAAAATCTTTTTTTTTTAACATTTGATGTTGCCATGGCAACCAAACAAAATGGCCAGTGGTCATCAAACACACAAACTGGGTAGACAATCATCTAATGATCATAACTGCCAAATATGGTTCACATCACTTTACTGGTTATGGAGAAAATGCATTTTCCCATTATAAGTCTATGGGAGCTTTCTGTTGCCATGGCAACCAAACGAAGAGGCAGATCACCACAATTTTAGCTATTTTGAATAGCCCTTACCCAAACAACACTTGAACCAAATTAGAGTCATACTGCTTCAGTGGTTTTGAAGGAGTTGTCATTTAAAAAAATTCCTTTTTTGAAATAGAACCATTTTTCCATTATAAGTCAATGGGAGCTTTCTGTTGCCATGGCAACCAAACCAAGAGCCAGATCACCATAATCACCATAATTTTAGCTATTTTTAAATCCCCCTATCAAAGCAACATTCTTACCAAATAAGGGACTAATCGCATCAATGGCTTTGGAGAAATTGTCGTTTGAAAGTGTTAACGGATGGACGGACGATGGACAAAAAGTGATCACTATAGCTCATCCTGAGCATAGCTCGGGTGAGCTACAAATGTTAGCTCTGGGCCTCATGTCCTCAGAGAAGAAGATTTTTTAGGGTTCTAGGGTTCTCTAGCTACATGTATTTAGTTCTATATAAACAAATGACCCCACCCTGGGGCATGGCCAGTTTGGGTCCCAGGGACTTGATTGGATCTATCTAGGGGACCGTAAAACATTGCTACATACTAAATATATAAGCTGTACATCTCATGGTTTCAGAGAAGAAGATTTTTTCCCCAGTATATCTATGGGAGCTAATGAACCCTGGAGCGTGGCCAGTTTGAACCCTAGGGGCATAATTGGCAGGATCTATGTAGGGAACCACTAAACATTGCTACATACTAAATACATAAGCTGTAGGCTGGTTTCATAGAAGAAATTTTTTTTTAAGTTTTTCCCATTATAAGTTTATGGGAACTAATGGACCTCAGAGCATGGCCAATTTAGACCCCAGGGGCTTGATTGGCAGGATTAATGAAGGAGACCACTCAGCATTGCTACATACTAAATCTGTTAGCTCTGAGCCTCATGGTTACAGAGAAGAAGATTTTTGAAGGTTCTTTAGCTATTTTCTCCACATATACATATGACCCCCTGGGGTGTTGCCAGTTTGGATCCCAGGGGCTTGTTTTGCAAGATTTATGTAAGGGAACACTAAACATTAAATTGCTACATACTAAATACAAAAGCTGTGGGCATCATGGTTTCAGAGAAAAATATATTTAAGTTTTTCCCATTATAAGTCTATGGGAGCTAATGACCCCCTGGGGCATGGCCAATTTAGACTCCAGGGGCTTGATTGGCAGGATTTATGCAAGGGACCACTAAACATTGCTACATACTAGATATATAAGCCATGGGCCTTATGGTTTCAGAGAAGATTTTTTTTTTTCCATTATAAGTCTGTGGGAGCTAATGAACCCTGGGGTGTGGCCAATTTGGACCCCATGGGCATGATTGGCAGGATATATGTAAGGAACCACTAAACGTTGATACATACTAAATATGTAAACTGTAGGCCTCATAGTTTCATTGAAGAAGATTTTTTTAAGTTTTTCCTATTATAAGTTTATGGAAGCTAATGAGCCCCAGAGCATGGCCAATTTAGACCACAGGGCTTGATTGGCAGGATTTATGTAGGGGACCATTAAACATTGCTACATATTAAATACAAGAGGCCCACGGGCCACGGTTCGCTCACCTGAGTGACATAGCCACTGCAGACATGCAGATGTTATGCAACATTTTTTCAATCCTATCATCACAACTAATGAAAATATCATCATTTGAGCAGTTCTTAGTTTTGAAGAAGAATATATGGGCCTGACAGTCAATGGAGCATGATCATTTGAATAAACTATCAACCACATTTCAACAGAAGGATCAATGTGAAATTTGGTGGAAATTGGCTAAGTGGTTTCTGAAGAATCATGATTTTATACATGTAAACAGCACAGTGGCAGGGAAATATTATAAATATAAACCAGATGATGGCCATCTTAGATGTCCAATCAAAACAATTTTAACTACTGCTGATCTACAAGTCACTTCGATACTTTCAATATGGCCCATACAAATGGGGAAGCAAATTTGACCTTGGAGGTAAAAAGGTCAAATGTCAACATAGAACCATCATTTTAGCAATTTTGGTAGATCTCCTGTCCCCCATAATTTGTGCAAAGATTAGGACCCAGGGCTTATTTGGTTATGGAGAAGAAGACTTTTTAAAGGTTTTTACCATATATGGGCATGGCAGCCATTTTGATCAATGGACCATACCCATTTTAGCAATCTTTTATTCTCCTGCCCATGGAGGCTCCGCATGAAATTTGAGCAACACTGGCCTGGAGGCTTCAGAGGAAAAGCCATTTGAAATTATCAACATTTTTTCCATACAAATGTATGGGGCCCATACAAATGCATACAGAAGCAAACTTGACCTCGCTGTAAAAAGGTTAAATGTCAATGTATGACAATTATTTTAGCAACTTTGGTAGACCGCCCGTTCCAGATGATATATGCAAAGATTCAGCCACAAGCCATCCTCGGTTTTGGAGAGTAAGATTTTTAAATGTTTTTTCCCATACAAATGCATAAGGAAGCAAACTTGACCTTGCCGTAAAAAGGTCAAATGTCAATGTATGACCATTATTTTAGCAACTTTGGTAGACCCCCTGTCCCCAATGATTTATGCAAACATTCAGCCCCAAAGCATCCTCGGTTCTAGAGAAGAAGATTTTTAAAGGTTTTTACCATATATGGGCATGGCGGCCATCTTGGTCAACGAACCGTGACCATTTTAGCAACATTTTGTTCCCCCTACCTAAGGAGGCTCCATATGAAATTTGAGCAAAATTGGCCCAGAGGCTCCAGAGGAGAAGTTGTTTGAAATTCTGAACATTTTTCCCATACAAATGCATAAGGAAGCAAAATTGACCTTACCGTAAAAAAGTCAAATGTCAATGTACGACCATTATTTTAGCAATTCTGGTAGCCCTCCTGTTCCCGAAGATATATGCAAAGATTCAGCCATAAGGCATGCTCAGTTTTGGAGAAGAAGATTTTTAAACGTTTTTCCCATACAAATGCATAGGGAAGCAAACTTGACTTTGCCGTAAAAAGGTCAAACGTCAACGTACAACAATTCTTTTAGCAATTTTGGTAGACCTCCTGTCCCTGATGATTCCTGCAAAGGTTCAGCCCTAAGGCATTCTCGGTTCTGGAGGAGAAGATTTTTAAAGGTTTTTACCATATATGGGCGTGGCGGCCATCTTGGTCAGCGGACCGCGACCATTTTAGCAATTTTTCGTTCCCCCACCCTAAGGAGGCTCCACATGAAATTTGAGCAAAATTGGCTTAGCGGCTTCAGAGGAGAAGTCGTTTGAAAATGTTAACGGACGGACGCACGGACGGACGCACGGACGGACAAAAAGTGATCACAATAGCTCATCCTGAGCAGAGCTCTGGTGAGCTAATAAAAGCTGTAGGCCTCATGGTTTCATAGGAGATTTTTTAAGTTTTTTTCCATTGTAAGTCTATGGGAGCTAATGACCCCTGGGGCATGGCCAATTTGGACCCCAGGGGCTTGGTTGGCAGGATTTATGTAGGAGACCACTAAACATGGCTAGATACTAAATATGTTAGCTCTGAGCCTCATGCTCACAGAAAGGAAGATTTTTGGAGGTTCTATAGCTATTTTGCTCTACTATATCTACATATGACCCCCTGGGGTGTGGCCGGTTTGGACCTCAGGGGCTTGTTTGGCAGGATTTATGTAGGGGACCACTAAACATTGCTACATACTAAATATATAAGCTGTAGGCCTCATGGTTTCATAGAAGAAGAGTTTTTTTTAAGTTTTTCCCATTATAATTCTACCCTAGAGTGTGGCCAATTTGGACCACAGGGGCATGGTTCGCAGGACTGATGTAGGAGACCACTTAACACCACTTCATACTTAATCTATTAGCTCTCGGCCATATATTTTCTGAGAAGAAGAGTTTTAAGTTTTTTCCCATGATAAGTCTATGGGAGCTAATGAACCCGAGGCATGGCCAATTTAGACCCCAGGGGATTGATTGGCATAATTTATGTAGGGTATCACTAAACATTGCTACATACTAAATATATAAGCTGTGGGCCTCATGGTTTCAGAGAAGAAGATTTTTAAGTTTTTTTTCCATTATAAGTCCAAGGGAGTTAATGACCCCAGGGGTGTGGCCAGTTTGAACCAGTTGGGCATAGATGGCATGATTATGTAGGAGACCTCATAACATTGCTACATACTAAATCTATTAGGTCTGGGCCTCATGGCTTCAGAAAAGACGATTTTTGAAGGTTCTTTAGCTATACAGCTCTATAAAAACATATGATCCCCTGGGGTGTGGCCGGTTTGTACCGCAGGGGCTTGATTGGCTGGATTTATTGAGGGGACAATTAAACATTGCTACATACTCAATATATAAGCTGTGGGCCTCATGGTTTCAGAGACAATTTTTGAAGGTTTTCCCATTATAATTCTATGCAAGCTAATGACCCCCTGGGGTGTGGCCAATTTGGGCCCAAGGGGTATGGTTGGCAGGATTTATGAAGGAGACCACTTAACATCGCTTCATACTTTAATCTATTAGCTCTTGGCCTCATAGTTTCAGAGAAGATTTTAAGGTTCTTTAACGTCATAGCTCTATATAAACATATACCCCCTGGGGTCAGCTAATTTGGACCCCAGGGCCAGATTTATGTAGGGGACCACTAAACATTACTCCATACTACATATATAAGATGTGGGCCTCATGGTTCCAAAGAAGAAGATTTTTTAAGCTTTTCTTATTTTAAGTTTATAGGAGCTAATGACCACGTGGCATGGCCAGTTTGGGCCCCAGGGGCTTGACTGGCAGGATTTTTGTAGGGGACCACTAAACATTGCTATGTACTAAATGTATAAGCCATGAGCCTCATGGTTTCTGAGAAGAAGATTTTTAAAGTTTTCCCCATTATAAGTCTATGGGAGATATATATAGGCATAGCGGCCATCTTGATTTACGGACCATGACCATTTGTACATATCTTCAATCCCCTTTTAACACAAGGCTCCACATCAAATTTGTAGAAATTTGGCCAATTTAGTGGCTTCATGGGAGAAGTTGTTTAAAGGTGTGAATGGACGGATGGATGGATGGACGATGGACTGGGGAGTGGTCACAATAGCACAGGTGAGCTAAACAAGAGGCCCATGGGCCACGGCTCGCTAACCTGAGTGAAATAGCCACTGCAGATATGCATTTGTTATGCAAAATTTTTTAATTCTGCCATTGCAACTACTGAAAGGATTTGGTTTAGGGGCTAGCTAATGCATTTTAAATGGAATAAACTTCAAAATACTTCATAATTATGTCCAAAATAGCCCAAAAATAGCCCCTAAACCTTGGATGTTCACCAAGATAGATGGATGGACACTCAAAAATTCAGACAATATAACACTAAAAAATTCAGACAGTATAACATAATACACATGCCATTTTTTTGTGGTGAGGGCATAAAAATACAATTTAACCATTTTCCCATTATAAGAATGCTAGGTTTCTGTTGCCATGGCAATGAAACCAAGAGGCAGACCACCATAATTATAGCTATTTTGAATTGCCCTTACCCAAGCAACTTTTGTACCAAATTAGAGTCATACTGCTTCAGTGGTTTCGAAGTTGTCATTTGAAAAAGTCCTTTTTCAAAATTGAATGTTGCAGTGGCAACCCAACAACATGGCCACTGGTCATAAAACATATAAACTGGGTAGACAATCATCAGATGATCTACCATAATGATAACTGCCAAATATGGCTCAAATCACTTCACTGGTTTAGCTATTTTGAATTGCCCTTACCCAAGGAACATTTGTACCAAATTAGAGTCATACTGCTTCAGTGGTTTTGAAGAAGCTGTCATTTAAAAATTCCTTTTTTTAAAATGTGATGTTGCCATGGCAACCAAACAAAATGGCCACTGGTCATAAAACACATAAACTGGGTAGACAATCATCAAATGATCAAAACTACCAAATATGGTTCACGTCACTTCAGTGGTTATGGAGAAAATACAATTTAACCCTTTTTCCATTATAAGCTTATTGGGGGCTTTCTGTTGTCATGGCAACCAAACCAAGAGGCAGACCACCATAAATTTAGCTATTTTGAATAGCCCTTACCCAAACAACATTTGAACCAAATTAGAGTCAAACTGCTTCCGGGGTTATGAAGGAGTTGTCATTTAAAAATTTCCAATTGTATCAAATTAGCGTCATACTGCTTCAGTGGTTTTGAAGGAGTTGTCATTTAAAAAATTGCTTTTTCAAAATAGAATGTTGCCATGATAACCAAACATAAACTGTGTAGACAATCATCAGATGATCATAACTGCCAAATATGGTTCACATCATTTCAGTGGTTATGGAGAAAATTCAATTTAACCATTTTCCCATTATAAGTCTATGGGACCAAACCAAGAGCCAGATCACCATAATTTCAGCTTTTTTTTAAATGCCCCTACCAAAGCAACATTCTTACCAAATTAGGGACAAATCAAATCAGTGGCTATGGAGGAGTTGTCGTTTGAAAGTGTTAACGGACGGATGGACGGATGGACTCACAGATGCACGGATGGACGACAGACAAAAAGTGATTACTATAGCTCATCCTGAGCATAGCTCAGGTCAGCTAAAAAGTGTGTCCGATGCAGGAATCGAACCTTTGACCTCCTGCTTCCAAGTAAGGTGCTCTACCATCTGAGCTAACCAGGATGACGGTCCCTCAATCACAACACTCCTCCCCCTTTTAACTTTCAAGTACAGGTCATCAACTAAACATACTATCAGTTTCTAGCCTTCTCTGCACTCACAAGTTTACCCAGTCACCATTCAAGTAAAGTAAGGAGCATAAAAGTTGCCCAATGCAAGACTTGAATCTGTGAACCCTCCTTACAATTCAAGTTTTCATTTTTGCTGAGGTTTTACGGTCCAGTCAACCCAATGGGGTCATGTCAAGCACAGTCAGTTTACCTAACCACGCTTTTACTGGGCAGGCTTAGTCTTCTAAGCGATTAATCAGTATTGAGCACAATCATTCCCCAGAAACCTGACAACTGCCCTTCTTGAATCAGCGGAAGGGAGAGAATGACCCTAGAAAATATTTCATGGTCAGTCTCCTCGAAAGAATGTTGCCAGACTGGCAGGGATCAAACCCCCCAACCTTCTGATCACCAGTGGGACGCCCATCCAACAGCCACCGAGGCTGGCTTGCTGGTCACGTGCTTTACCAACTGAGCTAACCAGGCCAACAGTCCTGCCAATCACCACACTCCTCCCCCTTTTAAGTGTAAGGCATCAACTGAACATACTATTGGTTTCTAGCATCTACCTGAACTTACACCAACCCCATGGGTCATTCACATTGGGCACCATGAAATAAACTAAAGAGGAAGAAGTGCATTCCATACAGGACTTGAACCCGTGACCTCCTGCTTGCAAATTAGATGCTCTACCAAGCTAACCTGGGCAACAGTCCCGCAAATCATCACACAGGGATTTTTGGTACCTGAATAAATGTGTGTGTGTGTGTGTGTGTGTGTGTGTGTGTAGATGAAAATTTTATTATTAGTTTATATTATATATACGAGGGTTGTGCAAAAAGTTCTGTCACTAATAGGCTTCCTTAGTTTTATCCCAGGTATATTTTAAAATGCTTCACTGCACTTGAATGGTGTGTTGAATAGCTAACAATACCCATTATTTCAAATTGAAATAGATGCAGTCATATACACTGACCAATTTACTTGTTACATTGGAACATGGACCAGAAGAGGATGGTCAGGAGTCCACCTTTTACATGACAAAGCCTCCTCTCATAAGTGTGAGGTTGTTAAGTCTTTTTTGGCTTCTGAAAAGGTGAAAGTTTTAAACCATCCACCTTATTCACCTGATCTGAGTCCCTGTGACTTCTTTTTATTTCCAAGGCTTAAGAAAATGCTTTCTGGAAATAAGTATATGTCTAGAAGTTCTCTTGGCAGCGCTATTTATCAGTGTCTCCAACAGATACCAAAAGAAGACTATTTATCTGCTTTTCGCGACTGGGTAAAAAGGTTACAAAAATGTGTTTCAGTAAAGGGGGAATACTTTGAAGGTTTGTAATAAAAATATGTTTGATAAAACGTAGCACTGAAGTAATCCGAACCCATTGACAAAACTTTTTGCAGGACCCTTGTATTTTATATTCATATGATTGTGCAGAGTTGGGGCCTGGGTATATAACTAAAAGTTTGAAGGTGAAAATTGCTTGGTATTTTTAAAACTCAAATTGTCCTGATAATTCAGGAGTGTGTGGAGTGTGGGTCAACAATATTTGTCATTTAGATATTGCCTCCAGATTTGTGGGACTTTTACCCAATCCGATGGGTTGACTTGATTCACAGTCTTCATAGTATCCGGGATATCCGGAAGGCACAAATTAACTTGGACGTTATTAAAAATAACATCTCGCGGGATAATAATACTGCTGAAATGTAATTAAAACATTATCTTTTGTTAAAATAAAAGCATTTAACAAACTACAGGCCCAAGTGGGCCAGATATTGCTCAAGATGAACACCATGGTGACCATCTTGGATATTGGAACAGAACAATTTTAGCAATTCTGAATTTCCATAACACCCCAATGAGACTTACAGTTTTAGAAGCAGATGTGATTTGAAGATTTTCGAGATGGCTGTCATGGTGGCCATCCTGGATATCAGAACGGAACCATTCTAGCAGTTCTAAATCTCCATGCTGCCCCGATGCCTTCCACCAAGTTTCCACTCCATCTGAATTATGGTTTGGGAGCAGATAACAATTAAAGACTTTCAAGATGGCCGCCATGGAGATGTCGAAAATGTGAAAAGATACTGCGGGACATACAGATGAGGGAGGGACCATGGTCAACAGACCAAGGCATAAGTGACCTGGAGCAGCTCCAGGTGAGCTAACAACTGAAGATCTTCAAGACAGCTGCTGTGGCACCCATCATGGATATAGTAGCAAAATGGTTTTAGCAATTCTGAATTTCCATGTCACCCCAATGCCTCCCACCAAGTTTTGGCTCAATCTGACTTACCATTCGGGAGCAGATGAGATTTGAAGATTTTCAAGATGGCCACCTTGGGGGCCATCTTATATATCGGAACAGAAAGATTTTTGTAATTCTGAATCTCTATGTCCCTCCAATGCCTCCCATTAAGTTTGGGCTCAATTCACATTTCGGTTTGGGAGGCGATGTCATTTGAAGAATTTCAAGATGGCCATCTTGGATGATGGAATAGAACAAATTAAGCAGTTCTGAATCTCCATGTCTCCCCAATGCCTCCCACTAAGTTTCAGCTTAATCCGAATTACCCTTCACGAGCAGATGTTGTTTCAAGATTTTCAAACTGGCCATAATGGCAGCCATCTTAGATATTGGAATGGAATGAATTTAGCAATTCTAAATCTCCTTGTCACCCCAATGCCTCCTACCAAGTTTTGGCTCAATCTGACTTACTGTTCTGGAGCAGACCTGATTTGAAGATTTTCACATGGCCACCATGGCGGCCCTTCTTGGATATACGAACAGAAAGATTTTAGCAATTCTGAATCTCTATGTTGCTCCAATGCCTTCCATCAAGTTTCAGCTCTATCCGACTTAAAAGTTTGGGAGGAGGTGTTGTTTAAGGACTTTCAAGATGACCAACATGGCTGCCATCTTGGATATTGGAACGGAATGATTTTAGCAGTTCTAAATCTTGATGTGGCATCAATGCCTTCCACCAAGTTTGGGCTCAATCTGACTTAGGATTCCGGAGCAGATAAGGCTTAAAGATTTTCAAGATGGCCCCCTAGGCAGCTATCTTGGATAGGCGAATTGAACAATTTTAGCAATTCTAAATCTCTATGTCACTCCCATGCTTCCCTTCAAGTTTCGGCTCAATCCTACTTACGGTTTGGGAGGAGATGTTGTTTGAAGAAATTCAAGACTGCTATCATGGTGCCCATCTTGGATAGCAAAATGGAAGGATTTTAGCAATTCTAAATCTCTATGTCGCTCCAATGCTTCCCATCAAGTTTCAGCTCCATCTGACTTATGGTTTGGGAGATGTCGTTTGAAGAATTTCAAGATAGCGGCCATCTTGGATATCGGAGCCGAGCAGTTTTAGCAATTCTGAATCTCTATTACGTTCCGATGCCTCCCATCAAGTTTTGGCTCAATCCGATTTACCGTTTGGGAGATGTCATTTGAAGAATTTCAAGTTGGCCACCATGGCGGCCATCTTGGATATCGGAACTGAACATTTTAGCAATTTTGAATCTCTATGTCGCTCGGATGCCTCCCATAAAGTTTCGGCTCAATCTGACTTATGGTTTGGGAGGAGATGTTGTTTGAAGAATTTCAAGATGGCCGCCTAAGTTTCAGCTCAATCCAACTTATGGTTCTGGAGATGTTGAAAATGTGAAATGCTAACGACGGGCAAAGAACGACGGAAGACAGACAGACGAAGGACAACAGGCCATGGCATAAGCTGACTTGCAGCAAAGCTCCAGGTGAGCTAATAATAATCACAATGAGGTAAGAAAATATATTAAAATGAAAGTTTAGGGAAAACATGTTGTTATATAAATAAAAACGTTAAACTACAATACCCCGCCATTATCGTGTCACGGGCAGATAACTCTGTCAAACATTGATGAAATTTGCCCATTAGCAATCCCAAACCAGATCTCCTTCATATCAATGCATGTACCAAGTTTGGTTAAAATCCCTTGACTATTACTTAAGTTATCGTCCAGAAACGAAAATATGGGCGTGTCTCAGGCAGATAACTCCATCAAAATTTGACGAAATTTGCCCATTAGCAATCCCAATCCAGATCCCCACAATATCAATGCACATACCAAGTTTGGTGAAAATCCATTGACGTTAACTCAAGTTATCATCCGGAAACGAAAAACGGACGGACGTACGACTGACAGACAGACGGACGGATAAACACACGGACGTCCAACATGAACAGTGTGTATACATGTGTTTTTATACCCCGCTACTATATAGGCCAAATCTGTTTATAGGGAATAGCCTGAAAATAATTGCTGATGATTTATTTTCGAATCGAGGAAATTGCAGATATTTTACTTATTATTTTTTTTTTATTCCATTTGGAGAATGTAAAATATTCTGATTCTGATTCTGGAGAAAATTCCTGATGATCTTCTGCATCACTTGATTTCAAATTCTCTGCTTCCAAGGTTCCGGAGGCTGAATCAAGTCCTGCCATTTGTTTATTTTGCTGCCTTGCTTAATTATTCATATCTGTCCACCGAGGTCACGCTCAACATCATTAAAATATTATTTCTTCAAGAGTTTGAAGTTTTTTTTAGTTTTAAATGCATAATTTAGTGCTTTCAGCGTCAGTATATAGGGAACTACTTGTTTGGTAGTAGGGAGCTACTTGATTGGTAGTTGTTAGGAAGGTACTTTTGAAATACAAGTTACCAAAATACAGTATGTTAAATTTGGCGGGGGTTGTATTAACCACCCCCAAAACTAGGGGCTATTAGTAAGAAAAATATGTTCAATAATATTTTCCATCTAGTTGAATTGTTTTGAGAATAAATTTGTGAAAAAGAACAAATAAGAGCTAGAAGGTAAATTTTTATCAAATGCGGATGCGAACACTCGACGCCAACGATTGATTGTGTTGGGGTCTAACAACACGTCAACCCTTGTGGGTCATTTTGTGTCGTCTCCCAGAAAAAGGGAGAAAAGAGATAGAAGAGACAGTAGAGGAGATGAAAGAGAGGGTCAGGGGAGAAAGAGGTAAATGAATGAAAGTGAAGAAACAGAAGAAATAAAAACATTCTCCCTCTACCCTTTCCTGCTGCAAGGCTAGCAGGCCTTGCCCAGCTGTAAGCCAGTATCAGTTGGATGCACCGGTGAGGCAAGATACACTATACCATCGCCTCACCCAACCAACCCCTGGACGCTGACAACACTGACGCTGGACACCAGGGGTATGGCAATAGCTCCCCTTACTTTTGTAAAGGGGAGCTAAGAATTACTTCGGTTTATGTAGAATGCTACCGAAAACTGGACAAACTAGAGCTGTTAGAGGATCTGACTTTAGCCCCTCTACAGTGCCATCAGAGGAGAAAGACACAAGTGTGTTAAAAAATTTTGATGCTTAAAAACTGGAGAGAAAGATGGGATGAATCTGTTTCGAAAATTGAAAACCTACCAAGAGACATAACTCCAAGAGTTATGGGCACTTGGCCACTATTCTGTTACTACACCTTCCTTATCTTAGAACCAAAGTGTGGTATAAGTTTCATCTAAGTAGGACCACAAACATAGAAGTTATTAAGCAAAATGCATTTTAATTTTTTGAAAACCTACCAAAGGACATAACTCCAAGAGTTCTGAACCCTTTGCCCCTATTCTGGTAAACACAATTCATCCAGTCATTGTCCATGTTTATAGGAACTTTCGACTTTCTAGCTTTCTTAGGTTCTGAGATATCTGTTACAAATATTTTCAAGAACTGCAAAATTTAAAAAAACATTGAAAGGGACATAACTCCATGAGTTATGGGCCCTTGGCCACTGTTCTGCCACTACACCTTCCTTACCTTAGAGACCAAGGGTGGTATAAGTTTCATCAAAGTAGGACCACAAACATAAAAGTAATTGAGCAAAATGCATTTTAATTTTTTGAAAACCTAGCATGGGACATAACTCCAAGAGTTATGGACCCTTGGCCCCTATTCCAGTATACACGGTACATCCAGTCATTGTCCATGTTTATACAAACTTTCAGCTTTCTAGCTTTGATAGCTCCTGAGAAATCTGTTACGAAAATTTTCAAGAATGGAAAAAAATTGAAAACCTTTCAAGGGTAATAACTCCAAGAGTTATGGGCCCTTGGCCACCATTCTGCCATTACACCTTCCTTACCTTAGAGACCAACTGTGGTATAAGTTTCATGGAAGTAGGACCACAAACATAAAAGTTATTAAGCAAAAACGCATTTTAAATTTTGAAAACTTACCAAGGGACATAACTCCAAGAGTTCTGGATCCTTGGCCACTATTCTGCGATTACACCTTACTTACCTTAGAGACCAAGTGTAGTATAAGTTTCATTGAAACAGCACCACAAACATAAAAGTTATTAAGCAAAATGCATTTTAATTTTGCAGGCACGGAATGACGGAATCACGGAAGGACATGGCAAATCCAGTATAGCCCCACTTTTTCAAAGCGGGGCTATAATAAAATGAAATATAAGTACTGAACTCACTATTTTTCACTTACATTAGTGATGACTTACATGTTAGTTTAATTCTTCAAGAAGCTCTTTGGGCTTCAAAGACATTTAACAAAGCAAATGTTTTTCATCATTCCATGAAAGTGAAAACAGTGATTTCAATATTTCAATGAGAGTTCTTTGGTCGCACATGTCATAAGGTAAACTTTCTAACATTATGACTCATATATCTTGAAGGCCATTTTCTCATGGCATAGTTATTGTTTAGATCTGGAACATTTTCTGCACTACTTGGTTACAGATTCTCTTAAAGTTATGCTGACCTACCCTTGCTGCCATTTCCTGTAGCTTTTGTTCTGATATTTCTAGATTGTTTTGATAACTCTGGTTGCCGGGGTCTAGTTCTAGTGCCTTTCTGTAACATTCTATAGCACTTTCATGGTCCTCCAGGGCTGTGTAAGCAATCCTGAAGAAAAGAACACATGATGAAGAGAACCATCTTAAGGGGAACTGACACACTTTCAAAGGAGACAACTCCCTTCCCAAAAGGAGTCTACTCTAAAAGTAACTAGAAATTGTGTTTGTAAAACACTATGTCCCCAACCATAAGCTTGTCTCTAAAGATAATATAACAAAACAAGAGGCCCGAGGGCCACAGCTCGCTCACCTGAGTGAAATAGCCACTGCAGATATGCATTTGTTATGCAACATTTTTTTAATTCTGTCATTGCAACTAATGAAAGGATCATCATTTAAGCAGTTCTTGGTTTTAAAGAAGTAAAGACTGTGTTTTTTACACATTTTTCTTCTTCAAATTATTATTTTTTGGTTTAGGGCTAGGTAATGCATTTTAAACGGAATAAACCTCAAAATACCTCATAATTATGTCCAAAACAGCCCAAACATAGCCCCTAAACCTTGGATGTTTGGCTGAACAAAAGGACGGACACTCAAAACTTTGGACGATATAAAATAATACACTTTCAACTTTTTGTGGCGGGCAAAAAAATTCAATTCAACCATTTTCCCATTGTAAGTCAATGGCAGCTTTCTGTTGCCATGGCAACCAAACCAAGAGGCAAGACCACCATAATTTTAGCTATTCTGAATTGCCCTTACCCAAGCAACTTTTGTACCAAATAAGAGTCAAACTGCTTCAGTGGTTTCGAAGTTGTCATTTGAAAAAGTCCTTTTTCAAAATTGAATGTTGGCATGGCAACCAAACAAAATGGCCACTGGTCATAAAACATATAAACTGGTAGACAATCATCAGATGATCATAACTGCCAAATATGGCTCACATCACTTCACTGGTTATTGAGAAAGTGCAATTTAACCATTTGTCCATTATAAGTCTATGGCAGCTTTCTGTTGCCATGGCAACCAAACCAAGAGATGGACTGCCAAACTTTTCGCTATTTGGAATTGTCTTTAGCCAGGCAACATTTGTACTAAATTAGAGTCCTACTGCTTCAGCAGTTTTGGAGGAGTTGTCAGTTAAAAAAATTCCTTTTTTTGTAAAATTTAATGTTGCCATGGCAACCAAAAAATAGCCACTGATCATAAAACATGCAAACTGGGTAGACAATCATCTAATGATCATAACTGCCAAATATGGTTCACATCACTTCACTGGTTATGGAGAAAATGCAATTTAACCATTTTCCCATTATAAGTATGGGAGCTTTCTGTTGCCATGGCAACCAAACCAAGAGGCAGATCACCACAATTTTAGCTATTTTGATTGCCCTTACCCAAATAACATTTGAACCAAATTAGAGTCATACTGCTTCAGTGGTTTTGAAGGAGTTGTCATTTAAAAAATTCTTTTTTTCAAAATTGAATGTTGCCATGGCAACCAAACAAAATGGCTGCTGGTCATAAAACATACAAACTGGATAGACAATCATCAGATGACCATAACTGCCAAATATGGTTTACATCACTTCAGTGGTTATGGAGACAATACAATTTAACCGTTTCCCCATTATAAGTCTATGGGAGCTTTCTGTTGCCATGGCAACCAAACCAAGAGCCAGATCACCAAAATTTTAGCTATTTTTAAATCCCCCTAACAAAGCAACATTCTTACCAAATTAGGGACAAATTGCATCAATGGCTTTGTAGGAGTTGTCGTTTGAAAGTGTTAACGGACGGATGACGGACAAAATGTGATCACTATAGCTCATCCTGAGCATAGCTCAGGTGAGCTAAAAAAAATCACCTGACGGCACTATGGACGGGTTTTTCAAGACAATAGCAAACAGTGTTTCGTGACATCTTGCTTACAAGGTTTAAATGCCCAAATTTTCAAAGACATAACACAGAGGAAAGTTAGAAAGTTTTTTCAAACGTTTATCAGGTCAACTACTCATCATCCCCTATCAGTGTATAAAGTTTCAAGGCAATAGCTTAAACGGTTTTCAAGAAATCTTGCATACAAGGTTAAAATGCCCAAATTTTTAAATGGGCCATAACTCAAGAAAAAAATTCGGGATTTTTTTTTCAAAAATTGATTAGGTCATCTACTAATCAATCCCTTTGAGCCTGTAAAGTTTCAAGACAATAGCTCAAAATACTTTTCGAGATATCTTGCTTAAAAGTTTAAAATGCCCAAATTTTCAAAGGGCAATAACTCAAGAAAAATTTTTGGGATTTTGTTTCAAAAGTGAATCCGGTCACCTATCAGCCTATGGAATTTTTTTCAAAAGTGAATCCGGTCACCTATCAGCCTATCAAGTTTCAAGACAGAAGCTCAAATAGTTATGGAGACGTCTTGCTTACAAGGTTTAAATGCCCAACTTTTAAAAGGGCCATAACTAAAATTTATTTATTTATTTATGTATTTTATTTTTTTTTTTTTTTAAAGTTAATCAGGTCATCTACTCATCAGGGTGTCAAGTTTCAAAGTAATAGCTTTAACAGTTTTTGAGAAATCTTGCTTACAAGGTTAAAATGCCCAAATTTTCAAAGGGCCATAACTCAAGAAAAATATTCCAGAATTTTTTCAAAAGTTAATCAGGTCATCTACTTATCATTCCCTATCAGCCTGTCAAGTTTCCAGACAATAGCTAAATAGTTTTTAGATATCTTGCTTACAAGGTTAATTTGCCCAAATTTTCAAAGGGTCATAACTCAAGAAAACAATTTGGGATTTTTTTTTTCAAAAGTTGAGCAGGTCATCTACTCATCATCCCCTATCAGCCTGTCATGTTTCAAGATATCTTACTTACAATGCTAAAATGCCCAAATTTTCAAAGGGCAATAACAAAAGAAAGTTTTTTTTGGATTTTTTTTTTTCAATAGTTTATCAGGTCATCTACTCATCATCCCCTATCAGCTTGTCAAGATTCAAGACAATAGCTCAAATAGTTTTTTATATATCTTGCTTGCAAAGTTGAAATGCCCAAATTTTGAAGGGCCATAACTCAAGAAAACTTTTGAATTTTTTCAAAAGTTGATCAGATCATCTACTTATCATTTCTTATCAGCCTGTAAAGTTTCAAGGCACTAGACTAGTTTCAAGGTTACTAGAACACTTTTTGATATATTTTGCTTATGCCCAAATTTTCAAAGGGCCATAACTCAAGAAAAAATTTTTGGAATTTTTTCAAAAGCTAATCAGGTCGTCCACTTATCATCCCCTATCAGCATATACGAGGGATGTTCGAAATGAATTGCTTATTTCTATCTGGAGACTTCAAATTTCAAGTTAGCCCAAAAGTACTCATTTCATGCCCTCGAAGTACTCCCCGTGGCTAGAAATGCAAAGTTTCAGCCAATGTATCCACTTCTTGAAGGCGTCACAGTACGCTGACTTGGGCACAGTAATAAGGTTCTGATGAATGGCAGATCCAAGTGCCTGTCGGGACTGGTATTTCCGCCCAGCAAGGAATGCTTTCAATTTCGGAAACAAAAAGAAATCACATGGGGCAAGGTCTGGGGAATACGGGGTGGGGGGGGGGAGGGGGGGGGGGTGGGGGGTGAGGCAAAACAGTTACTTTTTCTTTCTTCAAAAAGGCCGTAACTATTGCGGAGGTATGAGCTGGGGCATTGTCATGTAGAAGACGGACATCTTTAAAACCAGTGGCAGGGCGTCGTTTCTGATGATACTTTTTCAGTTTCTTCAGTACTACGTCTTTGTAGTACTTTCCGGTGATGCTTTTGCCCTTTTTCACTGGCACTTTTATTGCGACTCCTTCACCAGAAAAGAAGATTGCATACAAAACCTTCTTTGTACTCAAAGAACGTTTGGCAATTATTGGGCGTTTGCTGTGTTTAGTGGCCCAGATCTTATTGCTAATCTTTCTGACGGGCTCAAAATATTGGACCCAGGTATCATCACCTGTGACGACATTGGCAAACTGCTTTTTGTCATATTTTGGAAACATTTGAAGCAGCTTTTTGGCCACTTTAACCCGTTGGCTCTTTTGTTCGTCAGTCAACAGATGTGGCACCCATCTAGCAGAAATCTTTCTGACTTTCAACTGCTTCTTCAAAATAAGGTGAACCGTTGATAGTGATATGCCTACCTTTCGTGCAATATCACAAACTGTAAATCTGGCATCTCCTTCAATGATTTCCTTTATTTTGGAAATGATTTCTTTACGAGATGCAGATTTTGGTCTACCTGATTTCGGTGCATTTTTGATGGACTCTACACCAGACTCAAATTTCTTTTTCCACCGCCGAACTGTGTCATAAGACACATAAGAAGGTCCAAAAGCAGTAGAAATTTCAGTCATCAGCTTCTTCAAAGAACAATCAAGTTTTGAGCGAGCTTTGATGTAAGCCAGTATTTCATCTTTTTTGTAGACGCTTCTACCAACCATTTTTACTGCAGTGGTCAATGACTGCGTGTATTCAAATGGCAAATTTTATGTCTTACACTTAGTCTAACATGTACATTTATACACCATTGTGTAGATATTGAATAGCCCTATACAGGTATGTATTGGTTTTTATCGTGCCCCACGTGGATATCGAGCTAGAGGACAATAAGCAATTCATTTCGAACATCCTTCGTAAAGTCTCATGATAATAGCTCAAATACTTTTTTGAGATACCTTGCTTACAAGATTTCATTGCAAGTTTTGCAAAGGAGCATAACTCAATAAAGGGGTATAACCCTGATAAGGAAAAAATATGGGTTAACTATTTTTTCATGAGGCATCCATATATGAAGTTTCAAATACCTAGCGTGCATGGTTCAAAAGTTATGCTATGCACAAAAAGAGTGACTAACGAATGGATGGACACACAAGCCCAAAGCAATATGCTCTCCAACTTCTTTTGAAGTTGGTGGCATAAAGAAGGTTCTCCCTTTAGAGAGACTCATTTTCAGAAAGGACGGGATGCAGGAAACCAAACCGGAAATCACAAAAGTTGTCTACCATGTAAAAATTTGCAAAAAATCTAGCAAGTGTATCCAGTCCTCTTAAAATACAAACCTGTTATGTTTTAGAACTACAACTTCTGTGGTAGCCAAACACACAGTGTATAATCACATGACCAGTGGACAGTTACCGAAACCGGCGCTGTCCGACGGACAATCACAAAGTTGGCATAGCAATTCAAAGTGTATGACCTGTGTTTATTTTTATTTCTATCTCTTTTGGCATGCAATTTGCTTGTTACAAGTACAGTGAACTATTGGTTAAATGTCAGTTTGTATTCCGCAACAACATTATACGGGAAAGATGGTCATTTAACAAAGAGAGGGAAGAAAACGTTCGGATCGATCAGGACAATTTTTCATGTCAATCTACGCCAAGCTGTGTTTCGCATCGTTTAAAGTCAATAATTCAAATACATGAGGGGTATTTTTTAACAATTTTTTGCATAATAATCATTTCCCAAGCCATCTGTAGCCAAGCTTTATCCTAGTCGAACAGGTATTAGAATTTTGAGGCATAAACAGATACACACCCTCTTCGCCATGACTGTCCACAAAATTGTTCGGTTGCTAGTTTATACTGTCCAGAAAATTGCGATTCAATATTTGCATACAAAGACTTTCTCTACAATTATAAAAATGCAAAAAAAAACACAAAAAAAAAACAAAAAAAAAAACAACATTTGGTCAATCATGATCATGAATTTAGAAAGAAACAAAATATTCTAATAATAATAATAACTCTTAGATCTACTTGTGGATGCTGCATCAAAGCAGCCTGTTGACCAATATTTTTATATTGCTTACACTATGTCACCCCCCCCCCCCCCCCCATCCCTCCTCACCTCCACGTTGCGGGGAACTCGTTATCTCGAATTTCACGGAACTTGATGAAAAATTTCGAGTTATCAGAAGTTTGAGGGTTGAGACAACCAAATCGTGACGTCATAGATATGATGAGGCCTACTGTTTGCCCAAATGTGCTTGGAAGGCATGGTTATTCTTATTAACCGCATTTACATTTACTACTTATTGCAGTGTTATTTGCTTTAGGATGAATAATGGTGAGCGTGGAAGTGAAAGTCAAAAATAATTGAAAATGATAGAATTCTCACGTGTTTTGTTGTCTTTTAGTTTCTTTTAATTTCTACATATTTGGGTTTCCATATATACACATTGGCAAATAAACTATAAATACACATTGGCATCACTGACAGAGCTTTCTTCCTCAGATCTCTCTTGTTCTATCTGCAAAAGGCAGTTTAGAGCCAATACTTGTCTCATCAGCCATCTCAGAACACACAAACTAGGCCGCTGTCCAGCTCTTGTTTACCTCCCCCCCACACCCCCACCCCAAGGGGGAATTTTGTAGACCGTGTTTTTCTTAAAGCCTATTATCTTGCAAGTATTTTGCGGCATGTTAGCAATCTGGCGATGGGGGGAGTTACTGAGTAACAGCCTGTTACATTCGTTACCTCTACAAAACGTATAATAACAAAGAAAATTATTAAACCCATGAGAATTGGAACAAAAGTAATTTAATCTCCAATTAAATATATGAAGTTGAAGAACAGTCCACCAGCTACAAAATGTGATGTTTGAAACTTCTTTTTGGCTTTACATGGCGTGACGCATGTTACATTTTCTAATGTATTCTTTAGAAATGAGTATTTTAACTCATATAGTTCATTTTCATATATTGTACTTTGCCTCTGTGACCTTAATATTGTAATTTCTGATAAGGCATTTTAATACCCTTTCCAAAGCAGCAAACATTATTTCTCTAGCAGTTATACTTTTATACTTTGTCACTTATGCACCCTAACACACTAATGTGAAATGTAACATAGAAAAAAATATGTTCACATAATATCAAATGCAACCTAGACGTTGTACCAATAAAGTGAATTCTTAATTTAGCATTGTTGCTTAGCAATATGGGATACATAGGCGCATTTCAACATGTCTCTGCCATATCATTCTGCCCATGGTAACGTAGGTAACATCTAAAATATCTACATACTGTAGGCTTTGGTGATTTTCTCTGTGGTTATCTGCATCAGTATTTAGTGTCTTTTTTGTATCATTTAGAAGTTTTTTTTTGTAAGCATTTCCAAAACTGCAAATTTAATGCCGATATTCTTTGTCAGTTATATACATTTCATACTGTTAACAGTAAAGTTGCCATATGCATCAAGCCACTTTTTCATAAAATACTGGATACTGTCCTGAAGTTTTCGATTTACAGCAAATGCTTATAATTTCTTTTTGTCTGAATACAGTATCTACATGACTTTGCTTAATAATTTATCAGTGGTAATATGTATGTAACACTGTAATGTCTTATTTTTAGGGGTTTTTGTCTCTGTAAAGGTCTTTACGTATACTTTTATCTCTTGGATTAATACTCGGTTTTAAAATAAGATTTTTTTTCAGAATAAAAGGGTACAAATGACACTTTCTATTATTTATTTTGCTGCACTACCAGGTGTGATACGTAGATACGAGGGATGTTCGAAATGAATTGCTTATTTCTATCTGGAGACTTCAAATTTCAAGTTAGCCCAGAAGTACTCATTTCATGCCCACGAAGAACTCCCCGTGGCTAGAAATGCAAAGTTTCAGCCGATGTATCCACTTCTTGAAGGCGTCACGGTATGCTGATTTGGGCACAGTAATAAGGTACTGATGAATGGCAGAACCAAGTGCCTGTCGGGACTGGTATTTCCGCCCAGCAAGGAATGCTTTCAATTTTGGAAACAAAAAGAAATCACATGGGGCAAGGTCTGGGGAATACTGGGGGTGAGGCAAAACAGTTACTTTTTCTTTTTTCAAAAATGCCGTAACTATTGCAGAGGTATGAGCTGGGGCATTGTCATGTAGAAGACGGACATCTTTAAAACCAGTGGCAGGGCGTCGTTTCTGATGATACTTTTTCAGTTTCTTCAGTACTACGTCTTTGTAGTACTTTCCGGTGATGCTTTTGCCCTTTTTCACTGGCACTTTTATTGCGACTCCTTCACCAGAGAAGAAGATTGCATACAAAACCTTCTTTGTACTCAAAGAACGTTTGGCAATTATTGGGCGTTTGCTGTGTTTAGTGGCCCAGATCTTATTGCTAACCTTTCTGACGAGCTCAAAATAATGGACCCAGGTTTCATCACCTGTGACGACATTGGCAAACTGCTTTTTGTCATATTTTGGAAACATTTGAAGCAGCTTTTTGGCCATTTTAACCCGTTGCCTCTTTTGCTCGTCAGTCAACAGATGTGGCACCCATCTAGCAGAAATCTTTCTGACTTTCAAATGCTTCTTCAAAATAAGGTGAACCGTTGAAAGTGATATGCCTACCTTTCGTGCAATATCACGAACTGTAAATCTGGCATCTCCTTCAATGATTTCCTTTATTTTGGAAACAATTTCTTTACGAGATGCAAATTTTGGCCTACCTGATTTCGGTGCATTTTTGATGGACTCTACACCAGACTCAAATTTCTTTTTCCACCGCCGAACTGTGTCATAAGACACACAAGAAGGTCCAAAAGCAGTAGAAATTTCAGTCATCAGCTTCTTCAAAGAACAACCAAGTTTTGAGCGAGCTTTGATGTAAGCCAGTATTTCATCTTTTTTGTCGACGCTTCTACCAACCATTTTTACTGCAGTGGTCAATGACTGCGTGTATTCAAATGGCAAATTTTATGTCTTACACTTAGTCTAACATGTACATTTATACACCATTGTGTAGATATTGAATAGCCCTGTACAGGTATGTATTGGTTTTTATCGTGCCCCACGTGGATATCGAGCTAGAGGACAATAAGCAATTCATTTCGAACATCCCTCGTAATTCATTTATCTGCAATCTAGCTGACCAATGCATATCAATTTAAGAATTTTATTGGTATATAAAAAAAAAAGATCCAAATTATAGCTTGCTACACTCATTTTTGTGCATGTATTTAAAACCAGAATAGTATTCACATGTAATCCTGATTAAAACAAAAATGTTTATCCCTATCATAAGCGGCCACAGGACATGTAGGGCCTGTAAGTACAGCGATGACTGGTCAATGTCTTCCATTGTGTTCAATGAATTGCAAAGGACCTCAACTTTTTTCGTGCAGACTACAAAGACTGATCAGACTGAGTGGACAACCATACAGATCTGAGTATTTCCCAGATGCACAAGTCATTTATTTGTTTTGCCATGCTGTGGCTTAAATACATTAACATAACATAAGATTAATCATAATTAAGGTAATATGATTTCCCCCAAAACAAACAGTGTTGCTTTATCTCCTAAATATACATAATACAATAATCCTAAACTATTCACTATTTAACAGAATCATTCACCATCAGCAGGTACTAGGTCGTTGTCATTTCTGAAATTGCAATGGAAAGAAAAGGTGACAATAGAATACCTTATCGTATCTTGGCATCAAATAATCTAGTAATAAATAGTATATCAGGGGTAGGGACCAATCTTATTATAGTTTCTTGGCAGCTGAATCGACATCAGACTCTGCCGTAAGCCATATAAGGCTCGACGACACAACCATTCATATAAGTTATTTTATATTTTCACCAGTCTGACAATCAAGTACACGTTTTGGAGGTCCATTATAAAGTAACAAAGAGAACGGAAATCGTTAAGTTTAATGTTGTTATGTGTTTCTCTTATCACTTATGTCACTAATAAAAATCATAACAAGGCTTTTGTATAAACTTATATCTATAATAGTTTTCGTATCACTATATTGATGATAAACCATAGCAATCATTTATTTAATGCGTTTGTCATTAAATAATTTCATGTATGACAGACTTGTATGTGTTGTTTTTTTTTTTACATGCTATTTCATAATAAGCAGATTTTATTGAAGCAAACTGTCATCTAGCCAGCATAAAATTTTTTATTTTATGCACTCTGGTAACAAAGAAGTGCCAGAGTGTGCATGCTGCCTATTTGGCTGCATCTAATTGCAGTGCAGTATTGATATATGTGTGATTTATTATCAGCGTGATAAACACTGCATTTTTATGTAAACTCAAATTATGACATATTTCTCCTTGAATAATTTGAACCCTCAGAAAAAAATGTTTTCATTTTATTCATACTTTTGGGTTGATATTAGGAAAGTATAGGGTATTTTCATTCATGGAGCTGTACTGAAAAGAGTTTTCCTGCAAACACTGTCTATAGGAAACAATGTTCTGATATCACAGCACTTAAACTGACATATAACGTGGGTAACAGTATTAAGTGTGCAATGTTTCTGAAAGTCTAGATGGATTAAAGGTTTAGAAAGTTAGCTATATGCATAGAGCATAAGCAATAAAGACATCATATCAGATAAGTATAATGTAACTGGAATATTTCTGTATTTATTATAGAGTACATTTTACTATTTTAAAGGTAAAATTATCAATTGGATACACCAGCAGACGATTGGCTAGGGTTTTCTTTAATGTTACTCACCAAACTATAAAGGTATCTGAGAAATAATTAACCATGTTTGTTATTAATAGAGTTAAAAGGCTGATTTCCCTTCACCTTTATATACAAAGTATCAACAGCCCTTTATACAATGCAAATTAAGTATCACTTAAAAAGTAACGTATATAACATTAAGAAGTGTATAAAGAATTTATTCAAAGTATATACTATATTAAACCAATAATAATAGTTAAATACATTGTACCAAAAGCATGCTATAGTAGCAAAAAGCATGCTAGTAAGCATGGATAGGGATACTTTAATATTTACGCCAATTATTTTATTGTTTTGAGGGTAACGTTAGTAACATTACTGTTACACGTAAACGCCCCCCATCGCCAAAGAGTTAACATGTTATTTTATTTATTAAATAATGTAGTTTCAGAAAATCATAGTGTACATTTTTGTTTTTTTTTTCATTTTGAATTTTGAATTAAAGAAAACATCTTTTTTATATCTTATTAGTATCATTATTATTGGCATTTTTGTCAGGAATTTTACATATACCTAAATTGATATTATGCTTAATTATTATTATTGTTTTCAAGTCAAAGAACTTTACTCCCTCAGTCAAGCATAACAGAAGCATGACATCAGAAGAAATTTGCAGTTAGGACGTTTACCGTTTACTGTATATATATGCCGTTTACCGTATATATATGCCGTATATATATATATATATATATATATATATATATATATATATATATATATATACACGAGGGATGTTCGAAATGAATTGCTTATTTCTATCTGGAGACTTCAAATTTCAAGTTAGCCCAAAAGTACTCATTTCATTCCCTCGAAGTACTCCCCGTGGCTAGAAATGCAAAGTTTCAGCCGATGTATCCACTTCTTGAAGGCGTCACGGTACGCTGATTTGGCCACAGTAATAAGGTACTGATGAATGGCAGATCCAAGTGCCTGTCGGGACTGGTATTTCCGCCCAGCAAGGAATGATTTCAGTTTCGGAAACAAAAAGAAATCACATGGGGCAAGGTCTGGGGAATACAGGGGGTGAGGCAAAACAGTTACTTTTTCTTTCTTCAAAAACGCCGTAACTATTGCGGAGGTATGAGCTGGGGCATTGGCATGTAGAAGACGGACATCTTTAAAACCAGTGGCAGGGCGTCGTTTCTGATAATACTTTTTCAGTTTCTTCAGTACTACGTCTTTGTAGTACTTTCCGGTGATGCTTTTGCCCTTTTTCACTGGCACTTTTATTGCGACTCCTTCACCAGAGAAGAAGATTGCATACAAAACCTTCATTGTACTCAAAGAACGTTTGGCAATTATTGGGCGTTTGCTGTGTTTAGTGGCCCAGATCTTTTTGCTAACCTTTCTGACGGGCTCAAAATAATAGACCCAGGTTTCATCACCTGTGACGACATTGGCAAACTGCTTTTTGTCATACTTTTGAAAACATTTGAAGCAGCTTTTTGGCCATTTTAACCCGTTGCTCTTTTGCTCGTCAGTCAACAGATGTGGCACCCATCTAGCAGAAATCTTTCTGACTTTCAAATGCTTCTTCAAAATAAGGTGAACCATTGAAAGTGATATGCCTACCTTTCGTGCAATATCACGAACTGTAAATCTGGCATCTCCTTCAATGATTACCTTTATTTTGGAAACAATTTTTCTTTACGAGATGCAGATTTTGGCCTACCTGATTTCGGTGCATTTTTGATGGTCTCTACACCAGTCTCAAATTTCTTTTTCCGCCGCCGAAGTGTGTCATAGGACACACAAGAAGGTCCAAAAGCAGTAGAAATTTCAGTCATCAGCTTCTTCAAAGAACAACCAAGTTTTGAGCGAGCTTTGATGTAAGCTCGTATTTCATCTTTTTTGTTGACGCTTCTACCAACCATTTTTACTGCAGTGTAGATATTGAATAGCCCTATACAGGCATGTATTGGTTTTTATCGTGCCCCACGTGGATATCGAGCTAGAGGAAAATAAGCAATTCATTTCGAACATCCCTCGTATATACAGATAGATAGATGTTACCTTTAATATAAATTCCGAACCCATAATGGTCCCGAGTAGTATTAGCAGGTCAACAAGGGAATTATAGGGGTCCAATATCTGTATCATTTGGGAGCTATTTGGGCCCCATATATGTATCTTGTAATATTGTCATTTATCCAGGATTATGTTAGTTTTATCTCAGGGTCCAGATATAAGCATTTTTTTTTATAGATATCAAATTATACCTATATGGGACCCATATAGATCTTATAAAGGCAAATAACTCCTATATGGGGCTCATGTAGGACCAAAATGGACTAAATACTCAGATTCTGCCAATGTGCCTCCCATATATACATGTATGCTCTGTGCCTGCTTTGCTTTTGGACTATTTTCACAGACACCTGTCAGACAGTCCTGATTTTAATCATTGCTATCGGCAACTTTGTGGACAGTCAAAATATTTACTTTGGCAACTTTTCGACTCGTACAGTTTCAATTTTGTGGACAGTCATGGCGAAGAGGGTGTGTATCTGTTTATGCCTCGAAATTCTAATACCTGTTCAACTAGGATAAAGCTTGGCTACAGATGGCTTGGGAAATGATTATTATGCAAACAATTGTTAAAAAATACCCCTCATGTATTTGAATTATTGACTTTACACAATGCGAAACACAGCTCGGGGTAGACTGACATACCAAATTGTTCTGATCGATCCGAACCTTTTCTTCTCTCTCTTTGTTAAATGATCATCTTTCCCATATTATCTTGTTGCCGAATACAAACTGACATTTTATCAATAGTCCACTGTACTTGTAACAAGCAAATTGCATGCCAAAGGAGATAAAAATGAAAATAAACACAGGTCATACACATTGAAATGCTATGCCAACTTTGCGATTGTCCGTCGGACGTCGCAACTTCCGGTTTCGGTCACTGTCCACTGTAACGTGATTATATACTGTGAAACACTTTACCGAATGATTAAACATGACAAGATCCGGTTGATTTGTTCCAGAGTTATGTTTCAATTTTACTATTTAAGTTTCAAAATTCTCTCATGACCTTCAAAATGATCACCAAAACTAATGTGTTCTTTCTGCCTCCCAATGAAATCAATGAAGGCTGTCTTTGAAAATAAAGAACACATAAAAGAATGGAAATCATAGTGACAGCATTATAGTTTGCACGGCTGCATACACCCCCTATCACTTGGCCTAAACAGACTAAACTTTCCAAGAAACCAGAAATTCTGGTCTCAATGATCACAAGGAAAACAAGACGTGTCAATAAGCTATGCTTATTAGACCCCACCCCCTACACTCCATCCCCCTTACAAGGTAATGCCTGCCTTCTGGGCACTGAAAAGCAATGCTTCAGGGTATGTATGTGATTGGAAGAACCAATTTAGACAGACAGACACATGGATGGACATAAATGGCTAAGTTAAAGTGGCGGTCATTTTGTCAAAAATGATGTTTTTTTCCAGTAGCTAACTTCTTCATGCACATGCTTAATTTGTCTGTAATGCGCCTGCAAAGTACAAGATTGCTTTAACAAATATTTTGAGAAGAGTTGGTTTCACCATGCATGCACAATTTAGTGTAATGCTATTCGCCAGTTAATGTAGATCAGAGTGTCTATCAAGGTGATCTGCATTCAGTGCTACACCAATATGATTAATTCTTCTTGCCTGGAATGTGTCTGACAGGATTAGCCAAGACCCATCAGGACTTAAGCTGAATAGTATATGAAAAGGACTAAGGGCAATGCATTTGCACCCTAGATATAAGCGACAATAACCTGCCTCGGTCGGCCAAGGTCAGGCTAGTGTCACAAAGAACGGCTTGCTCCAAGTCTTAAGATAAATTAGATAAACCCTGGCATAACAATAAACAGTCAATGAATTTTATTAGTGAGGAAATCTGGAGCACCTGTAGAATCAGTCTGAACCTTAATCTTAACCCTTGTCCTGCTGAACCCCGATATACCCTGCCTTTGTAAACAGTGTAGATCCAGATCAGCTGGCTTCTTTAGAAGCCAACTGATTTTGATCTGCACTGTTTGCCATTAAGTATGTAACTTTGTATCAACAACCTGAATCAAGTAATCTGATTGGCTGAAAATTATAAGTGGGTGTGACATCTTAATATATTCAGCATATATTCAGCATGACAAGGGTTAACCTAGTTATCCTGCCAATATTCCAGATATAGGTATGCTAACTATGATCCCTCAACTAACCTAGCCCTAACCTAATCTAACCTAACCATCAGTTACCAAGCTCTAGGTTAACCCTAACTTTCAGTGTAGTTGATAGGTGTGCACACTCACATGCTGAGGTCAGTAAATAATGGCAGACAGATTATAAAGTCTAGCTGGAAATCTTTTGGGGGTTAAAATAAATAACAAGCAATTTTAATACCTAAATTATGCTAAATTAAGGCAGATATCTACATGAAATGAGAGAGAGTTCAGCTTGCCTTTAAATTAGCCATGTGTTTTTTGCTGAAACAGAATGCTGCAAAACTAGGTCACCATGAGACAGACAGACAGTTATAGATAGATAGATAGATAGATAATCTGGTGCAGACGGGTACTCTACATTACCCCAAAATTTCCTTACACTACCAAAGCCACTTTTCTTAAAGAACAAAGGGAAATAAAGGAATTAACCCCTAGACCCTTATTTTTCTCTAACAGCATTATCTCATCAAGATCAGCATTTATGCAAAATATGAAAAGATCCCTTAAATTATTTAGCAAGACAGAAAACAGAAACCAAAACACTTTTCCAAGAATAAACAAAGGGAAATAACTCTAAAAGAAATAACCCCTGGGAAAAATTCATACTCGCCAACTTGGCAAGTGGGATTTAAAAGTTGCTTGCAAAAGGGACAGTGTCAATAAGGCCTGTTTCTGGACTCGAGCTGATTTTCTTTTTAATCATCTTAAATAACCCTTATGTATTGGCTTTATGTATGCAAACTATGTTTTGGAATAGAGCAATTGTTTGGAAGATATCTCCAAATAAAGAGGGTGGGGTAACTTCCCCACTAACCCAACTGGTAATAAACTAATACTTATACAGCTTTACAGCTATTATATTAATCGTAACCGTATATGACTTTGAAAACATATATTTGACTGCTTAAGTGCACAGGCTTTCAAGCACCCTCCAGTGAAAAAGTAGGGCTTAAAATTTTGAAAAAGTAGGGCAAAAAGTAGGAATTTCAATCATGACTAGAAAAGGCATTTTATAAAAAAAACAAATGTCCCCCGCAATCCCATCAGAGTTGTCATTCTTGTACGCAACACATCATTTTGTCCTGTTCTACATTTGTATCAAGTATCATCAAAATACTACGAAGGGTATTCCTGTTACAGAGCAGAGACAACAAATCAAATTCAAAAAGGTGAGATAACTCCAAAAGTAAAAAAAAGCCAAAGTTGTCATTCTTGTATGTGACATGTCATCTGGTCCTGTTCTTCATTCCTACCAAGTATCATCAAAATATTCCAAAGGGTGTTCGACGTACATAGTGGACACGAAATCAATGCATAATCACTGTCAAATATAACAAGAGGCCTACGGGCCATGGCTCACTCACCTGAGTGACACAGCCACTGCAGATATGCAGATGTTATGAAACATTTTTCCAATCCTATAATTGCAACTAATGAAAAGATCATCATTTGAGCAGTTCTTAGATTTGAAGAAGAATATATGGGCAGGACAGTGAATGGAGCATGATAATTTGAACAAACTCTCAAACGTCAACAAGAGCTCCGCCAAGCGGGGCATTATACGCCCGTGGCAAGTAATAAGATGTAGCACATAAACTGGCTCCTGTATAATTCAGTGCTCCGGATATAAACTGTAAGTGGAATTACAAAAACAAAAAAAAATTTAAAAAAATTTCATTGGGGCATACCTCTGCTGATATTTGGTGAACTGTAACCTAAGGGTCCAAGCTGGCCCAGAAATTAAGGGAGAAGTGACTTCACCCTTCTGGGAAAATAGGGAGAAGTTTGCTGCATCTAGGGAGAAGTGCTTTCGGATGGAGGACACACGACAGAAGCATGGCTATATTACAAGCTCATATGAGCCTTTGGCTGATTTGTTTTTCCTATACTTCAATATCAGACCAAACAATAAGAAAACAAAAATAAACAACCAAAAAAAAAAAAAACTAGAGCTGGTGTTTGTAAAACACTATGCCCCCAGCTGCCTGACTCTAACACTGCTGGACTCCAACACTGCTTGCCCATGACGGTAACAACAGTACAAATATATGAGATTTCAATGTTATTTTATCAAAGTGAAATAACTCTAAAATAGGAGATAATTGGGATAAGAAACCTATTTTGTCATAAGGAATCAAAATATGAAATTTCAAAACATTAGCATACATCGTTCTAAACATATGCTATACACAATAAAGCAACAACATTAAATGGCCAGAAATTGCGAAGGGCCATAACTCCAACATTTCATTTAATTGGTTCAAAATTTAATCAGGTGATCTCCTCTTCAATCCCAATCAGTATACCACATATCATGGCTCTGGCTTAAATACTTTTTGAGATATCTTGCTGACAAGCTCAAAATGCCTAGAACTACAAAGGGCCATAACTACCTCAATTTTTCATGAAATTCCCTAAAAAACAAATCAGGTAATCTCCACATCATCCCCAATCAGCATATAATATTTCAAGAACTTAGCTTAAGTACTTTTTGAGACATCTTGCTGACAAGGTCAAAATGCGCAGAACTGCAAAGGGCCGCAACTTTATCAATATTTCCATGGAATTCTCTCAAAATATAAGCAGGTAATTTACACATCATTCCCACTCACTATATCGAATTTCAAGAACCCAGCTTAAATACTTTTCGAGATATCTTGCTCACAAGATTTAATTCTGATTTTTTCAAAGGGGCATAACTCTAAACAAACATGCTTGACAAGAAAAAAAATATGGGTCAGCTATTTTTTCTTTTGGAACCCAAATATAAAATTTCAAAACCCTAGCATGCAGGGTTCTTAAGATATGGCATGCACAAAAAAGCTTGACGAACGGACAAATGGACGGACGGACGAACAAATGAAGGCAAAATAATATGCCCCATCAATTTCATTCAAAACTGGGGGCATAATCAGGCCATCTACTCAAGCTACCAATCTATTCATCAAGTTTCAAGGCTCCAGCATTTTGTTTAGATATTTTGCTGACAAGGGAAACATGCCCAAATTTACAAAGGGCAATTTTATGAAATATTTTTCAGAATTTAAACAAAAGTTAATCAGGTCATCTACACATCATTACCAATCAATTCACAAAGTTTCAAGTCTCTAGCTCTAACAGTTTTTGAGATATTTGCTGACAAGATAAAAATGCCCAAAATTACAAAGGGCCATAACTCAATAAGTATTTTTCAAAATTTATTCAAAAGTTAATCAGGTTGTCTACTCATCATTACAAATCCATTCACTAAATTTCGTGGCTCTAGCTCTAACAGTTTTTGAGATATTTTGCTGACAAGGTAAAAATGCCCAAAATAGCAAAGGGCCATAATTCAAGGAGTATTTTTCAAAATTTCTTCAAAAGTTAATCAGGTTGTCTACTCATCACTACCAGTCTATTCATCAAATTTCAAGGCTCTAGCTCCAACGGTTTTTGAGATATTTTGCTGACAAGGTAAAGATGCCCAAAATTACAAAGGGCCATAACTCATGAAGTATTTTTCAGAATTTCTTCAAAAGATAATCAGGTCATCTACTCATCACTACAAATCCATTTACTAAGTTTCAAGGCTCTAGCTCGAACAGTTTTTGAGATATTTTGCTGACAAGGTAAAAATGCCCAAAATTACAAAGGGGCATAACTCAAGAAGTATATTTCAAAATTTCTTTAAAAGTTAATCAGATTGTCTACGCATCACTACCAGTCTATTCATCAAGTTTCAAGGCTCTAGCTCCAACGGGTTTTGAGATATTTTGCTGACAAGGTAAAATTGCACAAAATTACAAAGGGCCATAACTCATGAAGTATTTTTCAGAATTTCTTCAAAAGTTAATCAGTTCATCTACTCATATCTACAAATCCATTCACTAAGTTTCAAGGCTCTAGTTTGCTGACAAAGTAAAAATGTCCAAAATTACAAAGGGCCATAACTCAAGAAGTATTTTTCAGTTTTTGAGATATTTTGCTGACAAAGTAAAAATGCCCAAAATTACAAAGGGCCATAACTCAAGAAGTGTTTTTCAAAACTTCTTCAGAAGTTAATCAGGTTGTCTACTCATCACTACCAGTCTACTCATCAAGTTTCAAGGCTCTAGCTCCAACGGGTTTTGAGATGTTTTGCTGACAATGTAAAAATGCCCAAAATTACAAACGGCCATAACTCATGAAGTATTTTTCAGAATTTCTTCAAAAGTTAATCAGATCATCTACTCATCACTATAAATCCATCTGCTAAGTTTCAAGGCTCTAGCGCTTACAGTTTTTGAGATATTTTGCTGACAATGTAAAAATGCCCAAAATTACAAAGGGCCATAACTCATGAAGTATTTTTCAAAATCAGGTTGTCTACTCATCACTACCAGTCTATTCATCAAGTTTCAAGGCTCCAGCTTCAATATTTTTTGAGATATTTTGCTGACAAGACTGCATCCATATTTTTTCAAAAGGCCGTAACTCAGAAAAGGGGCAAAATCCTTTCAAGAAAAAAATTTGTGTCAGCTATTTTTTCATGAGGAATCCATAAAAGAAATTTCAAAACAGTAGCATTCACAGTTCTAAAGTTATGCTATGCATCACAAAGCGTGACGGACGGACGGACGGATGGACGAACGAACAACCCAGAAGCAATATGCCCCTCCAACTTCTTTGAAGTTGGGGGCATAAAAATACGTGTCAGCTATTTTTTCATGAGGAATCCATATAAGAAATTTCAAAACAGTAGCATTCATGGTTCTAAAGTTATGCTATGCATCAAAAAGCGTGATGAACAGACAGATGGATGGGACGGACGAACGGATGGACGAACAACCCAGAAGCAATATGCCCCTCCAACTTCTTTGAAGTTGGGAGCATAAAAATGTTGCAAGAATTTTTTTTGTAAACCTTCAACTTGTTTTATACTGATTTTATTTTTGTTCTTCAAGGGAGCCAACTCAGAAGAGTATTAAAAAAAAAATCCAAAAAGAATTATGTTTATAAGTTTTGATATTAGTCAAGCTTCTTAATTCTGTATCATTTAATAAATGTATTTATAAAGATTTAATAATGGCAACATTTCCTTGTAAATCTAATAAAAGATGTTAAAAAAAAATAAATAACTTGCCCATATTGCCATAACTTTAGTTATTTGCAAAAAATACAACTATTATAAAATAAAATTTGCACACCATTACCTCTAAACAATATGCTGCAAAAAGTTTACAAAAACTTTCAAAGGGGTATAACTCTGCAAATATTTGGTGCACTGTAACCTCGAAATAATATGCGCTGCTCCACATCATCATGTAACTATTTATGAAGTTTCGGCTTGATTGGATGTAAACTGCAGGAGGATTTAGCCAGAAACTAAAAATTAATAGAAATTTTCACAGGGGTTTAACTCTGCTAATATTTGGTGGACTGTAACCTTGAAACAATATGCGCTGCTCCACATCATGGTCTAACTACAAATCTAGTTTCAGCTTGATTGGATGTAAAATGTAGGAGGAGTAAACCGGAAATGAAAAGTTTATAGAAATTTTCAAAGGGGCATAACTCTGCAAACATTTGGTGGACTGTAACCCCGAAACAATATGCGCTGCTCCACATCATGGTCTAACTATATACCATGTTTCAGCTTGATTGGATGTAAACCGTAGGAGGAGTTAGCCGGAAACGAAAAAGTTTACGGACGGATGCCATACCCCGTAACATAATACGTCCTGTTTTTCAAACGGGCGTATAAAAAGATTGCCTTGAGAAACAACAGATTAGAAAATGGGAGTCTCGGTTTTATTGGTTCGTCAAAAGCAGTAAAGAAATTTGCAACACTGCTTACTGTGGTTTTGGTGGAGCTGTCATTTAAAAATCCATTGTTTTTTGTTTTTTTTTCAAATTTAATATTGCCATGGCAACCAAACAAAATCCGAAGAGATGGCAAATCCCCTGACCGCACCGCAAATGGCTGTCTTTTTTCAATCTAGTGCATCACAGATGTAATTTTATCAAGGGATACACTTGTTTAACCCTGCAAAGGGTGATAACTCCACAACTGGAACCAGACTACTATTGACATCACACTGTTTTGGTACCCTGAAAAATAGTCCTATCTGAAAACAGAGTGTACAGAGTAGATGCTGTATACAGTGCAAGGTAAAAAAGACTGCATTGTTCTATTTATTTCATGCCACAGGAGGTTCCTGGAGGAGACAAATTCCAGATAGTAAAAGATTCTGTAGGGAACTATTTGGCTGGGTGGAGTGCTACATCGAGTTGGTTGGTCATTCCAGTTTGTGACCCTGAACTGGAGGATTTTTGGGATGTCATATGGCGGGCAATGTCATGTGTTTTCGAAGTGGTGAAGAGGACATGAAAATCCCAAGATCTGTTGCTGACTCAAGTGACTGTCACATCCCACCAAAACCTGGATCTGATTTAGGCCCATGGAACTGTAGCAGGTGAGACACTTTTGATTTCTTAGCATTGTAGCCTATGGAGAAATTAATAGGGGTGTGTAACCTATATAGGAACCAGACTACTATTGATGTCACACTGTTTTGGTACCCTGAAAAATAGTCCTATCTGAAAACAGAGTGTACAGAGTAGATGCTGTATACAGTGCAAGGTAAAAAAGACTGCATTGTTCTATTTATTTCAGGCCACAGGAGGTTCCTGGAGGAGACAAATTCCAGATAGTAAAAGATTCTGTAGGGAACTATTTGACTGGGTGGAGTGCTACATCGAGTTGGTTGGTCATTCCAGTTTGTGACCCTGAACTGGAGGATTTTTTGGGATGTCATATGGCGGGCAATTTCATGTGTTTTCGAAGAGGTGAAGAGGACATGAAAATCCCAGGATCTGTTGCTGACTCAAGTGGCTGTCACATCCCACCAAAACCTGGATCTGATTTAGGCCCATGGAACTGTAGCAGGTGAGACACTTTTGATTTCTTAGCATTGTAGCCTATGGAGAAATTAATAGGGGTGTGTAACCAACTGTGAATCAGACATTGAACTCTAAAACCATAAGTTGTGGAAACTGGATTTTGTGTTTTTCAACAAAGAAACTGAAAATAATGAGAAAAATAAGGCCCGTTGCCTGCAATGATTATAACTCTCAAACCATAAGTCATGGAAACTGGATTTTTTGTTTGCTAGTAAGTGATTTTCAACAAAGAATCCGAAAATAATGAGAAAAATAAGGCTTGTTGCCTGCAAAGATTATAACTCTCAAACTGTAAGTCATAGAAACAGGATTTTTTGTTCGCTAGTAAGTGATTTTCAACAAAGAATCCAAAAATAATGAGAAATATAAGGCCCTTTGCCTGCAAGGCCTGTAACTCTTCAACCGTTAGTCTGAGAAACTCAATTTTGTGTTCGCTAGTAAGTGATTTTCAACAAAGAATCCAAAAATAATGAGAAAAATAAAGCCTGATGCATGCACTGCTGATAAATCTGCATCCGCAGTATAAGTAAGGGAGATAACTCCAACACTCCGTAGGTCAGAGTTGTCCTTACATATTGTGACACACCTAGTGTATGTTCTAAGCATCTCTACTAACTATCATTAAAATGTCTCCACTGGTTAAAGAGTTATGGCCTGCACAAGATTTTACCACCATGGGAGATAACTGAAAATAAATGGAGTAACTAGTAACCCATAGTTACAATTTTTAAATGCAACTCTCCTTCTTAATGTTCTAAGCATCCCTATTAATTATCACCAAAAACTCTCAACTGGTAGAGAAGTTATGACCATCAGCAAATTTAACAACTATGGGAGATAACTCAAAAATGGAGTCAGACTTGTCTTTTGTGTACATGACATGCCTACTCAATGTCCTCTCTACAACTTTTTTTTTTTTTTTTTT
The DNA here is from genome assembly GCA_964016985.1 of Anodontia alba. Classification (NCBI taxonomy): domain Eukaryota; kingdom Metazoa; phylum Mollusca; class Bivalvia; order Lucinida; family Lucinidae; genus Anodontia; species Anodontia alba. The sequence goes on from OZ024825.1 coordinate 60,437,889, forward strand.
TTTTTTTTGTTGTCCACATCTTTATTTTATTAATTTATGCATGTAATACATATACATAATAGATACTGATATATTGATAAGCTTTCATTCTATCTCTCATCCTTCTTAAGCTATATGAACTATTGTTTTGTCTGTCAGAGTACAATAATATTTCAGTTTTCATATACAAGGAGACTCTTTTAATTAATAATGTCTGCTTTTGTATATGAAACAACTTTTCATTGGCTATAGTCCCTCTTCGCAACCACAAAAACTGTTTATACTTTCTGCTTATTTTGATATAGGAACCATGAGTTATCAAAACTGTCTTTGTGATTTGAAAAAGGATCCTGTTCATATATATACATGCAGTTGATTATACTATACTAACCGGACTTGATGAAGACATAAACATTCTAATCTGCTCTGCATTACTTGTCTGCTTACCTGAACATAAACATAGGGCTGTATGGCTTATGGCTACAAAAGATATTAAGTTTAAGAGTTTGGGTATCGGCTATATCTATATTAAGTTTAATGGTTTAATAGTTCCTGCAACTGCCTTTTTTCAAGATGATGTTTGTGGAAAAATATTTTTTTTTTTTTTTTTTTTTTTTCTGGCTATGGCGTATCAAGTTGTACCTTCCATTATGTGACTTAAAAGTGACCATTTGGCTTGAAATTTATTCTGTTTATTATGAATTTTTGAGATGTATTTCTCATTCTGATATTTTCTTTTCAGGTAGATAATAAAATTTTCCAGCCTAATGCTATTTGCCAAAAACTTTGTTTTGTAGATAAAGTACTTACCTAATAGCAGTATGTAGTTAAGTAGTTCATTATTTTCTTGTTTAGAAAAAATAACATTCTTTATGGTTAAATGAAGTATAACATTAGCTTGAATTCTTAACCAATTCTTCATAGCCAACCAAAATTCTTTCACCTTATTACAGTTGAAAAGCACATGTATTATTGTTTCAGTTTCCAGGCTGCAAAAAGTGCATCTGTCATTGTCTACTTTATTTATTTTGTGAAGAAAAGATTTTGTAACTAGTATATGGTTATTTACTTTAAACTGAAACTCTTGTAATTTTACTTCTTTGATATTTTTAATTGTATCATTATAACTATTCCATTCTTCCTGTGTAATATTTCCTAATATATTAACCCACTTTTGAGATGGTGGACTTGAATCCTGGTTTCCAACAATAATATTATATAATGTTCTACTACCTTTTTTGTCTTTACATAATAATTTAAGATAACAATTTCGAGCAACATATTGTTTCCTGTTCTTACATACAAAATTATTTTGGTTGATTTTAGTTTTCCAGTACGTAGGCAACTTTCTTAAGATTGATTGATAGTCTAAAAAAGTCCCATGTATACCATAATTTTCTTTCAGTTCATCAAATTGATAAAAATTTCCATCTCCATTAAGTAAGTCTATTACATTTTTAATACCTTTATCATGCCATTCTTTAAAATATAAATTTTGTCCCCCATTCATATTTGAGTTAAACCGTATTGGGCAATATAAAATATCTTCAAGTGTCTCGATTCTGACTGCTTTGCAAAAGTTATTCCAACTTATTAGTAAATCTTTCCAAAATCGGTTTATTAGCTCATTTGCCTTTATGCCTGCATAATTATTTTCTTTAGTAAAAAGACTATCCATATTTATGTATAAAAGACTGCTCCATGTGCAACTGGGTTGTGAAATTAGTCGCCTTAGCCATGTAACTTTTAATGCTGTAACAAAACTGTCTATTTGAATCATTCTTAAACCCCCTTGTGTTATATCTTTAATTATAATTTTTCTTTTTATCTTGTCAGGCCCAGAATTCCACAGGAATTTATAAAATAATTTATTTAGGCTTTGTACTAAATTTCCTGGTGGGTTGGGTAGAGCCAGAAATAAATGAACAAATTTTGATATGGCTAATGATTTAATAACAGTTATCTTTCCAGGCAATGTAATTTTTCTTCTTGACCAAGACTTGATAATATTTTCCACTTTTTTAAGGACATCAGTTGCATTTTGATCCCATATGTCAAAAACCTCTGGAGTAAAAGTCACTCCTAGGATTTTAAAAGGTTCTTGATTCCAGTCTAAATTATATTCCAAGCATAACTTACAATTTGATCTATTCATTGATCCAATCCATATTGCTCTTGTTTTTTCAACATTTATTTTTAAACCAGACATTGAATAAAATAATTTTAATTTATCTAAAGTTTTTTTTAGCGATATTTCTGATCCGTCTAAGAATATTTGAGTGTCATCAGCATATTGACTCAATTTGAATTCTTTATTTTCTATTATTATCCCTTTGATAAGATTGTCTTTTCTGATCATTTGGCTTAATACCTCTGCACATAGGAGAAAAATGTATGGGGAGATAGGGTCTCCTTGTCTACAGCCTCTTTGTAGTCCAAAAAACTCTGACATATGACCGTTTTGTAATATACATGACTCAGAACCAGTCTGAAATAATTTGATCCACCGTTGAAAGGATGGTCCAAAATTAAAGTATTTGAGTGTTTTGTGTATAAATTTCCATGAAACGGAATCAAATGCTTGTTGAAAATCAATAGAAAGTATCAAACCTGGTAGTTGTTGTTGTTTTGTCTCAAAAAGAATGTCATAAATTTGTCTTATGTTTTCTCCTACAAATCTTCCAGAAATAAAACCTTTTTGATCTTCATGTATCAGTTTATGTAGTACAGTTTTAAGGCCTGCAGCAATAACAGAGGAAGCTAATTTATAGATTACATTAAGAAGGGAAATAGGTCGCCAATTCTTCAGATAGAAGGGTGATTTATTTGGTTTTGGTAAGCAGGTGATTATACCTTGTTTTTGAGTTATTGATAATGAGCCAGTTCTATAACCATAATTTAATGAGTTTAATATGAAAAATTTCAGATCAGTCCAAAAAAATTTAAAAAATTCTGCAGTAAATCCATCATTTCCAGGTGTTTTTAAATTTTTCATATTTTTCAATGCCTCTGCAAGCTCTGAATATTTAATATCTCCTTCCAATAATTCAGCTTCATTATCAGTCAGTCTAGAACTATTTTCTCCTATTTTGGATTCAATTGGAGTATCATCAATAATGATATTTTCACTGTACAAATTTTTAAAGTATGTTTTCTGGCTGTTTAATATTTCATCTGTGCTCAAACATTCTTGGCCATTTTCCTCTATTATTTTTGTGATAACTTTATTTGTGAAATTTCTCTTTTTTCAAGATTAAGAAAATAGCCAGAAGGTTTCTCTCCTAAATCCTCGTATCTACACCGTGATCTTAACATGACTCCTTCAATTTTACTTTTTCTTATTTCATGTAATCTGTTTTTCTTATCATTCAGTAAGTTAATGTCTTCTTGACTGACTGTTTGTAAAGTCTCAGTAATTTTGCTTTCTAAATTTAATATTTCATCTTCTAGCTGTTTTTCCTGTCTACTGTTTTCCTTCTTTTTCCTTGAGCTGTATTTTATTGTTTCCCCCCTGATAGCTAAAAGTATCATTTCCAACAAAAGCTGGTCATTTATAAAATACGTATTATGTATATTATTATTATTGTTATTAAAGATATTGTTATTATCATTATTGTTACTATTGTTATTATTATTATTATTATTATTATTATTATCTAAGTTAACCCTGTTTTGTTGAATATTGACAATTTTATATGTGTTTTTCACCTCTTCTACTGACTTCTTTACAAGTTGAATATAATCTTTATCTTTCAGAAGTGAATTACTGAATTTCCAATAACTCTTTCCTCGTTCATTTTGATTAAGTTTTAATTTAAGTATAATTCATGAGTGATCTGTTCTGTATCCTGATACCACATTACAGTCATAAACAAGCTTGAAGCTTTCCTCACTGACCAGGAAGAAGTCCAAATGTGCTTGTTTTTTCTCAGGATTAATTTTCTTCCATGTAAAGCCTTTGCTGTCATGTAAACTTCTAAATACATCAATATAATTATCTTCATCAATAAGTTTTAAAACTTCTGACCGTGCTCTTGCATTATTAATATGACGATAATTTTCAGTGTCAACATCCGGATTCAGAACTAAATTCCAATCACCACAAAAAATGACGTTTTCATTTCCAAAATCTAGTACTTTTTGTTTGATATTTTTATAGAAATTTGGCTTATCGTCATTTGGTCCGTAAATACTTACTAGTGTAATTTTCTTTGTATGGAGGTTTAACTCCATTATGACAAAGTTTCCTTCTGGATCAGTTAAAATTTGTCCTATATCACAATGGAAGTTATTATTTATTAGGATCATTACTCCTCGGCTAGCATTTACTCCATTCTTTGCACTCAAGACAAGATTATGTCCCCACTCTGCTTTTACATATGAATACATGTTTTTGTCAATATGCACATCTTGTAAGCATGCTATATTGTATTTTTTTGAACGAATATACTGGAATAAGTCTCTTCTTTTTTGCATATTTTTGAGGCCTCGACAATTTTGGGAAAAGACAGTTATCAAATCAACCACTTTTTGTTTAAAGTTAACCATACTAAAGCCCTTATGTTCACATATGCAAAGAAGTCATGCACAACAGCAGAATTTATTTTAAACAAAAAAAACAACAAAAATAAAACAAAATATGAGTGGCATAATGTCCACATATAACAGAAGTTTTAGCTCTTGGAAAACTTGCAGCTATTGTATTGCAGCACATAGAATGATACATGGATTTTTGTTTTACAAATATTGAAGAAGGGAGAAAAAAAAAAAAAAAAAGGAAGAAAAAAATAAATAAATAAATAAATAAATAAAAAAAAAAAGAAATAAATAAAAAAATAGAGTTGACCAGCTAAAGAGATGTTCACAGTCCCATACGCTTTGCAACAAACACGTGCAGCACAATGGCACTTTTATGACCATAAAATGTTAAAGTTCAGACGAAAAATGTGATTCCTTTTCAGTCTGTGCACACAACATAAATTATGAGCACTTGTCAGAACTGCCTCATCAAATGTCCACACACCATGCCCCATTGCAGAACTAACAAGAGGTAATGCCTACCTCCAGCAACACCAATTTACTATGTAGAAGTGGGATATGTAATGATCCAAAGCGTATTGGACCATCAATATGATATTCAGTGATATTTCTGGTGGGCTCTTGCAGCCATTCCTTGATGTCAATGTTTAACGTCTGCTAGTTTCCTGTTCGTGCGTGTGCACACAGCAAAAGCCCGAGCAACACTGCACAAATGTGCAGGATCCCCCAAGACCTCACCGGTTGCACACACCACAAAAGCCACCTTTTATCTTTTGTCTTCTAATTAGTAAAATACATGTGCTTTTTGACCATTGTCCTGCTGAACCTGGATATACCCTGCCTTTGCAAACAGTATATCCAACTGATGTGGACCTACACTGCCTGCCACCAAGCATGCGAACTTATAGCAACATTCTGGATCTAACAATCCGACCAGCTGAATATTAGAAGTTGGTGTGGCAGCTAAATCCATTCAGCAGGACAGGTTTAAGTACTGCACAACCATTTCGCAATAACTAACTTGATGTCTAATACTAACACATACAACATATGGATTAATTTGCAGTATAATGCAAAATTTATTTTTAAATATTTACATGTATATATAATTTTAGAATCCTTTTTTTTTTTTTTTTTCTGCAGTATACACTTAAATATTTTTAAGTACTATACAGTAAGAAATGTAATTTCAAAAGCTATACCTAAATATAAGTTGTAAAGATTTTCATGATAGCTTTCCCTTTGGCTACAACTAAGAACTAAGAATCTGTCTCGATTATACTTTTGGTTCTCTAAAATGTAGATGTACCTATTGTTTGTAAAAATGATACATTATTCGTATTTCCTACCCCCTTTTAGCTTCCTCAATACTGAAATGGTGTTAATTTATTTTAAAGAACCCCTACATTATCCGTAGGAGCTCCGTAAAGAAGAGAACATGCCATGCAGGGTTTCATGTACAAATTTGTTTAATCCCCCAATTTTGCCTTGCCGAAAAGGCGAAAATTGCAAGACAAAAATCAGGAATTTATCTTCTTTTTGTTTTGCTTTCCATTTCCTGTACATTTTTTTTTTTTTTTTTTTTTTTAATTGTTACGTCTGTAAGTATTGATTCTATACAAAATAAACTCTTTATAACACTGTTTGTTATTATGTGGTATTTGATATAACAGAGTTCTAAGATGGATCCTAAAAATGTACTGATCATATAGAAAATGACCATAACTGGTCTTCCCATACAATCCATATACATTTCCATTTGAATTCAACATAACTGCTCAACCAGAACATATTCTGTCTTAGACTGCAACAATTGTGTTACAAAGAGTCCATTATGCAACGCATGTAGCATATTAGTATGAAATACTTGAGAAACTCATACACTTTATACATTTGGTACAACTTGTACCAAATGTATAAAATGTATTTTTGCTGTACGTGGTTACTGGCTGATACCACCCCAACACACAAGTGTAACAAACACTTAATCAATAAACCAGGAACATAGAGCTAGATAATCTGTAAAAAAAAAAAAAAAAATTTAAAAAAAAAAAATAAAAAATAAATAAATTAAAAAAAAAAAATAATAAATAAATAAATAAATAAATTAATTAAAAAAAAAAATAAAATAAATAAATAAATAAATAAAAAAAAAATATATATATATATATAAAATAAATAAAGTAGAATAAAATACAACACAAGCCACCGTACATGACAATGGCGCCTATCCCACTTGCGAACAGCAAGGCTCACACCAGAGCCCTCCCTGTTCGCTCACATGTTGTTTAAAACAAAACCAAGGCTTGGACCTGGACCCAGCTTTCCAGCCGCACTAGATACTTGCATATGCACATTTGATGACTGCCCAGTGGAGGATGAAAAGCGCCACTGCCCCGCACCACGGCTCAAATATAAACAAAGGGATAAATACTCTGTAGACATGTATCCTTGTATCTAGGGGTGATACATAATCAAGTGTTAACCCTTAGAGCCCAACATGCCAAAATAGTGTGGGCTTTCATGTAGTTTATTATGCTGTAACTTAGACATAGTTAAAGTGTGTCCAAATCAGACTGACAATATTGGAATAACAGATTGTGTATACCTTAATTGGTCTGTCTGATCTGAGTCTATAACAATCCAACCATTACATACATTTTTTTTTTTTTTTTTTTTTTTTTTTTAAATATGCAAAATTCCAGAATTCTATCATCACTTGTCATCCTAGACTTCTATAACCATGGTCTGATCATAATGAGATATGTAAATGTATTGGCTAACAGCGTAGGCCCAATTAGACTGCTCCTGTGGTAGCCTTCTAATTTAGGTTCACGCTGTTCCTCCTTCTTATCTAATATTCATGGAAGTTTACAGTATACATATATCATCAAAGCTCAGAGACTGTCTATAGGTATAGTACATGTGGTCTTAATGAACTGTATATAGCTCTTTCAAGATTATTAAGTCATTTCAACTAAATCTATGCTTGCAAAGTAGAAGCAAGGCTTCCCAGCCAAAACCCGCAAGCCGGCCAATCCATTTCATCAAATTTCAAAGAGATTTTATCTGTCAGTGTCGACTCACTATGAGATTTCAATGATAATGATTTGCAACTCCTTTGAAATTTGATGAACACAACTACTCAACCTCTCTACAACTTGATGAAGTATCATAAAAATATCTCAAAGGGTTTAAAAGTTATGGACTGCACAAGATTTAACAACTATGGGAGATAACTCCAGAACTGAGTCAGTTAGAGCTGCTGTTCTTGTATGTGACACAGCTACTCAATGTCCTCTGCAACTTGATCAAGTATCATGATAATATCTCAAAAGGTTATTGAATTATGGCCTGCACAAGATTTCATAACTATGGGAGATAACTCCAGAATGCAGTCAGTTAGAGCTGTCATTCTTGTACGCGACATCCCTACTCAAAGTCCTCTACCTATTGGTGAAGTATCATGAAAATAACTTATAGGGTTTTAGAGTTAAGGGCCGCACAAGATTTAACAACTATGGGAGATAACTCCTAAAATGGAGTCAGCTAGAGTTGTTGTTCTTATATGTGACACACCTACTCAATGTTCTCTACAACTTGATCAAGTATCATGAAAATATCTCAAAGGGTTATTGAGTTATGGCCTGCACAAGATTTTATAACTATGGGAGATAACTCAAGAACGCAATCAGTTAGAGTTGTCTTTCTTATACGCGACACGCCTACTCAATGTCCTCTACCTAATGGTGAAGTATCATGAAAATACCTTAAAGGGTTTTAGAGTTATGGGCTGCACAAGATTTAACAACTATGGGAGGTAACTCCAAAATGGAGTCAGCTAGAGTTGTCTTTCTTGTACGTGACAAGCCTACTCAATGTCCTCTATATATTGGTGAAATATCATGAAAATATCTTAAAGGGTTTCAGAGTTATGGTCCGCACAAAATTTTACAATTTTGGGAGACTATGGGAGATAACTCCTGAACCAAGTTGATTAGAGTTGTCATTCTTGCACGCGACACTCCTACCCAATGCCCTCTACAACCTGACAAAGTTTCATGAAATAGTGTAGGCCGCTGTGTAGAATTTTGGGCTCCCATGTGCAAATCTTGTTAAAATTGATCCAAATACATTTTCAACATTAAAAATATATGTTCTATCAGATAAAATATGTTGCCAATTTTTCTTTTTAGAATTGACATCATGGTCACAAAGTATGCTACCATCAATTACGTAAAAAATACTTGTAGAAGGGGATGACTAACGATGTCTGAATTAGACAGGCGACTTATTTAGCCCCAACTTGCCTATCCTGGACAAGACTTATTCGTACGGATGCAGATTGCTCCCTGGGGCCAAATGAATGAAAAACAAAATGTATAGGCTACTTAAAATATCAACGTTTCCATGGCAACCCAAGGTAATATACTGAACCAAGAAGGTACACCTTACAAATTGATCATATCTAAAACTATGTTCATTAAAAATCCAACTATGAGGCACCAAATATTAGAATAGACACTGGTCTTTAATATAGTATGAAAATATACAAATTATCTCATTTGCATATGCATGAATATTAATAAATACCTTTTTGTGAAAATAAAAATCAATAAAATACCAGACAAATTAATCATATCCCAGACTTTGGCCAATATAGGTTAACCAAAATGTGCTAAATAATTGATTAGATATTGGCTTATTGTGTCTACTCTATTGACATATTGCTTCTACTCCATATACAAATATACAAATGAGCTCATTTGCATATGCATGAGTATTAATTAATACTTATGTTTGCCAAAAAGTCAGTATTATACAAGGTAAATTAATCATATCTCAGTCTGTAGTCAATAGTGGTTAGCCAAAATGTGCAAGATAAGAGCTTAGGCACTGACTTTCTTCTTTTACCCCATATATGCAAATAAGCTCATTTGCATATGCATATATATGCCTTAATGCTTAAATTTTGGTGAAAAATCATACAAAAATCTGGAACTAAGCCGTTTTTAATGTCTTTGTTTCCTGTTTTCTTAATATTTTGAGTATTTCAGACTTTTTTTTTACAACTATTGTGCTAAATAGTGAGGCTGCAATGCTACTACAAACAAAAATGGGAAAAATCTTGATATGGGGTCCATATATGTCTTGCTTGTCTCTAATACAGAACACTTTATGCATTATCTGTGATAATTCTGGGTATTAAAGCCTCCTATTTCATAATAAGGCTTAGAATAGCAGGAAATGGAATCAAGAATTGTTATTTTCATTTATTAGGGGCCCATATAGGGTCAATATGTCTACGTAAAGACAAAATTATGCAGTTGTCCATATAGTTAATCTACTTTCAGCTTTTATTTTAGTGGCACAGCCTCTTGTTCCCTTTAACTGATTTTTCGTAGTAGCTTTGTAGATCCCCTGGGTCGGAACGGAATAGTATGTAAGTAAGTAAGCAAGTAAATTCTCTATTTTACGAGGGCAGCTCAATTGGTTTTATCAGTCTTCCCTGGGCCCTTCAACAAAACAACATAGAATGGGGTAAGTTAGGTCACGTTCCCTAGTATGGGATGCAGACGGCTAAGTATGTCTGCTTTTGACAAAATGCAATTAAAATAGCCAACATAAATATTATTTCTGATGTCTAATAAAAGTCATAAAGATTGCCTTTGGAAACAAAGAACACACTACGGCAAGCCTCTAATTCTCTTAAAATTGTATGCTTCGTAGTTTTATACGCACCAGGAATCATATACAAATGAGGTAAGGAAGGGTCATGTTCTTTGTGAAGGGCGCCTGTGGGATCGAAATGCTTTCCTTATAGATCTTGAATTTTATATGCTTTTTCTGTTTTTAATATATATTTCTTGAGACCCTGTTTCTAATGTACATGATATAATTTTGCCTACTAGTATGGCAGGCAGCCTGGCTAACACCCCAATACAGGTAGTTATGGACATAGTAAGGGTCCGAGGATTTGGGCAATATTTTCTTCCCTAAGGCAAATTATTTCTATTTTATTCTTTTTTTTTTTATTTTATTTTATTTTTTTTTGGAGACTCAGACTTGTATTTACTATAATCATGCTTAGAAGTTTGGCCATATGTCCTGATAGAAACCAGATTTGAAAACTGTATTGACTCATTCCCTACCAAGGGCTCCAGGAGGGGTGCATGAGTCCTATTTAATGGTGAAATACTATAATTTTATATACAGTTTTCAGTTCCATTTATTATTTCTGTAGTCTCAGTCTTTTAAATTCTTTCAATTAAGTATGCTTTGTAGTTTAGTAGATCAGTTCAGTTCAGTCCCTTAACCTGAAGGTCGTTGGGATACCACTGACGATGTTGCAACACTTCTTTTCCATATTTCTCTGTCTTCCGCTGCCTTGGGTGAATATCAAGTTCCCAGTCTGCCTTCAATTTGTCCTTGCTCCTTTCACTGTTCTCTGCAGAATTGTCTTCGACATGTAAGACAATCTTGCGATGTGGTCATACCATCTGAGATTCCGCAACTTCATCATGGCTAGGAGATCGTCATGCACTCTGATTGAATCCTGAATTCTGTTGCTAACCTCCTCATTTATCACATGGTCTTTGTAGGAGATTTCTAGAAACCTCTACTACTTTGGAGTCTTCTTTCAAGCTCTGCTGTAAGGGTCAAGTTCTCACAGGCATAAAGGAAGGATAATATGAGCGGCTGCATAAGCTTAATTTTAGAAGTAAATGACGTGTTCTTGTCCTCCTATATAACTTTGTTAAGAGCAATCCTGGAAATGCTTTCTGGTTTGAACCTCTTGATAGAGATGATTGATCCCAGATATTTGAAGTTTTCCACTGCTCTGATGTTTTATTTTTAACTTAAGTACCTTAAACATACAAGAAAGGTGGTCCTCATGACTAGGGCCTCCTGACTAGAACATCTAGTCACAGCAACATTCATTCTTGTGTGAGTAAATGTACTTACATACACACTTAAACAGCATTGCTTCAAACAAATAAGAGGCAAAGCCAGCAGAAGTAGTCATTAATAATGAATGTGAAATAAAATGTGCTATTTTACCATAAGCAAGATATATTTAGCCCTCATGGGCCCCTTAGTAAAGAATGTGATTCTGGCTATTTCTAGTATTGTTTGAATCAGTGCACCAACCCGGCAACTAAGCATAAAGTTCCAAGGAATATGAGATTTAATGTCAGAAATAATCATTAAAATAGAAACGGCATACGAAACATAATATTTTACCGTTTAATATTGATCCATCCTCAGCTCCCTTTCTCAGTGATGTATCATTCCATACTTCCAATCTAGTTTGTCATGCCATCTACTAAAGGACTGTGACTATTTCAATGTAAATTAAACGATGCGTCTCCATAAATAAAACACATTATACATGAAATCTTAAGGATTTTGCATTTAGGAAGATACGCTGACCCCTCCTGGGCCACTTAGTTGGGAATATACCTCTATCTAACTCGACCGGGTTTGAGTCAGGGTAACTATCACACTTATAAGCATACTTATTTGAAGAAATAAGGGGCGCAGACTACAGAAATGGCACATAAAATTAGAAATGTGTATTAAGTTACAACATTTTGAAATAAGGAAGATATTTTCAACCCTTTCTGGGCCCCTTAATATTGTGAGTTTTTCTACATACCTCCATTATGGTTTGAGCTAGGATATCAACCAATAGGCATAACTAGTTCCAGTATAAAATAAAATTTTACAGCCAAGACTCAATGAAAATGTAAGACAAATAGATATATATAACTACAACAGTTTGACATTATGAAGACATATTGACCCCTTATGGGCTCCAAAAAAAGGACTACAACCCATCCTCAAGATACCCTTCTTAGTAATAAGCATTGTTATCCTAAGAAAAATTAGGAGGCAAAATTACTCGGGATAAAGATTGCAAACAAAAATGTATAACATATTCTGTAACTTGACATAGAAACATATATGTCATAAACACGTCTGTCATGAGCCCAAAGTAAGGCATGCGATACTAATTAACCCCATTCCTGTTTGTTTTAGCATTTCTACCTAACTGACTACCAGTACCAGGCATACATTTGTAAAAACATATGGATAATCTACCAAAACTAGCAAGGAAACAAGTTTACAGTGGCCCAGTCTTCTGAATGTTGATGACTTTTTACCAAACAATTAGTATTAATGAGTATTCATGAATATGTAAATGAGCTTATTAACATATATGGACCGTAAACAGAAAGACAATTTATAAATGCTTATTTGGCACATTTTATAAATCTATATTGAGCCCATTCTGGTTTATGATTAAATAATCTTGTTTTCACTGATTTTTTTTTCGTCAAAAAGTAAGTATTAACTAGAACAGTGTTTTCGGAGGAAAACGTATGTCCCCCCACCAGTTTGAACAGACATATTGTTAAAATAGATTGTATCTATAATAAACTCAAGGTCACAATATACCTATATGTAAGTTTGGTCAAAATTCATCCATTCCTCAATGAGATAGGGTGCTGACAAGCCATTTTCTAAAATCATAGCTCTTGTGTAACCTTGAAAATGGGATCAAGGTCACAAAAAATCTAATCAGTTCTTGTCTCTGTCTCAACAATATAGCTGTGCAAGTTTGGTCAAAATCCATCCATTCATTCAGCAGATAGCGTGCAGACAAGCCATTATCCAACAATCTGAGCCCTCCTGCAACCTTGAAAATGGGGTCAAGGTCACCAAAATAAAATTAGTTATTTTCCATGCCACAACAATTTGGCTGTGCAAGTTTAGTTAAAAAAAATCCATCCATTCCTTCAAGAGATACAGTGCAGACAAGCCATTTTCAAAAAAACTAAGCCCTAGTGTGACCTTGAAAATGGGGTCAAGGTCACCAAAATCTAATCAGTTCTTTTCCATGTCACAACAATATAGATGTACAAGTTAGGTCAAAATCAATCCATTCCTTTAGGAGACAGGGTGCAGACAAGCCATTTACCAACAATCTAAGCCCTAGTCTGACCTTGAAAATGGGGTGAAGGTCACCAAAATATAATCAGTTCCGATGCATGTCCCAAAAATATAGCTGTGCAAGTCTGGTCAAAATCTACTCATTCCTTCAGGAAACAAGGTGCAGACAAGCCATTTTCCACCAATCTAAGCCTAAGTGTGACCTTGAAAATGGGGTCAAGGTCATCAAAATCTAAACAGTTCTTTTCCATGTCTCAACAATTAAAATGTAGAAGTTTGGTCAAAATCCATTCATTCATTTAGGAGATAGGGTGCACACAAGCAATTTTCCAACAATTTAAGCCTTACTGTGACCTTGAAAATGGGGTCAAGGTTACCAAAATCTAATCAGTCCTTTTCCATGTCTTAACAATATAGCTGTACAAGTTTGGTCAAAATCTATTGATTCATTCAAGAAACAGGGTGCATACAAACCATTTTCCAACAAATCTAAGCCCTCCCGTGACCTTGAAAATGAGGTCAAGGTCACCAAAATCTAATCAGTTCTTTTACATGTCCCAGCATTGTACATGTGCAAGTTTGGTCAAAATCTATTCATTCCTACAAGAGATAGGGTGCGGACAAGCCATTTTCCAACAATCTAAGCCCACCTGTGACCTTAAATATGGGGTCAAGGTCACCAAAATCTAATCAGTTCTTTTACATGTCCCAGCAATGTAGATGTGCAAGTTTGGTTAAAATCTATTCATTCCTTCAAGAGATAGGATGCAGACAAGCCATTTTCCAACAAACGAAGCCATCCTGTGACCTTGAAAATAAGGTCAAGGTCACCAAAATTTAATCAACATTTTTCCTTCTCCCAATGGTATATTTGTGTAAGTTTGGCTAAAATCTGTCCATTCAATAAGGAGATAATGTGCAGAAAAGAGGCTATGCCCCAGTTTTCAACAATCTAAGCCCTCCTGTGACCTTGAAAATGGGGTCAAGGTCACCAAAATCTAATCAGCATTTTTCCCCCTCCCAATGATATAATTGTGTAAGTTTTGCTAAAATGAAGTTTTTTAAAAGTAAAACATATTTTAACGAGTAATACTTAACCTATAGATAATGTGCTATTCTATTCTGTTATTCACCCCCTCCACAGAAAAAACGACCTTTCAGTCGTTATAAAGTCTTAATTCAGAAGGTCCCTTTAACAGTTACCTGTATGACGTAGTTCCTCCCGCTCAAATGATCACGTGTCAGTTTCTTTTATGTGTAAAACAATACACAATTAGGAGAAAGGAGCGAGGGAAGGGAGGTGGGACGATAAATACTTATCTATAGGTTAAGTATTACTCGTTAAAATATGTTTTACTTTTAAAAAAACTTCATTTTAACTTCGTAATACATTAACCTATAGATAATGTGCTAGAATTTGTAGAATAGGAGGGAGGATTTCTCCTAATAAGTAAGTCCCAACTTCTGAATTAAGGCTTATTAAAAAGATTTATTTTTTTTTTATATATATATAATGAGGACATAATTAGTGCTTAAGGCAATAATAAGATCCTTTAACCAAGGATAAAGTAATCCAGGGTTAACATATATATATAATAAAGATATAATTAGTACCTCTCTAGTATAGCATCAGGTCTAGGGGGGCTGTTGACGTTGTCTACACATCCATAGCTGATTGCTGTTGGCCCCCCCACCACTTTTTGGGCCACTACAATGGGGCCCAAACTTTGGAGACTCTGTGCTTGTTGAGACATGTCTCTGAGATAGAATTTGGCAAAAGTTGATGAACTATTCCAAACCGCTGCTTGAAGTATATCATTGAGAGGAACTTTGTCGAAGAAAGCCCAAGAAGAGGAAAGAGCTCTAACTTCATGAGCTTTGATTTTAAGGAAAGAGATATCTCGTTTAGTGAGTTTCCTATAGGCAAGTTTAACAGTGTAAGATATCCATCTCGAGATAGTATCTTTAGAAATATCCTTATTGCCTTTAATAGGAAGAAAAAGTCTAGTTCTATTTTGGCGATAAGAGCTAGTCATTTTGAGATAGAATTTCAGAGCCCTAACGGGGCAAAGAAGTCTGTCAGTATGTTCCCATTTACATATTCGAGCAAGACTAGGAATAACAATAGGATCTGGTTTAACAGAAGGAAGCTGGTTTTTTGCTAAAAAACCAGATTTAAGAATCAAGGAAACTGAACCATCAGATTGATTAAATCTTAAATGTTGTGAATCCATAGCTAGAGCATGTATTTCACTACACCTTTTAGCAGTGGCAAGAGCTAAGAGAAAGGCTGTCTTAATAGTAACGTGAAATTTAGAAGCCTTATCAAGAGGTTCAAAAGGTGGTTTTTGTAGACATACTAAAACCCATGATAAGTCCCATTTAGGTGTAAGAGATCTTTGTACTGGTCGTTGAAGTTCAAAGGATCTGATAAGTTCAGATAAAACTGGATTAGATCCGATTCTATTACCAGTTTTGAATTTTAAAGTGTTAGAGATCATAGATCTATAACCTTTAATAGTACTAATCTGACATTTCTTTTCCGAAAAAAGAAAAATTAAGAAATCAGCTATAACTGTAATAGGGGCCGAGATCGAATTAACCTTTTTTGTATGACACCAATTAGAGAAGATGGTCCATTTTGCATCGTAGACTTTTTGTGTAGATGCTCTCCTTGATCTGGAGACAAAATCTGCAACGTTTTGTGAAAATTTCTTATCTCTGATTGATTGTTTGATAACTCCCAAGCGTGAAGGTCGAGAATTGGGAGGTTTTGATGTACAAATCTTCCTTTGGATTGAGTCAGTAGTCTTGGAATTAGTGGCAGACGAATCGGAGCTGACACTAATAGAAGAAGAAGTTCTGAGAACCACTGTTGCTGTGGCCAGAACGGAGCTATGAGAACTATTCTGCATTGATGTTGTCGGATTTTCTCTAGAACAGCAGGTATCAGAATAAAAGGAGGAAAAGCATATGCATGAAGATGATTCCAGTCCATGGACAGGGCATCTATCGCTAGTGCTTTGTAGTCTTGTACTGGAGAGACATATAATGGGAGTCTGTGGTTAAATCTTGTCGCAAACAGATCCACATTTGGGAAGTTGAGCATCTGGAATACTGAATTTGCAACTGTTTGATCCAGAGACCATTCTGTCTTGATAGGTTTGTCTAGTCTTGAGAGGCGGTCTGCAAGAATGTTGAATTTGCCTGGGATGTGACGTACTCTGATAACTATGTCTTGTTCCAGGCACCAATTGAGTATTTTCCAAACTTCTACGCAAAGATTGGGGGAATGAGTGCCACCCTGTTTGTTGATATATGAGACCACCGTTGTGTTGTCTGTGGATATCATGATGCAAGAATGGTGAATAAATGTTTTGGCTTGTTTCAGTGCTAATCGTATGGCCATCATTTCTAACATATTGATATGGAGCTGGGATTGGTTTTCTGTCCAGCGACCATGAAAGGACAGTGTTGTCGGCTCTAAATGAGCTCCCCATCCGTAATGACTGGCATGCGTATAAAGGAAGAATTTGGGGTCTGGAGGATGGATTGAAGTCCCTGTCTCGAATCGAATGGGGTTTATCCACCATTGTAAGTGAGATCGAATCATGCCGTTTATCGAGATCGGGTGATCGAGAGGAAGAATATGAGGTTTCCAGACTGACAGCAGGCACATCTGAAGAGGACGTAAGTGCAGTCTGCCCAGGAGAACAAGGTCTGCTGCAGCACTGAGTTTGCCCAAAAGAGAAAGGAAAGTTCGTGCCGATACATGTTTTGCTGACATTATTTTCTTGATTGTTAGAATTAGGTTCTGTACACGATCTGCTGGAACCCTGACTAAATTTTGTTGCGTCAGAAATTCCATACCTATGAAGGTGAATTTCTGAGCAGGAAAGAGGTCTGACTTCTTGAGATTTGGCAGAAAACCTAGGCTTTGAATAGTTTGAATGCAAATCTTTGTCTGAGTAATCAGACGGTTGTGAATCAGATTTTTTATCAGCCAATCGTCTAGGTATGGAAAAACTGATATGGCACGTTGGCGTAGAAAAGCTGCAATAACGTCCATCAGTTTCGAGAAAATTAACGGACTTAGGGAAATTCCGAACGGTAGGGCCGAAAAGTGATATACTTGATCTTCGTGTACGAAGCGAAATACTTCCTGGATTGACGATGTATCGGCACATGTAGATATGCATCTGTTAAATCTATGGAGACAGCCCAATCGTTGAGTCTCATCGCTTGTCTTACCGATTTGACTGTCTCCATTTTGAATGCTTGTTTCTCTATGTAACAGTTTAATAAAGACAGGTCTAATATTAAACGAAACTTTCCGTTCTTTTTTGGCACAAGGAATATCCGGGAATAAAAGCCGGGAGTTTCCGGATTCTGTACCCTTTCCACTGCCCGTTTGTTGAGATTTTCGATCTCTTCTCTGAGAAACGGGGAGGAGGATTGACTCATTCTGATCGGAACAGATGACAAAGGAGGAATTTTGATGAATGGTATCCTGAATCCGTTTCGTACGATAGAGAGGACCCATTTGTTGTCTGTTATTTCCTCCCATTTTTCCGCAAAATGGGCCAATCGTCCTCCCACTGGAATATCCGCGAGCGGAAGAGCAGGCAGTGGAAAGGGCGGGCCTTCATAATCTTGCGGAGGAAGAGGCAGGTTTAGAGGAGGGGAATTGACGGATGTTACCAGTCCTCTTGATATTATCTTTCTTAATGTGAGAAGATGAGCTTTGAGGAATATTTTTGGACCTATACGACTGCGTAGGTTTAGGTCTGGATGTTGTTTGTTTAGCAGGATATTTAGGTATCTTGAAAGCTCTGCTCTGCGAAGGAGGCTTATAAGAATGAGATTGTGACTGAATGGATGTAGAAGCTAGAAACCTTTGCTGTTGAGCTTCGAAGTTTGATTTAGCTATTTCTTTTATCCTGCCGTCAAATAAGGATTTTGAGTTAATAGGAGCGTTCCTTAACTCGTATGTGGAATTGTCGAGTAGTAGTTTAGACGAAGCTAGGGCTGCGTCCCTCCTAGCTTGGAATAATTCAGTAGTTAAAAGTGTAGACATGGCAGTAGCATGTTTAATCGATTTGGCTACGGCCTCTAGAAGTCTGGAAAGGGCCGCAACCGACATCGATTCCTGTTGTAATGAAAGGAAGGCAGCTGAAGAAAATAGATCAGCATGAGAATTAATAGCGACTAGTTTTCTAGCCTTCCTTTCCCATGCTTCTAGATTCTTGAGCGGAATAGAAGCTCTTCCTTTATTAGAAATGTCTAGGAGCGACGCATCCGCTTCTAATTGAGGGATATTATCAGTTGGCAAATATTGGTTTTGGCTCTTGTAGAATTTAGTCGGAGCAAGAGCCGAAACCAAGCTTTGCGGGCAAATCCAATCTCTTGAACATTTGTCCGATTCTAGTCTATTTTGAATATATTTTGTTGTATTTTGTACTAATTTGGATTGTGGGAGGACAAGTAATGGAGTGGAACGAGACTCCATTAATTGTTCGATCCCAGAGAGAGGTTTTAATGGAGCTTGATCCTGCTGAGTTTTGGGGCATAACTCAGGAGGAAGAAGCCGGAAGACCTCGTTAATCGCACGATCAAAATTTAATGACCAGACTTCGGATTCAGTTTCCGAATCTGACTCCTTATTCTGTTGAGTGAGATTCGGCTGAATCTGATCGTAATTAATAGGTTGATTAGTGATTTGACTAAAATTAGTCTCCTCAGGTTGTATTAGAGTTGGCGTTTGAACAACCTGGGGAGATTTATGAGCCCTTGTATATCTACCAATGTCAAGTTGAGATTGGGAGGAATTTGATGAAGAAGAAGGCGTCATCGATCGTCTTCTTCTCTTTTTATGAGAGTGCTTAGATCTCTTTGAATTTTTCTTTCGCCGAGAAGAACTCAAAGAGTCTGATCTGGAAGTAGAGATAGAAGAAGAGGACGATCGATGTCTTCTTCTCTTTTTAGATTTATGCTCTCTTTTTGACTGATCCTTCCTTGAAGGTCTGGAGATAGATAAATCATTTGAATTTGGAGGCTCAATCATTACACTCGGATCTGAGACCTGCGAAAAATCAGGTTCGAGTGGAATAATCTGTCTAGAGGAAGAAGCTGGATTAGGAAGTTCTAGACTATTAGAACGTTCGTAACCAGGAATAAAGACATTGGATAGTCTGTGAACACTACCCTGTGAAATATGGCTACTTATGGACGGAGCGTAGCTTTGTACAGGCACATTTATAGGAATATAACCAGGCGGAATTTGTGTTTGTAGGTCATAAGCGAATGACTGTAAACCCATGCCTGGTTGACTGGAGCCTAGTTGACTGGTGCCTGGTTGACTGGTGACTGGTTGACAGGTTGACTGGTGACTGGTTGACTGGCGACTGGATGACCGGTGACTGGATGAACGGAGATAAGTTGCCCAGTGACTGGATGACTGGTGACTGGTTGACTGGTGACTGGTGGGCTTAGTGCCCGGTCAGACTCTAAGTCCGCCAGGCTGCCACCTTGATGGGTCCTGCCCCGAGCAGTAAAGCTATGAGGGGCGGTGCTCCCATCAACTGTCCCGTTGTCAGACATGTCTGACTGGGACTTCTTGGATTTCTTTGATTTCTTCTGTTTTCTCTTCTGCGTCATAACTGATTTTTTAGTAGCATGAAGGCGTCTTCTTTCTGCTAGGTTCCAAACTTTTTCTGTCCAGGAACTACAAATATAACACGGAGAGATACGTGTGCAAGAATTACAAGTTAGACAAGATAAATGTGTATCCCATTTAGCTTTTAAATGGCCACAGTTGCCGCGGGCGAAATGCATCGACTGACGCGGAAACAAAGGAAGAAATTTAACATTGAGAAAACAAGAAATCTAAGATCGATATTTTGAAAATAAGTACATAGATAGTAGAAGGAGTGAATATAGAACCAGTGAAAGTCAAGGATATAAAATTTTAACCGTGTAGAATAATTTTAATCCATTTTTTCTAACACAGAATAATAATCCTTGAACATTCAAAGTCCACAGAAAAGAAACTGACAGGTGATCATTTGAGTGGGAGGAACTACGTCATACAGGTAACTGTTAAAGGGACCTTCTGAATTAAGACTTTATAACGACTGAAAGGTCGTTTTTTCTGTGGAGGGGGTGAATAACAGAATAGAATAGCACATTATCTATAGGTTAATGTATTACGAAGTTAAAATCTGTCCGTTCAATAAGGAGATAGAGTGCAGACAAGAGGCTACGATCTAAGCCCTCCTGTGACCTTGAAAATGGGGTCAAGGTCACTAAAATCTAATCAGCATTTTCCCCCTCCCAATGATATATTTGTGTAAGTTTGTCCAAAATCTGTCCATTCAATAAGGAGATAGAATGCAGACAAGTGGCTACGCAGACGCAGACGCCGACAGGATCCGCACTAAAAACAATATGTCCCCCCCATGGTGGGGGGACATAATTAATACTCATGAATATGCAAATGCATTAATTTGCATATTTGGATATCAAATTGTAGGGTTATGTCCATCCTTTTGTTTGGTACCAATATTATTCATCTATGTTAAATATAGTCCGAGATATAAACAATTTACTATGGCTACCCTCTTAATCCAACATTTTACTGTGGGTTGCCATGGAAACGGTGTTATTTCATATAAATGATAAGCGACTGTCTTTCTTTAGAGCATTTTTCTCATTCATTGGATCCCAGTTAACACTTTGACTCATATGAGAGGTAGTTATATCCGGTAAGTTGCTTTTCAGGCTAAATTAGCCACCAATCCATGTGTCCCCCTTGATTTTATATAACGTTTTATGCTTATTTGTGGGTATAATTTATGATGACGTCATAGAAACCCTAAACTCAAACCAAAAAATTGGCAACATCTTTTTTTATACTTCCTATGGAGCCAATTTACATAACCAACAAAAAATTCAATTTTAACGATCCATGCACACGGGACCTACAATGCAGCCTGCACTAAAACTAGCTCAAAGGGTATAGGAGTTATGGGCCGCACAAGGTTTCATCTACAGACGGACGGACAGATGGATGGACAGACGGACAGACGGATGCCAGGGCGATCGCTATATCCCCCAAACCTATCGGTCGGGGGATAAAAATCATCACTGGTCATAAAACACATAAACTGGGTAGACAATCATCCAATGATCATAACGGCCAAATATTGTTCACATCACTTCAATGATTATGGAGAAAATGCAATTCAACCATTTTCTCATTATATGTCTATGGAAGTTTTCTGTTGTCATGGCAACCAAACCAAGAGGCAGATTGGCAGACTTATAGCTTTTTTTTCAACTGCCCTTACCCATTTAACATTTGTACCAAATTAGAGTCCTACTGCTTTAATGGTTTTGGAAGAGTAGTCATTAAAAAAAAATCCTATTTTTTTAAATTTAATGTTGCCATGGAAACCTAACAAAATGACCATGAAATGCACAAACTGGTATGAAAATCATCAAATGATCATAACTGCCAAATAGGACTCACGTCACTTCACTGGTTATGACGAAAATGCAATTTAACCATTTTTCCTTTATAAGTCTATGGGAGCTTTCTGTTGTCATGGCAACCAAACCAATAGGCAGATCACCATAATTTAAGCTATTTTGAATTGTCCTTACCCAAGCAAATTTGTATAAAATTAGAGGCATACTGCTCCAGTGATTTTGGAGGATATGTCATTTAAAAAAGTCTATTTTTAAAATTTATAAAGTTGCCATGGCAACCAAACAAAATGGCAACTGGTCATAAAACATGTGAACTGGGTAGAAAATCATCCAATGATCATAAATGCCAAATACGGTTTACGTCACTTCACTGATTATGAAGAAAATGCAATTTAACCATTTTTCCTTTATAAGTCTATGGGAGCTTTCTGTTGTCATGGCAACCAAACCAATAGGCAGATCACCATAATTTTAGCTATTTTGAATTATCCTTACCCAAGCAATATTTGTACAAAATTAGAGTCATACTGCTTCAGTGATTTCGTCGGAGGAGATGTCATTTAAAAAAAAAGTCTTTTTTTTTTAATTTAAAGTTGCCATGGCAACCAAACAAAATGGCCACTGGTCATAAAACACATGAACTCGGTAGACAATCATCCAATGATCATAAATGCCAAATATGGTTCACATCACTTCACTGGTTATGGAGAAAATGCAATTTAACCATTTTCCCATTATAAGTCTGTTGCCATGGCAACTAAACCAAACGGCAGATCACCATAATTTTAGCTATTTTGAATTGTCCTTTCCAAAGCAACATTTGTACAGAACTAGAACAGTGTTTTCGGAGGAAAACGTATGTCCCCCACCTATCAGACAGACCTATCGTTGAAAAAAGGTTGTATCTATAATTTATCTTTTTTTGTGAGTATGTGGTCGATGGGGGCCGTTTTCCAAAATCTAAGCCGTAGTGTGACCTTGAAAATGGGGTCAAGGTCACCAAAATCTAATGGGGTCAAGGTCACCAAAATCTCATCTAATCAGCTCTTATTCCTGTCTCAAAAATATAGCTGTACAAGTTTGGTCAAAATCCATCCATTCATTCTGGAGATAGTGTGCAGAAAAGCCATTTTCCAACAATCTGAGCCGTCCTGTGACCTTGAAAATGGAGTCAAGGTCACCAAAATCTAATCAGTTCTTTTATATGTCACAACAATATAGTTGTGCAAGTTTGGTCAAAATCCATCCATTCCTTCATGATAGGGTGCAGACAAGCCATTTTTCAACAATCTAAGCCCTTGTGTGACCTTGAAAATGGGGTCAAGGTCACCAAAATCTAATCAGTTCTTTTTCATGTCACAACAATATAGATATACAAGTTTAGTCAAAATCCTTCCATTAATTCTGGAGATAGGGTGCAGACAAGCCAGTTCTCAACAATCTGAGCCCCGCTCCTGTGACCTTGAAAATGGGGTCAAGGTCACCAAATTCTAATCAGTTCTTGTCCCTGTCTCAACAATATAGCTGTACAAGTTTGGTCAAAATCCATCCATTCATTCTGGAGAGAGGGTGCAGAAAAGGCATTTTCCAACAATCTAAGTCCTTGTGTGACCTTGAAAATGGGGTCAAGGTCACCAAAATCTAATCAGTTCTTTTCCATGTCACAACAATATAGTTGTGCAAGTTTGGTCAAAATCCATCCATTCCTTCATGAGACAGGATGCAGACAAACCATTTTCCAACATTCTAAGCCCTTGTGTGACCTTGAAAAAGGGGTCAAGGCCACCAAAATCAAATCAGTTCTTTTTCATGTCACAACAATATAGTTGCGCAAGTTTGGTCAAAATCCATCCATTCCTTCATGAGATAGGGTGCAGACAAGCCCATTTCCAACCATCTAAGCCATCATGTGACCTTGAAAAATGGGGTCAAGGTCACCAAAATCTTATCAGTTCTTTTACATGCCCCAGCAATCTAGATGTGCAGGTATGATGTGCAGGTATGGTCAAAATCCATTTGTTCCTTCAGGAGATAGGGTGCAGACAAGCAATTATCCAGCTTTTTCCAACAATCTAAGTCCTTGTGTGACCTTGAAAATGGGGTCAAGGTCATCAAAATCTAATCAGCATTTTTCCCCCACCCAATGATAAATTTGTGCAAGTTTGGTCAAAATCCATCCATTCAATAAGGAGAAAGAGTGCAGACAAGAGGCTACGCCGACACTGACGCCGACGGGATCCGCACTAAAAACAATATGTCCCCCCCTATGGTGGGGGACATAATTAGAGTCATACTGCTTCAGTGGTTTTGGAGGAGATGTCAATGAAAAAATTCCTTTTTTAAAATTTAATGTTGCCATGGCAACCAAACAAAATGGCCATTGGTCAAAAAACACAGAAACTGGGTAGACAATCATCTAATTATCATACCTGCCAAATATGGTTTACATCACTTCACTGGGTATGGAGAAAATGCAATTTAACCATTTTCCCATTATAAGTCTATGGGAGTTTTCTGTTGCCATGGCAACCAAACCAAAAGGCAGATCACCATAATTTTAGATATTTTTGAATTGTCCTTATCCAAGAAACATTCTTACCAAGTTAGGGACAAATCACTTCAATGGCTTTGGAGTTGTCGTTTGAAAGTGTTAACGGATGGATGGACAGATGGACGGACAGGCAGACTGATGGATGACGGACAAAAAGTGATCACTATAGCTCATCCTGAGCATAGCTCAGGTGAGCTAATAAACATAAACAAGAGGGCCACGATGGCCCTGTAACACTCACCTGAGTATCATAGCACTTTGAGAACCTGACCAAGAATTGATCAAGGCAAACATTCTGATCAAAATTCAAAATGATTATATCAATAAGTAAGACACTGTAGAATGTCTAATGGACTGTGAAATAGTGGTCAAGGTCAAATATGGATGACTGCACTCAAGAGGACATGCTAAGATGTATGCATGTACTAAGTATCACTGACTGTAGGAGCAATAGTTACTGAGAAACTGACCTAAACACAAACACTTCACAAATACCAAATATCACTCTGTAGGACCAATAATTACTAAGAAACTGACCTAAACGAAAAAACTTAAGAAAGTCACTGGATAGAAAAATATACATCACCTAGAAATCATCAAGACAAACATTTTGAACAAGATTCATGATGATCACTTAAAAAATGTGACCTCTAGAGCATCAACAAGGTTTTCCTTTGATTTGGCCTGGTGACCTAGTTTCTGAAATCAAGTGACCCAGTTTTAAACTAGACCTAGAAATCATCAAGATGAACATTTTGAGCAATATTTATGATGATTTTTTAAAAAATGTGACCTCTGGAGTGTTAACAAAGTTTTCCTTTGATTTGGCCTGGTGACCTAGTTTCTGACCCCACATGACCCAGTTTCAAACTTGACTTAGAAATCATCAAGACAAACATTTTGGGCAAGATTCATGAAGACTGCTTCAAAACTGTGACCTCTAGAGTGTTAACAAGGTCTTCCTTTGATTTTGCCTGGTGACCTAGTTTTTTACTCCAAGTGACCCAGTTTCTAACTTGACCTAGAAATCATCAAGACATCATTTTGAGCAAGATTCATGATGATTGCTTCATAAATGTGACCTCTAGTGCCGTGTGGCAGCTGTAGAACATCTCCCCATATTTTACCATAGTGAAGATTATATTTCATTTCCTTTAGGATCATTGGGCCCATTGTGGTATATTTGAAAATGGAGTTCTGCTCATGTATACGCTAGAGGGCGTAAGCAGTGTTGCAAACTTCATTACTGCTTATGAAGAGTCTCAATAAAACCTAGACTCACATTTTTTAATCTGTAGTGTGTTCTTTGTTTCCAAAGGCAATCTTTTTGACGTTTATTAACAAGGTTTTACACTGATGTGACCAGGTGAATTAGTTTTTGACCCAACGTGACCCAGTTTCAAACTTGACCTAGAAATCATCAAGACAAATATTTTGAGCAAGATTCATGACGATTGCTTTAAAAATGTGACCGCTAGAGTGTTAACAAGGTTTTCTGCTGATTTGGCTTGGTGACCTAGTTTTTGATCCCAAGTGACCCAGTTTCGAACTTGGCCTAGAACTCATCAAGACAAACATTTTGAGCAAGATTCATGATGATTGCTTTAAATATGTGACAGCTAGAGTGTTAACAAGGTTTTCCTTTGACTTGGCCTGGTGACCTAGTTTTTGACCCCAAGTGACCCAGTTTTAAATTTGACCTAGAAATCATCAAGCCAACAATTTGAGCAAGAGTCATGATGATTGCTTGAAAAATGTGACCGCTAGAGGGTTAACAAGGTTTTCTGCTTATTTGGCCAGGTAACATAGTTTTTGACCCCTCGTAACCCAGTTTCGAACTTGACCTAGAAATCATGAAGACAAACATTTTGAGCAAGATTCATGATGAATACTTCAAAAATGTGACCACTAGAGTGTTAACAAGGTTTTCTGCTGATTTGGCCTGGTGACCTAGTTTCTGACCCCAAGTGACCCAGATTCGAACCTGACCTAGAAATCATCAAGACAAACATTTTGAGCAAGATTCATGATGACTGCTTAAAAAATGTGACCGCTAGAGTATTAACAAGGTTTTCTGCTGATTTGGCCTGGTGACCTAGTTTTTGATCCCAAGTGACCCAGTTTCAAACTTGGCCTAGAAATCATCAAGACAAACAATTTGAGCAAGATTCATGATGATTGCTCAAAAAATGTGACCGCTAGAGTGTTAACAAGGTTTTCCGCTGATTTGGCCAGGTGTCCTAGTTTTTGACCCCACGTGACCCAGTTTCGAACTTGACCTAGAAATCATCAAGACAAACATTTTGAGCATGATTCATATTGATTGCTTCAAAAATGTGACCGCTAGAGTGTTAACAAGGTTTTCTGCTGATTTGGCCTAGTGACCTAGTTTTTGACCCCAAGTGACCCAGTTTCAAACTTGGCCTAGACCTCATCAAGACAAATATTTTGAGCAAGATTCATGATGATTGCTTTAAAAATGTGACCGCTAGAGGGTTAACAAGGTTTTCCTTTGATTTGACCTGGTGACCTAGTTTTTGACCCCAAGTGACCCAGTATCGAACAAACTAGATTTCATAGGGGCAAACATTCTGGGCAAGTTTCATCAAGACTGGGTCAAAACTGTGACCTCTAGAGTGTTAACAAACTAATTGTTGACGACGAACAACAGACGACGGATGACGGACGACGACGGTAGATGGACAGAGGGTGATTGCCACAGCTCACCCTAAGCTTTTGCTCAGGTGAGCTAAAAAGATTGCCTTGAGAAACAACAGATTAGAAAATGGGAGTCTTGGTTATATTGATTCTTCATAAGCAGTAATGCAATTTGCAACACTGCTTACTGTGGTTTTGGTGGAGCTGTCATTTTTTTTTTTAATTTAATGTTGCCATGGCAACCAAACAAAATCGTCACTGGTCATAAAACACAAAAACTGGGTAGACAATCATCCAATGATCATAACTGCCAAATATGGTTCACATCACTTCACTAGTTATGGAGAAAATGCAATTTAACCTTTTCTCATTATAAGTCTATGGAAAATTTCTGTTGCTATGGCAACCAAACCAGGAGGCAGACTGGCAGACTTATAGCTTTTTTTCAACTGCCCTTACCAAATTTGAGTCCTACTGCATCAGTGGTTTTGAAAGAGTAGTCATTAAAAAAAAAATCCCCCCCTTTTTTTTAAGTTTAATGTTGCCATGGAAACCAAACAAAATGGCCATGAAATGCACAAACTGGGAAGAAAATCATCAAATGATCATAACTGCCAAATATGACTCACATCACTTCACTGGTTATGAAGAAAAATGCAATTTAACCATTTTTTCCATTATAAGTCTATGGGAGCTATTTGTTGCCATGGCAACCAAACCAAGAGGCAGCTCATCAAAGTTTTAGCTATTTTGAATTATCCTTAACCAAGCAACATTGGTACGAAATTAGAGTCATACTGCTTCAGTGATTTCGTCGGAGATGTCATTTAGAAGAGTCCTTTTTTAAAATCTAAAGTTGCCATGGCAACTGAACAAAATGGCCACTGGTCATAAAACACATGAACTGGGTAGACAATCATCCAATGATCATAACTGCCATATATGGTTCACATCACTTCAATGGTTATGGAGAAAATGCAATTTAACCATTTTCCCGTTATAAGTCTCTGGGAACTTTTTGTTGCCATGGCAACCAAACCAAAAGGCAGATCACCATAATTTTAGCTATTTTTTTAATTGTCCTTACCCAAGCAACATTTCTAGAAAATTAGTCATATGGCTTCAGTGGTTTTGGAGGAGATGTCATTTAAAAAAATTCCTTTTTTAAAATTTAATGTTGCCATGGCAACCAAACAAAGTGGCCATTGGTCATAAAACACATGAACTGGGTAGACAATCATCCAATGATCATACCTGCCAAATATGGTTTATATCACTTCACTGGTTATGGAGAAAATGTAATTTAACCATTTTCCCATTATAAGTCTATGGGAGCTTTCTGTTGCCATGGCAACCAAACCAAAAGGCAGATCACCATAATTTTAGCTATTTTTAAAGGCCCCTACCCAAGCAACATTCTTACTAAGTTAGGGACAAATCGCTTCAATGGCTTTGGAGGAGTTGTTGTTTGAAAGTGTTAACTGACGGACGGACGACGGACAAAAAGTGATCACCTGAGCTAACAAAGGAAGATAATACCAAAAGTAAGAAAGGCAGAGTTGTCATTCTTTATACGCCACACGTCATCTCATCCCGTTCTATATTTCTACCAAATACCATCAAAATATCATGAAGGGTTTTCGAGTTACAGAGCTGACACGAAATCAATTTCAAAAAGAAAACAAAGGGAGATAACTCCAAAAGAAAGAAAGCAAGTTGTGTCACTCTTGTATGTGATGTGTCATCTCGTCCTGTTCCGCATTTCTACCAAGTATCATTAAAATGTTCTGAAGGGTATTCAACTTACAGAGCGCAAAGTATAATCACTGTCAAATATAACAAAGGGAGATAAAGCCAAAAGTAAGAAAGGCAGAGTTGTCATTCTTGTATGCAACATATCTTCTCATCCTGTTCTACATTTCTATCAAGTACCATCAAAATATTCCAAAGGGTATTTGAGTTACAGAGTGAACACAAAATCAATGCATAATTACTGTCAAATATAACAAAGGGAGATAACGGCATAAGTAAGAAAGGCAGAGTTGTCATTCTTGTAAGCAACACGTCGTCTTGTCCTATTCTACATTTCTACCAGGTACCATGAAAATATTCTGAAGGGTATTCCAGTTACAGAGCAGACAAGAAATCTATTTCAGGTCCTGTTCTACATTTCTACCAAGTATCATACAAATATTCCAAAGGGTCTTTGACTTACAAATCAGACACAAAATCAATGGATAATCAGTCAAATATAACAAAGGGAGATAACCCCAGAAGTAAGAAAGGCAGAGTTGTCATTCTTGTATGAGACACATCCTCTGGTCCTGTTCTACATTTCTACCAAGTATCATAAAAATATTCCAAAGGGTCTTTAACCTACAGAGCAGACACCAAATCAATGGACTATCACTGTCAGATATAACAAAGGGAGATAATGCCAAAAGTAAGAAAGGCAGAGTTGCCATTCTTGTATGTGACACGTCATCTGGTCCTGTTCTACATTTCTACCAAGTATCATAAAAATATTCCAAAGGGTCTTCGACTTACAGAGTGGACATGAAATCAATGGATTATCACTGTGAAATATAACAAAGGGAGATAATGGCAAAAGTAAGAAAGGCAGAGTTGTCATTCTTGTATGGGACACGTCATCTCATCCTGTTCTACATTTCTACCAAGTACCATCAAAATATTCCAAAGGGTATTCGAGTTACAGAGCAGACACGAAATTTTTTTCAAATAAAACAAAGGGTGATAACTCCAAAAGTAAGACAGCCAGAGTTGTCAATCTTGTATGCGCCACGTCATCTTGTCCTGATCTACATTTCTACCAAGTATCATCAACATATTCCAAAGGGTAATCAAGTTACAGAGCAGACAAGAAGTTTTACACAGATGCGGACGCCCGCGAAACCATCCCAAAAACAATATGGGGGGGGGGGGGGGGGGGGGGGGTTTGGGGGGGGGACATAAAAAGTACAGACAGTAAGAAAGTTCTGAGTGTTTTCAGCCTTAGAAAAAGATATAATAAGCACATAGTGTTTTCTCTAAAAATCCGCCTTTCTCGAGTCGCAGGCAGATAACGCTGTCAAAAATTGACAAAATTTGCCCATTAGCAATCCTAAACCAGATCTCGTTTATATCAATGCATATGCCATGTCAGGTTAAATCCTTGATATTTACTCAAGTTATAATCCGGAAACAAAAATATGGGCTTGTCTTGGGCAGATAACACTGTCAAAATGAAGTTTTCAATAGTAAAACATATTTTAACTAGCGATACTTAACCTATAGATAATGTGCTATTCTATTCTGTATTTCACACCTTCCACAGAAAAAAACGACAGTTCAGTCGTCTTTTACAGTCTTAATCCAGAAGGTCCCTTAGGCAGTTACCTGTATGACGTAACTCTTCCTGCTTAAATGATCATGTGTTAATTTCTTTGATGTGTATAAAAACAATAGAAACAATAAGAACAGAGCTGCGTGTGGCCTCGGTGGCTCAGTTGGATGCGCCGTCCGACTGGAGACCAGGAGGTCGCGGGTTCAACCCCTGCCGAGGTCGGCGACATTCAATCGTGGAGATCGATCGTGAAATATTTTCTATGGTCATTCTCTCCCTTCTGCTGATTCAAGAAGGGCAGTTGTCAGTTTCTGGCGAAAGAATGTGCACGATACTGGTTAACCGCTTAGAGGACTAAGCCTGCCCAGTAAACGTGTGGTTGGGTAAACTGACCGTGCTCGACATGACCCTATTGGGTTGACTGGGCCATAAAACCTCAACACAAACAAACAAACAGAGCTGCGCGGACGGAAGGTGGGATTGTCTTATCTATAGGTTAAGTATTGCTAGTTGAAATATGTTTTACTTTTGAAAACTTCATTTTAACAGCACAATACATTAACCTATAGATAATGTGCTAGAGTTCGCAGATAAGGAGGGAGGAGCTCTCCTACTAGTTCTAACACCGATAAACTAAATCCCACTTGCTTCTGGTTAAGACTCAGGAAACTCTAAGGAATAAGATGTATAAAGGACATAATCCTAAGGATGTTCTTATTCCTACATATATATAAGATATTAATTACCTTACTATATGTACTGTAGGCTTTGAAGGCTGTTAACAATCTTTAGGCGTCAAAGGTACTGTCTTGCTGGCCCCCCCACCACTTTTTGGGCCACCACCACTGGGCCCAATCTCTGGAGGTTTTCCCCTTGTTGAGACATATCCTTCAGGTAGAACTTAGCAAACGTAGAAGAATGACTCCAGACCGCTGCTTTGAGAATTTCGTTAAGAGGAACTTTATCAAAGAATGCCCAAGAAGAAGATAAAGCCCTAACTTCATTAGCTTTAATCTTAAGGAAAGAGATGTCTCTATTAGTGAGTTTCCTATAGGCAAGTTTAATAGTATAAGATATCCATCTAGAAACCAAAGTTTTAGAAATATCTTGATTGCCTTTGATAGGTATAAATAGTCTAGTTCTGTTCTGATGGTAAGAGTTAGTCATTTTTAGGTAGAATTTTAAAGCTCTTATGGGGCATAAGAGTCTATCCGATTGATCCCTTTTACATATTTGAGCTAAGTAAGGGATGACTATAGGACCTGGACTGATAGAAGGAAGCTGATTTTTTTTGCTAAGAAACCAGTTTGAACTATCAACAAAACCGAACCGTCAGATTGGTCGAATCTTAAATGATTTGCCAGAGCATGAATTTCGCTACATCTTTTAGCAGTGGCAAGAGCTAATAGAAAGGCTGTCTTGATCGTAATGAGGAGTTTAGAAGCCTTATGTAGAGTTTCAAATAGGGCTTTCTGTAAGCAAGTTAAGACCCAAGATAAATTCCATTTAGAGATAAGAGATCTTTGTACTGGGCGTTGCAGTTCAAAAGACCTGTTTTTTTGTTTGTATTGAGGTTTAACGGCCCAGTCATGTCGAGCGCGGTCAGTTTACCTAACTACACGTTTACTGGGCAGGCTTAGTCCTCTAGGCGGTTAACCAGTATTGTGCACATTCTTTCGCCAGAAACTGACAACTGCCCTTCTTGATTAATTCTGATAAGACTGGATTAGATCCGATTCTGTTACCAGTTTTAAATTTAAGAGTATTAGAAATCATGGCTCTATATCCTTTGATGGTACTTATTTGATACTCTTTCTCAGAGAAAAGGTAGATAAGGAAATCGGCTATCACTGTAAGAGGGGCCGAGACCAGATCAATTTTCCTTCTATGACTCCAATTAGAGTTTATGATCCATTTCGCATCATAGACTTTTTGAGTAGATGTTCGTCTTGATTTTGAGATGAAGTTTGCAACGTCTTTCGAAAACTTTTTATCTCTAATTGATTGTTTGATAACTCCCAAGTGTGAAGGTTGAGTAATGGGAGGTTTTGGTGTGGAAACTTTCCTTTTGACTGTGTCAGAAGTCTTGGAAATAGTGGGACGGATTGGAGCTGAAGTTGTAGTAACTCTGAGAACCACGGCTTTTGGAGCCAGAAAGGAGCAATGAGAACTATTCTGCACTGAGATTGGCATATCTTGGCTAGAATAGAAGGTATCAGAATTGTAGGAGGAAAGGCATATGCATGAAGTAAACTCTCGATCACATTTCAACAGTAGGATCAATGTGAAATTTGGTGGAAATTGGCTAAGTGGTTTCTGAAGTTGTTTAACAATATCATGATTTTATACGTTAACAGCACAGAGGCTGGGAAATATAATAAATGTCAAAAAGATTGCCTTTGGAAACAAAGAACTCCCTACGGATTAGAAAAAGGGAGTCTCGGTTTTATTGACTCTTGATAAACGGAAGTTTGCAACACTGTTTACTGTGGTTTTGGAGGAGCGGTCATTTAAAAAATTCTTTTTTTTTAATTTAATGTTACCATGGCAACCAAACAAAATCATCACTGGTCATAAAACATATAAATTGGGTAGACAATCATCCAATGATCATAATTGCCAAATATGGTTCACATTACTTCAATGGTTATGGAGAAAATAAATTTAATCATTTTCTCATATAAGTCTATAGGAGTTTATTGTTGCCATGGCAACCAAACCAAGAAACAGTTTGGCAGACTTTTAGCTATTTTCAATTGCCCTTATCCATTTAACATTTGTACCAAATTAGAGTCCTACTGCTTCAGTGGTTTTGGAGGAGAAGTCATTAAAAAAAAAATCTTTTTTTTTTTTTTTTAATTTAATGTTGCCATGACAACCTACAAAATTGTCACTGGTCATAAAACACATAAATTGAGTAGACAATCATCCAATGGTCATAACTGCCAAATATGGTTCACATCACTTCAATGATTATGGAGAAAATGCAATTTACCCATTTTCTCATATAAGTCTATGGGAGTTTTCAGTTGCCATGGCAATCAAACCTGGAGACAGATTGGCAGACTTTTAGCTATTTTCAAATGTCCTTACCCTAGCAATATTTGTACCAAATTAGAGTCTGACCGCTTCAGTGGTTTTGGAGGAGTAGTCATTAAAAAAAAAAAAAAAAACACTTTTTTTCAAATTTAATGTTGCCATGGAAACCAAACTAAATGGCAACTGGTCATGAAACACAAAAACTGGGTAGACAATCATCAAATGATCATAACTGCCAAATATGGTTCACATCACTTCACTGCATATGAACAAAATGCAATTTAACCATTTTTCCATTTTAAGTCTATAGGAGCTTTCTGTTGCCATGGCAACCAAACCAAGAGGCAGATCACCATAATTTTAGCTATTTTGAATTGTCCTTACCCAAGCAACATTTGAACAAAATTAGATTCCTACTGCTTCAGTGGTTTTGGAAGAGATGTCATTTAAAATTCCTTTTTTTAAAATTTAATATTGCAAGGGCAACCAAACAAAATGGCTGGGTAGACAATCATCCAATGATCAAAACTGCCAAATATTGTTCACATCACTTCACTGGTTATGGAAAAACTGCAATTTAACCATTTTCTCATTATAAGTCTATGGGAGCTTTCTGTTGCCATGGCAAAAAAAACCCAAGAAACAGATCACTATAATTTTAGCTACTTTGAATTGTCCTTACCCAAGCAACATTTGTACAAAATCATAATTATACTGCTTCAATGGTTTTGGAGGAGTAGTCATTTAAAAAATTCCTTTTTTAAAATTTAATGTTGCCATGGCAACCAAACCAAATAGCCATTGGTCATAAAACACATATACTGGGCAGACAATCATCCAATAATCATAAGTGCCAAATATGGTTCACATCATTTCACTGGTTATGGAGAAAATACAATTTAACCATTTTCCCATTATATGTCTCTGGGAGCTTTCTGTTGCTATGGCAACCAAACCAAGAGGCAGATCTCCATAATTTTAGCTATTTTGAATTGTCCTTACCCAAGGAACATTTGTACAAATTAGAGTCATACTGCTTCAGTAGTTTTGGAGAAGATGTGATTTAAAAAATTCCTTTTATAAGATGTAATGTTGCCTTGGCAACCTTACAAATAGTCATTGGTCATAAAACAAATAAACTGGGTAGACAATCATCCAATGGTCATATCTGCCAAACATGATTCACATCACGTCTCTGGTTATGGAGACAAGAGCTGTCGCATGACAGCATAGCTCGCCTGCTTGCACCTTGTCTACCTATGGTTTCACATTATCACATCAAAAGGTGTATTTAGTATTTTTATTTGATTCTATTCCATATACAATAAGTTTTGTGAGTCTGAATATAAATCACACATCCCTCTATAAACTTTAATGCAAATCTATGTGTTACATGGAACACTGACCTATATATATTTTAAGGTTGATCATCACATGGAACTAATGTTCCTGGTATGAAATTACTCCATCAAATAGTCTTCCAATGATGAAATATAGGTCACACTGACCTAGATATATATTTTACGTCAATCAGCGGGTCACATGGAAGTTAAAATCTAGGTTTGAGATTTCTCTATCAAATAGTCTTTGAGATATAAGGTAAAATCACTGGACTGTGAAATGTAGATCACAATGACCTACATATATTTTTAGGTTACTCTTAGTGTCACATAGAACTAATAATATTCATGGTATGATATTTCTCCATCAAATAGTCTTCAAAATGTAAGCAATAAAAGTGCTGGAAGCACTGCAACATGCCCGCCACTGCTCTTACATCAAGCAAGTGCCATTTACAATGTTCAAAGGGCTGTAACTCCAAAGGTAGGTTAACCAGAGTTATGGTTCTTATGTTCTGCAGGTCTTCTCAAGGTGCTTTACGTTTGCGAGAGATTTCATGAAAATATCTCAAACAGTTTTCAAATTACAGTACATGGTGGAAATGGCTATGTGCAATGTTCAAAGGGCAATACCTCCAAAAGTAGGCAAACCAGAGTTACGCTTCATGTATTCTGCAATTTGCCTCATGGTGCTTTATATTTGTGTAAAGTTTCATGAAAATATCACTAACTGTATCAGAGTTATGGAGCGGACACGAGTACATTGTAGAAATGGCTATTTTCAATATTTATAATGTTCAAAGGGCCGTAACTCCAAAAGTAGGTTAACCAGAGTTATGGTTCTTATGTTCTACATGTCATCTCATGGTGCTTTACATTTGTGAGAAATTTCATGAAAATATCTTAAACAGTTTTCAACTTACAGAGCGGACAGGAGTATATGGTGGAAATGACTATGTTCAATGTTCAAAGGACAATAACTCCAAAAGTAGGCAATCAGAGTTATGGTTCATGTGTTCTGCATGTATCTCATAATGCTTTATATTTGTGTGAAGTTTCATGAAAATATCACAAACTGTGATATGGAGCGGATACGAGTACATGGTAGAAATGGCTATGTTCAATGTTCAAAGGGTAATAACTCCATACGTAGGCAAACCAGAGTTACGGTTCATTTGTTTTGCACATCGTCTCATGGTGATTTACATTGGTGTGAAGTTTCATGAAAATATCTCAAACTGTTTCAGAGTTATGGAGCAGACACGAAATTATGAATCGCTGATGGACAGACAGACGAACGGACACAAAAAATTTCAGACGGTATAACATAATACCTCGCCACTTATGTGGCAGGGATTAAAAGTGACTGGACTATGAAATATAGGTCACACTGACATGCATATATTTTGAGGTCAGCCTTCATGTCACACTGAACTAATATCCAAGGTATGACATTTCTCCATCAAATAGTCATTGAGATATAAGGCATAATCAAATTGTCTTCGAGGTATGAGGCATAATCACTGGACCATGAAACATAGGTCGCACTGACAATGACAGCAGATCAGTGTTGGTCCATTGGCAGGCAATGTCATTAGTTTAAAAGCTACTGATGTCACCGGTGTGACCCTATATTTATGTCTACTTCTACTTATAGTGCCCAGCTGTAAGGACGTGTTCAGGAGCTCTGAGGGATCCCGGAGCAGCACAATACAGGACTTATAAAGGTAACCTTAGCGGTTTACTTTAATAGTGGCAGCAGTTAACATCATCCCAACGCCTGAAAGACCATACTTGTGCTGAAATAAAACTAAAATACCAGGCCGGAAGAACAATAAAAGTTGCGAAATCGAAACTAGAAAGCTGGTTCTCGTCTTCCCGTCTGCCAAACAGCATCTTTTTGTGGAGTAAAAACTCTCAGTGGGAAAGCAGGTTTTTTGCAGTCAAAATCATCAATAACAACGATGCAACTATCTATTTTGACTGTGCGTTGTCTGAAGAGACTGGAAAAAATAGAAATTTTGCACCGAGAATTTCACCACGTGGCTTTTTAGCGCCACAAATCAGCAGAAAATTTTCGTGCAAACTAAACAACAAAAAAAGTTGTGTTTCTGTATTGGGTGGGGGGAGGGGGGGGGGGGCGGGGGGCGGGGAGCAGTTGTATCAAACAAGAGGACCATGATGGTCGTATATCGCTCACCTGAGCAAACAGATTTGCATACTTACTGTTGAAGTTTCAGCCAAGTTCACTGCTCTAAGATTTTTGTATAAATTTTATAGCCCTATAGAGCCTTACCCCCTAACGGCCATGTTTTTTGACAAATCATGACTGCTTGAACAAACTTGGTAGAGGGTCACCAAAGGAACATTCCTGCCAAGTTATTTTGAAATCTGTTCAGTGGTTTCTGACAAGAAGATTTTAAAAGTTTTCTATTTAGATACATAGGGAAAATAAGCCCCACCCCCTAGCAGCCATGTTTTTTGACGAATTATGATTGCTTGAACAATCTTAGTAGAGGGTCACCAAAGCAACATTCCAGCCAAACAATACTGAAATGGGTCAGGGGGTATTTGACAAGAAGAATTTTAAAGTTTTCTATACAGATATATATGGAAAATAAGCCCCACCCCCTGGGGACCATCTTGTTTGATGTATCATGACAGCTTGAACAATCTTGGTAGAAGGTCACCAAAGCAACATTCCCGCCAAGTTACATTGAACTCGGTCCAACTGTTTCTTACTAGAAGATTTTTAAAGTTTTCTATATAGATATATAGAGAAAGTAAGCCCCACTAGCGGCCATGTTTTTTGACGAATCAAGACGGCTTGTACAATCTAGGTAGAGGGTCACCAAAGAAACATTCTTGCCAAGTTATATTGAAATCGGTCCATTGGTTTCTGACAAGAAGATTTTTGAAGTTTTTTATATAGATATATAGGGAAAATAAGCCCCACCCCCTGGCAGCCATGTTTTTTGATGAATCATAATTACTTGAATAATCTTGGTAGAAGGTCACCAAAGAAACATTCCTGCCAAGTTATAATGAAATCGGTCCAGTGGTTTCTGATGAGAAAATTTTTAAAGTTTTCTATATAGATATATAGGGAAAATAAGCCCCGCCCCCTGGCGGCCATGTTTTTTGACGAATCATGACTGCTTGAACAATCTTGATGGAGGGTTACATAAGAAACATTTTTGCAATGTTATACTGAAATAGGTCCAGTGGTTTCTGACAAGAAGATCATTAAAGGTTTCTATATAGATATATAGGGAAAATAAGCCCCACCCCCTAGCGGCCATGCTTTTTGACAAACCATGACGGCTTGAACAATCTTGGTAAAGGGTCACAAAGGAAACATTTCTGCCAAATTATATTGAAATCGGTCCAGTAGTTTCTGACAAGATTTTTTCAAGTTTTCTATATAGATATATAGGGAAAATAAGCCCCGCCCCCTAGCGGCCATGTTTTTTGACAAATCAGGACGGCTTGAACAATCTTGGTAGAGGGTCACCAAGGAAACATTTATGCCAAGTTATATTGAAATCGGTGCTTTGGTTTCCGACTAGAAGATTTTTTAAAGTTTTCTATATAGATTATATAGGGAAAATAAGCCCCGCCCCCTAGCGGCCTTGTCTTTTGACCAATCCAAATGGCTTGAACAAACTTGGTAGACGATCACCAAAAGAACATTTCTGTGAAATTATATTGAAAACGGTCCAGTGATTTCTGACAAGAAGATTTTTAAAGTTTTCTATACAGATATATAGGGAAAATAAGCCCCGCCCCATGATGGCCATGTTTTTTGACAAATCCAAATGGCTTGAAAAATCTTGGTAGAGGATCACCAAAGGAACATTTCTGCAAAATTATATTGAAATCCATTCAGCGGTTTCTGACAAGAAGATTTTTTAAGTTTTTAGTTAAAAAATCTATTTTTAGCTCCTGTGACCTAGATATGCAATGGACCGGAACCATTTGAACAACTTCGAAAGAGGACCAACCAAGGATCATTCCTTTGAAGTTTGGTTAAAATCCAACCAGTGGTTTAGGAGGAGATGTTGTTTAAAGAGTGTGGACAGACGGACGGACAGACGGATGGACGACGACAACGACGACGGACGGTAAGTGATCACAATAGCTCACCTTGAGCCTGTGGCTCAGGTGAGCTAAAAAGGGTGCAGAAACTTTGAAAACTTGGAAAAAGTATCTTACAAATATTTCAGAATCTCCTTTGTATACACAGTTTGCACTGTCCAATATAATGAATCTCCATAAGGTGGGATTCATAACCTATTGAAGGAAAAAAAAATATAGCAGATAGTGAGCAAAGCTCCCATACCTCTGGCCACAGCTATCAGAGATACGGTGAACTAATTTTGTATATACAAATTTCCCTTACTATTGCATCAGAGAGGTGGGCAAAAGAAAACAAATCTCAGCATCATGGTTTTCTCTTACACAACATACTTCACCAAGGTCAGGGTTTATACAAAATTTGAAGAGTCTGGCTCTAACAGCAGGTGAAAAATCTAATTTATTTTTATGAGAAACAAAGAACAAGAGGACCATGATGGTCTTATATCGCTCACCTGAGCAAACAGCTTTGCATACTTACTGTTGAAGTTTCAGCCAAGTTCACTGCTCTAAGATTTTTGTATAAATTTTATAGACCTGCTCCCCAGCGGCCATGTTTTTTTTCATGCATCATGATGGCTTGAACTGAATCTTGAAAGAGGATCACCAAAGGAACAATTCTGCCAAGTTATATTGAAATCAGTCCAGTGGTTTCTGACAAAAAGATTTTTAAAATGTTTTATATAGCTATGTAGGGAAAATAAGCCCCACCCCCTAACAGCCATGTTTTTTGACGAATCATGACTGCTTGAACAAACTTGGTAGAGGGTCACCATAGGAACATTCCTGCCAAGTTATATTGAAATCGCTTTAGTGGTTTCTGACAAGAGGATTTTTACTGTTTTCTATTTAGATATATAGGGAAAATAAGCCCCACCCCTAGCAGCCATGTTTTTTGACGAATCATGATTGCTTGAACAATCTTGGTAGAGAGTCACCAAAGCAACATTCCTGCCAAGTAATATCGAAATCAGTCAGATGGTTTCTAACAAGAAGAATTTTAGTTTTCTATACAGATATATATGAAAAATAAGCCCCGCCCCCTGGCAGCCATGTTTTTTGTAGAACTTCTACCATCTTGGTAGAAGGTCACCAAAGCAACATTCCCGCCAAGTTACATTGAACTCGGTCCAACTGTTTCTTACTAGAAGATTTTTAAAGTTTTCTATAGAGATATATATAGAAAGTAAGCCCCACTAGTGGCCATGTTTTTTGACGAATCATGACGGCTTGAACAATCTAGGTAGAGGGTCACCAAAGAAACATTCTTGCCAAGTTATATTGAAATCCGTCAATTGGTTTCTGACAAGAAGATTTTTAAAGTTTTCTATATAGATATATAGGGAAAATAAGCCCCACCACCTGGCAGCCATGTTTTTTGATGAATCATAATTACTTGAATAATCTTGGTAGAAGGTCACCAAAGAAACATTCCTGCCAAGTTATAATGAAATCGGTCCAGTGGTTTCTGACGAGAAAATTTTTAAACTTTTCTATATAGATATATAGGGAAAATAAGCCCCGCCCCCTGGCGGCCATGTTTTTTGACGAATCATGACTGCTTTAAAAATCTTGATGGAGGGTTACATAAGAAACATTCCTGCATTGTTATATTGAAATAGGTCCAGTGGTTTCTGACAAGAAGATCATTAAAGGTTTCTATATAGATATATAGGGAAAATAAGCCCCACCCCCTAGCGGCCATGTTTTTTGACAAACCATGACGGCTTGAACAATCTTGGTAAAGGGTCACAAAGGAAACATTTCTGCCAAATTATATTGAAATCGGTCCAGTAGTTTCTGACAAGATTTTTTCAAGTTTTCTATATAGATATATAGGGAAAATAAGCCCCCCCCCCCTAGCGGCCATGTTTTTTGACGAATCATGACTGCTTTAAAAATCTTGATGGAGGGTTACATAAGAAACATTCCTGCATTGTTATATTGAAATAGGTCCAGTGGTTTCTGACAAGAAGATCATTAAAGGTTTCTATATAGATATATAGGGAAAATAAGCCCCACCCCCTAGCGGCCATGTTTTTTGACAAACCATGACGGCTTGAATAATCTTGGTAGAGGGTCACCAAGGAAACATTTATGCCAAGTTATATTGAAATCGGTCCAGTGATTTCTGACAAGTAGATTTTAAAAGTTTTCTTTACAGATATATAGGGAAAATAAGCCCTGCCCCATGGTGGCCATGTTTTTTTGACAAATCCAAATGGCTTGAACAATCTTGGTAGACGATCAACAAAGGAACATTTCTGCAAAATTATATTGAAATCGGTCCAGTGGTTTCTGACAAGAAGATTTTTAAAGTTTTCTATATAGATATATAGGGAAAATAAGCCTCGCCCCCTGGCGGCCATGTTTTTTGATGAATCCAAATGGCTTGAAAAATCTTGGTAGAGGATCACCAAAGGAACATTTCTGCAAAATTATATTGAAATCCATCCAGCGGTTTCTGACAAGAAGATTTTTTAAGTTTTTAGTTAAAAAATCTATTTTTAGCTCCTGTGACCTAGATATGCAATGGACTGGAACCATTTGAACAACTTTGAAAGAGGACCAACCAAGGATCATTCCTGTGAAGTTTGGTTAAAATCCAACCAGTGGTTTAGGAGGAGATGTTGTTTAAAGATTGTGGACGGACGGACGGACAGACGGATGGACGATGACAACGACGACGACGGACGGTAAGTGATCACAATAGCTCACCTTGAGCCTGTGGCTCAGGTGAGCTAAAAAGGGTGCAGAAACTTTGAAAACTTGGAAAAAGTATCTTACAAATATTTCAGAATCTCCTTTGTATACACAGTTTGCACTGTCCAATATAATGAATCTCCATAAGGTGGGATTCATAACCTATTGAAGGAAAAAAAGATATAGCAGATAGTGAGCAAAGCTCCCATACCTCTGGCCACAGCTATCAGAGATACGGTGAACTAATTTTGTATATACAAATTTCCCTTACTATTGCATCAGAGAGGTGGGCAAAAGAAAACAAATCTCAGCATCATGGTTTTCTCTTACATAACATACTTCACCAAGGTCAGGGTTTATACAAAATTTGAAGAGTCTGGCTCTAACAGCAGGTGAAAAATCTAATTTATTTTTATGAGAAACAAAGAACAAGAGGACCATGATGGTCCTATATCGCTCACCTGAGCAAACAGCTTTGCATACTTACTGTTGAAGTTTCAGCCAAGTTCACTGCTCTAAGATTTTTGTATAAATTTTATAGCCCTGCTCCCCAGCGGCCATGTTTTTTTTCATGCATCATGATGGCTTGAACTGAATCTTGAAAGAGGATCACCAAAGGAACAATTCTGCCAAGTTATATTGAAATCAGTCCAGTGGTTTCTGACAAAAAGATTTTTAAAATGCTTTATATAGCTATGTAGGGAAAAATAAGCCCCACCCCCTAACGGCCATGTTTTTTGACGAATCATGACTGCTTGAACAAACTTGGTAGAGGGTCACCATAGGAACATTCCTGCCAAGTTATATTGAAATCCCTTCAGTGGTTTCTGACAAGAGGATTTTTACTGTTTTCTATTTAGATATATAGGGAAAATAAGCCCCACCCCTAGCAGCCATGTTTTTTGACGAATCATGATTGCTTGAACAATCTTGGTAGAGAGTCACCAAAGCAACATTCCTGCCAAGTAATATCGAAATCAGTCAGATGGTTTCTAACAAGAAGAATTTTAAAGTTTTCTATACAGATATATATGAAAAATAAGCCCCGCCCCCTGGCAGCCATGTTTTTTGTAGAACTTCTACCATCTTGGTAGAAGGTCACCAAAGCAACATTCCCGCCAAGTTACATTGAACTCGGTCCAACTGTTTCTTACTAGAAGATTTTTAAAGTTTTCTATAGAGATATATAGAGAAAGTAAGCCCCACTAGTGGCCATGTTTTTTGACGAATCATGACGGCTTGAACAATCTAGGTAGAGGGTCACCAAAGAAACATTCTTGCCAAGTTATATTGAAATCCGTCAATTGGTTTCTGACAAGAAGATTTTTAAAGTTTTCTATACAGATATATAGGGAAAATAAGCCCCACCACCTGGCAGCCATGTTTTTTAACGAATCCAAATGGCTTGAACAATCTTGGTAGAGGATCAAAGGAACATTTCTGCAAAATTATATTGAAATCGGTCCAGTGGTTTCTGACAAGAAGATTTTTAAACTTTTCTATATAGATATATAGGGAAAATAAGCCCCGCCCCCTGGTGGCCATGTTTTTTGACGATCCAAATGGCTTGAACAATCTTGGTAGAGGATCATCAAAGGAACATTTCTGCAAAATTATATTAAAATCGGTCGAGTGGTT
Source organism: Anodontia alba (assembly GCA_964016985.1). Classification (NCBI taxonomy): domain Eukaryota; kingdom Metazoa; phylum Mollusca; class Bivalvia; order Lucinida; family Lucinidae; genus Anodontia; species Anodontia alba. The sequence goes on from OZ024825.1 coordinate 60,481,264, forward strand.
TCTGACAAGAAGATTTTTTAAGTTTTTAGTTAAAAAATCTATTTTTAGCTCCTGTGACCTAGATATGCAATGGACCGGAACCATTTGAACAACTTTGAAAGAGGACCAACCAAGGATCATTCCTGTGAAGTTTGGTCAAAATCCAATCAGTGGTTTAGGAGGAGATGTTGTTTAAAGATTGTGAACGGACGGACGGACGACGACGACGGACTTTGAGTGATCACAATAGCTCACCTTGAGCCTTTGGCTCAGGTGAGCTAAAAATAGACAAATAAAGAGAATGATAAGCCTGAGAATGCTCATTCTCTCTTACACAATACAACTAGCCATATCAAATATTTGCACCATATTTCAGAATCCTAGGTGCAGTGGTTCCTGAGAAATCTTTGACAAAAGAAAATTATTGGAGGAAAAGAAAAATGGACAAATAAAGGGAACGATAAAATGAAGATGCTGATTTTGTCTTACATGATACAAGTAGCTGTACCCAATGTTTGTACCAAATTTCAAAATCCTAGGTGCAGTAGTTCCTGAGAAATCTTTGACATGGAGTGAGAGATGGAAAAAAGGAAAAAAAGGCAAAATAAATTTCAACATTGTTGTTTTCTTTTACACAATATCGTACTTCAACACTCAGTAGGTGTATACAAAATTTGAAAACTTTGGCTCTCATAGGAGCAGAGAAATCTGCGCCAAAAAAAATTATGGAAGAAAAAGAAACAAGAGGACCATGATGGTCCTATATCGCTCACCTGAGCAAACAGATTTGCATACTTACTGTTGAAGTTTCAGCCAAGTTCACTGCTCTAAGATTTATCTATAAATTTAATAGCCTGGCCCCCCTCACCCCAAACTCCTCCCCCCCCCCCCCTCCCCCAAGCCATGTTTTTTTGTTTTTTTCTTTTTAACGCATCATGACGACTTGACTTAATCTTGAAAGAGGGTCACCAAAGGAATATTTCTGCCAAGTTATACTGAAATTGGTCCAGTGGTTTCTGACAAAAAGATTTTTAAAGTGTTTTATATCGCTATAAAGCCCTACACCCTAACGGCCATTTTTTTTTTTTTTTTTTTTTTTTTTGATGAATCATGACAGCTTGAACAAACTTGGTACAGGGTAACCAAAGGAACATTCCTGCCAAGTTAAACTGCAATCGGTTCAGTGGTTTCTGACAAGAAGATTTTTAAAGTTTTCTATTTAGATCTATAGGGAAAATAAGCCCCACCCCCTAGCAGCCATGTTTTTTGACAAACCAGGATTGCTTGAACATTCTTGGTAGAGGGTCACCAAAGCATTATTGAAATCAGTCTGGAGGTATTTGACAAGAAGAATTTTAAAGTTTTCTATACAGATATATACCGAAAATAAGCCCCGCCCCCTGGGGGCAATGTTTTTTGACCTATCATGAAGGCCTGAACAATCTTAAAGCAACATTCCTGCCAAGTTACATTGAACTCGGTCAAACGGTTTCTTATGAGAAAATTTTTTAAATTTTTTTATATAGATATACAGGGAAAATAAGCCCCGCCCCCTAGCGGCCATGTGTTTTGACGAATCATGGCAGCTTTAACAACCTTGGTAGAGGGTCACCAAAGAAACATTCCTGCCAAGTTATATTGAAATTGGTCTGGTGGTTTATGACAAGAAGATTTTTTAGTTTTCTATATAGATTATATATGGAAATAAGCCCCACCCGCTAGCAGCCATGTTTTTTGACAAATCACAATCACTTGAACAATCTTGGTAGAGGGTCACCAAGGAAAAATTTTTGCCAAGTTATAATGAAATCGGTCTGGTGGTTTCTGACAAGAAGATTTTTAAAGTTTTCTCTATAGATATATAGGGAAAATAACCTCTGCCCCCTGGTGGCCATGTTTTTGATGAATCATGACGGCTTGAACAACCTTGAAAGAGGGTTACATAAGAAACATTTTTGCAATGTTATATTGAAATCAGTCCAGTGGTTTCTGACAAGAAGATCATTAAAATTTTCTATACAGATATTTCGGGAAAATAAACCCTGCCCCCTAGCAGCCATGTATTTTGACAAATCATGACAGCTTGAACAATCTTGGTAAAGGGTCACCAAGGAAACATTTCTGCCAAGTTATATTGAAATCGGTCCAGTGGTTTCTGACAAGAAGATATTTTCAAGCTTTCTATATAGATATATAGGGAAAATATGCCCTGCCCCCTAGCAGCCATGTTTTTTGACAAACCATGACGGCTTGAACAATCTTGGAAAATGGTCACCAAGGAAACATTTCTGCCAAGTTATATTGAAATCGGTCCAGTGATTTCTGACAAGAAGATTTTTTCAAGTTTTCTATATAGATATAAAGGGAAAATAAGCTCCACCCCTGGTGGCCATGTTTTTTGATGAATCACGTTTACTTGAACAATCTTGGTAGAGAGTCACCAAGAAAACATTTTTGCCAAGTTATAATGAAATCATTCCAGTGGTTTCTGACAAAAAGATGTTTCAAGTTTTCTATAAAGATATAAAGGGAAAATAAGCCCTGCCCCTTGGCGGCCATGTTTTTCAACAAATCCAAATGGCTTGAACAATCTTGGTACAGAATCACCAAAGGAACATTTCTGCAAAATTATATTGCAATCGGTCCAGTGGTTTCTGACAAGAAGATTTTTTAAGTTTTCTATATATATAGATATATAGGGAAAATAAGCCCCGCCCCCTGGGGGCCATGTTTTTTGACGAATCCAAATGGCTTGAACAATCTTGGTAGAGGATCACCAAAGAAACATTTCTGCAAAATTATATGGAAATCGGTTCAGTGGTTTCTGACAAGAAGATTTTTTAAGTTTTCTATTTAGATATATAGGGAAAATAAGCCCCGCCCCCGGTGACCATGTTTTTTGACAAATCCTAATGGCTTGAACAATCTTGGTAGAGGATCACCAAAGGAACATTTCTGCCAAATTATATGGAAATCGGTCTGGTGGTTTCTGACAAGAAGATTTTTTAAGTTTTCTATATAGATATATATGGAAAATAAGCCCCGCCCCCTGGTGGCCATATTTTTTGATGAAACCAAATAGCTTGAACAATCTTGGTAGACGATCACCAAAGGAACATTTCTGCAAAATTATATGGAAATCAGTCCAGTGGTTTCTGACAAGAAGATTTTTTTGAGTTTTCTATATAGATATGTATAGGGAAAATAAGCCCCGCCCCCTGGCGGCCATGTTTTTTGACGAATCCAAATGGCTTGAACAATCTTGGTAGAGGATCACCAATGGAATATTTCTGCAAAATTATATTGAAATTGGTCCAGTGGTTTCTGACAAGAAGATTTTTAAAGTTTTCTATATAGATATATAGGGAAAATAGGCCCCGTCCCCTGGCGGCCATGTTTTTTAACGAATCCAAATAGCTTGAACAATCTTGGTAGAGGATCACTAAAGCAACATTTCTGCAAAATTATATTGAAATTGGTCCAGTGGTTTCTGACAAGAAGATTTTTAAAGTTTTCTATATAGATATATAGGGAAAATAGGCCCCGTCCCCTGGCAGCCATGTTTTTTAACGAATCCAAATAGCTTGAACAATCTTGGTAGAGGATCACCAAAGCAACATTTCTGCAAAATTATATGGAAATCGTTCAGTGGTTTCTGACAAGAAGATTTTTAAACTTTTCTATATAGATATATAGGGAAAATAAGCCCCGCCCCCTGGCGGCCATGTTTTTTGACGAATCCAAATGGCTTGAATAATCTTGATAGAGGATCACCAAAGGAACATTTCTGCAAATTTATATGGAAATTGGTCCAGTGGTTTCTGACAAGAAGATTTTTTAAGTTTTTAGCCTAAAAATCTATTTTTAGCTCCTGTGACCTAGATATGCAATGGACCGGAACCATTTGAACAACTTTGAAAGAGGACCAACCAAGGATCATTCCTGTGAAGTTTGGTCAAATTACAATCAGTGGTTTAGGAGGAGATGTTGTTTAAAGATTGTGGACGGACGGACAGACGGACGACGACAATGACGACGGACGGTGAGTGATCACAATAGCTCACCTTGAGCCTTTGGCTCAGGTGAGCTAAAAAGGACAAACAAAGAGAATGATAAGCATAAGGGTGCTGATTCGCTCTTACATGATACAACAACTCATATCCAATGTTTGTAAAAAAAAATTCAAAATCCTAGATGCTGTGGTTTCTGAGAAATCTCTGACAAAAAATTTTATTAGAGGAAATAAAAAATGGATAAATAAAGGGAATGATAAGCATGAGGATGCTGATTCTGTATTACACAATACAAGTAGTGGTACCCAATGTTTGAACCAAATTTCATGTTCTAGTTTGCTTCCTTATGCATTTGTATGGGAAAAAAGTTCAGAATTTCAAACAACTTCTCCTCTGGAGCCTCTGGGCCAATTTTGCTCAAATTTCATATGGAACCTCCTTAGGTAGGGGGAACAAAAGATTGCTAAAATGGTCATGGTTCGTTGACCAAGATGGCCGCGATGCCCATATATGGTAAAAACCTTTAAAAATCTTCTTCTTTAGAACCGAGGATGCTTTGGGGCTGAATGTTTGCATAAATCATCGGGGATAGGGGGTCTACCAAAATTGCTAAAATAATGGTCATACATTGACATTTGACCTTTTTACGGCAAGGTCAAGTTTGCTTCCTTATGCATTTGTATGGGAAAAAATATTTAAAAATCTTATTCTCCAAAACCGTGGATGGCTTACGGCTAAAAAATCTTTGCATATATCATCTGGAACAGGCGGTCTACCAAAGTTGCTAAAATAATTGTCATAGACATTTAACCTTTTTATGGCGAGGTCAAGTTTGCTTCTGTATGCATTTGTATGGGCCCCATACATTTGTATGGAAAAAATGTTGATAATTTCAAATGGCTTTTCCTCTGAAGCCTCCGGGCCAGTGTTGCTCAAATTTCATGCGGATCCCCCATGGGCAGGAGAATGAAAGATTGCTAAAATGGGTATGGTCCGTTGATCAAAATGGCTGCCATGCCCATATATGGTAAAAACCTTTAAAAATCTTCTTCTCCATAACCAAATAAGCCCTGGGTCCTAATATTTGCACAAATTATGAGGGACAGGAGATCTACCAAAATTGCTAAAATGATGGTTCTATGTTGACATTTGACCTTTTTACCTCCAAGGTCAAATTTGCTTCCCCATTTGTATGGGCCATATACATTTATATTGAAAGTATCCAAGTGACTTGTAGATCAACAGTAGTTAAAATTGTTCTGAATGGAAATCTAAGATGGCCATCATCTGGTTTATATTTATAATATTTCCCTGCCACTGTGCTGTTTACATGTATAAAATCATGATTCTTCAGAAACCACTTAGCCAACTTCCACCAAATTTCACATTGATCCTTCTGTTGAAATGTGATTGATAGTTTATTCAAATGATCATGCTCCATTGACTGTCAGGCCCATATATTCTTCTTCAAAACTAAGAACTGCTCAAATGATGAGATTTTCATTAGTTGTGATGATAGGATTGGAAAAATGTTGCATAACATCTGCATGTCTGCAGTGGTTATGTCACTCAGGTGAGCGAACCGTGGCCCGTGGGCCTCTTGTTTTCATTTTTAACAGACTTTTTTCGAACCCTAATACTACAGAAATGTATAGGGAGTATGTACCTTGTACGCGCAACTCCTCCTACAGTTTTATTAAACTTGGTATGCACATTGATATTGTGGAGATCTGGTTTGGGATTGCAAGTGGGTAAATTTTGTCAAATTTTGATGGAGTTATCTGCCCGAGCCACGCCCAAATTTTCGTTTCCGGACAATAACTTAAGTAAATGTCAAGGGATTTTAACCAAACTTGCTACATGCATTGATATGAAGGAGATCTGGTTTAGGATTACTAATGGGCAATTTCGTCAATATTTCACAGAGTAATTGGCCCATGACACGAATGGCGGGGCATTATAGTTTAACGTTTTTATTCCACATTGTGAACTTAGTCATTTTTCACCCTCAGTATACAGACAGTGGGTACCTCTTGCGAGCGCAACTCCTTACAGTTTTGTACCGATTGTTTTGAAACTTTGCATATGTTTTCTTCATGGTATGAGGATGTATATGTGGTTTGGGTATAATTGTTAGGACATTTTTTGTTACTTTTTCCACATTGTGAACTTAGTCATTTTTCACCCTCAGTATATAGACAGTGGGTACCTCTTGTGAGTGCAACTCCTCTTACAGTTTTGTACCGATCGTTTTGAAACTTTGCATATGTTTTCTTCATGGTATGGGGATGTGCATGTGGTTTAGATATAATTGTTAGATTATATTTTGTCACTTTTTCCACATTGTGAACTTAGTCATTTTTCACCCTTGATATATAAACAGTTGGTACCTCTTGTGAGCACAACTCCTCTTACAGTTTTGTACCGATTATTATAAAACTTTGCATGCGTTTTCTTCATGGTATGAGGATGTGCATGTGGTTTGGATGTAATTGTTAAAGTATTTGTTTTTTACTTTTTTCCACATTGTGATCTTAGTTATTTTTCACCCTCAGTATATAGACAGTGGCTACCTCGTGAGCACAACTCCTCATACAATTTTATACTAATCTTTTTGCAACTTTGCACATGTTTTCTCCATAGTCTGAAGATGTGCATGTGCTTTTCATATAATCCTTGCCTTATTTTTTGTCACTTTTTTGTACTTTTTGAACTTTGTCATTTTCTGACCTCAGATGTATAGACAGTGGGTACCTTGTGATTGCAACTTTTCATGCAATTTTAAACCGGTCGTTTTGAAACTTTGCACATGTTTTCTCCAGTGTCTGCAGAAGTGCACATGGTTTGGATATGATTTTTAAATTTATTTTTGTCACTTTTTCCACTTTAACTTTGTCATTTTGTGAACCTCAGATTGTATGAAAGTGTACAAACTTTGCGTACTTTTTGAGCCCAATTTCTCATGCATCATATGAGAAAATGCATATGCTTTCAATGAAATTCCTATATTCATATAATCCTTGTCTTTAATTTTTGTCACTTTTCCAACTAAGCACTGCTAAGAATGAAATAAATTTATCTAATAACCACGTCCTGTGACTTTTGCCCCAGCAGGTGCGACGCCGCTTCCGCAGAATTCTGGTTTAAACTATGCATACTTGTCCTACATGGTCTCAAGATGTGCGTGTGGTTTTGGGGTTATCCTCCCATTATATTTTATCAACTTTTTCCACTTTTTTGATTAGGTTTTTCCAGGTCCAATTAGTTTTGGAATAGATACCTCGTTAGCGCAACTCCTCCTAGAATTTTCTACCAATCATTAGCTCACCTGGAGCTTTGCTCCAGGTCAGCTTATGCCATGGCCTGTTGTCCCTCGTCCATCCGTCTGTCGGTCCGTTGTCCGTCGTTAGCTTTTCACATTTTCGACATCTCCTCCAGAACCATAAGTTGGATTGAGCTGAAACTTAGTGGGAGGCATTGTGGCAACATGGAGATTCAGAATTGCTAAAATTGTTCTGTTCTGATATCCAAGATGGCCGCCATGGCTGCCATCTTGAAATTCTTCAAACGAGATCTCCTCCCAAACCGTAAGTCGGATTGAGCCGAAACATGATGGGAGGCAACAAAGTGACATAGAGATTCAGAATTGCTAAAATCGTTCTATTCCGATATCCAAGATGGCCGCCACGGCAGACATCTTGAAATTATTCAATTGACATCTCCCTAACCGTAAGTCGGATTGAGCTGAAACTTGATGGGAGGCATTGGAGCGGCATAGAGATTCAGAATTGCTAAAATCATTCCGTTCCGATATCCAAGATGGCCGCCATGGTGGCCATCTTGAAATTCTTCAAACGACATCTCCTCCGAAACCATAAGTCAGATTGAGCAGAAACCTGATGGGAGGCATCGGAGCCACATAGAGATTCAGAATTGCTAAAATCGTTTAGTTCCGATATCCAAGATGGCCGCCATCTGAAATTCTTCCATTGACATCTCCTCCCAAACCATCTTGAAATTCTTCAAATGAAGTCTCCTCCCAAATCATAAGTCAGATTGAGCTGTAACTTGATAGGATGCATGGGAGCGACGTAGAGATTCAGAATTGCTAAAATTGTTCTGTTCTGATATCCAAGATGGCCGCCACAGTGGCTATCTTGAAACCCTTCAAAGGACATCTCCTCCCAAACTGTAAGTCAGATTGCGCCGAAACTTGATTGGAGGCATTGGAGGGACATAGAGATTCAGAATTGTTAAAATCATTCCGTTCCAATATCCAAGATGGCCGGCATGGTGGCCATTTTGAAATTCTTCAAACGACATCTCCTCCCAATGGGTAAGTTGGATTGAGCCGAAACTTGATGGGAGGCATCGGAGGACATAGAGATTCAGAATTGCTAAAATTGTTCTGTTCCAATATATAAGATGGCCGCCATGGCCATCTTGAAATTCTTCAAACAACATCTCCTCCCAAACAGTAAGTTGGATTGAGCCGAAACTTGATGGGAAGGATTGGAACGACATAGAGATTCAGAGTTGCTGAAATTGTTCTGGTCTGATATCTGAGGTGGCCCCCAAGGTGGCCATCTTGAAAATCTTGAAGCCACATATGCTCCGGAACCCTAAGTCAGATTGAACCCAAACTTGGTGGACAGCATTGGAGCCACATGGAGGTTTAGAATTGTTAAAATCATTCCATTTGGATATCCAAGATGGTCCCCATGTCAGCTGTCTTGAAAATCTTCAAATGACATCTCCTCCCAAACTGTAAGTCGGATTGAACCGGAACTTGATGGGAGGCATCAGAGCAACATAGAGATTCAGAATGGTTAAAATCATTCCGTTCAGATATCCAAAATGACTGCTATGGTGGCCATCTTGAAAATCTTGAAACGACATCTGCTCCCAAACGGTAACTCCATCCGAATTGTATCTCTGATGGAAGCCATGGTGGCCAACTTGAAACTCTTCAGTTGTTATCTGCTCCCTAACAGTAAGTCGGCTGGAGTGGAAACTTGGTTGAAGGCATCGGGGCAGCATGGAGATTTAGAACTACTTAAAGGTTCCGTTTTGGTATCCAAGATGGCCACTATGGCAGCCATCTTGAAAGTCTTCAAATCACATCTGCTCCTGAAATGTAAGTCTGAGCTTAAACTTAATGGGAGGCATTGGGGTGTTATGGAAATTCAGAATTGCTAAAATTGTTCTGTTCTAATGTCCAAGATAGCAGCCACCTTGAAATTCTTCAAACCACATCTCCTCCAATACAGTAAGTCAGATTGCGCTGAAACTTGAAGGGAGGGGAGGCATCGGGGGACATGGAGATTCAAAATTGCTAAATCCTTCAGTTCCAATATCCAAGATTGCAACCATGGTAGCAATCTTCAAAAGCTTCAAACAACATCAGATTCTGAATTGCTAAAGGCAATCTGTTTTGATAGCCGAGATGGCCACCATGGCACAATGTAACATATTACATATGATGATCAGCCTAATTCAGGTGAGCGATTCTGGCCCACTTGGGCCTCTAGTTTTGAAACTATGCATATTTGTTCTACATGGTCTGAAGATGTGCTTGTGGTTTTGGGTTTATCTTCCTATTATACGGATTTAAAACTCACAACACTTTACTGACCAAGCCATGACGTCGGGGGACGCTTGCCCGCAACAGGCTTTTATGGCTATGGAATCTAGAGGTATTATACTATCTAAACAGCAAACAATAAATTTGCTGATAAGACTCCGTGAATACACAGGCTTATCTGTGCCTTTGTTGTTCGCATAGGCGTAAAGCAGGTTTACTCATGACTTGGCTCATTTAATGCCACTTTCTATAGCCTCCATATGAATGCATGGATTCTACAACAACCAGAAAGATAATGGAACATTTATTGTTGTTTGTTTCTAACCTAAGTGTTAGTATTCTTGAACAAAAACATTTAACTTTTCTTATGTTATCACATGTTTTTAGCTCACCTGTGCGAAGGTTCAGGATGAGCTATTGTGATCACTTGCCATCCCTAGTCTGTCCACACCTTTGAACGACTTCTCCTCTGAAACCCCTTGGCCAATTTTCTTCAAACTTCATGTGGAGCCTTCTGTTAAAGGGGGATTGAAAATTTATACAAATGGTCACGGTCCATTAAGTAAGATGGCTGTCATGCACAAATATGGTAAAAACGCTTAAAAATCTTCTTCTCCAGATCCAAGAAAGCTTTGGGGCTGATTCTTGGTATATAGCATCGAGGACTCAAGTTCTACCAGGTTTGTTCAAATGATCACTGTAGGTTGACCTTTTTAGGGCAAGGTCAGATTTGCGTCCCTATGCATTTTTATGGAGGAAAATGTTGTAAAGTCATTTTCACAAAATGTTTAAAGACTAATGGCTGAAACTTAGAATGTATGATTAAAGTAGTAAAACTTTTAAGTTACAATCAAAATTTTGTCCTCTGAGGGTTATCTGCCCTTGCCCCTGGACTGTATGCATGTATAAAATTGTGTAATTTTAACTGCACAATACATTAACCTATAGACAATGTGCTATTCTATTCTATATTTCAAACCTTCTACAGAAAAAACAATTTCAGTCATCTTAAAGAATCTTAATCCAGAAGGTCCCTTAGACAGTTACCTGTGTGACGTCACTCTTCCAGCTCTTTTGATCAGTGTCGGAGACTCTTTGCACCTCAAAAACTTTCTATATCCACTCTTCCGCCACAAACACTCCTACACCAGCAGTGCCTTTGTCGTTTCCGGATCAGTAGAGCTTGTACCTGGTGTCCTTGCCCTTGATTGTGCAGCAGTTGCCACCACGGTATCTGGTCTCCTGAATGCAGCAGACATCCACCTTCCTGTGGGATAGTGTTTCCACTACCTCACAAACTCTTCCTCTCAGAGTGTTCACATTCACTGTTCCCACCCTGAAGTTCCTCAGGTGCTTGCTTGATTCGCCACAATGGCCCCACTCTGCCTCCCAGACCTGACAGGAGGCCAAACCTGAGATGTTACCAACAGAATTTTGATGTCTGTTGGCACCGCCTGATTCTATTCTTGTGATTACCATGAAAGATTTTGGAACAATTGTTTTTACAGGATCGCCAGTCCTAGCTGACATCCCAACTCAGTTCTTTAACGGCATCTGAGCATGCACGCCCTTCCCGCTTTCGGGCAGTGTGCTTTGCCATTGTCCTTATAAAGAAAGGATCGTCCTCCAAACCACAATAGCTAGAACATCAAGCCATCTGTCTGTAGATGATTGCTGCCTAGCTCTGCCATCCAGGTTGTGGCAGCCTCGTAACCCTGAAGGTGGGGAGGCAACTGTGATAGAGGGCAGACTCACATTCCCACACTCATGTTGAGTGTCACAGCTGGATGCAATTTTACGTTGTACCCAGGACATGAAAATGAAGACCAGTATTTGCTCCTTTTGTGTCTTGTTTGCTATACAACAGTTTAAACTGTAGCTCATTGAAGGAGGTGGAAAAAAAAATTCTGTTTTATACCCTCGTTTGGTACAAAAACTACTAGAATCCCTTTTTTATACCCCCAGCATACCAAGTTTAAATGGGTATATAGTTTTCGTCTTTTCCGTAACAATGTTTGTCTCTGAGTGTGTGTGTGTGTTAACTTTTTTTTCTGTCAGAGAGAAACTACTGCACCTAGGATTTTGAAATTCGGTACAAACATTAGGTATGACATGTTGTATTGTGTAAGAGAGAATCAGCATCCTCATGCTTATCATTCCCTTTATGTGTCCATTTTTATACGCCCATTTGAAAAACAGGACGTATTATATTACGGTGTTTGGCATCCGTCTGTCCGTAATTTTTTTCATTTCCAGCTAACTCCTCCTACAGTTTACATCCGATCATGCTGAAACTTGGTATATAGTTAGACCATGATGTGGAGCAGCGCATATTGTTTCGAGGTTACAGGTCCACCAAATATTAGCAGAGTTATGCCCCTTTGAAAATTTTTGTAAAACTTTTTGTTTCCGGTTAACTCCACCTACACTTTACATCTGATCAAGCTGAAACTTCATTTATAGTTAGACCATGATGTGGAGTAGCATATATTGTTTAGAGGTTACAGTCCACCAAATATTTAACCAGTACCTCAAAGGAGCAGTCTCTATAAGGCTGTTTTCATGGCCACAACAGATTTTCTTTAAACTTTGTAGCTTCAAATTGGTATATATTGACTGTCTAATGGTGAATTTCTAGACTCTTTGGTCCACTGGTTTTTGCTGTATACACTATTAAAGTGGGTGGGGTAATGTCACCCCATCAAGGGTATACCAACAAAAATGCTATTATTTTTGTTCAAAGTGCATGACTGGAGGCGATGTTTGCCGTATGCTTACTACCCTTTTAGGCATAACAGCCGGTGATAACACTCTTATAAATATCAAACAAGAGAAGAGTTTATACGCGCTTGTAAGTTGTACCCAAATATTAGTAATTTTTATTCCCCAACTTTACAAAAAACCACAACACCTTTACAGTTTTCAACTTATTTCAAAGATCTTTCATAAATATAATGTTGATGTAATAGTCATTCTAGGTATATGTCAGAATTATTGTTAGTCCATAAAACTTAATGAGTTACCTGCCCCTGAAATTGGATTTTACCCATTTTTCTAAATCAGAGTGCATTTATCCATTTGTAGTACTCACAACTTCATTTGGAAGTGAATAAACCGATTCCATGCAAATATTATTATATAGATGTGGACAAAGAAGTCATTTGATTTAATAGTGCATGCTATCAAGCACATGAGCACAACATTCCATGGTGCGAGCACCACTTCTGCACCAACAGTACCATCCAGTGATTGGGTTCAGTCCTTGTGGTCTAAACACATTGCAAAACGAGCAAACAATTCTTACATAGTCGCCAACATATGGTATTTTAATATTGGGTATTTTGTTGCTAAGGCCTTCCACTTTGTAATTCTCCCATTAGCTGATTCGACAACCTATCTCACTTTGTACCTAGCCTTGAATCATTCGCCTCTTCAGTCGTATATTGCTTCTGAGATTTGGTTAGGAAGTGAAGCATATGAGAATTGATTTCATAACCCTTTAGTATTTCTCTAACATCCCTGAAGCCGTGGTCTACAACAAGTACATCATCTTCTTCAAACCAGTCAGTATTATTTTCTGCATTATTCTTTAACATGTGTTCAGTAGTTTTAGCATCTGTGTTTTATCCCATCTGCAGGATATGGTCCCATCACAGTCAAAATATAACCATCAGTGGGCACAAGCATAATAGTTTTCAGAAAAAGCATCCTTACAAAACTGCCAGATGATTCCGTAGAGATAACTTGCATGTTCTTGTAAGGTGGTGTCAGGCAAGGTGTCATTTTTGCCCCCAAAGCATTTGTGTTATTTCACCCTCTTTTAATATTTTGACTTCAGAGATGATTTTAGAATAAGCAAATTGCAATCGTCGAACCTGCGATGAAGTTTTTCTCTCTTGCTTTTGCTTTCTCTGCATCAGTTTAAGTCGTCAGTGTTTCTTTTACATTAGAAGAATTGATGTAACAGACAGGGTAGCATTATTTGCACCCCTTTCATCTTAACAAATCTATCTTTGTGTGTTTACTTTGCTTGGAAGAAAGACGATAATTATCTCTGATGTAGAAATTTTGAATAAAACATTGTTCTTTTAGAACAAGGTGTTTGTGCCCATGTAACATTTCAACAATTTTAGAAGTAAGAATTGGTTCTTTTCGCACTACCACTGTTTGTTTTAAACTGCAAAACATACTCATCTTTATTGTTTTGCAACTGGTTTTACAAAGCAGGGATTGATTTTTCAAGCTATTTAAGACTGACAAATGATTCATTTGAACTGCCTTATCCACTAAATTAAGAACTATTCGGACAAACCATCACAACATTCTCCTATTAAAAATATACTGAAAAACACACACATACTCTTTTTCTAAGGCCTGGTGCCAACGCATATTAAAACAGCTATTTTTTTTCAGTTAACATTCATCCTCATTTTGCTTACAACCGACCCTTACATAAGCATTATTTCATCCTAACTGAATATTTCTAATTGACTGCTTCTTATCAATCATTTATTGTTGTGAAAACTGATAAGAACCAGTCATTTGCTCCTGTACTGTCATCAGCTGTGACAATATTAGATTATCAATTTGCATTTATTGTGATATTAAGTTGTAAATACATACATCAAACTGGGAAGAAAGCACTTCCTTCACATACAATATTGTCTACAAACAGTAATTTGTTTCTGTGTTTATCTACAGAGCTTTTTTATATTGATATATTTGTTTCATTATTTGTTTTGAATATTTATCTTTCATTTTGACCATTTTACTATTATTCATCATACTTTTGAACATTTTTGTATTTATCATACTTTTTTGACCATTTTACACATATATTCACGTAGAATTAATATATTTTAAGTCAAGTAGACAGCCATTTATACAATTTGTTGATTACTGTTTCTTACATCTGTCAAGTAACAGAACAGATATGCCAAATTCAAGGCGGCAAAAGTGTAAAGGATGTGGGGAATGCTTTAGCAAACGGCTTAAACTTCGCAGAGTAGACGATCATGATCTTCGTCATCTTAAGTCATCCCTGAAGTCAAAGGTTAAAGAGGGAGATATGGTTTGTCACAAATGTTTAGGGGCTAAAGTCGACCCCTTGCCTGACACCATCTTAAAAGAAAGGGGGGCAAATATAATGCCAAGTACCACCACAGCATCATCTGAAGCGACAGATGAAGGACCATTTGAAAAGAAAATCAAACTAGATATACCTAGAAGCAATTCATCTTCTAGAAAATGTATAATATGTAGTGTATACAGAGAATTGGATTCACATATTTCCTTTAAAAGTCTTCAACCAAACCATAGGGCAAAAATCTTTGTCAAAACCGGCATAATTGTAAATAGAGGAGCTCGGGTCTGCTCTAATCATTTTGAAGGAGATACTCTATCTGAGGAAAGCTATCTGAAAATAACAGCTTCTTCCAACTCTTTTAATGCAACCAGTGAAGATATTAAGGAACTTCTGAATGAAGTCCGTAACATTGCACTACATGGGTCTCATACACTAGATTTTGATGACAGCACTGCAATGAATGACGAGGACTATATGAGGCTGACGGGAATTACAAAGTTACAGTTTGACGAAGTGCTTGCTCATCTTTCCTCATTACGTTCTACTTCTGTTAGGAGCAGTCGTACAGCACTTGCTCTTTTGCTCGTTAAACTCCAAACTGGTCCTTCACTTGCTGTTATTTCAACGATATTTGGTATAGGCAAGAAATCCTGTAGCAAAGCTATTCACTCTACTAGAACAGCCTTAATGACTTCATTCGTGCCAAAACATCTTGGTTTGTCACATATTGATAGAACTGAAGTAATAAACAATCATACATCAACTTTTGCAAATGTCCTATTTAGGGATTCAAATTCTGATGTTGCAATTGCAGTGGCTGATGGAACATACATATATATTGAGAAGAGTGGAAACTACTCATTTCAGAGAAGATCTTATTCCGTACATAAAGGACAGCCTTTGCTGAAACCTATGATGCTTGTGGCCACTGATGGTTACATTTTGACTGTGATGGGACCATATCTTGCAGATGGGAAAAACACAGATGCTAAGATTACCGAACACATGTTAAAAACTAATGCAGAAAATATTACTGACTGGTTTGAAGAAGATGATGTACTCGTTGTAGACTGTGGCTTCAGGGATGCTATAGATATACTAAAGGATTTTGGAATCAATTCTCATATGCCTCACTTCCTAAACAAATCTCAGAAGCAACATACGACTGAAGAGGCGAATGAGTCAAGGCCAGTTACAAAGGTGAGATGGGTTGTCGAATCAGCTAATGGGAGAATTAAAAAGTGGAAAGCCCTTAGCAACACAATGCCCAATAGTCAAATACCATATGTTGGCGACTATGTAAGGATTGTTTGCTCGTTGTGCAATGCATTTAGACCACCTTTGGTAACAAGCAAAGATTCAGACAAAGTAATTGCTAGAAGAATGATGGCCCTAGCAAAAACTCCAAATAAGCTGCAGGATAAGGTTCTAAAAAATGGCTGGGATAAAAAACGGGTTATTTGGAAAAAGATCGATGATGAGAAACTTGAGAATTTCCCAGAGATGACTGAGGATGAACTCAGGGATTTGACAATGGGTATTTACCAGCTGAAACAAGCCAAATCCTACACAGATGAACATTTTGACGACAATGGATCATATGAGATAATGGCACACAAAGAAGAAGATGGTGTTCTCAAAGCACAGATACGTTCTCGCCACACGTCTAATAAAACATATAACATGTGGGTTGAATATACACAAGGACTGAACCCAATCACTGGATGGTATTGTGGGTGCAGAAGTGGTGCTCGTACAGTGGGATGTTGCGCACGTGGCTTCTGTTCTCTGGTATTTGGGATATTACCAAAACGAAACAGAAAATAGTGAAGCAAAACCAAGCCGGAAACATATTAATTTTGTTTATGATGCTGCTGTTGACACATGGAGTACATCTAGCGATTCAGAGGATGATCAGTAAATTAACAAATTCTTAAACATGTCGTGAGACCATACCGGTTTATATTTAAGCATAGTATCAGTATAAAATGAGGTTCCACAACATGAGCAAAGCCTGCTTTGGTGGTCAAAAATGTTTGACAGTTAACAAATGTTCCATTTGCACCTGGAAATTAAGAGTTCATAAATAACCAAAAAAAAAGGAAATGCTAGCATGCACTATTAAATCAAATGACTTCCTTGTCCACATCTATTTAATAATATTTGCATGGAATCGGTTTATTCACTTTCAAATGAAGTTGTGAGTACTACAAACGGATAAATGCACTCCGATTTAAAAAAAATGGGTAAAATCCAATTTCAGGGCAGGTAACTCTTTAAGTTTTATGGACTAACAATAATTCTGACATATACCTAGAATGACTATTACATCGACATTATATTTATGAAAGATCTTTGAAATAAGTTGAAAACTGTAAAGGTGTTGTGGTTTTTCGTAAAGTTGGGGAATAAAAATTACTAATATTTGGGTACAACTTACAAGCGCGTATAAACTCTTCTCTTGTTTGATATTTATAAGAGTGTTATCACCGGCTGTTATGCCTAAAAGGGTAGTAAGCATACGGTAAACATCGCCTCCAGTCGTGCACTTTGAACAAAAATAATAGCATTTTTGTTGGTATACCCTTGATGGGGTGACATTACCCCACCCACTTTAACAGTGTATACAGCAAAAACCAGTGGACCAAAGAGTCTAGAAATTCACCATTAGACAGTAAATATGTACCAATTTGAAGCTACAAAGTTTAAAGAAAATCGGTTGTGGCCATAAAAACAGCCTTATAGAGACTGCTCCTTTCCGAAGGATTCTGTGCAACTATGAATAACTACGAACAAAATATTGAGCGGAGTATTGGGACATTTACTACGAAGCAATTTTTTATTGAAAACATGGAAAACAGAGCGGAGAATGCATAGACTCTACGATTACCACCACATTCGGAATGAGCTACGCACTTTCGTAACAAGCGGAGTATTGGGATGAAAATTTTGCATGCTTACGCATACTTACCATTCATATCATGCTTAAAGATTCATAGAAAATGTCCCAATACTCAGCTGGTTTGTAATCAGCTCCGCATGACTACGTAATTGTTCGTAACTAGCTACGCATACTTACGTACGCTTACTATTCGTATATTGCGTAAAGTTTCGTAGAAAATGTCCCAATACTCCGCTGGTTTGTAATCATCTCCACATGACTGCGTTATTCGTAACTAGCTCCGCATGCTTATGCACACTTACCATTAGTATCTTGCGTAAACATTTGTAGAAAATGTCCCAATACTCCACTTGTTTGTAATCAGCTCGGCATGACTACCTATTTGTCTCCAAATGAGCATTTGCTTGTGTTGCTTGTGTTGAGGTTTTACGGCCCAGTCAGCCTAATGGGGTCATGTAGAGCCTGGTCAGTTTACCTAACCACACTTTTACTGGGCAGCTTAGTCCTGTAAGTGGCTAACCAGTAGTGTGCACATTCTTTAGCCAGAAACTGACAACTTCCCTTCTTGCATGACAGTGGAAGGGAGAGAATGACCATAAAAAGTGCTTCATGATCAAATCTCTATGAAATAATGTTGCTGACCCAATGGGGGTCAAACCTGTAACCTTAAGTTATCACAAGTTGGAGGCGCATCCAACGGAGCCACCGTAGGCCGGCCTCAGAATGAACATAGCAAGCACCTCCAGGATTTCAAGGTAGGGCAGTAACAAAATTATTGAAAACTCCATAAAGCATGCTTTTTCTACCACAAAATGAAGCATAACATAAGTTTATTTTGTATTAAAGCATTTTGTATTTACAGAAAGGTTATTAGTCATTGGCATCTACTTAAAAAGCCATGTACATGTGTGTTTTGTATATCTGTTAACAGTGATGGAAAAAAGATTTTACAGCAGTTTTACAGCAGTTCTTTTGAAGAAAAGCATCATAATCAATGCATTGTGAATGAAAAAATAAAAAGTGCAAGACTTAGAATTCAACTGTTTGATTTGCTATTGAAATACATGTAATCAAAAGAGACCACCAACCTTCTGTCCAAACCACTGAAATCAGCAATCACATTTCCATGGACTATTCCATTTTACATAAAACACAAAAACCAAGTATATGTATTTCTAATCCATAATTTAAATTCACTAATGAACTAGCTTTATAGCTATGTTGCCTCAGAGTAGCTCTAAAAATGACTGAATTTTTTGGTTTCAAAGCAATAAAGCAACTACTTTTATGATATCTTAATTGATACCATTTTGTGCCCATGGTAACAAAGTCTTCTGTGAATCTGTTATGCATATTAAATTACAAAGGTCTCTAAGCACACTCCGAATGCTAAGAAAGACTACAAACCAAAAACTGTTTAAGTTAAATTCTATGTTCTCATTTGGTCTAGTGGACTTTCTAAGTCCACTAATCTCCATACATATATGAACCGAAATTAGTTTAAGTCTATATTCTACGAAATGTTCCGCACTGAAAAATGTTAAGTCCACAGTTTTATGACGTAATCCATTCAGTGTGCGGAGACAGCTACGAATATATTTCTACGCATGTACGGAAATTTGTTTGTAAATACGCAGATTTCTGCAAACCTTCGTAACAAACTACAAGAATATACGCAATCTCCGGACAATATTACGCAAAAATACGAAAGAATCCACTCATTTACGAAGAGAACTGTTCGTAGTTTTCGTAAATTTGAGGTATGGGGTAAGCAGAGTTATGCCCTTTTGACAATTTCTGTAAACTTTTAGTTTCCGGCTAACTCCTCCAACAATTTACATCAGATCAAGCTGAAACTTCATTTATAGTTAGACAATGATGTGGAGCAGCGCATATTTTTTCGAGGTTACATACACCAAATATTAGCAGAGTTATACCCCTTTGAAAATTTCTGTAAATTTTTTGTTTCTGGCTAACTCCTCCTACAGTTTACATCTGATCAAGCTGAAACTTCTTAAATAGTTACAAGATGATCTGGAGCAGCGCATATTATTTCAAGGTTACAGTACACCAAATATTGGCAGAGTGATGCCCCTTTTTGTAATTTCGTAAACTTTTTGCAGCATATTGTATAGACGAAATAGTGTGAAAATTTTGTTTTATAATACAGTGGAATCCCGTTATCTCGACCTCACTTATCTCAAATAACCGTTTATCTCAAAGTAAAAATCTGGTCCTTGTTTTAATATTGAAACTTAACAACAGGTAACAAAATATTGTGGAAAAGAGGAGAAATTGCTCCTAAGGAAGGAGCAATTTCTCCTCTTTTCCACAATATTTTCAATATATCTCTAATTTTAAGAGTTAAATCTTCTTCTCCAGAACCGTGAATGCCTTATGGCTGAATCTTTGCACAAATTATCGGTGACGGGAGGTCTAACAAAGTTGCTATGAGGGTGAGTCAGTAAGTAACCAGCCTAACTTATTTCCGGTTGAGATCCTCTTCTTTTTCGATGTAATTGCCCTCTAGTGTGATGCACTTAGACCAACGGTGTTCAAGTGCCATCAGCCCAGAACTGAAAAAGTCAGGGTCCTTTCCATTGACCCACTCCTCAACTGCCATCACGACTTCTTCATCAGACTGGAAATGAAGTCCACGGATATCCTTTTTCAAGTTTGGGAATAGGAAGAAGTCGCTAGGAGCTAGGTCAGGCGAATAGGCAGGATGTGGTATTAATTCATACCCGTTTCGCTCTACAGCATCCATTGCAGCTTTGCAAGTGTGGACTCTCGCGTTTTCCTGTTGCAGCAAAACACCTTTAGAGAGTTTACCTCGGCGTTTTTCACGGATGGCGGTTCTCAGCTGGTCTAACAAGTTTGCATAGTACACTCCAGTTATTGTACTTCTCTTGGGTAAAAAGTCCAACATAATAACGCCTTTTGCGTCCCAAAATACTGTGGCCATCACCTTGCCAGCAGATGGTTGCGTCTTGAACTTCTTTGGCCTCGGGGACCCAGGCCCTACCCACTGACGACTCTGAGCTTTATTCTCTGGCTCATAATAATGAACCCAAGTCTCATCTACAGTCGCCAGACGCAAAAGAAAATCATCTTTTGACCTAAAACGCTTCAACAAGGTGCTGCATACTGATGCTCTAGTTGCCATTTGCTCATCGCTAAGGGATTTGGGGGACCCAACGGGCTGTTAGCTTGCGCATACCTAAACGATCATGTAAGGTTGTTGAAACGCTACCATGTGAAATGCCTAATGCCTGAGCTATTTCGCCTATCAGAATATACCAGGTCCTGAACTTTCTTACACATTTCTTCATCGGTGGCATCCAGTGGGTGTCCAGACCTGGCTTCATCTTCTAAAGACGTTCTACCGCATTTGAATTCCCCTACCCAGAATTTAACCTGAGCATAAGATGGTGCAGAAGACCCATAAACATCGGCTAACTCGCCGTGTATTTCCTTGCCTGTTTTACCTTTTAAATACAAATACCGAATTACAGCACGGTACTCAACTTTAGATGAAAAGCATGCCTTTGCATCACTAGCCATGTTTGACATTCAGTATCTTATTAAAGAATGACTCGATACATGTGCAATTTTGTACCCATGTATAAAACATATATTGAAACTAAGCATGAAAATCGTGACCATCTCGGTCCATCGGTAATGGGATAGGCTGGTTATTTATTGACACATCCTCGTATAATAATGGTCGTACATTGACATTTGACCTTTTAACGGCGAGGTCAAGTTTGCTTCCCTATGCATTTGTATGGGCACCATACATTTGTATGGGAAAAATGTTTAAAATTTCAAACGATTTCTCCTCTAAAGCCTCTGGGCCAATGTTGCTCAAATTTCATGTGGAGCCTCCTTGGGGCAGGGGAATGAAAGATTGCTAAAATGGTCACGGTCCATTGACCAAGATGGCCGCCATGCCCATATATGGTAAAAACCAGATTCGAGGAAGCCTTGGGACTGAATCTTTGCACAAATCATCGGAGATGCGAGGTCTACCAAAGTTGCTAAATTGATGGTCCTACATTGACATTTGACCTTTTTAGGGCAAGGTCAAGTTTGCTTCCCTATGCATTTGTATGGACCCCTTAACGTTTGTGTAGGAAAAATGTTGATAATTTCAAATGACTTCTCCTCTGAAGCCTTTGTGCCAATGCTGCCAAATTTCATGTGGAGCCTCCTTGGGGCAGGGGAACGAAAGATTGCTAAAATGGTCATGGTCCATTGACCAAAGTAGCCGCCATGCCCATATATGGTTAAAAACCTTCTTCTCCAGAACCAAATAAGCCCTGAGGCCTAATCTTTGCACAAATCATCGGGGACAGATCTGCCAAAATTGCTAAAATAAAATGATGGTCCTACATTGACATTTGACCTTTTTATAGCAAGGTCAAATTTGCTTCCCCATGCATTTGTATGGGCCCTATACATTTATATGGGAAAAATGTTGAGAATTCATAATTTGGACATCTCCTCTATAATCCAGTTGAATTAAAACTTGATGATGAGCATCAGGGTGCTTAGTAGACACAAAATAGCTAAATAAGCCGATAGAAAATCCAAGATTGCCGCCACAGCCGCCATTGTGAAAATCAATTTTCAACATCTCATCCCAAACCTTTGGTCGCTTTGAGCCCAAACTTTCTCTGTGGCAACAGGATGACTTCTGGATCGAAAACAAGCTAAAATTGTGTTGATGGGAAATCTATATAACATAATATCCAGCCACTTTTTTGGTGGCGGGGCATAAAAAGTGACAAAAAATGTTCTAACAATTATACCCAAACCACATGCACATCCTCATACCATGAAGAAAACATATGCAAAGTTTCAACGATTGGTACAAAACTGTAAGAGGAGTTGTGCTCACAAGAGGTACCAACTGTCTATATACTGAGGGTGAAAAATGACTAAGTTCACAATGTGGACAAAGTGACAAAATGTTCTAACAATTATACCCAAACCACATGCACATCCTCATACTATGAAGAAAACATATGCAAAGTTTCAAAACGATCGGTACAAAACTGTAAGAGGAGTTGCGCTCACAAGAGGTACCAACTGTCTATATACTGAGGGTGAAAAATGACTAAGTTCACAATGTGGAAAAAGTGACAAAAAATGTTCTAACAATTATACCCAAACCACATGCACATCCTCATACCATGAAGAAAACATATGCAAAGTTTCAAAACAATCAGTATAAAACTGTAAGAGGAGTTGCGCTCACAAGAGGTACCCACTGTCTATATATTGAGGTGAAAAAATGACTAAGTTCACAATGTGGAAAAAGTGACAAAAAATAATCAAACAATTATATCCAAACCACATGCACATCTTCATACCATGTAGAAAACATATGCAAAGTTTCAAAATGATCAGTACAAAACTGTAGGAGGAGTTGAGCTCACAAGACACCCAGGGTAAATGTTGATGGAAAGACGAACAGACGGATGGATGGAAACTTGCATGCCTAAGTCGCCCATGCTAAAGCAGGTGCGACAAAAATGATGGGTGGAAAACTGTAGGATGAGTATCTATTCTGATACTAATTGGGACCTGAAAAACGTCGAAACAGTGGAAAAAATTTGATAAAAAATAATGGGAGGATAACCCGAAAGCACATGCACATCTTCAGACCTTACAAAAAACACCTGCAAAGTTTCAAAAAGTTTGGTATAAAACTGTAAGAAGAGTTGTGCCCACAAGTTACCCATGTCATTTTGTCACAACATAAAACAACTAAGTTGATAAAAAGCAAAAAGTTGAAAAAAGATAATGCCAGGATAACACAAAAATCACATGCACATCTTCAGACCATGCAGAACAAGTATTCATAGTTTCTAAATGATCAGTGGAAAAGTTTAGGAGGAGTTGTGCACACAAGATATCTATTCTTATACTAATCAGACCTTGAAAAAACTAAGTTTGTTTGTTTGTTTGTTTGTGTTGAGGTTTACAGCCCAGTCAACCCAATGGGGTCATGTCAAGCGCGGTCAGTTTACCTAACCACACGTTTACTGGGCAGGCTTAGTCCTCTAAGCGGTTAACCAGTATTGTGCACATTCTTTCGCCAGAAACTGACAACTGCCCTTCTTGAATCTGCGGAAGGGAGAGAATGACCGTAGAAAATATTTCATGATCAATCTCCACGAAAGAATGTTGCCGACCTCGGCGGGGGTTGAACCCGCGACCTCCTGGTCTCCAGTCGGACGGCGCATCCAACTGAGCCACCGAGGCCGGCGAAAAAACTAAGTCTAAAAAGTGGAAAAAGTTGATAAAAAATAATAGGAGGATAACCCCAAAACCACATGCACATCTTCAGACTATGTAAAACAAGTATGCATAGTTCAAAGGGCAATAACTCCAAAAGTAGACTAATCAAGTTAGGGTTCATGTGTTCTGCATGTTGTCTCATGGTGTTTTACATTTGTGTGAAGTTTCATGAAAATATCACAAATGGTATCAGAGTTATGGAGGGGACACAAGTACATGGCTATGTTCAATGTTCAAAGGGTAATAACTCCAGAAGTAAGCAAACCAGAGTTATGGTTCATGTATTCTGCACATCGTCTCATTGTGCTTTACATTGGTGTGAAGTTTCATGAAAATATCTCAAAGGGTATCAGAGTTATGGCACAGAGACAAAATTATGAAGCACTGACCGATTGCCACTCAAAACTTCGGACAGTATAACACCTCACCACTTTTTGTGGCAGGGCATAAAATTAAAAAAAAACACTTTACTATAGAAATTACATAGGTCAGACCAATTTTTGGCCATAAATTTAATTTTTAGGTACATATTTGAGAACAAAATACAGAAACAGAAAAGACGAACTGCTTATGATAAGATACGGGTCAATTTGGACCAAATTATTTCATTTAGATGCCCATGGGCCACAACCCTCACCTGAATTAACTGCTGTAAGTTAATCAGGTCATTTACTCATCATTCCCTATCAGCCTGTTAAGTTTCAAGGCAATGGCTTAAACAGTTTTTGAGATATCTTGCTTACAAGGTTAAAATGCTGAAATTTTCAAAGGGGCATATCCAGTCAAACAAGCAAATTCCATGGGGAATTTATGTCCCCCGCCTTATTTTTATATGAAGTGTTAAAAATGGGTAAGTTAACCAGAGGACCATTGGTCCTGTATCACCGACCTAAGTATTGAAGCAGGAAACCAGTGATAAAAAATAATTCCAGGATTCTGAAAAAACCACATACATATCTTCAGACCATCCTTAAAGCACCTGTAAAGTTTCAAAAGGATCAGCTTAAAACTGTGGTAGGAGTTACGGGGACAAGGTACCTACTCCCTATATGCTTCTGTAGTATTAGAACTCAAAAAATGTCTAAGTTAAAAATGCGGAAAAAGTAATAAAAAATTATTTCAGGATTCCGAAAAAACCACAAGCATATCTTCAGGCCATCCTAAAAGCCCATGTAATGTTTCAAAAGGATCGGCCCAAAACTGTGGGAGGAGTTAAGGGGACAAGGTACCTGCTCCCTATACACTTCTGTAATATTAGAACTCAAAAAATGTCTAAGTTAAAAATGCAGAAAAAGTAATAAAAAATTATTTCAGGATTCTGAAAAATCCACATGCATATCTTCAGGCCATCCTAAAAGCCCATGTAAAGTTTCAAAAGGATCAGCCAAAAACTATGGGAGGAGTTAAGGGGACAAGATACCTACTCCCTATAGACTTCTGTAATATTAGAACTCAAAAAATGTCTAAGTTCAAAATGTGAAAAAAGTAATAAAAAATAATTTCAGGATTCTGAAAAAACCACATGCATATCTTCAGACCATCCTTAAAACACCTGTAAAGGATCAAAAGGATCGGACAAAAACTGTGGGAGGAGTTAAAGGGACAAGGTACCTACTAAAAATTCGGAACCACGCACCACGGGCCACGCACTACGAGCCACGCACCACGCGCCAGGCACCACGCACCACGGAAAGCCAAAAACAGTGTCCCTCCGCTTTTCTTCGAAAAGGCGGGGGACAAAAAGGGAGATAAGAGGAACATTTCTGTGAAATCATTCTGAAATCAGGCCACTGGCCAAGGAGGAGATGTTGTTTAATGTTTTTTTTTTGTTTTTTTTTTCTATTTTTAGCTCTGGTGGCAATTTTGTTCAGCCGAGCACAACTATTTTAGCAATTTTGGTAAAGCACCATAAGAGAAATACTTCTGTGAAATTATTTTGAAATCGGGCCACTGGCCATGGAGGAGATGTCTTTTAAAAGTTTTTCTATTTTTAGCTCTGGCCGCCATTTTGTTCAGCCAAGTGGAACCATTTTAGCAATTTCGGTAGAGGGTCATTGGAGGAACACTGTGCAAATATTTTGAAATCAGGCCATTGGTCAAGGACTAGATGTCGTTTGAAGATTTTCTATTTGTAGCTCTGGCGGCCATCTTGTTCAATGGAGTGGAATCATTGAAGCCATCTTAGAATTCTGATCAACAAAATTTTAGCTCGTTTTGATCCTGTTGCTACAGAGCAAGTTTCGGCTCAAAGTGACCAAAAGTTTGGGAAGACATGTCGAAAATTGATTTTAAAGATGGCGGCTGTGGCGGCCATCTTGGACTTTCCATCAGCTCATTTAGCTATTTTGTGTCTACTAGGCACCTTAATGCTCATCATCAAGTTTCAATAGAGATGTCCAAAATATGAATTCTTGACATTTTTCCCATATAAATGTATATGGCCCATACAAATGCATGGGGAAGCAAATTTGACCTTGACATAAAAAGGTTAAACGTCAACATAGGTCCATCATTTCAGCAATTTTGGTAGATCTCCTGTCCCCCATAATTTCTGCAAAGATTAGGGCCCAGGGCTTATTTGGTTCTGGAGAAGAAGATTTTTAAAGGTTTTTATCATATATGGGCATGGCAGCCAGTTTGGTCAATGGACCATGACCATTTTAGCAATCTTTCATTCTCCTGCCCCAAAGAGGCTCCACATGAAATTTGAGCAACATTGGCCCAGAGGCTTCAGAGGAGAAGTCATCTGAAATTATCAACATTTTTTCCATACAAATGTACGGGGCCCATACAAATGCATATGGAAGCAAACTTGACCTCGCCGTAAAAAGGTCAAAAGACAATGTACGACCATCATTTTAGCAACTTTGGTAGATCTCCCGTCCCCGATGATTTGTGCAAAGATTCAGCCTGAAGGCATCCTCTGTTCTAGAGAAGAAGATTTTTAAAGGTTTTTACCATATATGGGCATGGCGGCCATCTTGGTCAATGGACGGCAACTATTTTAGCAATCTTTCATTCCCCTGCCTCAGGGAGGCAACAAATGAAATTTGAGCAACATTGGCCCAGAGGTTCCAGAGTAGAAGTCATTCGTAATTCTCAACATTTTTCCCATACAAATGCTTAGGGAAGCAAACTTGACCTCACTGTAAAAAGGTCAAATGTCAATGTACAATCATTTTAGCAACTTTGGTAGACCTCCTGTCCCCGATGATTTGTGCAAAGATTCAGCCACAAGGCATCCTCGGTTCCGGAGAAGAAGATTTTTAAAGGTTTTTATCATATATGGGCATGGCGGCCATCTTGGTCAACGGACCGCGACCATTTTCGCAATCTTTTGTTCTGCCAACCTAACAAGGCTCCATATGAAATTTGAGCAAAATTGGCTCAGGGGCTTCAGAGGAGAAGTTGTTTGAAAATGTTAATGGACAGACGGATGGATGGACAACAGACGAAAAGTGATCACTATAGCTCATCCTGAGAAAAGATCAGGTGAGCTAAAAATGCCTAGCCAAACACATCTTTCCAACTGATATCAAAAGGACAGTAATAAACAGCCAATACCAACATTACACCTGAACATTCTCATGTCTATTTGCTATTTTGACATAACTATCTTACTTATGTCTATGATCAGAAGGCGTGTTAAGCCGGTGTAACTGATGATAATTCTGGGATAATGTTTCATATTTTTCCACAAAAATGTATGTTGTAGGTACTCACTGCAAGTGCCTTAGCAAGGATATTCTGATGAGTACTTACAACATATGTTCTGAATTATCATAAAATACTCCTTCTTCCCTGTGTGACATTAGCAAGGATATTCTGATGAGTACCCACAACATAAGTTCTGAATTATTATAAACTCTCCTCCTTCCCTGTGTGATATTAGCAAGCATATTCTGATGAGTACCTACAACATAAGTTCTGAATAATCATAAAATACTCCTCCTTCACTGTGTGATATTTGTATTATCTGAACTTTATGAAAAGCAAAGGTCCCGGCCACAGTGCCACAGACTACCCTAAGCTTTTTCTTGACTCAAGCAGTTTTTTGTTGCTGTTGTTGTTTCTGCACTGCATCCTTGTTACACTTACCCCATTCTGCCATAAGCTTTACTGTACAAAGGATCTATTGTCAAGGCTTTTTGACAGTCTTCAATGGCAAGCATGTGTTCACTTAATTTACTGTACGCAGCAGCTCTGAAAATAATAAGTTCTACTAAATACATGTAATGATTAAGGATTACTTATAATCAAATGATACTTAGTTTAAGCATACCAATATCAATAATCCATGAGAAAGTTTATAATCAATTAACATGTAGTCAATACTTCTTACATATCTGACAATGTTTGTCACATCTAATAAAAGTTGCAAGGAACTTTATAATATATTAAATAACTAGAGTCCCAAGTGGGCCAGAAATTGCTCACCCGGATTAGGCTGATCATGACATTGTGCCATGGTGGCCACCTTGGCTATCAGATCAGATTGCCTTTAGCAAGTCAGAATCAGATGTTGTTTGAAGAATTTCAAGATTGCTGCCATGGCCGCCATCTTGGATATTGGAACTGAACGAGTTTAGCAATTCTGAATCTCCATAACACCCCAATGCCTCCCATCAAGTTTACGCTCAAGAGTTTCAAGATGTCCCCCATGGCAGCCATCTTGGATATCTGAACGTAATGATTTGAGCAATTCTGAACCTCCAAGTCCTTTTGATGAATCCCATCAAGTTTCAGCTCAATCCAACTTAAGGTCCAGGAGGATATAATCTTTGAACCATTTCAAGGTGGCGGCCATCTTGGACATCGGAACGGAACGATTTTAGCAATTCTAAATCTCCAAGTGGCTCCAATGCCTCCCACCTGACTTAGATGTGGTTTGAAGATTTTCAAGATGGCCACCAATGCAGCCATCTTGGATATGGAAACAGAAAGATTTTAGCAATTCTAAATCTCTATGTCCATCTGATGCTTGGTAGACGATTCACATGAAATGTCAGGCCTTGTTTTCTCTGACAAGTAATAAAAAAAAAAACTGTCAAAATTGTCGTTTGCTGTAGTTGTGATTGGCGGTTTAAGGGTTAACGGACACATTTGTCATCTGCTGAAAAAAATGTCCAGAGTGTAAAGCGTAACATCATTTAATATCCAATCCAGGGCATATCTTCTGTACAGGTAATTGCATCAGTAATAATTATAAAGTGCTAATACATTGGTTCCGAGTATGGAACCACGTGGGATCTTGTCCCGCCCCCTGGGTTATTTTGTCCTTGGGGACCCCAGTATCTTGTCCCCCCTCTAGTTTCGGCTTTTTGTTGTTTGTCTATGCCAATTTTTTCTGTTCTGTTAGTGTTTTTAAGCTTTCAACAGGCTAGAAAATCTTTATTTTGTGGTTGTTCTATGGAAGATCACAATTTTTCTCTTTGTGAAGTTAAATATACAAAGTTCTCTCAAGTACACATTGAGATGTTGCTGACTGGACAGGTGTAATCAGGGGACAAGATACCGTACTCACAGTATCTTGTCCCTCACACCCACCCTGTTGTTATGTCGTTTTATTTGTCCATACTTTTTTCTATTCCATATCAAGTGTTTCCCTCTAGGGGACAAGATACTGTACCCAGGGTATCTTGTCCCCCCTTTTGTTATTTATACTTTTATTTGTCTAAGCTATTTACTCTGTTTTATTTCAAGTGTTATCTTCTTTCAACAGGTTATATCATCTTTATTTTGTGCTTTTACTACAGAAGATCACAATTTTTCTCATTCCTCAGGTACACATTGAAATGATTCTGATCAGACAGTTTAATCATGGGACAAGATACCATACCTACGGTATCTTGTCCCCTCTCTTGTTATGTCTAATTTTGTCTGCCTCTTATTTATACTTTTATTTGTCTAAGCTATTTACTCTGTTTTATTTCAAGTGTTATCTTCTTTCAACAGGTTATATCATCTTTATTTTGTGCTTTTACTACAGAAGATCACAATTTTTCTCATTCCTCAGGTACACATTGAAATGATTCTGATCAGACAGTTTAATCATGGGACAAGATACCATACCTACGGTATCTTGTCCCCTCTCTTGTTACGTCTGTTCCATTATAAGCCTTTCTTCTTTCAACAGGTTTAATTCAAGAATCAGTCTTCTTATTTCTGAATAAAAGCTCATTTGGTATGCAATTGTCTCATTTGCCTCAATGAGGGGATTCCAACAAGTACCCACAATATAGGTTTCTAAAGAGAAATGAAAAAATACCCCTTAATTATCCTCATTATGAAATCTTTATTCTGTTATTGTTCTGCAGATCACAATCCCTGTCATTATAAATTAAATTACTCCCAAACTTCACTCTACATATATGTCTGGAGGCTTGCCATATTTGCAAGTTCAGGCTAAGTGCTACCATTATTAAAATGGCTTATTTTAGCACATATGAGATACAAAATGTTTTGTCTAATATGAGATAGTTTAGTAAGAGTGGGTAAGGTAAAACAGTGACTTACTGGAATGGTAAAAAAAAAAATAAATAATGGATGGTTTCAAAATTTTGACAAGCGTAGCCGCGGTATCTTGTCCCCGCTCTTGTTTCGGCTTTTTTGTTTGTCTGTGCCATTTTTTCTGTTCTGTTACAAGTGTTTTCTTCTTTCAACAAGCTAGAAAAGCTTGATTTTGTGATTGTTCTATTGAAAATCAAAATTTTTCTCTTTGTGAAGTTATAGAAGATACAGTAGAGGAGATAAAAGTGAAGGACAGGGGAGAAAGAAGGAAATGAATGGAGGTGTAGAAACAGAAGAAGTAACAACGTTCCCCCTCAACCCTTACCTGCCTTGCCCAACTGTAATCCAATATCAGTTGGATGCCCACAAGATACACAACACCGGCATTAAGATGAAACACTTTTTTTTTTAACTTGTCCATAGAAAGAAAGCACCAGAGGACCAATAGTCCTGTAGCTCACCTGCATCTATTTGTTCCGAGCAAACTTATGGTAACATTTTTAAAGAATGAAACATATGGGTATGGTAGCCTGTACAGTCTGAAAGAACTTTTGATCACTGTATCCTTCAGCAACTTGGTATGGAATTAAACTTTAATTAATTTAGCAAAACAGAATTTTCACATAAAATACGACTTTGATAAAGTGATATACAAATATAAAAGACCTGTGCCTTCTAGTTTCACACAAGAAGATTTTTAAAGTATTTCCCCCATACAAGTCTATGTAAGACAAGTGACCTCTGGGATGGAAACATTTTGACCCCAGGGCCATAATCTAAACAATCTTGATAAAGGCCCTCTAGCTGAAGCTACATGCCAAATATCAATGGCCTGAGCCTTCTAGTGTCAGACAAGAAGATTTTGAAAGTTTTTCCCTATAATGTGTCTATGTAAAACAAATGAGCCCTGGGATCCCAGTGCTATAATTGGTACAATCTTGGTAAAGGCCTCCTAGTTGAAGCTAGATACCAAATATCAAAGGCCTGGGCATTCTAGTATCAGACAAGAAGATTTCTAAAGTTTTTTCCCTACAGGAGTCTATATAAAACAAATGAGCCCCTGAGCAGGGCCATTTTTGACCCAGGGCTATAATTTGAATAATCGCGGTAGAAGCCCATTAGATGAAGTTACTTACCAAATATCAAAGTCTAAAACCCTAATATGACTGTTAGAAGAACAGAATGAGATAAATCTCTTGCATTTCAAATATGCTTAAAGGCACCTTTTCACCTGATAGGAAATCCTTGTTTTCCCATCATGCTGACTGTATTTACCCTAAATATTCAGATACTTCAAATACTTCAGATTCTTCTCCTAAATTTTAACAAGTCCATTTTACTCCCCGGTGATGTGTCTATTAGGGTAAATAGTGTACTTACCGATTACAATAATATACAGAATTTTTGTTGTCTAATTTTAAGGCATCTGAATAGCACTTTAAGGCATCAGAAAACTTCTCCACTTTCATAAAATCATTGCCTGAAAAATGAAAATTGTCAATAAGCAGCGCTTATTTGATACCCACAGCATAAAGCATAAAACCTTTTTCTAACAAAATTCAAGTTTCAAAGTGCAGGCGTAACCTTGAAAATAAAGTCAAGGTCACCAAAATCTAATAAAATTATTAAGCAAGATAGACAGGAAAAATAAAAAATTTCCACAGCAACAACAACTTATCAATATCAACAGCATGCAAAATATTACAAGAATCCTAAAACTATTAAGCAAGATACACAGGAGAAACACAAGTGTTACGGACATTAAAGAATTACAAAGGGGAATAACTATAACAGTATTGATCTCTTGACCTTTCTTTTTCTGTAGCAACAACATCTGATGAATATGAACATTTATGCAAAATATGTTAAGATTCCTAATAATATTAATAAAGATAAGCAGGAAAAAAGATAGAGTGCACACAAGGCTCACTTTTTTTTGAGTATTTATAATGTAGTGACCTTGAAAATAAGGTCAAGGCCACCAAAATCTAATCACTTCTTTCCCCCATCCTGATGAAGTGTCTGTGCTAGTTTGGTCAAATTCCAGCCATTGGTTGAAGAGATAGTGTGCACACAAACTTTTTACTGCATTAAGCAATTTTACAAAGGGCAATTACTCCAAGAGAATGGGCCCCTAGTCCATACTTTCACTTATGTAGGTACACCTTATTGATATAAATGTGTCACATAAGCTTTTTTCTATCAAAATTTGAGTTTCAAAGTGTCAGTGTGACCTTGAAAATGAGGTCCAAGTCACCAAAATCTAATCACTTCTTTCCCTCATCCAAATGAAGTATCTGTGCTAGCCTGAACAAATTCCATCTAATGATTCATGAGATAGGGTGCATACAAGGGTCATTTTTAGAGTCTTTATAATGTAGTGACCTTGAAAATGAGGTCAGGGTCACAAAAATCTAATCACTTATTTCCCATGTCCTAATAATGTATCTATGCTAGTTTGTTAAAATTGCAGCCATTGGTTCAAGATATAGGGTGCACACAAGCTTTTTTCTGTCAAAATTTGAGTTTCAAAGTGCTGGTGTGAGACCTTGAAAACGAGACGAAGGTCACCAAAATCTAATCACTTCTTTCCCCAATCCCGATGATATACCTGTGCTACTTTGGTCCAATTCCATCGGTTTATTTATGATAGAGTGCACGCAAGACTCATTTATTGAGTATTTATAACGTAGTGACCTTGAAAATAAGGTCAAGGTCACCAAAATCAAATCATTTCTTTCCCCCATCCTGATGAAGTATCTGTGCTAGTTTGGTCAAAATCCAGCCATTTGTTAAAGAGATAGTGTGCACAGAAACTTTTTACAAGGTCATTTTTGGAGTCTTTATAACATAGTGACATTGAAAATGAGGTCAAGGTCACAAAAATCTAATCACTTCTTTCCCATGTCCTAACAATGTATCGATGCTAGTTTGTTAAAATCCCAGCCACTGGTTCAAGATATAGTGTTTCTATCAAAATTTGAATTTCAAAGTGCCGGTGTGACCTTGAAAATGAGTCAAATTCCATCTATTCATTCATGAGACAGTGTGCACACCAGGCTCACTTTTTGCATATTTATAATGAAGTGACCTTGAAAATTAGGTCAAGGTCATCAAAATCTAATCAATTCTTTCCCCCATCCTTAGAATCTATCTGTGCTAGTTTGGTCGAATTCCAGCCATTGGTTAAAGAGATAATGTGCACACGAACTTTTTACTGCATTAACAAGGCTCACTTTTTGAGTATTTATAATGTAGTGACCTTGAAAATAAGGTCAAGGTCACCAAAATCTAACCACTTCTTTCCCCCATCCTTATGATGTATCTGTGCTAGTTTGGTCAAATTCCACCATTAGTTAAAGAGACAGTGTGCACACAAACTTTTTACTGCATTAACAAGGCTCACTTTTTGAGTATTTATAATGTAGTGACCTTGAAAATAAGGTCAAGGTCACCAAAATCTTTTCCCCATCCTGATGATGTATCTGTGCTAGTTTGGTCAAATTCCAGCCACTGGTTAAAGAGACAGTGTGCACACAAACCTTTTACTGCATTAAGAAAAAAAATTTACTAGGGGCAATAACTCCAAGAGAATTTGCCTCTAGCCCTTACTTTCTCTTATGTAGGTGCACCTTATTGATATCAGTGTGTCTGCAGAAATTGATGAATATCCATCGCTGCATTGTCAAGATATTAGGAAAAAAACAATGTCGCGGACTGACATATGGACGGACACATGGATGGACGGACGGACGGACAGACTGACAGACAATGTGAAAACAGTATACCCCCCCCCACAACAAACAATGTTTGTGGGGGGTATAAAAATAAAAATACATTCAGACTCTACATGTAGTGAATGACTTCAATTCATAGATTTAGATAAAGCTGTTTTGTTCAATAAAAATTTGTTATTTTTCCATGAAATGGCATGTTGTGTGTACTGTTTAGAAGCCCCTATGCGAGACACTTCTAATGAGTACCCACAACAGATGCCTCTCTTATCTAGACCTAAGTCTTAATTCAGAAAGTCCCTTTAAGGCAATACCTCTATGTCACCTTTCCCACTACTTTTGATCAAGTGTTCAGTTTCTTTGTAGAATTTGACAATATAACTGAAGCAAAGCAGGGAGGAGGGCAATCTGTTATCCATAGGTTAAGTATTACTTGTAAAAATATGTTATACTTCTAAAAATTTCATTTTAACTTCATAATACATTAACCTATGGATAACTAGAACAGTGTTTTCAGAGGAAAATGTATGTCCCCAACCAGTTTGAACAGACCTATCATTGAGAAAGGTTGTATCTATAATTTATCTTTTTTTTTTTTTTGTGTGTGTGTGTGTGGTCGATGGGGGCCATTTTCCAAAATCTAAGCCCTAGTGTGATCTTGAAAATGGGGTCAAGGTCACCAAAATCTAATCTGTTCTTGTCCCTGTCTCAACAATATAGCTGTACGTTTGGTCAAAATCCATCCATTCATTCTGGAGATAGGGTGCAGAACAGCCATTTTCCAACAATCTGAGCCCTCCTGTGACCTTGAAAATGGAGTCATGGTCACCAAAGTCTAATCAGTTCTTTTTCATGTCACAACAATATAGTTGTGCAAGTTTGGTTAAAATCCATCCATTCCTTCATGAGATAGGGTGCAGACAAGCCATTTTTCAACAATCTAAGCCCTTGTGTGACCTTGAAAATAGGGTCAAGGTCACCAAAATCTAACCAGTTCTTTTCCATGTCACAACAATATAGCTGTACAAGTTTAGTCAAAATCCATCCATTCATTCTGGAGATAGGGTGCAGACAAGCCATTTTCCAACAATCTGAGCCCTCCTGTGACCTTAAAAGATTGGGTCAAGGTCACACAATCTAACCAGTTCTTGTCCCTGTCTTAACAACATAGCTGTACAAGTTTGGTCGAAATCCATCCATTCATTCTGGAGATAGGGTGCAGAAAAACCATTTTCCAACAATCTGAGCCCTCCTGTGACCTTGAAAATGAAGTCAAGGTCACCAAAATCTAATCAGTTCTTTTTCATGTCACAACAATATAGTTGTGTAAGTTTGGTCAAAATCCATCCATTCCTTCACGAGACATGGTGCAGAAAAGCCATTTCTCTACAATCTAAGCCCTTGTGTGACCTTGAAAATGGGGTCAAGGTCACCAAAATCTAAACAGTTATTTCCCATGTCACAACAATATAATGTACAAGTTTAGTCAAAATCCATCAATTCATTCTGGAGATAGGGTGCAGACAAGCCATTTTCCAACAATCTGAGCCCTCCTGTGACATTGAAAATGGGGTCAAGGTCACCAAAATCTTATCAGTTCTTTTCCATGTCTCAACAATATAGAATTACAAGCTTGGTAAAAATTCATCCATTCATTCAGGAGCTAGGGTGCAGACAAGCCATTTTCCAACCATCTAAGCCATCATGTGACCTTGAAAATAGGGTCAAGGTCACCAAAATCTAATCAGTTCTTTTACATGTCCCAGCAATCTAGATGTGCAGGTATGGTCAAAATCCATTTGTTCCTTCAGTCGCTAGGGTGCAGACAAACAATTTTCCAGCCTTTTCCAACAATCTAAGTCCTCGTGTGACCTTGAAAATTGGGTCTAGGTCATCAAAATCTAAACAGCATTTTTTCCCCACCCAATGATAAATTTGTGTAAGTTTGGCCAAAATCCATCCATTCATTAAGGAGATAGAGTGCAGACAAGAGGCTATGCCGATGGGATCTGCACTAAAAACAGTATGTCCCCCCCTCTGGTGGGGGACATAATGAGCTAGAATTTGTAGATTAGGAGGGAGGTACTCCCCAAAATTCCAACACTAATGATTAGATTCCCTTAACTTCCGGTTTAAGACTCAGGAAACTCTATGGAATCAGATGCTTTCAGTGATATATTCTTAAGAATGATCTGGATTCACTAAGAACGTAACTCTAAGGCAATAATTATTTTAATCATATGAAGAGTGGCTGACAGTTTCCTTAAGCATCATAGGCCTGAATATCCTAACCCCCACCACTTTTTGGACAACAACGACTGGGCCCAATTGATGCAAACTGGTAACTTGCTGAGACATATCCCTCAAGTAAAATTTTGCAAAGGTGATTCCAGACTGCTGCTTTGAGGATATCATTGAGAGAAACCTTATCAAAGAAAGCACAGGAGAAAGCTAGCACCCTAACTTCATGAACCTTAATTTTCAAAAAGGTAATATCTCTTTGGGTGAGTTTCCTATAGGCAAGCTTAATTGTAAATCTAACCATCTCAAGACTGAAATAAAAGTCAAAAAGGATTGCCTTTGTAAACAAAGAATACACAAAATCATGAAAATCGGAGACTCGGTTTGACCGAGTCTCTTCATATGCAAGACTGTAGTTTGCGAGGCTGCATACCTCCCCTAGCGCCGGCTTAAATGGTATTCGATTTTCAAAAAACCAGAATGGGCTCAATGATCCCAAAGGAAATAAAATATAACCCACACTATGATGATGTACGGGGAGACTTTTTACGGCTGCCACACGGCACAACACCAGCTACAGTAGAGTAAAATAAAAGTAAAAAAGGATTGGCTTTGGAAACAAAGAACACACAAAATCAGGAAAAATGGACACTCGGTTTGACTGAGTCTCTTCATA
Organism: Anodontia alba; assembly: GCA_964016985.1. NCBI lineage: Eukaryota > Metazoa > Mollusca > Bivalvia > Lucinida > Lucinidae > Anodontia > Anodontia alba. The sequence goes on from OZ024825.1 coordinate 60,518,298, forward strand.
TGCAACACTGTAGTTTGCGAGGCTGCATACACCCTCTAGCGCTGGCTTAAGTGGTATTCTGATTTTCAAAATAACCAGCATGGGCTCAATGATCCCAAAGGAAATAAAATATAACCTGCACTAAGATGATGTACGGGGAGACTTTTTACGGCCACCACACGGCACAACACCAGCTACTTAGAGATGTCATGACTGCTTTTAATTGGTAAAAAGAGTCTAGTTCTATCTTGACGATAAGAACTAGCCATTTTGAGGTAAAACTTTAATGCTCTAATTGGCCATAAAAGTCTATCTAAATATTCCCTTTTGCAATTTTGAGCTAAATTAGGGATGACTATAGGATCTGGGCTATTGGACGGAAGCTGATTCTTTGCCTAAAACCCAGTTTGTAAGGTCAATGAAACTGAAACATCTGACTGATTGAAGCTTAGATGATTTGAATTCATTGTCAGAGTGTGAATATCACTGGATCTTTTAGCTGTGGCAAGGGCCAATAAAAAGGCTGGTTTCATAGACCAAGATAAGTCCCATTTCCTGGTAAGAGATCTTTGGACAGGGCATTGTAATTTAAAAGATCTAAGTAACTCTGATAAGATTGGGTTAGAAACTGATTCTATTACAAGACTTAAATTGAAGTGTATTTGAAATCATGGATTTGATTGAGTTGGGGTTTAACGACACGTCAACCCTTGTGGGTCATTTTGTGTCGTCTCCCAGAGAAAGGGAGAAAATAGACAGAAGAGATAGCAGAAGAGATGAAAGGGAGGGACAGGGAAGAAAGAGAAACAGGAATGAAAGTGAAGAAACAGAAGAAATAAAAACATCACCTCCCTACCCTTACCTGCTACAAGGATAGCAGGCCTTGCCCAACTATAAGCCAATATCAGCTGGACACCCCGGGTGACAAAAGATACATGACACCTTCGCACCACCCAACCACCCACATTGAAATCATGGATCTATAGCCCTTGATGGTACTGATCTGACATTTTTTCTCACAAAAAAAGGTATGTAAGGAAATCTGCTATGACAGTCAGAGAGGCTGTGACTGGATTAACTTTCTTTCTATGACACCAGTTGGAATATATTATCCATTTTGCATTATAGACTTTCTGAGTATATGCTCTTCTTGATTTTGAGACAAAATCTGCAACATTTTGCAAAAACTTCTAGCTCTAATTGATTGCTTGATAACTCCCAAGCTTGAACGGCAAGAGTTGGGAGGTTTTGATGTTGAATCTTTCCCATTGCTTGTTTGGAATGACAAAATTTCCATGATTATAACCCCCTGAAATATAATGATTTTCGAGACTTGTATCACATTTCAGGAACAAATAGGGACTCCCGTAACTCTATGCGTAGATTGGGAGAATTATTATCAAATAGTTTGATAATTTATTAAACTACTGTTGTGTTGTTGATAATTCTTAAACACAAGAGTGAATGATGTATTGTATGGCTTTTTGTTTACCAAAAATTTTATGCCATATTAGATTAAACGTCAATGTGGAATTGATGTTTCATTTAGAAAAACCTTAAGGACAAGACTTATTATTCCTCTGTCCAAAGATAGAAAATGAGTACCTTATCCAGAATGATAATATCTATGGAAATAAAACAGTAATTGGAACCTAATGGATGTATTCTCCTTAAACGAAGCAATAGTCCTTATCTGGAAAATACTAACTTTGAAACCTGTACTCCTGGGATGTTGAAACTTTACACATTTGGTGGCCTTCTCACATCTAAGAAATGCTGAAAATTTGAACTTGATATCTTCAGCAGTTCCAGAGTTATTGACCTCCAAAATATATATAGAACATATAGTAAAATGCTATAATTGTACCTAGGTGGGTACAAAAGAGCAATTTTCTCATACCTCATCGTAAGCGGGTGCTGTATAAAATAGTGCGTAAACTTATTGTTTTTAATCCAAATGTTATGATATTTGGCAGACTTGTGCCTGGATAGTAAAGCTGTAATAATATGTTGTCAGGACTGCAATTTTGGGTTTGATTATGGAAATATAAACATTTTCTTCCAAATGACCATATTTGGAAATGTCAGATTTTAAACAACCCTATCTTTCAAACCCAGCTAGATATTTAATTCAAATTTTCAGGATTTTCTAGTCTTATCAATTGCTATCAAGTGATAGAAGACTGAAAGCCATAATCGTAAGATTTCATAATTTGCATTTTCCGGAGTAGGCCTATTGGGAGTGTTTCCATTGACATAAACTGTAAGACTATCACTATCGAGACTTGACAATCCCAATAACTTATGAAAGGTTCCCAAGTGAACAACCAGACATAATTGACTGATTCGAAACTGAAGTCTGTGTCAACTATTAATGTTGAAGTATGTATCAATACTTTTAAAGCACTTCCATGAATATATATATATTTGTATCTACTAGAATTTTTAAACCTATAAAATGAACTTATTTAACTTTTGGAATCAATTCTAAACTTTACATGATTGATGACAATATGATGATAGATATTATACAATGGCACATAATATCTCCAATTTATTGTCTAATAATTTTTAGATAGCCCGTTAATGTAAACTTGTAGTGATAATGTCCATATTTACAACATGTATCAATGTACAAATTAAGATACATTCCGAAAAATATTGCAGTGAAATAGAAAGATCTAATTGTTAAGCGTAAAGTATGGAACTTCCTTTATATGGATGACTGAATTGTCTAAGAAGATCCATTAGAATTTTAGAGACAATCCAGTCTTATGACAATATCGACTTACGCACTGATTTGGTTGTCTTCTTATATATTAAATGGAAATATCCATCATCTGATATCATTTCCGTTGTCTTTAGGGTAAAACAAATGCGGGAGAAAAGATTGTGACCTCCGGATTTGCTACCCTGTCCATTATCCGTTAATGGAGACGTCCTTATTCTCCTAATAAAAAGAAGGAAACTGACTCATATTTATTGGAACGTACAATATGAGGAAGAGAACTGCATTTAGTCCTGAAATATTCTAGAATAATATAAAGGACTTTTATTTTCCTCAATGTTTCGTAAATATACCATTCTTTCTCCCATTGGAATATCTGTTGACGTGTTAAGATAGACAGTGGAAGAATTGGCTTTATGACTGGTAAATATCATTCAAGTTTAGAGGAGGTAGGACTACTCGGTGTGTTAATACTCCTCTTAGAAAAATCCTTTTGTATCAGAATTAAGGATAGTAATTAAATCCTAGACCTATACAATCATCTGTTTAGGACTGGAAATTTTATCGGCTGTATAGGTTTCTAAACAGTCCCATAGCCAAATATGTTAATTTGTTCTTCTCGGAAGAAGCCAAAATCTATATTATTGTACTTCACAATTAGATTTTGTCACTTCTTGATCTAAAAATAGAATTAATTGGAGCATTTCTTTTCTACACTAAAATGATCCAGATTAATTTAGATAAGGCAATAATAAGAAAGTATTGAATTTATTAATGCCAATATATATCAATATACATGATTGATTATTTACCTTTTCCAAGAGTCTGGACAAGGCATGACTGACATGGACTCTTGTTTTGGTATTAATAATTGTCGACGATATAAATTAATATGGGAACTAAAAGCCTAAATTGCTGGCTGTTTCCCATATTCTATGTAATAGAATATTTACCTCAACCAGACTTTCTATATGAATCATCAGAATCTAGAGAGGATATTTTGATGACATAATTTTATAATTTATTTGCATAACACATCATAAAGTCAAAATCTGACACTTGATGTGTATGTTTAACCAAGTCTATCTCTTATAATTCTGGATATACTTGGTAATATTTTCTATCGATTTAGATAGGAAGAACTAATAAGGATGTTGAACGTGACCTGTAAATAGTTCAATTCCTGACAGAAATTAATAGGCAGTATAATCTTCTGGGACACATCTCCAGTAAATTTTTAGAAGATTTCATAATTAAATTATCAAAGGATCAGGTATCTATTTCGGAGACTGATCCTGAATCCTTGATGAATACACCAAATTATCGATTGTAGGTTTGGTGTTTTTTCTACCCCTCTATCAGGTTGTAGTGTTTTACACTGTAGATCCAATATATCACGGTGCTTGGGGTCCAGGTTCCACTGGCGCGATATATCCGGATTGCGATATGTCACGGTGGTAGTTTGCCAAGACCTTTAATTAATCCACACTAAATGGCTGTCAGTAAAGCTATCGGCCATATTTCACCATTAAAGTTGGTTCAGAATTGCTTAATGGCAGTATATACAATGGGGGACTATGTCTACCAATTAACTTTAATCAAGACCAGCTGATAAACTACGTTTGAAAACATTTGATTGCCGAAATGACAAATGAGGACACCATTTTGGATGTACTGGTTCCCTGTAACAGTGAAGGGGAACAACTCACATATCAAAGTGCTTAGACAATTTGAGTTGCTTCCCCATTGTTTCGTCTGCTGCAAGCCCAAAAACTGTCATTTTATCTTTTTATCTTTTTTTTTTTATTTTTTTGTTTTATTTGATTTATTTTTCTTTTATAAATTATTACTTGCTGGGAAAATGTAAAGTGGCAGGGCTAGGAACTTGGTGTTTGGGACAGATACATCATAAGACTACTCTTTTGTAATTATTTGTTGGTCCTGAAAAGGACCATTTTCGTCTGCGGAGCAGAATTACTTTCTAAAAAAAAAATCTGCCAACATTGTCTGTCTGCATGATTCTCGTGCCTCAGCCTTTGCCCGGTGTAAAATATTTCTGAGATGTGTGACTTCTATGGCTGTACTTTGGTCTGAGGCCTCCAACCATCTTAGCCCAGCTTAAAGACCCTTCACGACCTCAGATATGGCAGGTGTCGGTTCATAATAGGTGATGTCGTTTTCATCTTCCTCTTCCGGCTGAGTTGTCGCTGTCATTGTTGATGTCACGGAGTCAACAATCTCATTGTCTGTGAGCACTGGGGACGTCAGTTTGTTGTCTATTGATAGCCATGTAGGGATTGCTTCTGCTGTTACATGCCCCAGGGGCCGTAGAGCAGTCACCATATCATGTTTGTTGAAGCCTTCGTAGTCTTGGGCTCTGTTTTCTGCTTCTCACAAGTCAGTCTCATCGAACCCATCGAAGTCGCTATCGCTGTCTTGTACCGATGCTTGAAATGTGTCACCTAACCCCTTTCGCCAGCATGGGTTGATGGATTCAGCTGATACTTCATCCCAGGCGGTGGCGAAACAGATGCATGGCATCCTTGATTGTCAGTGACTTCAGGTAGTCTTGAAGATTGAGGCTGCTATCCATGATGGCCGTGACCAGGTTACGTCTATAGTTTCTCTTCGTCGTCAAGATTATTCCCATGTCGAATGGATGTATCTTGGATGTAGTGTTCTTAGGCAAAAATGACAGTGATTCTGCCGTCTCTGGACTTGAGATTTTTTGGGTGTGCCCCACAGTTGTCTACCAACAGCACCGCTTTTACAGGAAGTTTTTTCTTGCGCAGGTGTTTTTTCACAGCCGGAACAAAGTTCTTGTGAAACCAGTCTTTGAATATTGCCGTGGTCATCCACTTGGTGCTTGAGTGGTCATATACAATCGGTAGGGTTTTTCTGTTCACATGATGAAGACACCTAGGGTTTTCAATCTGCCCAATGATCAGTGGCTGTAGCTTGTGGGAGCCTGTGCTGTTGCAGCAGAGTAGAGCTGTCAAACTATTTTTACTCTGCTTGATTCCTAAAATCTTATTATCATCTGTTTTCTGAGTTAGGGTCTTATCTGGCAACGTAATATAAACCAGTCACGTCACAGTTGTAGACTTGCTCTGGTAGTAACCCGCCATCTTCTAGCATTTTCTTCAACTCCTCTGGATATGCCTTCGCAGCCTCTTCGTCTGCTGTGCGCTATTCACCCAATATGGTGACTTGCTGGATTCCGTGACGAACTTTGAAGTTTCTTAGCCAACCAGCACTGCTCTTGAACGAATCATCGGTAGGGTGTAGCATGGAGTGATATTTCTGCGCCTTTCAGATAATAATTAGAAATATCTAGGATTCTAAGTACTTCAATAATGACTGCATAGAATTCCTTGACATAATATCTACCCAATATTCTAACCAAACGCTGTCATTTGATAATCTGTACTCATTAATTTGACTCCTCTCTGACACTCTGTGAGTCAAAACTAATTGTCCGGGAACTAGTGACTGTTATTCCATCACTAATAATCCGGCAATTGATTGGTAACTTCTATGACCGGTGACTGGTACCTGGTGATCATTGCCTGATGAGTAGATGCCAAGTAATTGTTTGTGTTGAGGTTTTACGGCCCAGTCAACCCAATGGGGTCATGTCGAGCGTGGTCAGTTTACCTAACCACACGTTTACTGGGCAGGCTTAGGCCTCCAAACGGTTAACCAGTATTGTGCACATTCTTTCGCCAGAAACTGACAACTGCCCTTCTTGAATCAGCGGAAGGGAGAGAATGACCGTAGAAAATATTTCATGATCAATCTCCACGAAAGAATGTTGCCAACCTCGGCGGGGGTTGAACCCGCGACCTCCTGGTCTCCAGTGGGACGGCACATCCAACTGAGCCACCGAGGCCGGCAGATGCCCAGTAATAATTTTTTAGCAGTGACTGGTCTGACCGGTTGACCGGTGACCTGTTGACTGGTGATTTGTGGACTTAGACTTTATTGAGTGCCTATATCACCCATAAAGACGCCACCCAGATGAATGACCGGTGACCCGTCATGACCAGTCAGAGGTGGACTTATATTGAGCGCCTGAAACACTCATAAGATGCCACCCAGATGGGTCCTACCCCAGGCAGCAGGGCCTTGTGGGGTGGTGTCCCATCAGTAAAGAATTGTCATATAACCCGAAGGTTGACGAATACTCTACTAATCAGCACCATAGAAATCTTCAGCCATATCTTCATAGTCTGTAAGGTAGATGGACGGATGCCTGGACAGTGGAAGATTTAGACTTTATTGAGTACCTATAGCACCCATAAAGACGCCACCCAGATAGGTCCTATCCCTGGCAGCAGGGCCTTGTGGGGTGGTGTCCCATCAGTAAGAACTGTCGTATAACCCGAAGGTTGACAAGTTATTACTAATCAGCTTCTTCACCATAGAAATCTTCTGTCAGATACCAATAGTAGTCCAGTTATTTCAGTTCTCGTCGATAAATAACCTGGAACAAACAGAATATGTAAAATATTTTGTATCCTTATGCACGACTTCCGGAACGATCATGAGAATTGTGCCGATAAATACGAGAGTCACGAAAACGCATGATGCAAAACAACAATCAATAATAACAAAATATTGAAAATCAATTTAATGAAAATAATAAAATTTTCTGTGAAAGGAATGAGAAAGGAACAAAAGAAAACAGGAACTAAGAAAATAGACTGGAGAAAAGGAAGAAATTTAGATTTTTTTATCACCCGGTAAAAAATCCTGTTTATTTTCCTTGTTCCACAGAAAAGAAACTGACACGTGATCAAAAGAGCGGTAAGAGTGACGTCTGTTACAACTGAGCACTCCTACCTTTGATTATCTGCCTTGGCAGATTACGCATAGCTTCTAAGTATATATTCAATCTCTGACAACTGCATCAGGGAGTGGACTCTTTGGCTCAGTGGTTAGAGCATTGGATTTTTAACCGGGAGGACCAGGTTCGAATCCTACGATAGGCAGGACATTTTTTCAGCTATGCTTCATTCCTTTGTTACGACTTTCATGTCCTAAGATGGGGGCTCGTCCAGGATAGGACTTTATAAAGAGCGGGAGAGTGACGTCTGTTACAACCGAGCACTCCTACCTTCAATTATCTGCCTTGGCAGATTACGCATAGCTTCTAAGTATATATTCAATGACAAATGCGTCAGGGAGTCGACTCTTTGGCTCACTGGTTAGAGCATTGGATTTTTAACGGGGAGGACCGGGTTCGAATCCCACGATAGGCAGGAAATTTTTTCAGCTATGCTTCAATCCTTTGTTACGACTTTCATGTCGTAAGACGTCACACAGGTGACTGCCTAAAGGGGGCCTTCTGGATTAAGACTCTTTTAGACGACTGAACGGTCGTTTTTTCTGTGGAAGATGTGAAAACAGAATAGAATAGTACATTATCTATAGGTTAATGTACTGTGCAGTTAAAATGACCACAGCAAGTTTTGTCCTTCTTGCACACGACATTCCTACCTTACCTGATCTATTTCCCTACCAAATCTTATCAAATTATCTCAAACAGTATGGGAGTTATGGTCTGCACAAGACATTGGCTTCAGGGGACACAAATTAATAATGAAGAAAGTGCGAGTTGTCTCTCTTGCAAGTGACACGCCTACTGATCCCCTTCATCCCTACCAAATACTATAAAAATACCTCTAAGGGTAACAAAGTAATGGAGCACACGTTTGTGTCTACAGATGGACACCAAGATGATTGCTATATCCCCAGAACCTATTCCATCAGGAGACAAAAAAGTCATTGGGATATTGTGAACACCTGCGTCTGTTTGTCTGTCATGAAACCAACTTGCTACATGACTTTCCCGCATGGTAAGAGTCTGCTAGAGTAATATTATTTTTCACTCTGACCAATGTGACCTTCAGGTGAAAGCATGGGTATTTGCAATGGCATGCCATCGACTGTGCCATCTAGTCTGAATTGAGTTTGGTTATATTTCCTTTTGGAAGCTTATCACAGTCCTCCATCTTTCAATTCCTATACTGTAATGAGCAGGAACCTAAAAGAGCACTACTCAATGTCTTTCTAGATGTGGATGGCAGAGCAAATACAACAACATTTTATAATGTCAGAGTTTTAAAAATATGCAGGTAGCTGAATGCAAGTACACTGTGTTATTTACAGGACTTTAAGAAATTTTGAAAATCTTAAAGTAATAAAATGCCATGAAGTGAAAAGCAGTTTATCATACCTTTGTTTTTCAAGATTTCTGCTTCTTCTTTTTCTTCTGGAGTAGCTTCATGAAGTGAAAGTGTAGAAAAATCTGAGTCAGCCTAGAAGGGAAATAACTCATTAACACTGAATATTCAATTTATAACTGGGATAACCTATACATGTAGAACCTTGGAAAAATTTTAAAATTATTATTCAAATAAAAGGCAGAAGGCCAAACATCAGAGCATGTCAGAAATATGATTATCTTTCATTTACAATTCAGAAATTATGTATGTGCATGCACATGTTCATATAATAGCAAGGCAGCTTGCAAATTTTCAAAAGAATCCATCAAAAGATGTGGCCATAGCTCCAAACACAAGCTTTGCAAATGGAAATTCTAAGTACAAAAGATGTGGCCATAGCTGCAAACACACGCTTTGCAAATGGAAATTCTAAGTACAAAAGATGTGGCCATAGCTCCAAACACAAGCTTTGCAAATGGAAATTCTAAGTTGAAACTGCTAACTGTAAAAAAAAGACCAGATCAAAAAACCCAAACCACACACCCACCATCATACAGCAAGTAAAACATGCAAAACTAGAGCTGTTTTTAACGAAAAACATATGTCTCCCCCCAGCTGCCAATGACATATAGAAAGTTTACCCATGCTAATATTTAAAAGTGTCTGATTAAAACGCTCCACCATATCATTCCCCATAGGGTGATATGGCATAGTACGTGTCTTTTCAACACCAGCCAAAGAACATAATTCCTTTATGACACTGCTTTCAAAATTTCTTCCCTGATCGCTATGTAAATGAGCAGGAAGCCATAATGAACAATGAAATTGTCAAAAAGAATTCTTGCAATGGTCTTTGCAAGTTGATTTCTTGTAGGGAAAGCCTGAGCATATCTGGTGAAGTGATCTGTAATCACCAGAATATTCTCAAACCCTCCTTTGGATCTTTCCAAAGACAAGAAACCAATACAGACAAGTTCCATTGGCTCACTGCTTACTATATTGACAAGTTCCATACTAGTTTTTGGAAAGGTTATGCCTTTGATACACCTTTCACACATTTTAACCTTCTTCTCAACATCTGACTCAAAACCTGGCCAAAAGAAACGAGATCTTACTAAAGAAAGAGTTCTATCTTGACCTTGATGGCCAACATTATCATGGAGTTGTTTAAATACAAATTCACGATAAGAATATGGTAAAACTAACTGTTTCACATTAACACCATTTAAAACTGTATTCCGGTATACATGTCTGTCAAGATGTGCAAGTTATGTCCTATGTATTTGTATCTGTACATTTGTATATTGTGTAAGGTCTTGTTCTTTGTGTTTGTGTATTTTATTTGTAGGACACCTTTTAAAACCGAGATATAAAAGAGTCTTCGTTTTCTTTGTCTGCCCTGACTACCAGGCTATACGACATAAAAATAGTTAAGTTTTTTTCTGAACGTCATTAAATGAAAATAAAAGTAGATGATTATTTAAATAAAGGCAAAAGGAAGAAAAATGAAGTCTCAGAGAAGTCACTATTTTATCGTATTCTCACACACAGAGATGTCATTAAATATTTATGACTGTCCTTGGTGAAAGTACAACTCTGTCAGTAACAGTCTAAACAATTAAATACATAGGACATTAAAGGATCTATGCGTGCATCAGTTTGTGCCTGTCTCTATTTTCTTTCTGTGACAAGAGTTTAGGTCACTAAAACGGGAGTTCAACTCTTCATGTATATTGGGTCAGAATGAGATCGTCTATGTAACTGTGTATTTTAATTTGTGGTTTCTTGAAGAAACATCGCACAGCAGAATGTTCTACATCCTTCCCTGGGGGAATAAAAGGCTTTGAGACTTCTGTTCTAGCAGTCATGTTTTTGGCAGAAATTCCTTTTTCTATGTTGCAGAAAAACATTGAATTGTTCCTTCTATAATATTGTGCGTTTGAATGTTTGATCAATTTTAAGTTCGCAATGTTTCTGACTCTAATTAGGACCTTTAATTTAGTAATATTACTTTCACTAACTGTTTGTTCTGTGATGGTGTGTATTTTCCGCTTCTTGTGGTTATCCGTCCTATCCAAAGGCAGAAGTGTCGAAATGGAGATACTGGAGGAGAAGAAGTTTTTTTTTTTTTTTTTTTGTTTTGTTTTTTGATTCGGGTTTTACTGCGCATACAAGAATATTTCACTTATACTGAGCTGACTGTTCATCAAAGGTGGGCGAAAATCGGAGAACCTGGGGAAAAACCACCTGACGGTGCAGAACTTAGCTTTCCCACATGTGACCAGAAGGAGGCTCAACCACAGTGGTGAAAAACCTAATGGATTAAGAGTCAACTCTCCTATCCACTAGGCTATAGGGGCTCACCACAAATGAAGTTAATATGGACTATCTTCGAACCTATGGTTGTCTTCTTGTGAGCTCATTTTGGACGTTTTGACACTAGTATCGCTTTACAAAAGCAGAATTAGCTCGGAGGATCCTCAGGGATACTGAACTGAATGTTGTTCACTTTGATGTCTGTCCAAACACCGTCAAGTAGATTTGATGTTTACCTCGCTGAGGGTTGGATCCCAAAGGGATACTATCCTATCGTCAATAAATCAAAAGAAAAAAGAAGGATAAACAGCGGACTGTTTTAACAGGGTGTGTTTATGATCGACTGGTTTTTGGTCATACAATGACCTTTCTGAAGATACTCTAAATAAGAAAATCTGACACTGAAGTATGAAAAAAAGGATTAATTCTGTCACATGATGGCTAAGTAATGTCAAATGATCTTAATTGTTCTAAATAGAGTTATGTTTTTTCTGAATGTCATTAAACGAAATATCCACATCAGAATGAAATCATCTATGTAACTGTGTATTTTAATTTGTGGTTTATTGAAGAAACATCGCACAGCAGAATGTTCTACATCCTTCCCTGGGGGAATAAAAGGCTATAATAGTTCATGAAAATATCTTGAACGGTTTTCAAGTTATGGAGCGGACAGGAATTTACCATTGTCAAATTTCAATAGAAAAAACTCCAGAAGTGTATGGACAAGAGTTACAGTTCTTGTGTTGTGCATGTCGTCTGTTGATGCTTTATATTTCTATGAAGTTTCATGAAAATATCTTGAAGGGTTTTCAAGTTATAGAGCGGACACATAATGACAATTGTAAAATTTCAATGGGGAATAACTACAAAACTGTAAAGACAAGAGTTAAGGTTCTTGTGTTCTACATGAGTCTGATGATGTTTTATATTTCTATGAAGTTTCATGACAAAATCTTGAGGGGTTTTCAAGTTATAGAGCTGACACAGAATTACAAATCTCTACTTTAAAATGGGAATAACTCCAAAAATGTATAGACAAGAGTTACTGTTCTTGTGGTCAGCATGTCGTCTGATGATGCTTTATAGTTCTATGAAGTTTCATGAAAATATCTTGAACGGTTTCAAGTTATGGAGCAGACAGGAATTTACCACTGTCGAATTTCAAAGGAGTTTAACTACAAAACTATTGATAAGAGTTACGGTTCTTGTGTTGTGCATGTCCTCTGATGATGCTTTATATTTCTATGAAGTTTCAAGAAAATATCGAAATGTTTTCCAGTTACAGAGCGGACACAAAATGACCATTGTCAAATTTCAATGGGGAATAACTACAAAACTGTATAGATAAGAGTTACGATTCTTGTGTTCTGCATGTCCTCTGATGATGCTTTATATTTCTATGAAGTTTCATGAAAATATCGTGAAGGGTTTTCAAGTTAAAGAGCGGACATGAAATGACATTTGTCAAATTTCAAAGGGGAATAACTACAAAACTGTATAGACAAGAGTTAGGGTTCTTGTATTCTGCACATCATCTAATGATGCTTTATAGAAACTTTATATGCTTCATGGAGCATGGGAAAGTGCTCACTACAAAGTTGTTGAGCCAGGGGTATCAAAAAGCCAAACTGGTAGCAACACTTAAGAAGTTCTATGGGAGACATCAAGATCTGGTCAATTCCTACAATGTGGCAGTTTCCAGAATTGTTTCTGATGTTTTTGCAATGACGAGCCATAAGTAGACTTCCAATACCCCGGACATAGGCTTCTACCTACATTTCCTTCGTTCAGGCCTATGGGCATAGTGGGCGAAACTTGCTTACCAAGTAATGCTTATTATCCGCGGACGCCTGATTACACCCTTTATTCTGGGGTCCATGTCTGTTGGTCTGATCATTCTGATTTGTCATTCGTTTACGGATTTGTGAGTTTGGATTATGACTTGGGTACCATTACCACAACTACTTATATTTCTATGAAGTTTGATGACAATATCTTGAAGGGTTATCAAGTTATAGAGCGGACATGAAATAACCATTCTCTAATTTCAAAGGGGAATAACTCTAAAAATGTATGGACAAGAGTTATGGCTCTTGTGATCTGCACATCCTCTGATGATGCTTTATATTCCTATGAAGTTTCATGCAAATATCTTGAATTGTTTTCAAGTTATAGAGTGGACAAGATTGCCTGACGGACGGACAGACAGATAGACAGACAACCGAAGCTTAAACAATATGTCTCCCTGCTGTCAGGGAGAGACATAATACGAGGGTGAGTCAATAAATAACCAGCCTATCCATTTTCCGATCGACCGAGACGGTCACGATTTTCATGCTTTGATTCAATATATGTTTTATACATGGGTACAAAATTGCACACGTATCGAGTCATTCTTTAATAAGATACTGAATGTCAAACATGGCTAGTGATGCAAAGGCATGCTTTTCATCTAAAGTTGAGTACCGTGCTGTAATTCGGTACTTGTATTTAAAAGGTAAAACAGGCAAGGAAATACACAGTGAGTTAGCCGATGTTTATGGGTCTTCTGCACCATCTTATGCTCATGTTAAATTCTAGGTAGGGGAATTCAAACGCGGTAGAACGTCTTTAGAAGATGAAGCCAGGTCTGGATGGCCACTGGATGCCACCGACGAAGAAATGTGTAAGAAAGTTCAGGATCTGGTATACTCTGATAGGCGAATTCAGGTGGAAGAAATAGTGCAGGCATTAGGCATTTCACATGATAGCGTTTCAACAATCTTACATGATCATTTAGGTATGCGCAAGCTAACAGCCCATTGGGTCCCCAAATCCCTTAGCAATGAGCAAATGGCAACCAGAGCATCAGTATGCAGTGCCTTGTTGAAGCGTTTTAGGTCAAAAGATGATTTTCTTTTGCGTCTGGTGACTGTAGATGAGACTTGGGTTCATTATTATGAGCCAGAGAATAAAGCTCAGTGGGTAGGGCCTAGGTCCCCGAGGCCAAAGAAGTTCAAGACGCAACCATCTGCTGGCAAGGTGATGGCCACAGTATTTTGGGACGCAAAAGGCGTTATTATGAAGTACAATAACTGGAGTGTACTATGCAAACTTGATAGACCAGCTGAGAACCGCCATCCGTGAAAAATGCCGAGGTATACTCTCTAAAGGTGTTTTGCTGCAACAGGACAACGCGAGAGTCCACACTTGCAAATTTGCAATGGAGGCTGTAGAGCGAAACGGGTATGAATTAATACCACATCCTGCCTATTCCCCTGACCTAGCTCCTAGCGACTTCTTCCTATTCCCAAACTTGAAAAAGGATATCCATGGACTTCATTTCTGGTCTGATGAAAAAGTCGTGATGGCAGTTAAGGAGTGGGTCAATGGAAAGGACCCTGACTTTTTCAGTTCTGGGCTGATGGCACTTGAACACCGTTGGTCTAAGTGTATCACACTAGAGGGCAATTACATCGAAAAAAAAGAGGTGGATCTCAACCAGAACTAAGTTAGGCTGGTTACTTATTGACTCACCCTCGTAATTCCAACTAGAGGAAGTCGATGGCACGCCATCGCATATCCCCGCGCCAGGGCCAGCCACATCACATATCTCCATGCACATCAAAATTCAAAACTAGAGCTGGTGTTTGTAAAACACTATGTCCCCAACTGCCTGACTCTAACACTGCTTGACTCCAACACTGCTTGCCCATGACGGTAACAACAGTACAAATATATGAGATTTCAATGTTATTTTATCAAAGGGAAATAACTCTAAAATAGGAGATAAGAGGCCCATGGGCCACGGGTCGCTCACCTGAGTGACATAGCCACTGCAGATATGCAGATGTTATGCAACATTTTTCCAATCCTGTCATCGCAACTAATGAAAAGATCATCCTAAATTTGAACAAGAGGCCCACGGGCCACAACTCGCTCACCTGAGTGAAACCGCCACTGCAGATATGCAGATGGCATGCAACATTTTTCCAATACTCTTATGACAAGGCTATGGCTTAAACAGTTTTTGAAATATCTTGCTTACAAGGTTAAAATGCTGAAATTTTCAAAACGTTATAAGTAAAATAAGTCACCCCCAATGCCTCCTACCAACTTTTGAGTCAACTGGCATTTCGGTGCAGTAGAAGAAGCAAAAAATAGATTTTCAAGATGGCTGCCATCTTGGATTTCCGATCGGAATGATTATAGCTATTTTCTGATCTACAAGTCACCCTGATGCTTCCTACTAAGTTTCAAGTCAATTGACTTTTAGGTTTAAGAGAAGAAGCGAAAAATAGATTTTCAAGATGGCTGTCATGGAGGCCATCTTGGATTTCCAATTGGCACGATTTGAGCTATTTTTTATGTACAAGTCATCCCGATGCTTCCTAGCAAGTTTGGAGTCAATTGGCCTTTCGGTTCAGGAGAAGAAGCGAAAAATAGCTTTTCAAGATGGCTGCCATGGTGGCCATCTTGGATTTCTAATCAGCACAATTTTAGCTATTTTTGATTTATAAGTCACCCCAATGCTTCCTAACCAGTTTGGAGTCAACTGGCTTTTGGGTTTCGGAGTAGAAGCGAAAAATAGATTTTCAAGATGGCTGCCATGGTGGCCATCTTGGAATTTGGACCGACACGATTTTAGCTATATTTGATCTACAAGTCACCCTGATGCTTCCTAGCAAGTTTGGAGTCAATTGCCTTTCGGTTCAGGAGAAGAAGCGAAAAAGATTTTCAAGATGGCGGCCATGGCGGCCATCTTGGATTTCCGATCAGAACGATTTTAGCTATTTTTTTATCTACATTTCACCCTGATGCTTCCTACCAAGTATCGAGTCAAATGGCCCTGGGGTGTAGGAAGAGTAGGCCTTTAAAGCAATTGTTCACGCCGCATAACCCATGATGGACGACGGACATTGACTGACCACAATAGCTCACCATGCGCACTTCATGCTCAGGTGAACTAAAAATCTGAGCAAATTTGGCTCGGTGGCTTCAGAGAAGTCGTCAAATTCTCAACAATTTTCCCATATAAATGTTATGGGGCTCATACAAATGCATAGGGAAGCAAACTTGACCTTGCCGTAAAAAGGTCAAATGTCAACGTACGATAATCTTTTCAGCAATTTTGGTAGATCTCCTATCCCTGATGATTTGAGCACAGATTTAGCCCCAAGGCATCCTCAGTTCTGAAGAAGAAGATTTTTAAAGGGTCTTACCATATATGGGCATGGTGGCCATCTTGGTCGACCTACCCGACCATTTTAGCAATCTTTCGTTCCCCTGACTTAAGAAGGCACAATATGAAATTTGAGCAAATTTGGCTCAGTGGCTTCAGAGAAGAAGAAATTTAAAATTCTCAACAATTTTCCTATTCAAATGTATGGGGCTCATACAAATGCATAGGGAAGCAAACTTGATCCTGCTGTAAAAAGGTCAAATGTCAACGTACGACAATTCTTTTGGCAACTTTGGTAGACCTCTCCTTCCCGATGATTTGTGCAAAGATTCAGCCCCAAGGCATTCTCGGTTCTGGAGAAGAAGATTTTTAAAGGTTTTTACCATATATGGGCATGGCGGCCATCTTGGTCAACGGACCATGACAATTTTAGCAATCTTTTGTTTCCCCACCCTAAGGTGACTCCATATGAAATTTGAACAAAATTAGCTCAAGCTTCAGCGGAGAAGTCGTTTGAAACTCTTAACAATTTTCCCATTCAAATGTATAGAGCTCATACAAATGCATAGGGAAGCGAACTTGACCTTGCCGTAAAAAGGTCAAACGTCAACGTACGATAATTCTTTTAGCAACTTTGGTTGACCTCTTGTCCCCGATGATTCGTGCAAAGATTCAGCCCCAAGGCATCCTCGGTTATGGAGAAGAAGATTTTTAAAGGTTTTTACCATATATGGGCATGGCGGCCATCTTGGTCAACGGACCGCGACAATTTTAGCAATCTTTTGTTTCCCCACCCTAAGGTGGCTCCATATGAAATTTGAACAAAATTAGCTCAGAGGCTTCAGAGGAGAAGTCGTTTGAAACTCTTAACAATTTTCCCATTCAAATGTATAGAGCTCATATAAATGCATAGGGAAGCGAACTTGACCTTGCCGTAAAAAGGTCAAACGTCAACGTACGACAATTCTTTTAGCAACTTTGGTTGACCTCCCGTCCTCGATGATTCATGCAAAGATTCAGCCCCAAGGCATCCTCGGTTATGGAGAAGAAGATTTTTAAAGGTTTTTACCATATATGGGCATGGCGGCCATCTTAGTCGACGGACCGCGACCATTTTAGCAATCTTTCGTTCCCCCACCCTAAGGAGGCTCCATATGAAATTTGAGCAAAATTGGCTCAGCGGCTTCAGAGAAGAAGTCGTTTGAAAATGTTAACGGACGGACGGACGGACGGACGGACGGACGCACGGACGGACGGACGGACGGACGGACGGACGGACGGACGACGGACGAAAAGTGATCACAATAGCTCATCCTGAGCAGAGCTCAGGTGAGCTAAAAAGAATATTATATATGGCATGACAGTCAATGGAGCGTGATCATTTGAACAAACTCTCAATCGAATTTCAACAGTACGATCAATGTGAAATTTGGTGGCAATTGCCTAAGTGGTTTCTGAAGAATCATGATTTTATACATGTAAACAGCACAGTGGCAGAAAAAATAATAAACATAAACAAGATGGTAGCCATCTTGGATTTCCAATCAGAATGATTTTAGCTACTGTTGATCTAAAAGTCACCTTGATACTTCCAATGAACTTTGAGTCAATTGCCCTTTCGGTTCAGGACAAAAAGTTCAAAACAGATTTTCAAGATAGCTGCTATAGCCGCAATTTGGGATTTCCTATCGTAACGATTTGAGCTATTTTTTTATCTACAAGTCACCTGGATGCTTCCTACCAAGTTTCGAGTCAATTGGCCTTTCAGTTCAGAAGAAGAAGGGTAAAATAGATTTTCAAGATGGCCGCCATCTTGGATTTCCCATTGGAATGATTTTAGCTATTTTTATATCAACAAGTCATCCTGATGCTTCCTACGAATTTTCAAATCAACTGGCCCTTTGGTTCAGGAAAATAAGCGAAAAAAAGAGTTTCAAGATGGCCGCCATGACGGCCATCTTGGATTTCCGATCCAAACAATTTAAGCTATTTTAGATCTACAAGTCACTGAAATGCTTCCTACCAAGTTTCAAGTCAAACGGCTGTTCAGTTCAGGAGAAGAAGCGAAAAATAGATTTTCAAGATGGCTGTCATGGCAGCCATCTTGGATTTCTGATAGGGATGATTTAAGCTATTTTTGATCTACAGGTCACCCTGATGCTTCCTACCTAGTTTAAAGTCAATAAGCCTTTCGGTTCAGGAGAAGAAGTGAAAAATAGATATTCAAGATGGCTGCCATGGCGGCCATGTTAGATTTCCAATCGGAACGATTTTAGCCACTTTTAATCTATAAGTCACCTCGATGCTTCCTACCAAGTTTCAAGTCAATTGGCTTTTGGGTTTAGGAGAAGAAGTGAAAAAAAGATTTTCAAGATGGCCACCATGGCAGCCATCTTGGATTTCCGATCAGCATGATTTTAGCTATTTTTGATCTACAAGTTACCCTGATGCTTCCTACCAAGTTTGGGGTCAATTAGCATTTCGGTTCAGGAGAAGAAGCAAAAAAAAGATTTTCAAGATGGCGGCCATGGTGGCCATCTTGGATTTTGCGATTGGAACAATTTTAGCTATTTTGATCTATAAGTCACCCCAATGCTTCTTACCAAGTTTCGAGTCAATTGGCATTTGGGGTTAGGAGAAGAAGCAAAAATAGATTTTCAAAATGGCCACCATGGCGGCCATCTTGGATTTACGATCAGCACGATTTTAGCCATTTTTATCTACAAGTCACCCCGATGCTTCCTGGCAAGTTTGGAGTCAATTGGCCTTTCAGTTCAGGAGAGGAGGCATAAAAATAGATTTTCAAGATGGCAGCCATCTTGGATTTCCAATCAGAACGAATTTAGCTATTTTTGATCTTTAAGTCACCCCAATGCTTCCTACCATGTTTGGAGTCAATTGGCTTTTGGGTTTAGGAGAAGAAGCGAAAAATAGATTTTCAAGATGGCTGCCATGGCGGCCATCTTGGATTTCCGATCGGCACGATTTTAGCCATTTTTGATCTACAAGTCACCCTGATGCTTCCTAGCAAGTTTGGAGTCAATTGGCCTTTTGGTTCAGGAGAAGAAGCGAAAAAATAGATTTTCAAGATGGCGGCCATCTTGGATTTCTGATCGGCACGATTTTAGCTATTTTTGATCTACAAGTCACAATGATACTTCCTAGCAAGTTTGGAGTCAATTGGCCTTTCTGTTCAGGAGAAGAAGCGAAAAACTGATTTTCAAGATGGCTGCCATGGCGGCCATCTTGGATTTCCGATTGGCACGATTTTAGCTATTTTTGATCTACAAGTCACCCAAATGCTTCCTACCAAGTTTGGAGTCAATTGGCCTTTCGGTTCAGGAGAAGAAGTGAAAAATAGATTTTCAAGATGGCTGCCATGGCGGCCATCTTGGATTCCTGATCGGCATGATTTTAGCTATTTTTGATCTACAAGTCACTCCGATGCTTCCTAGCAAGTTTGGAGTCAATTTGCCTTTCGGTTCAGGAGAAGAAGCGAAAAATAGATTTTCAAGATGGCTGCCATGGCGGCCATCTTGGATTTCTGATCGGCACGATTTTAGCTATTTTTGATCTACAAGTCACCCCGATGCTTCCTAGCAAGTTTGGAGTCAATTGGCCTTTCGGTTCAGGAGGGAAGCGAAAAATAGATTTTCAAGATGGCTGCCATGGTGGCCATCTTGGATTTCTGATCGGCACGATTTTAGCTATTTTTGATCTATAAGTCACCCCAATGCTTCCTACCAAGTTTGGAGCCAATTGGCCTTTCGGTTCAGGAGAAGAAGTGAAAAATAGATTTTCAAGATGGTGGCCATGGCGGCCATCTTAGATTTCCGATCATAACGATTTTAGCTATTTTTGATCTACAAGTCACCCGGATGCTTCCTACCAAGTATCAAGTCAATTGGCCCAGGGGTGTAGGAGGACTAGGCTTTTAAAGCAATTGTTGACGCCGGACGACGGACGACGCACGACGGACAACGCACAACGGACATTGACTGACCACAATAGCTCACCATGAGCACTTCGTGCTCAGGTGAGCTAATAATTGGGATAAGAAAAAAATATGGGTCACCTATTTTTTCATGAGGAATCAAAATATGAAATTTCAAAACATTAGCATATATGGTTCCAAACTTATGCTATAAACAATAAAGCAACGACATTAAATGGCCAGAAATTGCGAAGGGCCATGACTCCAACATTTCATTTAATTGGTTCAAAATTTAATCAAGTGATCTCCTCCTCAATCCCAATCAGTATACCAAATATCATGGCTCTGGCTTAAATACCTTTTGAGATATCTAGCTGACAAGGTCAAAATGCCTAGAACTACAAAGTGCCATAACTACGTCAATTTTTCATGGAGTTCCCTAAAAAACAAATCAGGTAATCTCCACATCATCCCCAATCAGCATATAATATTTCAAGACCCTAGCTTAAGTACTTTTTGAGACATCTTGCTGACAAGGTCAAAATGCGCAGAACTGCAAAGGGCCGTAGCTTTATCAATATTTTCCCGGAATTCTCTCAAAATATAATCAGGTAATTTACACATCGTTCCCACTCACTATATCGAATTTCAAGAACCCAGCTTAAATACTTTTCAAGATATCTTGCTCACAAGATTTAATTCTGATTTTTTTCAAAGGGGCATAAATATGCTAGACAAGAAAAAAAAATATGGGTCAGCTATTTTTTCATTGGAAACCCAAATATAAAATTTCAAAACCCTAGCATGCAGGGTTCTTAAGATATGGCTGCACAAAGTACAATAGCTCTCTGTGAACAATGTTCAGGCAAGCTAATGATGGGAGAAGAGGTATTTCAATTGCATGTTGCCACTTCCACCTATGCTACACGTCCTATGTCTCTTTACAAGGCCAGACAAGAGACAAGAAACAGAGTCTTCTTTCCCTACAGGTGCACAACAGGGTCTTCTTTCTCTGCTGGTGTGCAACAGGGTCTTCTTTCCCTGCTGATGCATTACAGGGTCTTCTTACCCTGCTTATGCATTACAGGGTCTTCTTCCCCTGCTGTTGCTTCAAAGAATCTTCTTTCCCTGCTGGTGCTTCACAAATTTCCTACTTTAAATTTTGCCATGGCAACCAAACAAACAAAATGGCCACTGGTCATAAAACACATAAAGTGGGTAGAAAATCATCAAATGATCATAACTGCCACATCACTTCAAATGTTATGGAGAAAATGCAATTTAAACATTTTCCCATTATGTCTATGTGACCTTTCAGTTGTCATAGCAACCAAACATAAAGACAGATCACCATTATTTTAGCTATTTTTAAATCCCCCTATCCAAGCAATTTTCCTACCTAATTAGGGACAAATCACTTCAGCGGCTTTGGAGTTGTTCTTTTAAAGCATTGACAGATGGACAGACATATAGACAGACAGACAGATGGACAAAGGACAAAAAGTGATCACTATATCCTGAGGTGAAATAAAAATGCAGCAAAATGTGCAGGAAGAGTTGCAGATACAATCTTAGCAAATGGAAATTCTAAGTCGAAAATAATCATAACTCTATCAAACAAGAGGCCCATGGGCCATGATTCTCTCACCTGATAAAAGCTATTGCATATCTGCAAATGCCATGCAACTTTTTTCAGTACTGCCACAGCATCTAGAACACAATTCTGATAGGTTAAAGGTCACCCTAGTATCTTTCTTTGAACAAACATAGTAGACTTTCAGCCCCAAGATTCAGGCTCAAAGCTTTCTTAATTCTGGAGAAGAAGATTTTTAAGTGTTTTACCATATGTGGGCATTGCAGCCATCTTGTTCAATGGTGCCAGACCAGTTGAACAAATTGTCAATTGCTTTCGACAGAAGACCCCATGTGAAATCTGATGAAAATTATTCAAGGGGTTTCAGAGAAGAAGACGTTTAAAGATTTCACAATTTTATACCTATACATATCCCACGGGCAAGTGCAGATAACCCCCAAAATTTTGATGGAAGCTAAACAGTTTTACTTCTTTGATCATACGTTGTAGGTTTTAGCCATTAGGCATACATATTGAGAAAATGGTTTTTCAATATTTCCCTCATACAAATGTATGGGAGCACAAATCTGACCTCGTCGTAAAAAAGTCAAAGGTCAACAATCATCATTGAACAAACTTGGTAGACCTTGAGTCCCCGATGCTATATACCAAGATTAAGCCTCAAAGCTTTCTTGGAGAAGAAGATTATTAAGTGTTTTTACCATATATGGGCAAGGCAGCCATCTTGTTCAATGGCGCGGAACCATTCGAAACTAGACAAAGTGCCCAGTGGGGCACGTATACCCCCAACCAGCGCTACCGCCACTTTTTAAAGAGCACAAAGTATGTAGCTTTGACTCTGGAGATGGCAGTTGTATGCTATATGTCATAACACTGAAAAAATTCATTCACACATAATATGAAGCCCTTGACCTCAAAGGTCAGGCACAGGTGCAGGGATTGACTAAATAAAACTTTAGCCCTATAACTATCACCATATGCCAGTGAAATCAATCAGTCTTTATAATATAAGCAAAAATGACATTTGTATGAAAAGTCTTTGACCTTGACTTAAAAGCCATGCCCCAGCTTGGGGATGGTGCCAAGAAAAACTTTAGACCTATATATACCATCATGCTTAATATTAATGAAACCAACAAAAGGGTCTTCATAATATAGCTATATAAATTTTAATGAAAATTTTAAGGTGACCTGCTTACTCAATGACCTCTACATATCGGTAAAGTATCACAAAAATATCTTAAAGAATTTTTAGAGTTATTGCCCGCACAAGATTTAAATAACCAAGCGAGACAACTGCAGAATGGAGTCAGAGTGTCATTCTTGAATGTGATACGCCTACTCAATGTCCTCTACACACTGGTTAAGTATCATGAAAATATCTTAACGTGTTTTAAAGTTATGGTTCGCACAAAATTTTTACAATTCTGGAGACAAGGGGAGATAACTCATGGATCAAGTCAGTTAGAGTTGTCTTTCATGTACCTGACACCCCTACTAAATGCCCTCTACAACCTGACAGTTTCCTGAAAACAGCTCAAAGGGTAGTAAGGAGTTATGGGGTCCACAATAATGCATTTATGGACAGACAGATGGATGGATCGACAGATGGATTCCATGCTGATAGCTATATTCCCTAAACCTCTCGGTAGGAGGATAACAAAATTCAACAAAAGGTCTCGATGGTATAGCTATATAAACTTAGATGCAAATTTTTTTACTTTTATATGAAATTTCCAAGTCTGTGACCTTGACCTCAAGGTCATACCCAAGGATGGGGATGATGCTGAGTAAAACTCTAGACCTATATCTACCAACATGTAAAATATAAATGAAATTCCTCAAAGGGTCTTGATGGTATAGCTATATAAACACAAGAGCTCCGCCAGGGCCCGTGGCAAGTAATAAGATGTAGCACATAAACTGGCTCCTGCATAATTCTGTGCTCCGGATATAAACTGTAAGTGGAATTACAAAAAAAAAAAATTTAAAAAAATTTCATTGGGGCATATCTCTGCTGATATTTAGTGAACTGTAACCTAAGGGTACAAGCTGGCCAAGAAATTAAGGGAGAAGTGACTTCTCCCTCCTGGGAAAATAGGGAGAAGTTTGCTGCTTCTCGGGAGAAGTGCTTTCTGGCGGAGGACACACCACAGAAGCATGGCTATATTATAAGCTCATATGAGCTGATTTGTTTTTCCTATACTTCAATATCGGACCATACAATAACAAAACAAAAACTAGATCGGGCAGTCGATGGCACGCCATCGCAAATCCCCACGCTTCTGGCAGAAATTGCCCTTGTACCACACAGCACAGTTTTAAGCAACCAGGCAAAATTCTACTTCTATGTTATTCTACTCATCATTCCCTTCAATTTGATATGCCACATGACCATGTTGTGAGAAACTTAATTTTTGACCCCACCCACCCCCCAAGTCCCACCCCAAAGGGTGTTCCTGGGGTCACAAAGTAAATCCCGTTCAATATGTTTTACATCTATCACTACTGAGTATATGTGCACATTTTCGCATAAAAATCTTTAAAATTGACTTTGAAATTGAAAATTGTTAATATTTGACCTTTTGACCCCTCCCCAGGGCCCCTGGGGGCGGGGCCAAAAATAAACATGCTCTTGCACGCCCCACTTGTGTAAGCAAGCCACTCACCAAATTTGGTTGGATTCTGTCCAGCGGTTTGGGAGGAGATAACATAAGGGACAGACGGACGGACGGACAGATGGACGGAGGCGATAACAATATCCCCGACGCTTTTTCTAAAAAGCGTGGGGATAATAAACAACCAAAAAAAAAAAAAAAATGCTGCAAGAATTTTTTTTGTAAACCTTTAACTTGTTTAATACTGATTTTATTTTTGTTCTTCAAGGGAGCCAAATCAGAAGAGTATTAAAAAAAAAAAAAAAAAAAATTCAAAAAGTATTTATAAAGATTTAATAATGACAACCTTTCCTTGCAAGTCTAATAAAAGATGTTAAAGAAAAAAAAAATCAATATCTTGCCCATATGACCAAAACTTTAGTTATTTGCAAAAAATATACCTATTATATAATAAAGTTTGCACACTATTACCTCTAAACAACATGCTGCGAAAAGTTTACAAAAACTTTCAAAGGGGCATAAATCTGCAAATATTTGGTGCACTGTAATCTCGAAATAATATGTGCTGCTCCACATCATTGTGTAACTATTTATGAAGTTTCAGCTTGATCGGATGTAAACTGTAGGAGGATTTAGCCGAAAACAAAACAAATTAATAGAAATTTTCAAAGGGGTTTAACTCTGCTAATATTTGGTGGACTGTAACCTCGAAATAATATGCGCTGCTCCACATCATGGTCTACCTGCACATGAAGTTTCAGCTTGATTGGATGTAAACTGTAGGAGGATTTAGCCAGAAACGAAAAATTAATAGAAATTTTCAAAGGGGTATAACTCTGCTAATATTTGGTGGACTGTAACCTTGAAATAATATGCGCTGCTCCACATCATGGTCTAACTACAAATCATGTTTCAGCTTGATCGGATGTAAACTGTAGGAGGAGTTAGCCGGAAACAAAAAGTCTACTGAAATTTTCAAAGGGGCATAACTCTGCTAATATTTGGTGGACTGTAACCTCGAAATAATATGCGCTGCTCCACATCATGCTCTAACTATATATGAAGTTTCAGCTTGATCGGATGTAAAATGTAGGAGGAGTTAACCGGAAATGAAAAGTTTACAGAAATTTTCTAAGGGGCATAACTCTGCAAACATTTGGTGGACTGTAACCTCGAAACAATACGCGCTGTGCCACATCATGGTCTAACTATATACCAAGTTTCAGCTTGATCGGATGTAAACTGTAGGAGGAGTTAGCCGGAAACGAAAAGTCTACTGAAATTTTCAAAGGGGCATAACTCTGCTAATATTTGGTGGACTGTAACCTCGAAACATTATGCACTGTTCCACATCATGGTCTAACTATATACGGAGTTTCAGCTTGAACGGATGTAAAATGTAGGAGGAGTTAACCGGAAATCAAAAGTTTACAGAAATTTTCAAAGGGGCATAACTCTGCAAACATTTGGTGGACTGTAACCTCGAAACAATATGCGCTGCACCACATCATGGTCTAACTATATACCAAGTTTCAGCTTGATCGGATGTAAACTGTAGGAGGAGTTAGCCGGAAACGAAAAGGTTTACGGACGGACGGACGGACGTACGGACGGACGGACGGACGGACGCCATACCCCTAACATAATACGTCCCGTTTTTCAAACGGGCGTATAATAAACACAAAAACTTTGACTTATTTATCAAAATTCTAAGTCCATGACCTTGACCCCAAGGTTATCCCCCCGGGATAGGGTTGGTGCTGATAAAAACTTGCCCTATATCTACCATCAGGCCAAATATGAATGAAATCCATCAAAGGGTCTTTATAATACAAGAGGCCCATGGGCCACGGGCCACGGGTCGCTCACCTGAGTGACATAGCTACTGCAGATATGCAGATGTTATGCAACATTTTTCCAATCCTGTCATCCCAACTAATGAAAAGATCATCATTTAAGCAGTTCTTAATTTTGAAGAAGAATATATATGGCATGCCAGTCAATGGAGCGTGATCATTTGAACAAACTCTAAATGGCGGCCAGCTTGGATTTACGATCGGCACGATTTTAGCTCTTTTTGATCTACGAGTCACCCCAATGTTTCCTACCAAGTTTCGAGTCAACTGGCCTTTCGGTTCAGAAGAAGAAGCGCAAAATAGATTTTCAAGATGGCTGCCATGGAGGCCATCTTGGATATCCGATTGGCACGATTTTATCTATTTTTCATCTACAAGTCACCCCAATGTCTCCTAACAAGTTTGGAGTCAATTGGCCTTTCGGTGCAGGAGAAGAAGCTAAATAAACGATTTTCAAGATGGCGGCCATGGTGGCCATCTGGGATTTCAGATCAGCACAATTTTAGCTATTTTTGATCTACAAGTCACCCAAATGCTTCCTACTAAGCTTCGAGTCAATTGACTTTTGGGTTTAGGAGAAGAAGCAAAAAATAGATTTTCAAGATAGCTCCCATGGTGGCCATCTTGGATTTACGATCGGCATGATTTTAGCTATTTTTGATCTACAAGTCACCCAAATGCTTCCTACCAAGTTTCGAGTCAACTGGCCTTTTGGTTCAGGAGAAGCAAAAAATAGATTTTCAAGATGGCTGCCATGGCGCCCATCCTGGATTTCCGATCGGCACGATTTTAGCTATTTTTGATCTACGTCACCCTGATGCTTCCTAGCAAGTTTGGAGTCAACTGGCCTTTCGATTCAGGAGAAGAAGCGAAAAATAGATTTTCAAGATGGCTGCCATGGCAGCCATCTTGGATTTCTGATAGGCACAATTTTAGCTATTTTTGATCTATAAGTCACCCCAATGCTTCCTACCAAGTTTGGAGTCAATTGGCTTTTGGGTTTAGGAGTAGAAGAGAAAAATAGATTTTCAAGATGGCTGCCATGGCAGCCATCTTGGATTTCTGATCGGCACGATTCCAGCTATTTTTGATCTACAGGTCACCCTGATGCTTCCTAGCAGGTTTGGAGTCAACTGGCCTTTCGGTTCAGGAGAAGAAAGGAAAAATAGATTTTCAAATTGGCGGCCATGGCGGCCATCTTGGATTTCGGATCAGCACGATTTTAGCTACTTTTGATCTTTTGTTTGTTTGATTTGGGCTTAACGTCGCTTTCAACCTTTTTCAGTCATATCGCGACGGTGTCTGGATGTGGCAGGGAGCTCAATGCTCACTTTTAGAGTGCTGCCTCACTGAAATATCATGCCCCAGACACTTTGACATGATATTCCACCCAGTCACATTATACTGACACTGAGCTGACCAGTTCTAGCTCTACTTTCTTAATGCTGAGCGCCAAGCGAAAGAGCAGCTAGTACCATTTTTAAAGTCTTTGGTATGACCCGGCCGGGGATCGAACCCGCAACCTCCCGGTCACAAAGCGGACGCTCTACCACTGAGCCACTGTGCCGGTACTTTTGATCTACAAGTCACCTTGATGCTTCCTAGCAAGTTTGGAGTCAATTGGCCTTTCAGTTCTGGAGAAGAAGCGAAAAATAGATTTTCAAGATGGCGGCCATCTTGGATTTCCTATCGGCACGATTTTAGCTATTTTTGATCTACAAGTCACCCTGATGCTTCCTAGCAAGTTTGGAGTCAACTGGCCTTTCGGTTCAGGAGAAGAAGCGAAAAATAGATTTTCAAGATGGCTGCCATGGCGGCCATCTTGGATTTCCGATCGGCATGATTTTAGCTATTTTTGATCTACAAGTCACCCAAATGCTTCCTAGCAAGTTTGGAGTCAATTGGCCTTTCGGTTCAGGAGAAGAAGCGAAAAATAGATTTTCAAGATGGCGGCCATGGCGGCCATCTTGGATTTCCGATCGGCACGATTTTAGCTACTTTTGATCTACAAGTCAACCTGATGCTTCCTAGCAAGTTTGGAGTCAATTGGCCTTTTGGTTCAGGAGAAGAAGCGAAAAATAGATTTTCAAGATGGCGGCCATGGGGGCCATCTTGGATTTCCGATCGGAACGATTTTAGCTATTTTTTATCTACAAGTCACCCTGATGCTTCCTACCAAGTATCAAGTCAATTGGCCCAGGGGTGTAGGAGGAGTAGGCTTTTAAAGCAATTGCTGACGCCGCACGACGGACGACGGACATTGACTGACCACAATAGCTCACCATGAGCACTTCGTGCTCAGGAGAGCTAATAAGGTCTTATAAATTTCAACGTAAAAACTTTGACCCTGAGACAAAAATAAAGTATGAACGAATAATGCTTCAACGGACGGACGGACAGACAAACAGATTCCTTGCTGATAGCTATATCCGCTCAACCTTTCAGTTAGGGGATAAAGAAATTTAACAAAAGGTCTTGATGATATGGCTATATAAACTTAGACGCAAAAATTTTTACTTTGATATGAAAATTCAAAGTTCGTGACCTTGACCTCAGTCACACCCGGGATGGGGATCATGCTGAGTAAGACTCTAGGCCCATATCTACCCATAGGCCCATATCTACCAACATGACAAATATAACTGAAATTCCTCAAGGGTCTTGATGATATAGCAATATAAACTTAAACACAAAAAACTTTCACTTTTTTATGAAAATTCTAAGTCCGTGACCTTGACCCAATGGTCATGCGGGGGTGGGGATGGTGCTTATAAAAACTTAAGCCCTATATCTACCATCATGCCAAATATGAATGAAATCCATCAAACTTTCAGAAAAGAAGATTTAAAAACAAGAGGGCCATGATGGCCCTGTAATGCTCACCTGAGCATCATAGCACTTTGAGAACCTGATCTACAACTGATCAAGGCAAACATTCTGATCAAAATTCAAAATGATTATATTAACAAGTAAGACAATGTAGCATGTCTAATGGACTGTGAAATAAAGGTCAAGGTCAAATATGGATGACTGCACTCAAGAGGCCATGCTAAGATGTATGCATGTACTAAGTATCACTGGCTGTAGGAGCAATAGTTACTGAGAAACTGACCTAAACACAAACACTTCACAAGTACAAAATATAACTGTAGGACCAACAAGAGGCCCACGGGCCACGGGTCACTCACCTGAGTGGCATAGCGAGTGCAGATAAGCAGATGTTATGTAACATTTTTCCAATCCTGTTATCGCAGCTAATGAAAAGATCATCATTTAATTAGTTCTTAATTTTGAAGAAGAATATTATATATGGCATGACAGTCAATGGAGCGTGATCATTTGAACAAACTCTCAATCACATTTCAACAGTAGGATCAATGTGAAATTTGGTTGCAATTGCCTAAGTGGTTTCTGAAGAATCATGATTTTATACATGTAAACAGCTCAGTGGCAGGGAAATATAATAAACATAAACAAGACGGTAGCCATCTTGGATTTCCAATCAGAATGATTTTAGCTACTGTTGATCTACAAGTCACCTCAATACTTCCAATGAACTTTAAGTCAATTGCCCTTTCGGTTCAGGTGAAAAAGTTCAAAACAGATTTTCAAGATGGCCGCCATAGCCGCAATTTGAGATTTCCTATCACAACGATTTGAGCTATTTTTGATCTACAAGTCACCCCGATGCTTCCTACCAAGTTTCGAGTCAATTGGCCTTTCAGTTCAGAAGAAGAAAAGAAAACTAGATTTTTAAGATGGCCGCAATCATGGATTTCCAATCAGAATGATTTTAACTATTTTTATATCAACAAGTCATCCCGATGCTTCCTACCAATTTTCCTACCAATTGGCCCTTTGGTTCAGGAAAATAAGTGAAAAAAAGAGTTTCAAGATGGCCGCTATGACAGCCATCTTGGATTTCCGATCAAAACAATTTAAGCTATTTTAGATCTACAAGTCACCCCAATGCTTCCTACCAAGTTTCGAGTCAAATGGCCTTTCAGTTCAGGAGAAGAAGCGAAAAATAGATTTTAAAGATGGCTGTCATGGCGGCCATCTTGGATTTCTGATAGGGATGATTTTATCTATTTTTGATCTACAGGTCACCCTGATGCTTCCTACCTAGTTTAAAGCCAATAAGCCTTTCGGTTCAGGAGAAGAAGTGAAAAATAGATTTTCAAAATGGCTGCCATGGTAGCCATCTTGGATTTCCAATCAGAACGATTTTAGCCATTTTTAATCTATAAGTCACCCCGATGCTTCCTACCAAGCTTTAAGTCAATTGGCTTTTGGGTTTAGGAGAAGAAGCGAAAAAAAGATTTTCAAGATTGCCACTAGGGCGGCCATCTTGGATTTCAGATCAGCATGGTTTTAGCTATTTTTGATCTACAAGTCACCCTGATGCTTCCTACCAAGTTTGGAGTCAACTGGCCTTTCGGCTCAGGAGAAGAAGTGAAAAATAGATTTTCAAGATGGCAGCCATGGCGGGCATCTTGGATTTCCGATTGGAATGATTTTAGCGACTTTTGATCTATAAGTCACCCCGATGCTTACTACCAAGTTTCGAGTCAATTCGCATTTGGGGTTAGGAGAAGAAGCAAAAAATAGATTTTCAAGATGGCCACCATGGCGGCCATCTTTGATTTACGATCGTCATGATTTTAGTTATTTTTGATCTACAAGTCACCCCGATGCTTCCTACAATGTTTGGAGTCAATTGGCTTTTGGGTTTAGGAGAAGAAGCGAAAAAAAAATTTTCAAGATTGCCACCAGGGAGGCCATCTTGGATTTCCGATCAGCATGGTTTTAGCTATTTTTGATCTACAAGTCACCCTGATGCTTCCTACCAAGTTTGGAGTCAATTGGCCTTTCGGCTCAGGAGAAGAAGTGAAATTAGATTTTCAAGAGGGCGGCCATCTTGGATTTCCGATTGGAATGATTTTAGCGACTTTTGATCTATAAGTCACCCCGATGCTTACTACCAAGTTTCGAGTCAATTCACATTTGGGGTTAGGAGAAGAAGCAAACAAGAGGGCCATGATGGCCCTGTAACGCTCACCTGAGCAACATAGCACTTTGAGAGCCTGATCTAGAACTGATCAAGGCAAACATTCTGATCAAAGTTCAAAATGATTATATTAACAAGTAAGACAATGTAGCATGTCTAATGGACTGTGAAATAAAGGTCAAGGTCAAATATGGATGACTGCACTCAAGAGGCCATGCTAAGATGTATGCATGTACTAAGTATCACTGGCTGTAGGAGCAATAGTTACTGAGAAACTGACCTAAACACAAACACTTCACAAGTACCAAATATCACTCTGTAGGACCAATAATTACTGAGAAACTAACCTAAATGGAAAAACTTAAGAGAGTCACTGGACAGAAAACTATACATCACCTTGAAATCATCAAGACAAACATTTTGAGCAAGATTCATGATGATCACTTCAAAAATGTGACCTCTAGAGCATCAACACGGTTTTCCTTTGATTTGGCCAGGTGAACTAGATTTTGATATCAAGTGACCCAGTTTTAAACTAGACCTAGAAATCATCAAGACAAACATTTTGAGCAATATTTATGATGATTATTTCAAAAATGTGACCTCTGGAGTGTTAACAGTTTTCTGCTGATTTGGCCAGGTCACGTAGTTTTTGACCCCATGTGACCTAGTTTCAAACCTGACCTAGAAATCATCAAGACAAACATTTTGAGAAAGATTCATGATGATTGCTTCAAAAATGTGACCGCTAGAGTGTTAACAAGGTTTTCTGCTGATTTGGCCAGGTGACCTAGTTTTTGACCCCAAGCGACCCAGTTTCAAACCTGACCTAGAAATCATCAAGACAAACATGTTGAGCAAGATTCATGATAATTGCTTGAAAAATAAGACCATAGAGTGTTAACAAGGTTTTCTGCTGATCTGGCCAGGTGACCTAGTTTTTGACCCCAGGTGACCCAGTTTCGAACCTGACCTAAAAATCATCAAGACAAACATTTTCAGCAAGATTCATGATGATTGCTTAAAAAATGTGACTGCTAGATTGTTAACAAGTTTTTCTGCTGATTTGGCCCGGTGACCTAGTTTTTGACTCCAAGTGACCCAGTTTCGAACTTGACCTAGAACTCATCAAGACAAACATTTTGAGCAAGTTTCATGATGATTGCTTGAAAAATGTGACCGCTAGAGTGATAACAAGATTTTACGCTGATTTAGCCTGGTGACCTAGTTTTTGACCCCAGGTGTTCCAGTTTCGAACTTGACCTAGAAATCATCAAGACAAACATTTTGAGCAAGATTCATGATGATTGCTTAAAAAATGTGACCGCTAGAGTGTTAACAAGGTTTTCTGCTGATTTGGCCCGGTGACCAAGTTTTTGACCCCACGTGACCCAGTTTCAAACATATACTAGAACTCATCAAGACAAACATTTTGAGCAAGATTCATGATTATTGCTTCACAAATGTGACCGCTAGAGTGCTAACAAGGTTTTTTGCTGGTTTGGCCTGGTGACCTAGTTTTTGACACCACGTGACCCAGTTTCAAACTTGACCTAGAAACCATCAAAACAAACATTTTGAGCAAGATTCATGATGATTGCTTGAAAAATGTGACCGCTAGAGTGTTAACAAGGTTTTCTGCTGATCTGGCCCGATGACCTAGTTTTTGATTCCAAGTGACCTAGTTTCAAACTTGTCCTAGAAATCATCAAGACAAACATTTTGAGCAAGATTCATGATGATTGCTTCAAAAATGTGACCGCTAATGTGTTAACAATGTTTTCTGCTGATTTGGCCCGGTGACCTAATTTTTGACTCCAAGTGACCCAGTTTTGAACTTGACCTAGAAATCATCAAGACAAACATTTTGAGCAAGATTCATCATGACTGCTTCAAAAATGTGACCGCTAGAGTGTTAACAAGGTTTTCTGCTGATTTGGCCCGGTAACTTAGTTTTTGATCCCAAGTGACCCAGTTTCGAACTTGACCTAGAAATCATCAAGACAAACATATTGAGCAAGATTCATGATGATTGCTTCAAAAATTTGACCGCTAGAGTGTTAACAAGGTTTTCTGCTGATCTGGCCCGGTGACCTAGTTTTTGACCCCAAGTGACCCAGTTTCAAACTTGACCTAGATTTAATAGAGGCAAACATTTTGAGCAAGTTTCATCAAGATTGGGTCAAAACTATGACCTCTAGAGTGTTAACAAGTTTTTCCTTTGATTTGACCTGGTGACCTAGTTTTTGACCCCAAGTAACCCAGTACCGAACTTGACCTAGATTACATAGAGGCAAACATTCTGACCAAGTTTCATCAAGATTGGGTCAAAACTGTGGCCTCTAGAGTGTTTACAAACTAATTGTTGACGACGAACGACAGACGACGGACGACGACGGACATAGGGTGATGACAATAGCTCACCCTGAGCTTTTGCTCAGGTGAGCTAAAAATAGATTTTCAAGATGGCTGCCATGGCGGCCACCTTGGATTTCCGAGCGGAACCATTTTAGCTATTTTTGATCTACGTCACCCCGATGATTCCTACCAAGTAAATTGGCCCAGGGGTGTAGGAGGAGTAGGCTTTTAAAGCAACTGTTGATGCCGCATGACGCACAACGGACGACGGACATTGACTGACCACAATAGCTCACCATGAGCACTTCGTGCTCAGGTGAGCTAATAATTACTTAGAAACTGACCTAAACGGAAAAACTTAAAAAAGTCACTGGATAGAAAAATATACATCACCTTGAAATCATCAAGACAAACATTTTGAGCAAGATTCATAATGATCACTTCAAAAATGTGACCTCTAGATCATCAACAAGGTTTTCCTTTGATTTGGCCTGGTGACCTAGTTTCTGATATCAAGTGACTCAGTTTTAAACTAGACCTAGAAATCATCAAGACAAACATTTTGAGCAATATTTATGATGATTATTTAAAAATTTGACCTCTGGAGTGTTAACAAAGTTTTCTGCTGATTTGGCCTGTTGACCTAGTTTTTTACCCCATGTGACCCAGTTTTGAACTTGACCTAGAATTCATCAAGACAAACATTTTGAGCAAGATTCATGATGATTGCTTCAAAAATGTGACCGCTAGAGTGTTAACAAAATTTTCTGCTGACTTGGCCTGGTGGCCTAGTTTTTGACCCCAAGTGACCCAAATTTGAACTTCTTAGAACTCATCAAGACAAACATTTTGAGCAAGATTCATGGTGATTGCTTCAAAACTGTGACTATACCCCGTGACCCAGTTTCAAACTTGACCTAGAAATCATCATGACAAACATGTTGAGCAAGATTCATGATGATCACTTCAAAAATGTGACCTCTAGAGCATCAATAAGGTTTTCCTTTGATTTGGCCAGGTGACCTAGTTTCTGATATCAAGTGACCCAGTTTTAAACTAGACCTAGAAATCATCAAGTCGAACATTTTGAGCAATATTTATGATGATTATTTAAAAAATATGACCTCTGGAGTGTTAACAAAGTTATCTGCTGATTTGGCCTGATGACCTAGTTTTTGACCCCATGTAACCCATTTTTGAACTAGACCTAGAAATCATCAAGACAAACATCTTGAGTAAATTCATGATGATTGCTTCAAAAATGTGACCGCTAGAGAACAAAATTTTCTGCTGATCTGGCCTGGTGACCTAGTTTTTGACCCCAAATGAGCCAGTTTCGAACTTGACTTAGAACTCATCAAGACAAACATTTTGAGCAAGATTCATGATGATTGCTTCAAAAATGTGACCGTTGGAGTGTTAACAAGGTTTTCTGCTGATCTGGCCCGGTGACCTAGTTTTTGACCCCAAGTGACCCAGTTTCAAACTTGACCTAGAAATCATCATGACAAACATGTTGAGCAAGATTCATGATGACTGCTTGAAAAATGTGACCACTAGAGTGTTAACAAGGTTTTCAGCTGATTTGGCCAGGTGACCTAGTTTTTAATCTAAGGTGACCCAATTTCGAACCTGACCTCGAAATCATCAAGACAAACATTTTGAGCAAGATTCATGAGGACTGCTTAAAAAATGTGACCGCTAGAGTGATAACAAGGTTTTCCTCTGATATGGCCAGGTGACCTAGTTTTTTACCCCAGGTGACCCAGTTTCAAATTTGACCTAGAAATCATCAAGACAAACATTTTGAGCAAGATTCATGATGATTGCTTCAAAAATGTGACCGCTAGAGTGTTAACAAAATTTTCTGCTGATTTGGCCTGGTGACCTAGTTTTTGATCCCAAGTGACCCAGTTTTAAACTTGACCTAGAACTCATTAAGGCAAATATTTTGAGCAAGATTCATGATAATTGCTTCAAAAATGTGACTGCTAGAGTGTTAACAAGGTTTTCTGCTGATCTGGCCCGGTGACCTAGTTTTTGACCCCAAGTGACCCAGTTTCAATCTTGACCTAGAAATCATCAAGACAAACATGTTGAGCAAGATTCATGATGATTGCTTGACCTAGAACTCATCAAGACAAACATTTTGAGCAAGTTTCATGATGATTGCTTGAAAAATGTGACCACTAGAGTGTTAACAAGGTTTTTCGCTGATTTGGCCAGGTGACCTAGTTTTTGACCCCAGGTGATCCAGTTTCGAACTTGACCTAGAAATCATCAAGACAAACATTTTGAGCAAGATTCATGATGATTGCTTAAAAAATGTGACCACCAGTGTTAACAAGGTTTTCTGCTGACTTGGCCTGGTGACCTAGTTTTTGACCCCAAGTGATCCAGTTACGAACTTGACCTAGATTTTATAGAGGCAAACATTGTGAGCAAGTTTCGTGAAGATTGGGTCAAAACTAAGACCTCTTGAGTGTTAACAAGTTTTTCCTTTGATTTGACCTGGTGACCTAGTTTTTGACCCCAATTAACCCAGTATCGAACTTGACCTAGATTTCATAGAGGCAAACATTCTGAGCAAGTTTCATCAAGACTGGATCATACTTCCTTGATTGAGGATGAATCAGAATGTATAGATAAGCATCTGTCAGCTCTATGGACAGAGCCCAGTCATTGACTAGAATCGATTGTCGTATTGACTTGACTGTCTCCATTCTGAAAGGTTGTTATGTACTCATTTGATAAAGAAAGATCTATTACAGGACGTAACTTTCAGTTCTTGTTTTGGACAATAAATATCTGGTAATAAAAACCGGGAGTTCCCGGATCTTGTACCCTTTCCACTGCCAGTGTCTGGAGGAGTTCCGTTATCTCTTCTAGTAATAACCGGGTGGAAGATTGACAGACTTATCGGAACTGATGAAAGTTGGGGGAGTTGAATTGAATGGTATCTTGAAACCGTCTTGTATGATAGAGAGGACCCATTTGTTTTGCGTTAATTCTCCCCATTGTTCCACAAAGTGGGCCAATCTTCCTCCCACTGGAATATCTGGGCGTGGTAAGATAGGCAGTGGAAAGTTGGGGGAGTTGAATTGTTTGGTATCTTGAAACCGTCTTGTATGATAGAGAGGACCCATTTGTTTTGCGTTAATTCTCCCCATTGTTCCACAAAGTGGGCCAATCTTCCTCCCACTGGAATATCTGGGCGTGGTAAGATAGGCAGTGGAAAGGGTTGGCAGGCAGTGGAAAGGGTTGGCTTTTAGAACTTTGTGGAGGATGAGGCATGTTTGGAGGAGGGGAACTGCTTTGAATTACTACTCCTCTTGGAAAAGTCCTTCCTTGTACTGGAAGTAAAGAACTGAGATTGACCTTTAGACCTGTAAGGCTGGTTCTGTTTAGATCTGTAAGTCTTAGTCAGCTGTCTATTTTTCTTAAACACTCCTGTAGCCCAGAAAGCTGATTTTTGTTGTTGTATATTAACATTGGTAGAGGAAAAACCTTTGCTGTTGCGCTTCGCTATTAGTCTTTGCTACTTCCTTAATTCTGTTGTCAAACATGTTTGTAGAATTGATGGGAGCATTTCTCAGTTCATGATTGCAATTTTTCATCAATAGTTTTGATGTGGCTATAGCTGTGTCTCGTCTAGCCTGAAACAATTCTGTGGCCAAAATAGTTGACATGGCAGTAGCATGTTTTATTGATTTGGCCACAGCTTACAAGAGTCTGGACAAGGCGTTGACTGACATGGATTCTTGTTGGAGACAAGAGATAAGCTGCTGAAGAGAATAAATCAGCATGCAAGTTAATCGCCACTAATTTACGAGCTCTCTTTTCCCAGCATTCTAAATTTCTCATTGGAACGGAATATCTTCCTCTACTAGACATGTCTAGTAGCGAGGCTTCAGATTCTAGTTGAAGAAGATTTTCCATTGGAAAATACTGTTTCTGGCTTTTGTAATATTTCATAGGACCCAAAGATGACACTAAATTTTGAGAACATATCCAGTCTTTACCAAAGTTTTCCATACTTAATTTATTCTGGATAAACTTGGTAGTATTTTCCACCAGTTTTGACTGAGGAAGAACTAATAACGGAGTTGTTCTATCCCAGATAATGGTTTAGCATGAGTGTGTTCTTCCCAAGGTTTCGGACACAATTCCTGCGGTAAAAGTCTAAAAACTTCATTGATTGCCTTGTCAAAGGACCAGTCTCTACTTCTGAATCAGAACCTGAATCCTCACCACATTATTGGAATGTGTAATTGGTGTCTCGTCAATGTTCCTGACAGGTTGTGCCGTGCAACCTGAGGAGATTGTCTTGGCCTTTTATATCTACCACAATCATTTATGGATTCTGAGGAAGAGGAAGAAGATGATCTTCTCCTCTTTTTATGTTAGTGTCTTCTCTTCTTTTTATGTTAGTGTCTGGACCTCTTTGATTTTCTGCTTCTCTTATGAGAAGACAAAGAGGAAGAGCTAGAAGAGGAAGAAGATGAAGAAGATCTATATCTTCTCCTCATCTAAGACTTGTGTTTTGGTTTAGGCTGGTCTCTCATACTTTGTCTAGGTTGAGATATTTGCCTAATAAGGGGTTGCCAAGTGTTAGCACGAGGAGCAATGATAATGCTTGGATCCGACATGGCACTAACGTCTGGCTCCAATGGTATCAATAATCTCTGAGAACTTCTAGAGTTCTGAGGCTCATTATTTAATGATTGCTCAGAACTCTTACATGTCTGGCTTTACTCCCGGTAATCAGTGCCAGGCACTTGTTGCCTGATGACCGGTGCCTGGTAAATTCACTGGTGCCCAGTGCCCAGTTGACTGGTTGCCAGGTGACTGGTGCCTGTTGACTGAATGAGTGGTGCCCGGTGACTGATGACTGGTGACTGGTGCCTGGTGCTCGGTTCCAGGTAATCACTGCTTGATGACCGGTGTCTGGATGACCGGTGACTGGTGCCTGGTATCAGATGACCTGTGACTGGTTGCTGGTGCCTGGTTGACTGGTGCCTGGTAGCCAGGTGCATGGTTGACTGGTGATAGGATGCCCCATGCCTGGTTGACCTGTGCCTGGTTTGCCAGTGCCTGGTTGACTGGTGTCAGGTGAAGCTGACTGGTGCCTGGTGACCGGTGCCTAGTGGACTTATACTTTGGACGCTTTCAGCACCCATATAGTTGCCACCCAGATGGGTCTTACCCACGGCAGTAAAGCCCTGTGGGGTGGTGCTTCCATCTTGACAAGAGTTGTCCTCAGATGCATCTGAATGAACAACCTTTTCTTTTTTCTTCTTAGCCAGCTTCTTCTTCATGGTGGATTTTCTTGCAGAATAAGTCATCTTCTTGGGCCATAGCTTACAAGTGGAACAAGTAGATAACCTATAACAAGAAGAACAAGATAAGCATGTTGTATGATTATCCCACCATGCTTTAATATGCCCACAATCGCCGCAATCAATCGCCATGAAAAGTCGCGAAAATGTATGATATGGAAAAACAATCAATAATAACAAAAAATTGACAATCGATTTAAAGACAGAAATAAGATCTTCAGTGGAAGGAATGATAAAGGAACACAGGAATAACAAGGATTAAGAAAACAAACCGCAGAAAAGAAAGAAAATATAGATTTATCACCTGCTGAAAAATCCTTGTTTACTTTCTTTGTCCACAGAAAAGAAACTGACAGATGATCAAAAGAGCGGGAAGAGTGACATCACACATGTAACTGCCTAAGGGACCTTCTGGATTAAGACTCTTAAAATGTCGTTTTTTCTGTGGAGAGTCTGAAATACAGACTAGAATAGCACAATATCTATAGGTTAATGTATTAAGCAGTTAAAATATCTGAAACGGTTTCTAACTTACAGGGCAGACACTAGTACATGGTAGAAATGGCTATTTTCAATATTTACGATGTTCAACGGGCCGTAACTCCAAATGTAGATTAACTAGATTGATTGTGTTGGGGTTTAACGACACGTCAACCCTTGTCGGTCATTTTGTGTCATCTCCCAGAGAAAGGGAGAAAAGAGATAGAAGAGATAGTAGAGGAGATGTAAGAGAGGGACAGGGAAGAAAGCGGAACAGGAATCAAAGTGAAGAAACAGAAGAAATAACAAGAGGCCCATGGGCAAAGCTTGCTCACCTGATTGACATAGCCATTGCAGATATACAGATGTTATGCAACATTTTTCCAATCCTATCACTGCAACTAATGAAAGGATCATCATTATACCCCCAGCATACGAAGTATGCAATGGGGGTATATAGTTTTTGTCTTTTCTGTGTGTCTGTCTGTCAGTCAGTCAGTCAGTCTGTTAACATTTATTTTGTGTCAAAGATATCTCAGGAACTACTTTACCTAGAAACTTGAAATTTTGTACACATGACAAGTATGACTAGTTGTATTGTGGGAAAGAAAATAAGGGCCATGGGGGCCAGGTCCCTTAGAGTTATTTCCCTTTGTTGTTCTTGCTATTAAATTTTGTATTTTTCTTAATAATTTCTATACCGGTTTTCAGATTTTAATGAAATTTATTTTACACATACACCTTTATGCACTACACATGTGATATGAAAACAAGGGCTTCAGGGCCAGGTTTATTAGAGTTATATCCCTTTTTTATATTTCATTATTTTGATATGCATTTATTTTGTGTCAATTTTGTGTCAAAGATATCTCACTAACTACTTTACCTAGAAACTTGAAATTTTGTACACATGACAAGTATGACTAGTTGTATTGTAGGAAAGAAAATAAGGGCCATAGGGCCAGGTCCCTTAGAGTTATTTCCCTTTGTTGTTCTTGCTATTAAATTATGTATTTTTCTTAATAATTTCTATACCCGTTTTCAGATTTTAATGAAATTTATTTTACACATACACCTTTATGCACTACACATGTGATATAAAAATAGGGGCTTCAGGGCCAGGTTTATTAGAGTTATATCCCTTTGTTATATTTCATTATTTTGATATGCATTTATTTGTGTCAAAGATATGTCAGGAACTACTTTACCTAGAAACTTGAAATTTTGTACACATGACAAGTATGACTAGTTGTATTGTGGGAAAGAAAATAAGGGCCATGGAGCCAGGTCCCTTAGAGTTATTTCTCTTTGTTGTTCTGGCTATACTGATGGCCATGGCCGGGGGTATTAGTGAGCATATGCTCACTTCATAGTCTAGTTTAAGCAGTTCTTAGTTTTGAAAAAGAATATATGGGCATGACAGTCAATGGAGTGTGATCATTTGAACAAACTCTCAATCACATGTCAACAGTAGGATCAATGTGAAATTTGGTGGAAATTGGCAAAGTGGTTTCTGAAGAGTTGTTTAACAATATCAGGATGTTATACATGTTAACAGCACAGGGGCAGGGAAATATAATAAACGTCAAAAAGATTCCCTTTGGAAACAAAGAACTCACTATGGATTAAGAAATGGAAGTCTCGGTTTTATTGACTCTTGATAAGCAGTAATGAAGTTTGCAACACTGCTTATTGTGGTTTTGGAAGAGCTGTCATTTAAAAAATTCATTTTTTTTTTTAAATTTAATGTTACCATGGCAACCAAACAAAACTGTCACTGGTCATAAAACATATAAATTGGGTAGACAATCATCCAATGATCATAACTGCCAAATATGGTTCACATTATTTAAATGGTTATGGAGAAAATGCAATTTAACCATTTTCTCATATAAGTCCATGGGAGTTTTCTGTTGCCATGGCAACCAAACCAAGAGACAGATTGGCAGTTATGATCACTGGATGAACCATTTTCCCATTATAAGTCAATGGTAGCTTTCTGTTGCCATGGCAACCAAACCAAGAGCCAGATCACCATAATTTTACCTATTTTTAAAGGCCCCTAACCAAGCAACATTCTTACCAAGTTAGGGACAAATCGCTTCAATGGGTTTGGAGTTGTCGTTTGAAAGTGTTAACGGACGGACCGACAACCGGACGGATGGACAGTCGGACGGCGTCATTCCAAAATACGTCCGCTTTTTTCAAAACGGGCATATAAAAAGTGAGAGACCAAACTTTTCATAACCCTATCAAATGAACTACTAATTTAATTTCTACTTACATCAACTCCCAGCTGAGCATTAAAGATGTCTAAAAGATTTCGTTGAACTTGGTATTTACTGACTGTGTATTCATCTGAGGTATCTATATCATATGCTGACTCTAGACACTGAATGGCAACTGAAAATCCAATTAAAACACTTTAGCCATAGCTGGAGATAAGAGGGACATCCACGTAAATATGTTGTGATGGACTCATCAAAAGCACCTCTCCAAGACATTTCTAATGAATACCTGCAACATACCTTTTCACAGAGAAATAAGAATATAGATCGAACTTTGGTGAAGTTGATATCGCACCTGCCTCCCCCAAAAAGTAATGTTAACCTGCCTCCCCATAAAAAGTAAAGTTTGAAGAGATCCACTTAAAAGATAACCCACCATCTATTCACTTTTATGCAATGTGGGACTATACACTTTCATGCAATATGAGACTGAAATTTGAAAAAGTTTAAAAATTGGAAAAAGTGATAAAAATTAATGATGATTATATGCAAACCATATGCATACCTTCAGACCATAAAAAAAAAGATATGCAAAAGTTCCCAAAAATCAATATTAAATTGCATGAGAAGTTGCGCTCAAAATGTACCAACTGTCTATACACTTTCATAAAACCTAAGGTAAGAAAATGACTATTTTAACAAAGTGGATAAAGTGACAAAAATAAATTCAAAAATTATATCCAAATCACATCCACATCTGCAGACCCTGAAATAAACATGTGCAAAGTTTCAACAAGAGCTCCGCCAAGCAGGCATTATACGCCCTTGGCAAGTAAAAAGATGCAGCACATAAACTGGCTCCTGTATAATTCAGCGCTCCATATATAAACTATAAGTGGAATTACAAAAAAAAAATAATAAAAAATTTTCATTGGGGCATAGCTCTGCTGATATTTGGTGAACTGTAACCTAAGGGTCCAAGCTGACCCAGAAATTTTCTCCCTCCTGGGAAATAGGGAGAAGTTTGCTGCTTCTAGGGAGAAGTGCTTTCAGACAGAGGACACACCACAGAAGCATTGCTACATTATAAGCTCATATGAGCCTTTGGCTGATTTGTTTTTCCTATACTTCAATATCAGACCAAACAATAACAAAACAAAAATAAGCAACCAAAAAAAAAAAAAAAAAAAAAAACAAATGCTGCGAGAAATTTTTTTGTAAACCATTAACTTGTTTTATACTGATTTTATTTTCGTTCTTCAAGGAAGCAAACTCAGAAGAGTATTAAAAAAAAAAAAAAAAAAAAATCCAAAAAGAATTATGTTTATAAGTTTTGATATTAGTCAAGCTTCTTAATTCTGTATCATTTAATAAATGTATTTATAAAGATTTAATACTAAAAAAAAAAAAAAATAACTTGCCAATATGGCCATAACTTTAATTATTTGCAAAAAATATACCTATTATAAAATAACATTTGCACACTATTACCTCTAAACAATATGCTGCGAAAAGTTTACAAAAACTTTCAAAAGGGCATAACTCTGCAAATATTTGGTGCACTGTAACCTTGAAATAATATGCACTGCTCCACATTTATGAAGTTTCAGCTTGATCGGATGTAAATTGTAGGAGGATTTAGCCAGAAACGAAAAATTAATAGAAATTTTCAAAGGGGTTTAACTCTGCTAATATTTGGTGGACTGTAATCTTGAAATAATATGCCCTGCTCCACATCATGGTCTAACTACAAATCAAGTTTCAGCTTGATCGGATGTAAACTGTAGGAGGAGTTAGCCGGAAACGAAAAGTTTACAAGAATTTTCAAAGGGACATAACTCTGCCAATAATTGGTGCACTGTAATCTCAAAATAATATGTGCTGCTCCACATCATCTTGTAACTATTTATGAAGTTTCAGCTTGATCTGATGTAAACTGTAGGAGGATTTAGCCAGAAACGAAAAATTAATAGAAATTTTCAAAGGGGTTTAACTCTGCTAATATTTGGTGGACTGTAACCTTGAAACAATATGCGCTGCTCCACATCATGGTCTAACTAAAAATCAAGTTTCAGCTTGATCGGCTGTAAACTGTAGGAGGAGTTAGCCGGAAACGAAAAGTTTACAGAAATTTTCAAAGGGGCATAACTCTGCTAATATTTGGTGAACTGTAACCTCGAAACAATATGCGCTGCTCCACATCATGGTCTAACTATAAATGAAGTTTCAGCTTGATCGGATGTAAAATGTAGGAGGAGTTAACCGGAAATGAAAAGTTTACAAAAATTTTCAAAGGGGCAGAGCTCTGCAAACATTTGGTGGCCTCTAACCTCGAAACAATATGCGCTGCTCCACATCATGGTCTAACTATATACCAAGTTTCAGCTTGATCGGATGTAAACTGTAGGAGGACTTATCCGGAAACAAAAAAGTTTACGGACGGACGCCATACCCCGTAACATAATACGTCCCGTTTTTCAAATGGGTGTATAAAAAGTCCAGTATAAAGTTGTATGAGGAGTTGCGATCACAAGATACCCACTGTCTATACACTTTCATAGAATCTGAGGTCCAAAAATGACAAAGTTCACAAAGTAGAACA
Organism: Anodontia alba; assembly: GCA_964016985.1. NCBI lineage: Eukaryota > Metazoa > Mollusca > Bivalvia > Lucinida > Lucinidae > Anodontia > Anodontia alba. Next base: position 60,562,735 of record OZ024825.1, read on the forward strand.
AGAGGCCAATGGGCCACAACGTTCACATGAGTTAACTGCTGTAAGTTAAACAATTTTTGAGATATCATGCTTACAAGGTTAAAATGCTGAAATTTTCGAAGGGCCGCAAGTAAAAAAAAAAAAAAAAAAAAAAAAAAGATTTTTTTCCAAAGTTAATTGGGTCATATTATCCTGTCCTTTAAAGGGGTTTCTTTTCCTATTTTTAGCTCTGGCAACCAGTTTGTTCAGCAGAACAGAACCATCTTAGCAATTCTGTTAAATGGGCATAATAAGAGGAACATTGATGTGAAATTATTTTGAAATCTGGCCACTGGCCATGGAGATGTTGTTTAAAAGTTTTTCTGCTTTGAGCTCTGGCGATCATTTTGTTCAGCAAAGCAGAACCATTTTGGCAATTTTGGTAAAGGGGATAAGAGGAACATTTCTGTGAAATCTTTTTGAAATCAGGCCACTGGCCAAGGAGAAGATGTTTAAAGTTTTTTTTTTTTTTTTTTTCTATTTTTAGCTCTGGCAGCCATTTTGTTCAGCTGAGCAGAACTATTTTAGCAATTTTGGTAAAGTGCCATAAGAGGAACATTTCTGTGAAATTACTTTAAAATCGAGACACTGGCTGTGGAGGAAATGTCTTTTCAAGGTTTTTTTTCTATTCTAAGCTCTGGCCGCCATTTTGTTCAGCCAAGCGGAACCATTCTAGCAATTTTGGTAGAGAACCATTGGAGGAAGAGTTCTGTTCAAATATTTTGAAATCAGGCCATTAACCAAGGACGAGATGTCGTTTGAAGAATTTCTATTTTTAGCTCTGGTGACCATCTTGTTCAATGGAGCGGAACCATTGCGGCCATCTTGGATTTCCAATCAACACAATTTTAGCTCATTTCGATCCAGAAGTTATCCTGTTGCTACAGAGCAAGTTTCAGCTCAAAGCAACCAAAGGTTTGGGAAGAGATGTCGAAAACTGATTTTCAAGATGGTGGCTGTGGTGGCCATCTTGGATTTTCTATCGGCTCATTTACCTATTTTGGGTCTACTAAGCACCCTAATGCTCATCATCAAGTTTGGATTCAAGTGGATTATAGAGATGTCAAAAATATGAATTCTCAACATTTTTCCCATATAAATGTATAGGGCCCATAAAAATGAAGTTTTTTAAAAGTAAAACATATTTTAACGAGTAATACTTAACCTATAGATAATGTGCTATTCTATTCTGTTATTCACCCCCTCCACAGAAAAACGACCTTTCAGTCATGATAAAGTCTTAATTCAGAAGGTCCCTTTAAACAGTTACCTGTATGACGTAGTTCCTCCCACTCAAATGATCACGTGTCAGTTTCTTTTATGTGTAAAACAATACACAATTAGGAGAAAAGAGCAAGGGAAGGGAGGTGGGACGATAAATACTTATCTATAGGTTAAGTATTACTCGTTAAAATATGTTTTACTTTTAAAAAACTTCATGTTAACTTCGTAATACATTAACCTATAGATAATGTGCTAGAATTTGTAGAATAGGAGGGAGGATTTCTCCTAATAAGTTAGTCCCAACTTCTGAATTAAGACTTAGTAAAAAGATTTATTTTTATATATAATGAGGACATAATTAGTGCTTAAGGCAATAATAAGGTCCTTTAATCAAGGATAAAGTAGTCCAGGGTTAAGATATATATATATAATAAAGGTATAATATAATATAATTAGTACCTTTCTAGTATAGCATCAGGTGTAGGGGGCTGTTGATGTTGTCTACACATCCATAGCTGATTGCTGTTGGTCCCCCACCACTTTTTGGGCCACTACAATGGGGCCCAAACTTTGAAGATTCTCTGCTTGTTGAGACATGTCTCTAAGATAGAATTTGGCGAAAGTTGATGAACTATTCCAAACCGCTGCTTGAAGTATATCATTGAGAGGAACTTTGTTGAAGAAAGCCCAAGAAAAGGAAAGAGCTCTAACTTCATGAGCTTTGATTTTAAGGAAAGAGATGTCTCGTTTAGTGAGTTTCCTATAGGCAAGTTTAACAGTGTAAGATATCCATCTCAAGATAGTATCTTTAGAAATATCCTTATTGCCTTTGATAGGAAGAAAGAGTCTAGTTCTGTTCTGGCGATAAGATCTAGTCATTTTGAGATAGAATTTCAGAGCCCTAACAGGGCAAAGAAGTCTGTCAGTATGTTCCCATTTACATATTCGAGCAAGACTAGGAACAACAATAGGATCTGGTTTAACAGAAAGAAGCTGGTTTTTTGCTAAAAAGCCAGATTTAAGAATCAAGGAAACTGAACCATCAGATTGATTAAATCTTAAATGTTGTGAATCCATAGCCAGAGCATGTATTTCACTACACCTTTTAGCAGTGGCAAGAGCTAAGAGAAAGGCTGTCTTAATAGTAACGTGAAATTTAGAAGCCTTATCAAGAGGTTCAAAAGGTGGTTTTTGTAGACATACTAAAACCCACGATAAGTCCCATTTAGGTGTAAGAGATCTTTGTACTGGTCGTTGAAGTTCAAAAGATCTGATAAGTTCAGATAAGACTGGATTAGATCTGATTCTATTACCAGTTTTGAATTTTAAAGTGTTAGAGATCATAGATCTATAACCTTTAATAGTACTAATCTGACATTTCTTTTCCGAAAAAAGAAAGATTAAGAAATTGGTTATAACTGTAATAGGGGCCAAGATCGGATTAACCTTTTTTGTATAACACCAATTAGAGAAGATGGTCCATTTTGCATCGTAGACTTTTTGTGTAGATGCTCTTCTTGATCTGGAGACAAAATCTGCAACGTTTTGTGAAAATTTCTTATCTCTGATTGATTGTTTGATAACTCCCAAGCGTGAAGGTCGAGAATTGGGAGGTTTTGATGGACAAATCTTCCTTTGGATTGAGTCAGTAGTCTTGGAATTAGTGGCAGACGAATCGGGGCTGACACTAATAGAAGAAGAAGTTCTGAGAACCACTGCTGTTGTGGCCAGAACGGAGCTATGAGAACTATTCTGCACTGATGCTGTCGGATTTTCTCTAGAACAGCAGGTATCAGAATAAAAGGAGGAAAAGCATATGCATGAAGATGATTCCAGTCCATGGACAGAGCATCTATCGCTAGTGCTTTGTAGTCTTGTACTGGAGAGACATATAATGGGAGTCTGTGGTTGAATCTTGTCGCAAACAGATCCACATTTGGGAAGTTGAGCATCTGGAATACTGAATTCGCAACTGTTTGATCCAGAGCCCATTCTGTCTTGATAGGTTTGTCTAGTCTTGAGAGGCAGTCTGCAAGAATGTTGAATTTGCCTGTGATGTGACGAATTCTGATAACTATGTTTTGTTCCAGGCACCAATTGAGTATTTTCCAAACTTCTACGCAAAGATTGGGGGAATGAGTGCCACCCTGTTTGTTGATATATGAGACCACCGTTGTGTTGTCTGTGGATATCATGATGCAAGAATGGTGAATAAATGTTTTGGCTTGTTTCAGTGCTAATCGTATGGCCATCATTTCTAACATATTGATATGGAGCTGGGATTGGTTTTCTGTCCAGCGACCATGAAAGGACAGTGTTGTCGGCTCTAAATGAGCTCCCCATCCGTAATGACTGGCATCCGTATAAAGGAAGAATTCGGGGTCTGGAGGATGGATAGAAGTCCCTGTCTCGAATCGAATGGGGTTTATCCACCATTGTAAGTGAGATCGAATCGTACCGTTTATCGAGATCGGGTGATCGAGAGGAAGAATATGAGGTTTCCAGACAGACAGCAGGCACATCTGAAGAGGACATAAGTGCAGTCTGCCTAGGAGAACAAGGTCTGCTGCAGCAATGAGTTTGCCCAAAAGGGAAAGGAAAGTTCGTGCCGATACATGTTTGTCTGACATTATTTTCTTGATTGTTAGAATTAGGTTCTGTACACGATCCGCTGGGACCCTGACTAAATTTTGTTGCGTCAGAAATTCTATACCTATGAAGGTGAATTTCTGAGCAGGAAAGAGATCTGACTTCTTGAGATTTGGCAGAAAACCTAAGCTTTGGATAGTTTGAATGCAAAAGTTTGTCTGAGTAATCAGTCGGTTACGAATCAGATTTTTTATCAGCCAATCATCTAGGTATGGAAAAACTGATATGGCACGTTGGCGTAGAAAAGCTGCAATAACGTCCATCAGTTTCGAAAAAAATTAACGGACTTAGGGACATTCCGAACGGCAGGGCCGAAAAGTGATATACTTGATCTTCGTGTACGAAGCGAAGATACTTCCTGGATTGATGATGTATCGGCACATGTAGGTATGCATCTGTTAAGTCTATGGAGACAGCCCAATCGTTGAGTCTCATCGCTTGTCTTACCGATTTGACTGTTTCCATTTTGAATGCTTGTTTCTCTATGTATCGGTTTAATAAAGACAGGTCTATTATTAAACAAAACTTTCCATTCTTTTTTGGCACAAGGAATATCCGGGAATAAAAGCCTGGAGTTCCCGGATTCTGTACCCTTTCCACTGCCCGTTTGTTGAGAAGGTTTTCGATCTCTTCTCTGAGAAACGGGGAGGAGGATTGACTCATTCTGATCGGAACAGATGACAAAGGAGGAATTTTGATGAATGGTATCCTGAATCCGTTTCGTACGATAGAGAGGACCCATTTGTTGTCTGTTATTTCCTCCCATTTTTCCGCAAAATGGGCCAATCATCCTCCCACTGGAATGTCCGCGAGCGGAAGAGCAGGCAGTGGAAAGGGCGGCTCTTCATAATCTTGCGTAGGAAGAGGCAGGTTTAGAGGAGGGGAACTGATGGATGTTACCAGTCCTCTTGATATTATCTTTTTTAGTGTGAAAAGATGAGCTTTGAGGAATATTTTTGGACCTATACGATTGCGTAGGTTTAGGTCTGGATGTTGTTTGTTTAGCAGGATATTTAGGTATCTTGAAAGCTCTGCTCTGAGAAGGAGGCTTAAAAGAATGAGATTGTGACTGAATGGATGTAGAAGCTAAAAACCTTTGCTGTTGAGCTTCGAAGTTTGATTTAGCTATTTCTTTTATCCTGCCGTCAAATAAGGATTTCGAGTTAATAGGAGCGTTCCTTAATTCGTATGTGGAATTGTCGAGAAGTAGTTTAGACGAAGCTAGGGCTGCGTCCCTCCTAGCTTGGAATAATTCAGTAGTTAAAAGTGTAGACATGGCAGTAGCATGTTTAATCGATTTGGCTACGGCCTCCAGAAGTCTGGAAAGGGCCGCAACCGACATCGATTCCTGTTGTAATGGAAGGAAGGCAGCTGAAGAAAATAGATCAGCATGTGAATTAATGGAGACTAGTTTTCTAGCCTTCCTTTCCCATGCTTCCAGATTCTTCAGCGGAATGGAAGCTCTTCCTTTATTAGAAATGTCTAGGAGAGACGCATCCGCTTCTAATTGAGGGATATTGTCTGTTGGCAAATATTGGTTTTGGCTCTTGTAGAATTTAGTCGGAGCAAGAGCCGAAAGCAAGCTTTGCGGGCATATCCAATCTCTTGAACATTTGTCTGAGTCTAGTCTATTTTGAATGTATTTTGTTGTATTTTCTACTAATTTGGATTATGGAAGGACAAGAAAAGGAGTGGAACGAGACTCCATTAATTGTTTGATCCCAGAGAGAGGTTTTAATGGTGCTTGATCTTGCTGAGTTTTGGGACATAACTCAGGAGGAAGAAGCCGGAAGACCTCGTTAATCGCACGATCAAAGGACCAGACTTCTGATTCAGTTTCCGAATCTGACTCCTTGTTCTGTTGAGTGAGATTCGGTTGAAACTGATCATAATTAATAGGTTGATTAGTGACTGGACTAAAATTAGTCTCCTCAGGTTGTATTGGAGTTGGCGTTTGAACAACCTGGGGAGATTTATGAGCCCTTGTGTATCTACCAATGTCAAGTTGAGATTGGGAGGAATTTGATGAAGAAGAAGGCGTCATCGATCGTCTTCTTCTCTTTTTATGAGAGTGCTTAGATCTCTTTGAATTTTTCTTTCGCCGAGAAGAACTTAAAGCGTCTGATCTAGAAGTAGAAAAAGAAGAAGAGGACGATCGATGTCTTCTTCTCTTTTTAGATTTATGCTCTCTTTTTGACTGATCCTTTCTTGAAGGTCTGGAGATAGTTAAATCAGTTGAATTAGGAGGCTCAATCATTACACTCGGATCCGAGACCTGCGAAAAATCAGGTTCGAGTGGAATTATCTGTCTAGAGGAAGAAGCTGGATTAGGAAGTTCTAATCTTTCAGAACGTCCATATCCAGGAATTAAAACATTAGATAGTCTGTGGACACTACCATATGAAATATGGCTACTTATGGACGGAGTGTAGCTTTGTACAGGCACATTTATAGGTATATAACCAGGCGGAATTTGTGTTTGTAGGTCATATGCGAATGACTGTAAACCAATGCCTGGTTGACTGGAGCCTAGTTGACTGGTGCCTGGTTGACTGGTGACTGGTTGACCGGTGACTGGATGACCGGTGACTGGATGACCTGTGACTGGATGACCGGTGATAAGTTGCCCAGTGACTGGTGACTGGTTGACTGGTGACTGGTTGACCGGTGACTGGATGACCGGTGACTGGTGACTGGTGACTGGTGGGCTTAATGCCCGGTCAGACTCTAAGTCCGCCGGGCTGCCACCTTGATGGGTCCTGCCCCGAGCAGTATAGCTATGAGGGGCGGTGCTCCCATCAACTGTCCTACTGTCAGACATGTCTGACTGGGACTTCTTGGTTTTCTTTGATTTCTTCTGTTTTCTTCTCTGCATCATTACTGATTTTCTAGTGGCATGAAGACGTCTTCTTTCTGCTAGATTCCAAACTTTTGCTGTCCAGGAACTGCAAATAGAACACGGAGAGATACGTGTGCAAGAATTACAAGTTAAAGAAGATAGATGTGTATCCCATTTAGCTTTTAAATGGCCACAGTTGCCGCGGGCGAAATACATCAACTGACGCAGAAACAAAGGAAGAAATTTAACATTGAGAAAACAAGAAATCTAAAATCGATATTTCGAAAATAAGTACATAGATAGTAGAAGGAGTGAATATAGAACCAGAGAAAGTCAAGGATATAAAAATTTTAACCGTGTAGAATAAATTTAATCCATTTTTTCTAACACAGAATAATAATCCTTGAACAATTCACAGTCCAAAGAAAAGAAACTGACACGTGATCATTTGAGCGGGAGGAACTACGTCATACAGGTAACTGTTTAAAGGGACCTTCTGAATTAAGACTTTATCACGACTGACAGGTCATTTTTCTGTGGAGGGGGTGAATAACAGAATAGAATAGCACATTATCTATAGGTTAATGTATTACGAAGTTAAAATGCAAGGGGAAGCAAATTTGACCTTGCCGTAAAAAGGTCAAATGTCAACGTAGGACCTCCATTTTAGCAATTTTGGTAGATCTCCTGTCCCTGATGATTTGTGCCAAGATTAGGCCCAAGGGCTTATTTGGTTCTGGAAAAGAAGATTTTTAAAGGTTTTTACCATATATGGGCATGGCAGCCATCCTGGTAAATGAACCATGACCATTTTAGCTACCTTTCGTTCCCCTGCCCCAAGGAGGCTCCATATGAAATTTGTGCAACATTGGCCCAGAGGCTTCAGAGCAGAAGTTATTTGAAATTATCAACATTTTTTCCATACATATGTTTTGGGCCCATACAAATGCATAAGGAAGCAAACTTGACCTCGTCGTAAAAAGGTCAAACATCAATGTACAACCTTCATTTTAGCAACATTGGTAGATCTCACGTCCCTGATAATTTGTGGAAATATTCAGCCCTAAGGCATCCTCAGTTCTGGAGAAGATTGTTTTTTAAAGGTTTTTACCATATATGGGCATGCCGGCCATCTTGGTCAATGGACCGCAACCATTTTAGCAATCTTTCATTCCCGTGCCCCAAGGAGGCTCCATATGAAATTCGAGCAACATTGGCCAAGAGGCTTCAGAGGAGAAGTCGTTTGAAGTTCTCAACATTTTTCCCATACAAATGTATGGTGCCCATACAAATGCATAGGGAAGCAAACTTGACCTTGCCATAAAAAGGTGAAAAATCAATGTACAACCATTATTTTAGCAACTTTAGTAGACCTCACGCCCCCAGCGATTTGTACAAAGATTCAGTCCTAAGCATCCTCGGTTCTGGAGAAGAAGATTTTTAAAGATTTTTAACATATATGGGCATGGCGGCCATCTTGGTCAATGGACCACGACCATTTTAGCAATCTTTTGTTCCCCCAAACTAAGGAGGCTCCATATGAAATTTGAGCAAAATTGACTCAGCAGCTTCAGAGGAGAAGTGTTTGAAAATGTTAACGGATGGATGGATGGATGCATGCAGGGAAGGACGACAGACAAAAGTGATTACTATAGCTCATCCTGAGGATAGCTCAGATGAGCTAAAAGAGTGACAAAAGTTAATGCAAGGTTTATATCAAAAGCACATGCACATCTTCAAACTATGGAGAAAACATATGCAGTTTCAAAAGATTGATGTAAAATTGTATGAGGAGTTGTGCTCACGAAGTACCCACTGTCTATAAATTGAGGGTGAAAAATGACTAAGTTCACAATGAGGAACAAGAGCTCCGCCAAGTGGGGCATTATACGCCCGTGGCAAGTTATATGATGTAGCACATAAACTGGCTCCTGTATAATTCAGTGCTCAGGATATAAACTGTAAGTGGAATTACAAAAAAAAATTTAAAAACTTTTCAATGGGGCATAGCTCTGCTGATATTTGGTGAACTGTAACCTAAGGGTCCCAGCTTGCCCCAAAATTAAGGGAGAAGTGTCTTCTCCCTCCTGGGAAAATAGGGAGAAGTTTGCTGCATCTAGGGAGAAGTGCTTTCGGACAGAGGACACACAACAGAAGCATGGCTACATTATAAGCTCATATAAGCCTTTGGCTGATTTGTTTTTCCTATACTTCAATATCGGACCAAACAATAACAAAACAAAAATAACCAAAAAAAAAAAAAAAAAAAAAAAACAAGAGCTCCGCCAAGCGGGGCATTATACGCCCGTGGCAAGTAATAAGATGTAGCACATAAACTGGCTCCTGTACAATTCAGTGCTCCAGATTATAAACTGTGTGGAAATACAAAAAAAAAATTTAAAAAAATTTCATTGGGGCATATCTCTGCTGATATTTGGTGAAATGTAACCTAAGGGTCCAAGCTGGCCCAGAAATTAGGGGAGAAGTGACTTCTCCCTCCTGGGAAAATAGGGAGAAGTTTGCTGCTTCTAGGGAGAAGTGCTTTCTGACGGAGGACACACCACAGAAGCATGGCTATATTATAAGCTCATATGAGCCTTTGGTGGATTTGTTTTTCCTATACTTCAATATCGGACCAAACAATAACAAAACAAAAATAAACAAAAAAAAACAAACAAAAAAAAAACAAAGCTGCAAGAAATTTTTTTACCTTTAACTTGTTTAATACTGATTTTATTTTTGTTCTTCAAGGGAGCCAAATCAGAAGAGTATTAAAAAAAAAAAAAAAAAATCCAAAAAGAATTATGTATTTATAAAGATTTAATAATGCCAACATTTCCTTGCAAATCTAATAAAAGAAGATGTTAAAAAAAAAAAAATCAATATCTTGCCCATATGACCAAACCTTTAGTTACGGTAAATGTCCTAAAATTTCGAACACTCTAAAATTTCGAACACCTAATATTTTTGCCCAAAATAATTTCTGGAAATGTCCTAAAATCTCGAACAGTAGCAGTTTTGCAAAAAGAGGATTTCTAAAATTTCGAACACAGCTTGCTTCAAGTATTTTTCTATCGGCACATTCTAATTTCGGTAACATTTTTTTTTTCCGTAAGGGAACCGGAAATTAAAGTAGCAGTGTTGAAAGCCACCGCAAAAGGTAAATGCACACAGCAGTGTCATAACGAATTTTATGAACATAAATGGCACGGGAACCGTATTTTAATTTTATACAAACCCAGGAGATACTGTCTGAAAATTCACAAGAAAAAAAAAAGAAAAAAAAAAAAAAAAGAGACTCCCATCACAATGTTAGCCATTTCCACGTGACAGTCACGTCCGCGTGATAAGGGTTAGATTATGCGCAGGCGATCTAGAACTGTAGTTACCATGTGGCAGACATGATAAATATTTTTAATATATGTGAAAATACAGAAAATGCAGTCACATTCCCTTGTTCCGCATGTAGAAACCGCTTGCTCGTAACGGAAACGTCACGAGAAATCGTGGCGGAAACCGCTAAGAGGGAAAACACACACTTATGTTCGTTAAATTATAGAGCATTTTTTCGTCAGAAATGCGTATGAAACTGGCAGGTATTAAAATAGAACCTAAGTATTGGGACAGATAGGCCTATGCAAACTGTAGACTCCGATCAGATGCCGCAAAGAGGGAATGAAACTAGTTAGGGGGAACAGGGAACATGGAAATTCGAAAAACACGTTTAGGACAATAAGACGTGCGACCAGTGAAGACTCCGATCATCTTCCGATGCAAGGGCAGTCAGATTTTGCCGTTTGTGGTAACAAACAGGCATGTAAACTCCAGTTCTTGGAGAGATTCCAAATCTTTGGTTAAATATATCACCATTTCAGTAAAGGTTTTACATGCGTTCTGCGGCGTCTGATCTGGGTCTACACTGTTTGCTCAGGCCTGTCTGTCCGGATATGTAGAGTAAGTACGGAAATTCGATCAAATCGATTCCCTTCAGAAATCATCCTGGATCCGACCCTGATTCATAAAAAAATGCTGGGTCCGACTTGTAAAATTCATCATCAAGGAAAATGCAATTGACTCCTCCATCAGGCAGTTATAGCCACGCCCACTTGAATTTCCTTAGACAAACTTTGTATTGATATACCTGTGCTTACCTGTAAAAAAAGCACGTGTTGATTTGTTTGTCTAACTAAAAACATTGACAGTTACCTTATTAGCTATTTTGAATGGCGGTTGTCAGTTAAATGGTCAGGTGACTTGACGGAGGAGTCAATTAGCTCCCTTTAAACAGTAAAACCTAAAGAGTGCATGAGGACCTTACTCCGCATTTACCAGGATGTAAATAAATATAAGTACTGTAATTCTTTTACATTATGTATATTGAGAACATCATAATTATTAAAATACCCAGAAACTGAACAGTCACAAAGCAACATTTCCTGAGAACATTTCCCTTGCCCCGCATTAAGAAACCACGTGCTCGTAGCGGTACGTCACGTGAAATTGTGGCGGGAAACCTCTTCGGGAGAAAAACAAACTTATTTTATAGAGCCTTTTCTCGTCAGAAATGCATACAAAACTGGCACGTATTAAAAAATTAAAAGAACCTAAATACTGGAACAGATAGGCCTATGCAAACAGCTTAGATCCAGATCAGACGCCGCAGAGCACAAGGGAATGGAACTAATTTGGGGGAATCTGGGCTTTTTAAGATCGTCCTCGGAGTATATTCGTTTCTTAATTAAAACCAGTATTGGTGTCTTCACAGGAATTTCTGTATTTTTCACGGGTATTCCAGTAGAATTCCGGTATTTCGGTAAGTCGTGTGACCAGTAAACCAGAATTCCAAAGTTGATCTGATCATTTCTGCAAAGCCATGAAAGCGTGACGCACATGCGATAGTAAGAAAGCGCTACACGCGAAATTGTAAATTAGCATGTGCATCCGCGCATTCTGATCTGGGTCGTTCCTGCTCGTCCGTACACTGTGTCCTTCGATAATATCTGCCGGTAATATTTAAGTTTAACGTGCCAAAGGTGTCAATAAGCACGCCGAAAAAACGTTTTCGTCGTGGGGATTAACGTTAGCCTCCAGCAAAATATTTCCTGTCTGATCGCGTGATTGTCATGATATGCTCAGTGCATCCTATTTGAATAGGTAATGGCCCTAACAGAGATGATAGGTCCCAACAAGCCAAAACGAACCTTATCATTCGTTACAAATGTGATCAGGCTGTGCACTTGCTGGAGACTGCGACTCATGAATTACAGTGTTTTATACCAACAACCTAATCAGCGAATTGAGTGGACACCATTCTGCACTAGACTGCGTCCCGCATTCTGATCTGACTTACACATATACACAAAGGGACATTTTCATCTGAACAGGGATCTAATGAAAGGATTAATATTGATGACAGATAATTATTGCAATAAGTTTCGTTACCGAATTCTAAACGACAGTACATTTTTTTTTTTTTTTTTTAAGGAAAGAAATATTGCTAAAAACGATAATGGCAGTTCACAGGTTTGGCGTACGTAGTTCAGTTTGGTGTAGAGCTAAAATCTTTGATCTTGATCAGGCTGCATTCAGATCTGGTTGTCCGCACTGTTCGTTTATGTATGAGTCCTTTCCAATAGAAACGACCTTCTGACATTTGAGACCAGCATAGGCAAGATCAACATGCGCATCCGCGCAGTCTATGTATCGGGGCAGTCCGATCTGGGTCTACGCATATCGCCAACAGAATGCATTATGTCAGCCTCAGATGTCAGCAAGCAGTGTGAATACTGCGCTTCAAAACGGCGGAAATTCTAATCAGTCTGCGCTTTTCACATTTAAACTCAGTACACTTCACTTTTGAGGAAAGGGACTTTTGTTTTTCTGTAGTGGCTCAAACAAGAACAAAGTGCGGTAACCTTTTGAAGTATTTTTGGTCAGCTTGTGTATCTCAGTGTGGTAAAGTGAAGAGGGTTGTTACGTAAGAAGACAGTGGACTAAGCCAGCCTAGTTTAAGAAAGTGGCACATTCCCGGAGTGCCGAACAAACGTATCTGGTGATTAATTAGTATACCGGATAATTAATTGTTTTGTTATGAGAAACATTATTCGACATGGAATTAATCGGATGGAATTGAAAACAAACATCAGTGTGGTATTTATTTATTTGTTCATACAATTTCACATTCAGTTTACCAATCACACATAGCAAATAAGAAAACACTTTCGTCGTGTAGGTCCTTTTCTGTCGTTTCGGGTGTCCGAAAGCGTCCGATAGCCAGGTCAATTTTGGCTGTAAGTGAATCTGTCTTAAAATTTCGAACAGTAAATTTTTTTAGCAAATCATAATTTCTAAAATTTCGAACAGCAAGAACTGAAATTATTTAATTTTGTTCGAAATTTTAGGACATTTACCGTATTTGCAAAAAATATACCTATTATAAAATAAAATTTGCACACTACATGTTTGTTTGTGTTGAGGTTTTACGGCCCAGTCAACCCAATGGGGTCATGTCGAGCGCGGTCAGTTTACCTAACCACACATTTACTGGGCAGGCTTAGTCCTCTAAGCGGTTAACCAGTATTGTGCACATTCTTTCGCCAGAAACTGACAACTGCCCGCACACTACATGTATTACCTCTAAACAATATGCTGCAAAAAGTTTACAAAAACTTTCAAAGGGGCATAAATCTGCAAATATTTGGTGCACTGTAACCTCAAAATAATATGTGCTGCTCCACATCATCGTGCAACTATTTATGAAGTTTCAGCTTGATCGGTTGTAAACTGTAGGAGGATTTAGCCGGAAACAAAAAATTAATAGATATTTTCAAAGGGGTTTAACTCTGCTAATATTTGGTGGACTGTAACCTTGAAACAATATGCGCTGTTCCACATCATGGTCTAACTGTAAACTGTAGGAGGATTTAGCTGGAAACGAAAAGTTTACTGAAATTTTCAAAGGGGCATAACTCTGCAAATATTTGGTGGACTGTAACCATGAAACAATATGAGCTGCTCCACATCATGGTGTAACTGTACATGAAGTTTCAGCTTGATTGGATGTGAACTGTAGGAGGACTTAGCCAGAAACAAAAAATTAATAGAAATTTTCAAAGGGGTATGCTAATATTTGGTGGACTGTAACCTTGAAACAATATGCACTGCTCCACATCATGGTCTAACTACAAATCAAGTTTCAGCTTGATCGGATGTCAACTGTAGGAGGAGTTAGCCGGAAACGAAAAGTCTACTGAAATTTTCAAAGGGACATAACTCTGCTAATATTTGGTGGACTGTAACCTCGAAATAATATGTGCTGCTCCACATCATGGTCTAACTATATATGAAGTTTCAGCTTGATCGGATGTAAAATGTAAGAGTTAAACGGAAATGAAAAGTTTACAGAAATTTTCTAAGGGGCATAACTCTGCAAACATTTGGTGGACTGTAACCCCGAAATAATATGCGCTGCATCACATCATGGTCTAACTATATATCAAGTTTCAGCTTGATCGGATGTAAACTGTAGGAGTTAGCCGGAAACCAAAAAGTTTACAGACGGACGGACGGATGGACGGACGCCATACCCCGTAACATAATACGTCCCGTTTTTCAAACAGGCGTATAAAAAGTGATAAAAAATGATCTAACAATTATATCCAAACTATATGCATATCTTCATACCATGAAGTAAACACATGCAAAGTTTCAAAACAATAGGTACAAACCTGCTAAAGGAGTTGCGCTCACAAGACACAAAGGGTAAATGTTGACGGATGAACTAACGGACGGAAACTTGCCTTCTTAAGTCGCCCGTGCTTAAGCAGGTGCGACAAAAAATATCAGCATTTTTCAGTTGAAAACATTGCCTCAGCTGGAGCTTTGTAACAAATAAGCCCATTGAAGCCAAAAGAGGAACTGAAATAAATTATTTTTTAAAGTTATTTTATACAAGTTATTTTCATTGAAAATATAACCATCATTACAATGCATTTGTCATAATCTATTCATATTGTCTTAGAGATCAAAGTTGTTATGCACATAAAGTAGGTAATTTTCAACAGTTTCAAAAGTCGTGTTTATATATACATAGGTAAGACTTCTTTGCATCACTAACCTTCAGCACTCCCTGGGCAAATACCGCAGACAACAAACTGATCATATTTTACTTATTTTTCCTAGAAAACAGCACTCGATATTTCATGCCAATTGTCAAACCTTACTGTCTGGGATAAGCCGTAAGATAATGATCCTATTACAAAATGCATGACCAGTTTACATGTGAAGCAGGTCATATTCCCAGCCCCACAATTATGTTCACCTTTGCCTTTTTTAAAATGACCGTGAACATGAATGTGAGTCCATGTTTAAAGTCAAGAAACCAAAAAACAAGAGGCCCACCGGCCACGGGTCGCTCACCTGAGTGACATAGCCACTGCAGATATGCAGATGTTATGCAACATTTTTCCAATCCTGTCATCGCAACTAATGAAAAGATCATCATTTAAGCAGTTCTTAATTTTGAAGAAGAATATATATGACATGACAGTCAATGGAGTGTGATCATTTGAACAAACTCTCAATCACATTTCAACAGTAGGATCAATGTGAAATTTGGTGGTAAATGGCTAAGTGGTTTCTGAAGAATCACGATTTTATACATGTAAACAGCTCAGTGGCAAGAAAAAATAATAAACATAAACAAGATGGCAGCCATCTTTGATTTCTAATCAGAATGATTTTAGCTACTGTTGATCTACAAGTCACCTCTATACTTCCAATGAACTTTGAGTCAATTGCCCTTTCGATTCAGGAGAAAATGTTCAAAACAGATTTTCAAGATGGCTGCCATGGCCGCAATTAGGGATTTCCTATTGCAAGGATTTTTATCTTTATCACCCCGATGCTTCCTAGCAAGTTTGGAGTCAATTGGCCTTTCGGTTCAGGAGAAGAAGCGAAAAATAGATTTTCAAGATGGCGGCCATGGCGTCCATCTTGGATTTCCGATCGGGAACGATTTTAGCTATTTTTTATCTACAAGTCACCCCGATGCTTCCTACCAAGTATCAACTCAATTGGCCCAGGGGTGTAGAAGGAGTAGGCTTTTAAAGCAATTCTTGACGCCGCACGACGGACGACGAACGGCGGATGACGGACATTGACTTCATGCTCAGGTGAGCTAAAAACAAATACACGCACATGATTACCAAAATGAAGTTTTTATAGTAAAACATATTTTAACAAGTAATACTTAACCTATAGATAATATGCTATTCTATTCTGTGTTTAAACCTTCCACAGAAAAATGGTAAGTCTTAATCCAGACTGTCCCTTTGGCATTTACCTATGTGACGTCACTCTTCCCGCTGTTTTGATCACACGTTCAGTTTCTTTGTAGAATAACAAGATGGCCATGATGGCCCTGTAATGCTCACCTGAGTATCATAACACTTCGCCACCCTGACCTAGAACTGATCAAGACAAACATTCTGACCAAAAAATATATTAAGAAGTAAGACAATGTAGCAAGTCTAATGGACTGTGAAATAGAGGTCAAGGTCAAATATGGATGACTGCACTCAAGAGGCCATACTAAGATGTATGCATGTGCTAAATATCACTGGCAGTAGGAGCGATAGTTACTGAGAAACTGACCTAAACACATACACTTCACAAGTGCCAATATCACTCTGTAGGACCAATAGTTACTGAGAAACTGACCTAAACAGAAAAGAGAGTCACTGGACTGTGAATATACGTCATAAGTGACCCAGTTCCAAACTTCACTTAGAAATCATCAGGACAAACATTTTGAGCAAGGTTCATGATGATCACTTCAAAATGTGACCTGTAGAGTGTCAAGAAGGTATTTCTTTGATTTGGCCTGGTGACCTAGTTTCTGACTCTTAGAGACCTTGTTTTTTAACAAGACCTAGAAATCATCAAGAGGAACATTTTGAGCAATATTCATGATGATTATTTAAAGAATGTGACCTCTGGAGTGTTAATAAGGTTTTCCGTTGATTTGGTCTGGTGACCTAGCTTTTGACCCCAAGTGACCTAGTTTCAAACCTGACCTAGAAATCATCAAGGCAAACATTTTGAGAAAGATTCATGAAGATTGCTTCAAAAATGTGACCTCTACAGTGTTACCAAGGTTTTCCTTTGATTTGGCCTGGTGACCCAGTTTTTGGTCCAAAGTGACCCAGTTTTGAATTTGACATAGAAATCATCAAGACAAACATTTTGAGCAAGATTCATGATGATTCGCCTCAAAAAATGTGTCCGCTAGAGTGTTAACAAGGTTTCTGTTGATTTGGCCCAGTGACCTAGTTTTTGACTCCAAGTGACCCAGTTTCAAACTTGACCTAGAAATTATTATGACAAACATTCTGAGCAAAATTCATGATGATTGCTTCAAAAATGTGACTGCTAGAGTGTTAACAAGGTTTTCCTTTGATTTGGTCTGGTGACCTTGTTTTTGACTCCAAGTAGCTAAGTTTCAAACTT
This sequence comes from Anodontia alba, assembly GCA_964016985.1. NCBI lineage: Eukaryota > Metazoa > Mollusca > Bivalvia > Lucinida > Lucinidae > Anodontia > Anodontia alba. The sequence goes on from OZ024825.1 coordinate 60,579,974, forward strand.
GACCTAGAAATCATCAAGACAAATATTTTGAGCAAGATTCATGATGATTGCTTCAAAATGTGACCGCTAGTGTGTTAACAAGGTTTTCCTTTGATTTGGCCTAGTGATCTAGTTTTTGATCCCAAGTGACCCAGTTTCAAACTTGACCTACAAATCATCAAGACAAACATTTTGAGCAAGATTCATGTTGATTGTTTCAAAAATGTGACTGCTAGTGTGTTAACAAGGTTTTCCTTTGATTTAGCCTGGTGACCTAGTTTTTTATCCCAAATGACCCAGTTTTGAACTTGATCTAGAATCATTAAGACAAACATTTTGAGCAAGATTCATGACGATTGCTTCAAAAATGTGACAGCTAGAGTGTTAACATCTTCCTTAGATTTGGCTTGGTGACCTAGTTCTTGACCCCAAGTGACCCAGTTTTGAACTTGACCTAGAACTCATCAAGACAATCATTTTGAGCAAGATTCATGATGATTATTTAAAAAATGTGACCTCTAGAGTGTTAACAATATATTACTTTGATTTGACCTGGTGACCTAGTTTTTTACCCCAAGTGACCCAGTTTCGAACTTGACCTGGATTTCATAGGGGCAAACATTCTGAGCAAGTTTAATCAAGACTGGGTAAAAACTGTGGCCTCTAGAGTGTTAAGAAAAAATAATTGTTGACGCGGGACGACAGACGACAGACAGAGGGTGATCACAATATAACTGAGCAAAGTGGGGAGGGAGGAGGAAATCTCTTATCTATAGATTAAGCTTTTTTTTATTCGAGTTTTCGGCCCTTTCAAGAATATTTCGCTTATATCAAGCCGCTCGTTCATCAAAGGTGGGTGAAAACTGGAGAACCCGGAGAAAAACCACCTGACCATCCATAAGCAGAAAGGTTAAGTTTTACTTGTAAAAATATGTTTTACTATAAACACTTCATTTTAACTGCATAATACATTAACCTATAGATAATGTGCTAGAATTTATAGATTAGGAGGGAGGAGCTCCCCTAATTCTAACACCTTAATATAAATATTCCCTTAACTTCTGGATTATGACCCAGGAAACTCTATGAAATCAGATACCGTCTATGATATATAATCTTAAGAATGATCTAGATTCACAATAACATATATATGAAGTTTTTATAGTAAAACCTATTTTAACTAGAATTTGTTATTCTACAAAAACATAGACTTCTCCCCCCTATTTGGTGTCATATTGTATTGTACATTCAGCGAACATTTATATTAACTAATGAGATTTCAAGGGAAATAACTAAAAAAGTATAAATGCAAGTGTTATGGTTCTTGCACTTTGCACATTGTCTAATGTTGATTGATATTTATATAATGTTTCATGAAGATATCTTGAACGGTTTTCAAGTTATAGAAAGGACACGTCTTTTATGACAGACAAAGTTCCAAGGGAAATAATTCAACCAAGGTTGGGCGGTCAAAACCAGGGGGGTTTTAACCAGCGGTTTTAACCGGTTAAAACCGCCCCGGTCAATACTCCCAGAGTGGTCAATACTGGTCGACTGAAATATTGAGTGGTCGATGGAATATTTTAAGTGGTCAGTTGGGAGTGAGATTATGGTGGTCAGTTGGTTGATTGATTATGGGTATGGCCTTTTGGTTGATAATTGGTGGATTCATTAAAGTGGCCTCTTAGCAATACTTTCTGGCTTTTTTAGCCCTAGTCATTTTTGTCTATGATTCTTCAGTCTTAAGACCTTAGCACTAACTTCAATATTACAGTCTTTTTGCACCTTGCACTGTTTTTTTTTTTTTTTTTGTTATCTTCCAAAATAGTGAAGAAGTTCCAAATTGGGTCTTTAGGTTTCGTTTTTGACACCTTCAGTAATAGCTTGATGATAAGATACTGTCTAGATTGCAGATAAATCAAAATTTCACATATTAGGAATAAAGCCTGGTGTCAGTGTATAATACCCCTGTCAGGGACATGTGATTGGTCACTTTCGTCTTTGGCAATTAGATCTAGAGAGAGACACGTGTGTGGTACAACAGTCTGGTAGAACAAGTTTTTTATGTCAAACAAAATAGGACCTTTCATAAATCCTTTAAAATCCATGATAAATTCAGCTGATTCATATTCCTGTAAATCAAAATATGAAGAATTAATCTAACCTATAAAGGATAATAATAAAGATTGCTTGGTTGAAAAGAACAGACCTGTCCATAGTTCAGTGAGTCAATTCATTATCAACCTCTTCAGTTGACCAGCAATAATGTCTTTTATGATCAAATAAAAAAGGACCTCAAATAATTACTGTTACATGTATTAATAAAAACTATTTTGTCTTGTTCACTGATGAAAATATAGTCTAACCTCATGTACATGATGTAGGGGGAAAGCTTTTAAGACCAGTTTAGCAACAGGTCAGAGGCATATACTCCAGTGATTTAATCGACCCAATCGACCACCAATTGACCAGTAATGACTGGTTAAAACCGGTTTTAACCACCAGCCCGGTCAAAACTCATATTGACCGGCTTTTTGCCAACCTTGAAATAATTCAAAAAGTATAAATGCAAGAGTTATGGTTCTTGTGCTCTGCACATCGTCTAATGTTGATTGATATTTACATGAAGTTTTTTGAAGATATCTTGAACAGGTTTCAAGTTACAGAGCAGACACAATTTTGTGACGGACAAAGTTCCAAGGAAAATAACTCAAAAATCATAAATGCAAGAGTTATGGTTCTGCTTTCTGCATCTAATGTTGAATGATATTTATATGAAGTTTCATGAAGATAGCTTGAGCCGTTTTCGAATCATAAAGCAGACACGATTTTGTAACAGAGTCCAAGGAAAATAACTCAAAACGTATAAATGCAAGAGTTATGCTTCTTGCACTCTGCACATCATCTAATATTGATTGATATTTATATGAAGTTTCGTGACAATAGCTTGACCAGTTTTCAAGTTATACAGAGGACATGTTTTGTGACAGAGTCCAAGGGAAATAACTCAAACAGTATAAAAGCAAGAGTTATGGTTCTTGCCCTCTGCAGGTCGTCTAATGTTGATTGATATTTATATGAAGTTTTGTGAAGATAGCTTGAATGGTTTTCAAGTTATAGAACGGACACGATTTTCTGACAGAGTCCAAGGGTAATAACTCACAAGTATAAATGCAAGTTATGGTTCTTGCCCTCTGCATGTTGTCTAATGTTGATTGATGTTTATATAAAGTTTCCTGAAGATAGCTTGAATGGTTTTCAAGTTATAGAGCAGACACGATTTTGTGACAGTCCAAGGGAAATAACTCTAGAAGTATAATAAAGGAGTTATGGTTCTTGCACTCTGCACATTGTCTAATGTTGATTGATATTTATACGAAGTTTCGTGATGATAGCTTGAACGGTTTTCAAGTTACAGAGCAGACCGATTTTGTGACAGAGTCCAAGGGAAATAACTGAACAAGAGGCCCACGGGCCACAACTCGCTCACCTGAGTGAAACCGCCACTGCAGATATGCAGATGGCATGCAACATTTTTCCAATACTGTCAAATATTGAAACTTATGACAAGGCAATGGCTTAAACAGTTTTTGAGATACGAGGGATGTTCGAAATGAATTGCTTATTGTCCTCTAGCTCGATATCCACGTGGGGCACGATAAAAACCAATACATACCTGTATAGGGTTATTCAATATCAACACAATGGTGTATAAATGTACATGTTAGACTAAGTGTAAGACATAAAATTTGCCATTTGAATACACACAGTCATTGACCACTGCAGTAAAAATGGTTGGTAGAAGCGTCGACAAAAAAGATGAAATACGGGCTTACATCAAAGCTCGCTCAAAACTTGGTTGTTCTTTGAAGAAGCTGATGACTGAAATTTCTACTGCTTTTGGACCTTCTTGTGTGTCTTATGACACAGTTTGGCGGTGGAAAAAGAAATTTGAGTCTGGTATAGAGTCCATCAAAAATGCACCGAAATCAGGTAGGCCAAAATCTGCATCTCATAAAGAAATCGTTTCCAAAATAAAGGAAATCATTGAAGGAGATGCCAGATTTACAGTTCGTGATATTGCACGAAAGGTAGGCATATCACTTTCAACGGTTCACCTTATTTTGAAGAAGCATTTGAAAGTCAGAAAGATTTCTGCTAGATGGGTGCCACATCTGTTGACTGACGAGCAAAAGAGGCAACGGGTTAAAGTGGCCAAAAAGCTGCTTCAAATGTTTCCAAAATATGACAAAAAGCAGTTTGCCAATGTCGTCACAGGTGATGAAACCTGGGTCCATTATTTTGAGCCCGTCAGAAAGGTTAGCAATAAGATCTGGGCCACTAAACACAGCAAACGCCCAATAATTGCCAAACGTTCTTTGAGTACAAAGAAGGTTTTGTATGCAATCTTCTTCTCTGGTGAAGGAGTCGCAATAAAAGTGCCAGTGAAAAAGGGCAAAAGCATCACCGGAAAGTACTACAAAGACGTAGTACTGAAGAAACTGAAAAAAGTATTATCAGAAACGACGCCCTGCCACTGGTTTTAAACATGTCCGTCTTCTACATGACGATGCCCCAGCTCATACCTCCGCAATAGTTACGGCGTTTTTGAAGAAAGAAAAAGTAACTGTGTTGCCTCAACCCCCCGTATTCCCCAGACCTTGCCCCATGTGATTTCTTTTTGTTTCCGAAATTGAAAGCATTCCTTGCTGGGCGGAAATACCAGTCCCGACAGGCACTTGGATCTGCCATTCATCAGTACCTTATTACTATGCCCAAATCAGCGTACCATGACGCCTTCAAGAAGTGGATACATCGGCTGAAACTTTGCATTTCTAGCCACGGGGAGTACTTCGAGGGCATGAAATGAGTACTTTTGGGCTAACGAAATTCGAAGTCTCCAGATAGAAATAAGCAATTCATTTCGAACATCCCTCGTATCTTGCTTACAAGGTTAAAATTTTCAAAGCACCATAAGTAAAAAAAAGTTCAGATATTTTTCAGAAGTCATTTGGTTCATCTACTTATCCTGTCCTTTAAAGGTTATTTTTTTTTTTCTATTTTTACTCTGGCAACCATTTTGTTCAGTAGAGCAGAACCATTTTAGCAATTTTGGCAAAGGGGCTTAAGAGGAACATGGATATGATATTAATTTGAAATCTGGCCACTGCCATGGAGATGTTGTTTAAAGGTTTTTCTATTTTCAGCTCTGGTGACCATTTTGTTCAACAGAGCAGAACCATTTTGGCAATTTTGGTAAAGGGAGATAAGAGGAACATTTCTGTGAAATCATTTTGAAATCAGGCCACTGGCCAAGGAGGAGATGTTTAAAGGTTTTTTTTTCTATTTTTAGTTCTGGCTGCCATTTTGTTCAGCCGAGCAGAACTTTTTTAGCAATTTTGGTAAAGGGCCTTAAGAGGAATACTTCTGTGAATTTACTTTGAAATCAGGACACTGGCTGCAGAGGAGATGTCTTTTAAAGGTTTTTCTATTTTTAGCTCTGGCTGCCATTCTGTTCAGCCAAGCAGAACCATTTTAGCAATGTTTGGTAGAGGGCCATTGGAGGAACACTTTTGTGCAAATATTTTGAAATCAGGCTATTGGCCAAGGATGAGATGTTGTTTGAAGATTTTCTATTTTTAGCTCTGGTGGCCATCTTGTTCAGTGGAGCGGAACCATTGCGGCCATCTTGGATTTCCGGTGGAGACACAGTTTTAGCTCATTTGGATCCAGAAATCATCCTGTTGCTACAAAGCAAGTTTCGGCTCAAAGCGACCAAAGGTTTGGGAAGACATGTTGAAAATTGATTTACAAGATGGCAGCAGTGGCAGCCATCTTTTCTTTTTTTTTTTTTATTTGGGTTTTACGGACCTTCCAAGACTATTTCACTTATATCGAGCCAATCGTTCATCAAAGGTGGGCAAAACCCGGAGAACCCGAGGAAAAAACACCTGACCATCCGTAAGCAGAACTTGGCTTTCCCACGTGACCCGAGCGAGGCTTGAACCACAGCGGTGAGAAACCTAATGGATTAAGTCAGCTTTCTTATCCACCAGACTACGGGGGCCCGCTGGCAGCCATCTTGGATTTTCTATTGGCTCATTTATTGTGTCTACTAAGTGCCCTTATGCTCATCATCAAGTTTTGATTCAAATGGATTATAAAGGAGATGTCCAAAATATGAATTCTCAACATTTTTCCCATATAAATGTATAGGGCCCATACAAATGCATGAAGAAGCAAATTTGACCTTGCCGTTAAAAGGTCAAACGTCAACGTAGGACCATCACTTTAGCAATTTCGGTAGATCTCCTGTCTCTGATGATTTGTGCAAAGATTAGGCCCAAGGGCTCATTTGGTTCTGGAGAAGATTTTTAAAGGTTTTTACCATATATGGGCATGGTAGCCATCTTGGTCAATGGACCATGACCATTTTAGCAATCTTTCGTTCCCCTTCCCCAGTGAGGCTCCACATGAAATTTGAGCAACATTGGCCCAGAGGCTTCAGAGGAGAAGTCATTTGAAATTATCACCATTTTTCAATAAAAATGTATAGGGCTTATACAAATGCATATGGAAGCAAATTTGACCTCGCCATAAAAAGGTCAAATGTCAATGTACGACCATCATTTTAGCAACTTTGGTAGACCTCTCGTCCCCGATGATTTGTGCAAAGATTCAGCCCCAAGGCTTTCTCTGTTCTGGAGAAGAAGATTTTTAAAGGTTTTTACCATATATGGGCATGGCGGCCATCTTGGTCAATGGACCGCAACCATTTTAGCAATCTTTCATTCCCCTGCCCCAAGGAGGCTCCACATGAAATTTGAGCAACATTGGCCCAGAGGCTTCAGAGGAGGTCATTTGAAATTCTCAACATTTTTCCCATACAAATGTATGGTGCCCACACAAATGCATAGGGAAGCAAACTTGACCTCGCTGTAGAAAGGTCAAATGTCAATGTGGAGCCATTCTTTTAGCAACTTTGGTAGCCCTCCCATCCCCGATGATTTGCGCAAAGATATAGCCCCAAGGCGTCCTCAGTTCTGGAAAAGAAGATTTTTAAAGGTTTTTACCATATATGGGCATGGCGGCCATCTTGGTCAACAGACCGCAACCATTTTAGCAATCTTTCATTCCCCCAACCTAAGGAGTCTACATATGAAATTTGAGCAAAACTGGCTCAGCGGCTTCAGAGGAGAAGACGTTTGAAAATGTTAACGGAGGGATGCACGGACGAACGGACGACGGACAAAAAGTGATCATTATAACTCATCCTGAGCATAGCTCAGGTGAGCTAAAAAGTATAAATGCAAGAGTTATGGTTCTTGCGCTCTGCACGTCATCTAATGTTCATTGATATTTATATGAAGTTTCATGAAGATAGCCTGAACTGTTTTCAAGTCATAAGGCGGACACGATTTTGTGACAGAGTCCAAGGAAAATAACTCAAAAAGTATAAATGCAAGAGTTATGCTTCTTGTGCTCTGCACATCATCTAATGTTGATTGATATTTATATGAAGTTTCGTGAAGATAGCCTGAACAGTTTTCAAATTATAGAGGAGACGGATTTTGTGACAGAATCCAAGGGAAATAACTATAAGAGTATAAATGCAAGAGTTATGGTTCTTGCCCTCTGCAAGTCGCCTAATGTTGATTGATATTTATATGAAGGTTCATGAAGATAGCTTGAATGATTTTCAAGTTATAGAGCGGACACGATTTTATGACATAGTCCAAGGGAAATACAATGTAACTCAAAATGTATAAATGCAAAAGACACCCGGATGCTTCCTACCAAGTTTCAAGTCAGTTGGCCTTTCTGTTCAGGAGAAGAAGCGAACTAGATTTTCAAGATAGCAGCCATGCCGGCCATCTTGGATTTCTGATCGAAACTATTTTAGCTGTTTTTGATCTACAAGTCACTCTGATACTTCCTACCACGATCCAAGTCAATTGGCCTTTTGGTTCCGGAGAAGATGCAAAAAATAGATATTTAAGATGGCTGCCATGGCCGCCATCTTGGATTTCCGATCAGAAGTATTTTAGCTACTTTTGATCTACAAGTCACCCCGATGCTTTCTACCAACTTCAAGTCAATTGGCCTTTCAGTTAAGGAGAAGATGCTAAAAATAGATTTTTAAGATGGCGGCCATCTTTGATTTTGGATTAGAACAATTTTAGCTATTTTCGACGTACAAGTCACCCCAATGCTTCCTACCAAGTTTCAAGTCAATTGGCCTTTTGGTTCAGGAGAAGAAGCAAAAAATTGATTTTCAAGATGGCGGCCATAGCTGCCATCTTGGATTTCTGATGGGAACAATTTTAGCTGTTTTTTATCTACAAGTCACCCTGATGCTTCCTACCAAGATCCAAGTCAACTGGCCTTCAGGTTCAGGAGAAGAAGAGAACAAGAGGGCCATGATGGCCCTGTAACACTCACCTGAGTATCATAGCACTTTGAGAACCTGACCTAGAACTGATCAAGGCAAACATTCTGATCAAAATTCAAAATGATTATATTAACAAGTAGCACGTCTAATGGACTGTGAAATAAAGGTCAAGGTCAAATATGGATGACTGCACTCAAGAGGCCATGCTTAGATGTATGCATATACTAAGTATCACTGGCTGTAGGAGCAATAGTTACTGAGAAACTGACCTAAACATAAACACTTCAAGAGTACCAAATATCACTCTGTAGGACCAATAATTACTGGTAAACTGACATAAACGGAAAAACTTAAGAAAGTCACTGGACAATTAATTATACGTCACCTAGAAATCATCAAGACAAACATTTTGAGCAAAATTCATGATGATCACTTCAAAAATGTGACCTCTAGAGCATCAACAAGGTTTTCCTTTGATTTGACCTGGTGACCTAGATTCTGACATCAAGTGACCCAGTTTTAAACTAGACCTAAAAATCATCAAGACAAACATTTTGAGCAATATTTATGATGATTATTTAAAAAATGTGACGTCTGGCGTGTTAACAAGGTTTTCCTTTGATTTGGCCTGGTGACCTAGGTTTTTTGACCCCACGTGACCCAGTTTTAAACTAGACCTAGAAATCATCAAGACAAACATTTTGAGCTGGATTCATGATGATTGCTTCATAAATGTAACCGTTAGAGTGTTAACAAGGTTTTACACTGATATGGCCAGGTGACCTAGTTTTTGACCCCACGTGACCCAGTTTTGAACTTGACCTAGAAATCATAAAGACAAACAAATTGAGCAATATTCATGATGATTGCTTCAAAAATGTGACTGCTAAAGTGTCAACAAGGTTTTCTGCCGATTTGGCCCGGTGACCTAGTTTTTGACCCCGTGACCCAATTTCAAACTTGACCTAGAACTCATCAAGACAAACATTTTGAGCAAGATTCATGATGATTGCTTCAAAAATGTGACCGCCTGAGTGTTAACAAGGTATTTCTTTGATTTGGCCTGGTGACCTAGTTTTTGACCCCAAGTGACCCAGTTTCAACCTTGACCTAGAATTCATCAAGACAAACAATTTGAGCAAGATTCATGATGATTGCTTGAAAAATGTGACCTCTAGAATGTTAACAAGGTTTTCCGCTGATTTGGCCAGGTGACCTAGTTTTTGACCCCACGTCACCCAGTTTCAAACTTGACCTAGAAATCATCAAGACAATCATTTTGAGCATGATTCATGATGACTGCTTCAAAAAATGTGACAGCTAGAGTGTTAACAAGGTTTTCTGCTGATTTTGCCTGGAGACCTAGTTTTTGACCCCAAGTGACCCAGTTTCGAACTTGACCTAGAACAGATCAAGAAAAACATTTTGAGCAAGTTTCATGATGACTGCTTCAAAAATGTGACCGCTAGAGTGTTAACAAGGTTTTCCTTTGATTTGGCCTGGTGACCTATTTTTGACCCCAAGTGACCCAAATTTGAAGTTGACCTACAAATCATCAAGGCAAACATTTTGAGCAATATTCATGATGATTGCTTCAAAAATGTGACCTCTAGAGTGTTAACAAGTTTTTCCTTTGATATGACCTGGTGACCTAGTTTTTGATCCCAAGTGACCCAGTATCAAATTTGACCTAGATTTCATAGGGGCAAACATTCTGGGCAAGTTTCATCAAGATTGGGTCAAAACTGTGACCTCTAGAGTGTTAACAAACTAATTGTTGACGATGAATGATGGACGACGACGGACAGAGGGTGATCACAATAGCTCACCCTGAGCTTTTGCTCAGGTGAGCTAAAAATAGATTTTCAAGATGGCCGCCATCTTGGACTGCGGAGCGGAATGACTTTAGCTCGTTTTGATCTACAAGACACCTCGATGCTTCCTACCAAGTTTCAAGTCAGTTGGCCTTTAGGTTCTGGAGAAGAAGCGAATTTGATTTTCAAGATAGCAGCCACGGTAGCCATCCTGGATTTAGTCCAGTCACTGAGCCCTATTTTTGAGACGAAAAATCCCCCCATTGTTTGAAAGGCTAATTTTAGTATCAACTTGAAGCTTAACATCTCTACTATCATCTGCTGGGTGTTGTCGCATCAACAAGTGGTAGCGTCATATTGAAAAGTGGGGAGATAACTCTGTACCCTGGTAGCCTGAGATTGAAGACGTAGGTATTTAAGTAAAATATGAACATAATAAATCCTTTCCAATTCTACGAAATACCACGTTTTATGGATGTACAATCAACATGCTACAGGTACATAGTTTTGAACAATTTGTTGAACGTCGTCTGGTGTTACCTACGTGATGTAACGTACAAGGACCCGATATCAGCAGCAATGTGCACCTTCGTTGTTTTATTAGGAAGCTTCTCTTTGTATTATTGTGCTCCATTACCTCAATTTCCTAAGAGTACTATCCATGAGCTTTTCAAAAATACAAGAGGCCCAAGGGCCACGGGTCGCTCACCTGAGTGACATAGCCACTGCAGATATGCAGATGTTATGCAACATTTTTCCAATCCTGTCATCACAACTAATGAAAAGATCATCATTTAAGCAGTTCTTTATTTTGAAGAAGAAGATATATGGCATGCCAGTCAATTGAGCGTGCTCATTTGAACAAACTCTAAATGGTAGCCAGCTTGGATTTACGATCGGCACGATTTTAGCTATTTTTGATCTACGAGTCACCCCATTGCTTCCTACCAAATTTCGAGTCAACTGGCCTTTCAGTTCAGGAGAAGAGGCAAAAAATAGATTTTCAAGATGGCTGCCATGGCGGCCATCTTGGATATCCGATTGGCACGATTTTAGCTATTTTTGATCTACAAGTCACCCCAATGTCTCCTACGAAGTCTGGAGTCAATTGGCCTTTCGGTGCAGGAGAAGAAGCTAAATATAGATTTTCAAGATGGCGGCCATGGCCTTCCTGGATTTCTGATCAGAACGATTTTAGCTATATTTGATCTACAAGTCACCCTGATGCTTCCTACTAGGTTTCGAGTCGTGATTTTTGGGTTTAGGAGAAGAAGCGAAAAACAGATTTTCAAGATAGCTGCCATAGCGGCCAACTTGGATTACGATCGGCACGATTTTAGCTATTTTTGATCTACAAGTCACCCAAATGCTTCCTACCAAATTTCTAGTCAACTGGATTTTCGGTTCAGGAGAAGAGTCGAAAAATAGATTTTCAAGATGGCTGCCATGGCGCCCATCCTGGTTTTACGATCGGCATGATTTTAGCTATTTTTGATCTATAAGTCACCCCGATGCCTCCTACCAAGTTTGGAGTCAATTGGCTTTTGGGTTTAGGAGTAGAAGTGAAAAATAGGTTTTCAAGATGGCGGCCATGGCGGCCATCTTGGATTTCGGATAGGCATAATTTTAGCTACTTTTGATCTACAAGTCACCCTGATGCTTCCTAGCAAGTTTGGAGTCAATTGGCCTTTCGGTTCAGGAGAAGAAGCGAAAAATAGATTTTCAAGATGGCGGCCATGGCGGCCATCTTGGATTTCCGATCGGCATGATTTTAGCTATTTTTGATCTACAAGTCATCCTGATGCTTCCTAGCAAGTTTGGAGTCAACTGGCCTTTCTGTTCAGGAGAAGAAGCGAAAAATAGATTTTCAAGATGGCTGCCATGGCGGCCATCTTGGATTTCCGATCGGCACGATTTTAGCTATTTTTGATCTACAAGTCACCCTGATGGTTCCTAGCAAGTTTGGAGTCAATTGGCCTTTCGGTTCAGGAGAAGAAGCGAAAAATAGATTTTCAAGATGGCAGCCATGGCGGCCATCTTGGATTTCCAATCGGAACGATTTTAGCTATTTTTGATCTACAAGTCACCCTGATGCTTCCTACCAAGTATCAAGTCAATTGGCCCAGGGGTGTAGGAGGAGTAGGCTTTTAAAGCAATTGTTGACGCCGCACGCCGCACGACGGACGACGGACATTGACTGACCACAATAGCTCACCATGAGCACTTCGTGCTCAAGTGAGCTAATAAGTGTCATGTCTCTATGTAGTATACTTACTCAGATATCACGTATCAAAGACGCCCACCCTGTGTATAAATATCTGTCAGTATGCTCATTTGTATTATCGTGCTAATCTATGACTATCTAGTTCATTCGAGGTAGACCATAAATCGTGAGACAAACTTGATTCTGTCCGTCAAAAGAATCAAACTGAAGCTTAACATTTCTGTTCAATTATTTCTCGCGTGTTAATACCTCTAGAGATAATAGTATCATACATAAAATGAGGGGGTTGGGGGATAACTCGTCTCCGCACAGCTTAAAATGAGAATAAGACAATAAAAGTGAAATTATAAACAGCTAAAAGGCATGAACGGCTGCTTAATTTGTTTGTTTTTTTTGCCTAACAGGAATTTTCACGATCTGCAGATTACAATATTATGTTGTTTATTAAAATATATATGGTTTTAACTGATGATACATACGTGACAAAATCAATAACAACACATTAAACTGATATTTAGCTTAACCGATTCCATCTGAGGAATGTTCTATGTCAAATAGCGTTGTGTTCTTTATTCGAAGAAAGACAGTTGCATATATATTTCTTTAACACTCAAAAAGACATTTTCTGTTGCCACGTTGCCACATACAATGTATTAAAGTATCCTATTTAAATTTTACAGACATTCAAAACTAGTCGAATACATACATTGACAGTCTTTTTTTTCTCACTAAACAATGAAAGCAACATATTCTCCAACATTACTTGAGATTTTACAGGACCTGTCATTTAAAACTACGTTTTATTCTAACAGAACATCTTCCGCAAGAGGTAATGTAAGTAAGAAAGCAAAACCTATGTTTTTAGTCCAATTATATTCCATTATTACTTTTAAATTTTAAAACTCTTTCCAGGAAAGAACTGTTTACCTCAGATTTCTAAATGATTTTGTATAATTAGTTTTTTTTTTTTTTTTTTTGTCTTTTCTACCTTGACCATTATGTCGATAGTTTGTCACGCGGAAAGAAAGATGGGCATATTAGTTTAGAGATATCAGTGTTGTCATTTGTGCTGACATGAAGGTTATTATGCATACGATATATTTTGAACTACACACTAAGTGTAAATGAATAAATCTGGAAGAATTTTGTTTTGCTGTATTGTTGAACTGGATAGAATTTGGTTGCAGTTAACCAGACCTTACTTTCAACGTTATTGTTGGACGTTCTTTCCAGTTTTACATTTGCAGTTTTAAGACAAAAGAAATGAGCTGTTGTCAGACTGGGACTGGGATTAAAGTGTGTGACACATTATTGGTTTCCTGCTTTTATATAAATACGTTTCTAAGTTTGCTTCAGTCATATGTCTAATCGTAACTATTTTCGTAAGTTTGTGATATGTGGTACGTGCTTCAGGTTAGCATAAAATCAGGACATTTATCTATACGATGTCTAATGAAAAAATATGGATGGTTTATTGTTGTATTAATTCTATTTCATATATTCTTGCCATAAATTCATTCACATTTATGATAGTTCACTACTCATATCAAGATACTTGTCTTATGCAACACTGCTGAATTAAGTACTAAGCTACTTAATTCAACAGCGTTCAGCTAAATATTTAAAGTTAATATGTATATATTACCAGTAGTGCCTAGGGTAACGTAAATTACATTTCTGAAGATAAAAATATAATCAACAACCTATGCAAAATAGATACTTAATCATTGTAAAGACACCATTTTTATAACATGATAATAAGTCTTATAATACCATCTAATATATAATGAGTGGTAATCTCTTGCCTTTTATACCGTAAGACTTCTAGTGATACAAATATTATTTTACAGTCAGGTTAAAATACAAGCAGTGATATATTTTTGTTCAGTCCATATGTGTGTGTTCAAATTCATGAATTACTATTGTACTTTGTCCATCTAGTTTGTAATTCAACTTTAATTGATCTTCGAAGCCGCAAAAGAAGTCCATAGTTGGAGAATCCAGAGACAGTTCAAAGTAAGGCCCTGTCATGATGTCGACAGTGATAGAAATATCAAGTAGCTACGAAAAAAAAAAGAAAGAAGAAAAAAAAAACAGTTCAATTGTGTTTCTTCTGTTCTTCTTCCTGTATTCTTATTCAAATTCATATAAATTTATTTTGTCTCCAAAGAGAGCTTACATGTGCCGTGGATTCTCAAGTGAGATTTACACGTTTTTTTGTTGTTGTTTTTTTTTGTTTTTTTTTTTTCTTTTTTGAAATATACAACAGTGCCCTATGTACAGCTGTGTATTTATTTCTAATTATAATACTTTATGTCATCGTTACTTTTACTTTCTAGTAGATTATACAAAATAAAATATAAAACCATTTCATTAACACAACTTGTACAGCCTGTCATTGTTCGTGCCTTTCGACAAAGCGATATTGACAATCACAATACCAATATTAACTTAAGTAACGTAAAACACTCATGGGAACGTTATGAAGATAATAAGATAACGTATTTTAAACAAACACAGAAGAACCAATACAAATTCTGATGTCTATGCCATGTGTAAGATCATTTCGATAATAAGTTGTTGATACTATTTACACAGGTCTGTTGGAGCAAGTTGTGGCGATATACAAAAATCAAATGATTGATGATTTAGTAAACTGGCCTTCCAGTGTTCATAAATATCACAACCTTTTTCATCTATAATTATTATATTTAGTGTCGCAGTTGTTGAATTATACTCGCCTCAATAATTAATCCTGTAATGAAATGCATATTTAAATGCTATATACACAATGAGTCATGGATACTTAAGCTTTACATACTGAAACCTCTGTATAGAATCTTTAGTATACTGGACTTTTAAGCACATAAGAACTTCAGAATCAACCCAGCCTATTGTTTGTAATGCACGACTTTAATAGGAATATAAATATAATTTAGTCCGGATAATTTAAGCTGTTCTATTTCTACTATTATTATGGTATAAAATACTGTAATGACTTCTGTAATTTTAGTAACAGAGACAACAAACAATTATATCAATTATAAAGTAGATTTCTGTTTTCAGTCAAAACATATCGTGCATAAAGGAACTATGAAGTTTATTTCTGTAAGGGGAAACTTAATAGGGTAGGAGCTACGAAAGCAAAATATGTTCCCCATGCATAGACTTATACATGCATAGTTTATGAGAAACAATAAATGCTAAAATAGTTGTTATTTTATTTATTTTAGTATTACTTATAAGCATATGGGCAAGCCTACCTAGTTTTGGCCTCTGAAACCTCATCAGTGACACTTTATTCTTAAGACAAGAAAATTGGAAGTGACTAACATTTCAAACCAAATCAATGTGTTCATTTTATAAGTAGTCATTCAAAAGACCATTTTGCAAATACAGTAGGTCCAGCTTAGCATAAAAGCAGGTTTAAATTTATGGGCTTGAACTTATTCTAAATATTTAAACAAAAGTCATTTTATACTTCATTCATAAATATTATGATAGTTATTAAAGCAGATTTAACAGACAATTCTAGCTATTTTCCTATCAGGGGTCAGGCTACAGGGCGACTGGGGCAAAATAGTCGCCCTTGAGGGCTCTAAGTCGCCCTGGGAAACCCTGAGGGCGTCAAAAACTTCGCCCTCGAGTTTTTCAACTTTTGAAAAAGCTAATACTTGTGCAAAACAAATTTTTTGTTAGGAGAAATCCAGTAAAAATTGAACAAACATGCAAAGGTAAAATTCTTTTGTAAAAAAGTTGTTAGAAGCATCAGAAATGCCACAGAATAAAGTCTAATGTGGTTAAACAAGTTTTGGAGGAAACTGTTTGCCTACTAAGTGACCAAAAGATCGTTTTCGTCAATGTCATTAGTTTTCGTGGGTGTCTTTTTTTTCATAAATGAGCCATTTGCATGCTGAAAATTGGTCAGAAACAGCATTACAAATGCTAAAAACTAAGTTTAAAAGTTGACAGACATTTTAGCTAACAAATTTCTTTTTATCATTGTGTTAATAGCTTATCAAATCTTGATGTTTTGACTGAGAAGATAATTTCCAAAAAGATATGGGTGCAGATATGATGCATTTGCCCTACTCACGTCTGTGTCTCTGTGGATCATTTAATTGGTTTAGAAGTAAGAATTAACAGATCTACAGTAAAAATTGTTTCCTTTTTTGTTAATTCCTAAGACAATGTGGTAAAGAGAGTTGAGAGGCCTTAAGTGTCATGCTTTCAGTAAGATGATAGGTTAACTGAGTCTTGACTTCTCCCTCATCCTATAAAACTTCTCCCTGTTTTGTCTGAAGGGAGAAGTCACTTCTCCCTAAATTTCTGAGCGAGCTTGACCCCTGTTCCTATGTCAGATAGAAAACACACAGCCAGTAAATAATCTTCTATTTGTTGAAGAGGTTTAACTGTTGTTTGTTTGTAGCTTAGAAACCAGTAATTATCCAATAATCCTGAACAATAATGGAACATCATTGGGTCTTGCAACGTTTAATAAAAAAAAAAACAAAAAAAAAAAAAAACAAAGCATGTAAAGCACTGTATCGTATGCTCGGCCCGAGTAGGCACAGCTAGCTTTTCCTCCAACTCCAGTTTCCCCACTTTCTATTAAAGGCATGTAGATTATTCTGTAAGTTATGTTATTTTTTTGTTGTTTACGTTACTTGTACAAATCATATGTGAACTAGTATTATACACTAGCCTATCGTATCATTAACAATATTTTACGCATATTGAGTTTAGTTCAGCTGTGCACTATTTTTTTTTTTCTTTTTAATATTTTCTGTTTAAAATTCTTCCGTTCTCGTTTCAAATACAACACAAACAAGAGCTCCGCCAAGCGGAGCATTATACGCCCGTGGCAAGTAATAAGATGTAGCACATAAACTGGCTCCTGTATAATTCAGTGCTCTGGATATAAATTGTAAGTGGAATTACAAAAAAAATTTTTTTTTTTAAATTTCATTGGGGCATAGCTCTGCTGATGTTTGGTGAACTGTAACCTAAAGGTCCAAGCTGGCCCAGAAATTAAGGGAGAAGTGACTTCTCCCTCCTGGGAAAATAGGGAGAAGTTTGCTGCATCTAGGGAGAAGAGCTTTCTGACGGAGGACACACCACAGAAGCATGGCTATATTATAAGCTCATATGAGCCTTTGGCTGATTTGTTTTTCCTATACTTCTATCTTCAATATCGGACCAAACAATAACAAAACAAAAATAAACAACCAAGAAAAAAAAAAAAATGCTGCAAGAATTTTTTTTGTAAACCTTTAACTTGTTTAATACTGATTTTATTTTTGTTCTTCAAGGGAGCCAACTGAGAAGAGTATTAAAAAAAAAAAAAAAAAAAATCCAAAAAGAATTATGTTTATAAGTTTTGATATTAGTCAAGCTTCTTAATTCTGTATCATTTAATAAATGTTTTTATAAAGATTTAATAATGGCAACATTTCCTTGCAAATCTAATAAAAGAAGATGTTAAAAAAAAAAAAAAAAAAAAAAAATCAATATCTTGCCCATATCACCGTAACTTTATTTATTTGCAAAAAATACCTATTATAAAATAAAATTTGCACACTATTACCTCTAAACAATGTGCTACGAAAAGTTTACAAAAACTTTCAAAGGGGCATAACTCTGCTAATATTTGGTGCACTGTAACCTCGAAATAATATGTGCTGCTCCACATCATCGTGTATTATTTATGAAGTTCAGCTTGATCGGATGTAAACTGTAGGAGGATTTAGCCGGAAACAAAAACATTAATAGAAATTTTCAAAGGGGTTAAACTCTGCTAATATTTGGTGGACTGTAACCTTGAAACAATATGCGCTGCTCCACATCATGGTCTAACTACAAATCAAGTTTCAGCTTGATAGGATGTAAACTGTAGGAGGAGTTAGCCAGAAACGAAAAGTTTACTGAAATTTTCAAAGGGGCATAACTCTGCTAATATTTGGTGGACTGTAACCTCGAAACAATATGCGCTGCTCCACATCATGGTCTAACTATACATGAAGTTTCAGCTTGATTGGATGTAAACTGTCGGAGGATTTAGCCAGAAACGAAAAATTAATAGAA
The DNA here is from genome assembly GCA_964016985.1 of Anodontia alba. Lineage (NCBI taxonomy): Eukaryota > Metazoa > Mollusca > Bivalvia > Lucinida > Lucinidae > Anodontia > Anodontia alba. Next base: position 60,598,467 of record OZ024825.1, read on the forward strand.
ATTTTCAAAGGGGTATAATTGCTAATATTTGGAGGACAGTAACCTTGATATAATATGCGCTGCTCCACATCATGGTCTAACTACAAATCAAGTTTCAGCTTGATCGGATGTAAACTGTAGGAGGAGTTAGCCGGAAATGGAAAGTCTACTGAAATTTTCAAAGGGGCATAACTCTGCTAATATGAATTTTTTTAAAAGTAAAACATATTTTAACGAGTTATACTTAACCTATAGATAATGTGCTATTCTCTTCTGTTTTCACACCTTCCACAGAAAAAACGACCTTTCAGTCGTTAATTAAAGTCTTAAACCAGAAGGTCCCTTAAGCAGTTACCTGTGTGACGTAACTCTTCCCACTCAATTGATCATGTGTCAGTTTCTTTTATGTGTAAAACAATAGACACAATTAGGAGAGATAAGCGAGGGTGAGCGGAGGGAGATAATTGATTATCTATAGGTTAAGTATTACTCGTTAAAATATGTTTTACTTTTAAAAAACTTCATTTTAACTTCATAATACATTAACCTATAGACAATGTGCTAGAATTCGTAGAATAGGAGGGAGGTGCTCTCCTAATTCTAACACCAATAATATCTCACCACTTCTGGTTCTCAAGGAAACTCTAAGGAATCAGATACATTCTAATTCTATATTTAATAGAAAGAATGATCTAGATTCACAAAATAGCATATCTTTAAGGTGTTATGATCTAACAACCTTATATATAATAGTAGACTCTAGAGGAAGCCAGTTCTTAAGTCTCAGAGACCTAACATTGCCCCTTCCCCCCCCCCCCCCCCCTCCCCCCACCTCCTTTTTTTTCTTTTTGGGAAACAACAATTGGCTTCAAAAAGAAAAAGGAGTCATTGAGACATAACATAAATATTCCATCGCAAAGTAAGCTAGGAATATAGAAATAATATTTTCAAAACAAAATTTGTAAAACAAAAAGCCAAGACCATACACTGTAAGTAGTCTATCTAGGGTCTTGAATAAATAAGGAAAAGTCTACTCGGTGGAGTTTCCTATAGATAACTGACATATGTAGATATTTTGGATAAAATTCTAGATATGTGAAGCTATCTAATTGTAATAGTCTAAGCTATTAGAATTATAAACTAATTAGATTCTGTTAATTGGAGCGATAGGACAGTTTCCGATGAACAGACATAGACTTAAAATAACCATAATGTTGTATAATTATTCCCCTTTGATCAAATTAAAGAAGGGGAGATAATACAAGTAGATGAAGTTAACTTAACTATAACTCAGTTATCCATCAGAAGAAAAAAGGTATAGACAAAAATAATGGTTAAAACTATTGCTAGACTAATTGTATTACGAATTTTTAGTCAAGCAATAAAATAATACAGAGTTTGCATAAAACTGCTGGGAAGAAAAAACAACCTAAACCATTGATAATTAGTTTTGTCATAGACATATAAAAGCGTTTGATGTCCTGACAAAATAATAAAGAAGAAACTGTCAATATCATAACTTAGAGTTTGACAGACAATAAGAGAGATAAGAATAAGGTTGATCACTGCTAACTGTAAGACGGTCATAGTTTGGCTAAATCTTACCGTATTGATAAGATTAAGCAATAATAAATAAGCTGGATAGAATCTTTCTATACCAGAAGATTGCCATGAAAAGTACTCCTGAGTAAATAATCATGGAAATCAAGAAATGTTAAAAAGTCCATTTTGTAATGACGAATCAAAATGTTCATAAAAAGAGAAGGACTCAGAGAAAAAGTAATAGTGTGATAATCTCTGAAGAAAGATTATACAATAGTACTGATTAATTATCTCTAAAACACTTAATTTATAAGTTAAGAGATAGTATTACTATTCTATACGCATATTTAAGAATAGTAAGAAATATATGAATACTAAATTAAAATTATACTACGGAACAAATTCCTGCTATAAATAAAAGGTTAAGCGTAACTATTTATTAAGCAAGGAATTATTAAACATATAACTCGCTATAAAATTACTGCACAGAATTTTATAGATAAATATTCAATCAAATTTTTAGAATTGAATATTAATAGAATAAAATCTATGTCTGAATAATTGGTAATTCCTGAAATATCAAATTATGTACTCGCAAATGAATTCAGGAAGAAAATATATATACATATATACATATATATACATATATATATATATATATATACTCTCGAGATCTATGCGTAAACCATAGAGAGTAATAAAATAATATTATTACCACGATCCCTGACGGAAGGGTAAAAACATGTATAAATATGAAAGAGATAAAAATTAATTTAACGTCATATAGGTTTAAGATAAAATTTGTTTAATCTTTAACCAATATGCAGCAACAGTGGCTCGATATTCTGTATTCGTACGTAGAAAAAGAGTACTTTGTCATTAGAATTTTGTATGATTGAAATAGAGATAATGGGATCTAAATGGATGTATCTCCATGAACTGAATCGAAGGATAATATCCATTCTAAAAACTAGGGCTTGTTTTAGGCTTAGTTTAACAAGCGTAGAATTGAATTATTTCCAAGTATTCATGAAGTCGTTATGCTCTGAATACTGAGAAAACTGTTAAAATATTGTTTAGGAAATAAAAAAAGTGACTGGTCCATAATGTTAGCTAGATTTAAACCTGGAACGTAGCGAGAAGGTCAATCTAACTTAAAAGTAAGTTGAGAAAGATAAATGATGAAGATAGATATATAAATATCGGTATAATATATTATCTCCAACTATTATCAAATAATCTGAATGTTTAAAAGCATAAATGCTACTCGAAAGTTTATTTACCGAATGTATAATCGGAGAAACTTTCAGTATGTTCGAAAACGTATCACAAAAGTAAGATCTGACCAGGAACGTAGGTGCAGCACTTACTACGTTGTGAAGTTTATATAAACATATTCTATATTATAAATTGAAGCAGTGCATTTCAAAATCATCGAAACGTCTTGAAATGACTTACTGTGTGGAAAAATAAATAAATATCCAGTTTCGGAAAAGATATTTATCTACATATATAGACCATTTTTGATGTGGACTGGAAATCAAGATATTAATCTTTGCATTATTCGCAAACTGAACTTGAACTCTTAGCGAGAATTACTATGATCTCTTTAACGAATGTAAACATAAAGAAGGGGTAAAGAGATAATTAAGTGTATCTTAATTCTTGACCTGGCTCGTAATTAAGGATGTTTTCCCTTTTGTCTAAGCCTAGACCGTACATTGATTAATATGAATATGATAATATCTGCTATTATGAGGTAAAATCTCATTAATTAACCTCTAAGCATATATTAAAAATATATATCAACATAATCTAGAGCTTCGGTAAGTTTAGAGGAAGGAAATGATTGACTTTGGCAGTTTCTGAATAGTTACAAAGTCAATAAAAAAAAATCAAAAGGAAAGTATTGTATATAATATCTAATTTAGGCAATAATAATCTGTCACGTACTGAATAATTAATGCCTTTACTAAATATGTATCCATTGTCAATATCAAAGGTGCGAGAAAATTTTGATTGACATGGACTCTAGTTATAAATAAAATATTAGAGGTATAGAGCTAGTCGAAGCAAAACTATTCCTCAATAAAGATAAAGTAGACCTATAATATACGAGGATTAATTGGGTCTAGTAATTATAAGTTTTTAAACCTTCCTAAATAATTTCTAATTAAAATCATAATAAAATTATTATTCCAAGATGAAGAATCTTCAGCGTAATAGATTCTTACTGAGATAAAATTATCTGGTATATTGCTATCGTAGTCTTAAATGATCCAGAAGAAAAAAAATAAAACAGGCAAAGTAAAGAACGTATTGAATTATATCTATGCCTAAATATAAGATTTTCTTCTTATTTATTATTTTATAGCAGAGTTTAGACAGAGCACGACTGACCTAGACTCTTATATAATCAATCAAAAGATAGTATAAAATAGAATAATAGCTTAACGGATCAACTATTTTCCATGTAGAAAGGCAAAAGGAAAATATGTACCTCAAGTAGAATTTTAAATCGTAGTAATCTAGAGAGGTAGCGGATAAATAAATAAACTGTTAATTTATTTATCTGATTCGTGTAGATTTCTGATACCTTATGAATGAAATATTAATAGAAAGTAGAAAGGATCTATTACTACTTTCTTGTCAATTTACTCCATAGATTACATGCTGATTACATATCGGGAGCATGTAGAAATTTTAGATTTCGTGTATATTTTTCTTCTTAGAACTAAGCATATTTTTATAGAGTTCACCTTTGTCTTACAGCCGAATAAAGTGAATATGTAAGAAGTTAATCTCTTTGTAGCGAATAAAAAGAGATATAAATTATATAATTATAGATGGAAGTATCATCTACACTTTGTGAATGAATTGCGAATTTGATCGTAACCGATAATTCTTAATTCATTTTCAAGAATAAATATATATATAGAATGTTAAGTCTAGTTCAAAAATGACTTGACAGAGTTCAACAATATAAGGGGCTACTAGGTATTAGAACCCATTGTGTCATTCTATAACCTATAACCCAAGACTAGACATGTCTATAGTGCTCAATGAATAAACATATATTGAGCGAGGACTAGTGACTACTACTCGGTCACTGGTAATCCGACACAATGCTCTGGCACTAGTCTACGAAACTACTGCCCGGTGAAATTTCGTTAGAATGACCTGGCACTAGTCTACGAACTACTGCCCGATGAATTTTCGTTAGAATCGGAAGTTAACCTCTTTCTAGCGAATGAAAGAGATAAATTGCATAAGTTAATTTAAAAGTTAATTTAAAGTTAATAGAAATACATTTCTATAATAAGTCAATGGAATATTTAGAATTCTAGTCTTAATTCAGGAAAGACTGTACAGAAATTTATTATATAAAATGTTACTATGTATTTCATTTTATAACCTATATCCATTGACTTGACTTATCTATAAAGCTCTATGAACAATAATAGATTGTTCGGGGACTAGTGACTGTTACCCAATCACTAGTAATCCGACACAATGACTGGACACTAGAACTCGTAACTATTGCCCAGTAGACGTCACTAGTAATCCAATACAATGACTGGATACTAGTAATCATAAGTATTTGCCAGTGGTATACGCTAGTAGCTGGACATATGACCGGACACTAGTACTCGTAACTGTTTGCCCGGTGAAGTCACTAATAATTCGACACAATGACTGGACACTAGTACTCGTAACTGTTGCCCAGTGAAGTCACTAATAATTCGACACAATGACCGGATACTAGTACTCGTAACTGTTGCCTGGTAGGAGTGACTAATAATGCGACACAATGACCGGACACTAGTACTCGTAACTGTTGCCCAGTTAAGTCACTAATCATTCGACACAATGACCGGACACTAGTACTTGTAACTGTTGCCCGGTAGGAGTCACTAATAATGCGACACAATGACCCGACACTAGTACTCGTAACTGATGGAGTAACTAGTACCCGTGATAAATGCCCGGTGATTTTATCATGCCTGGATGACTGGTGATTGGATGACCGGTGACCGGTAAGAAATGCCCGGTGATTTTATCCATGCCTGGATGCCCGGTGACTGGTGACTGGTGAAGCTGACAATGAATGACCGGTGACTGGTGGCTGGTGACTGGTGGACTTAGACTTATTTTGGATACTAAAGCATCCATAAGAAGCCACCTTGATGGGTCTTACCCCGGCAGTATAGCCATATGGGGTGGGGCTCCCATCAGTAAAGAACTGTCGTATAACCCATAAGGGTTGACAAGTTGTTTACTAATCAGCTTCTCCACCATAGAAATCTTCGCCAACTCGCAAGATATCCAGTAACAGTCCAGGTATAGCATGTCACATCGCTGAATAATCTGGAACAAAAAGAAACAAGTTAAAATTTTTTATATAAGAAACACGACTTCCGAACCGACTGCACACGAGTGTTGTGCCGATTATAGCGATAGTCGCGAAAAGGCATGTCAAAATAGCCAGTCAATAAATGCAAAATCGACAATCGAAAATTTTAAATAATAACATGGTTAGTGAAAGGAGTGATAAAGAAACAAAAGAAACACAAGGATACAGAAATTTATCCGTGAGGAATAGAAATAATCCAAATTTCTTTCACAGGTAAAAATCCTTGTTGAATTTCTTTGTCCACAGAAAAGAAACTGACACGTGATCAATTGAGCGGGAAGAGTTACGTCACACAGGTAACTGCCTAAGGGACCTTCTGGTTTAAGACTTTAATTAACGACTGAAAGGTCGTTTTTTCTGTGGAAGGTGTGAAAACAGAAGAGAATAGCACATTATCTATAGGTTAATGTATTATGAAGTTAAAATTTGGTGGACTGTAACCTTGAAACAATATGCGCTGCTCCACATCATGGTCTAACTATACATGAAGTTTCAGCTTGATCAGATGTAAAATGTAGGAGTTAACCGGAAATGAAAAGTTTACAGAAATTTCTAAGGGGCATAACTCTGCAAACATTTGGTGGACTATAACCCCGAAATAATATGCGCTGCGCCACATCATGGTCTAACTATACTGAAAGGAAAAAGAAACGCAGGGTAAATTTTATTCCTAAATTTCATTTAAGTTTGAAAAAGTTTGATAAATATTTTACTATGATTACAAAACGGTACATGCATGGAAAACAAGTTCCAAATTTCATTGGTTTGTGATCAGCAAGTCTCGAGTTATTGAAGTTCATTGGTAGCTACCCCCCAAATCTTGAAATCAAAATCAAACTGAAAATCAGTATCGGGTGTGCCCCCCTCTTGCTGCCGTTGCTGCCCTAATTCTCCTTTGGATAGAGTTAACCAAAGCATTGACAGTTCGCATCGGGATGTTATTCCATTCATCGATCAACGCATTCCTTAGTTGTGCGAGAGTTGCGGGGGGATTTAGGCGCTTCCTGACCCTTCTGTCCAGCTCATCCCACATGTGCTCTATTGGGGTCAAATCTGGACTGTACGGTGGCCATGCTAGTGGTGCGATGTTATTGTTTGCCAAGAAATCCTGACAAACTCGGGCAACATGTGGTCGGGCATTGTCCTGCTGCAGAATCAGATTACGTTGTTGCACAAGCGGGACAGCAACAGAACGCAAGATCTCATCCCTATACCTTACTGCGGTCATATTGCCCGCAACAATAATCAACTGTGATTTTTTCCCGTGAGCAATGCCTCCCCAGACCATAATGGAGCCACCCCCAAACCGATCCCGTTCGACAACACAGGCGTCGGCAAAGCGTTCTCCGCGACGTCGGTACACACGTCAACCATCTGCGCGATAGAGAGTGAACCTAGACTCGTCCGTAAAAAGAACTCGTCTCCACTGCCTCATCGGAAATAGCCTGGGCGCATGCGCCATCAACCACACCATACGACGCAACCTACGTGCCTGGGTCAGAGGCAGACCAACGTATGGACGACGAGCTCGGACCAATCTCACGCAATCGACTTCCAACAGTCTTCGGTGAAATTTGTCGATTATGCGTACCTACTGTATTAAGGGCAGTTTCGGTAGCAGTGAGATGACGATTCCGCAAATGTGCCAGACGGATTGTCCTGTCTTGACGTCGCGACGTCACGCGTGGACGCCCAGACCGCGGTTGGTCTGCTAAATGCCCTGTCTCCCTTAAACGTCTAACAAGACGTTCAATTGTTGAGACGTTAACCCCAAAATGATTGGCAACTTGCTGTTGCCTCTGACCCTGCATCAGCAACGCAATTGCCCTACCCCTCTGAACATCAGTCAGTCGTACCATGATTGAAAATAAGTTCAAAGTAGCGTAAAAATGAAAAAAAAAATCGGTAAAAGAATCGAAGAGCGTTGTGTATCGTTGAAGTGTACCAAATGGTGTGAGGAAATCTTGTGCTGAAGGTTTAAACATGCTTGTTTTGCACAAAATTTTGGCTTTCCGTATTGTCCGTGCAATGCACTGTGTAGTGCATGGTTGAATGATTTCACACACTGGGTAGATAGCACATCGACCAAAGACTCGTATACCCGCGGTTCACATTCACAGGACAATATGTAAAAGTGTATGGCTATAGTAAACACCGTAAAAAATGGTTAAAATAAGAAGGAAAAAACTCTACCCTGCGTTTCTTTTTCCTTTCAGTATATATACCAAGTTTCAGTTTGATCGGATGTAAACTGTAGGAGGAGTTAGCCGGGATCGAAAAAGTTTACGGACAGACGCCATACCCCGTAACAGACTACGTCCCGTTTTTCAAACGGGCGTATAAAAATCTGGCAGTTCAGTAGTTAACAAATTATTCTATCTCAGGAATTGCAAACTGATTAGAATACATCTGTAGAATATGTTTTGTTTTGTTTTGTTTTTTTTTTGTAAAAGCCCACTGATGTAGCTTTATAAAACTTGCAGTTTAAAATGTAGAATTTTCAAATACCAACTACTAAACATATCAATTTCATGCGGTCACTTACCTTACTTACAATATATGTATGCAATGTTTGACATTAAACCTTTTACCACATTTAATATTTTTGTTTTTTATTTGAACAGGCCACTAATAAAAAAATAATAAAAAAAAAAAATATATATATAATTTTTTTTTTTTTTTTTTTTATAAAACTGTTTGAAGTAATGTAAACAACACTGACTTTCTAACACTAAGACAGCCAGGCTGTTACCACATTTTATTTTATAAAGTAACGATGCAGCTTATCAATGATGTCTCCAAACTTCCTCGGTATAGGTAGGAGTATCCACATCTTACTTCTAGGAGTCATTAGACATACTCCGCGGAGAATGAAGGAGCATCTTTTTATGTCCACTTCTTTTTCTGTAAACAATTCTCATTTAGGAATCCTATGTTTGATTTTGTGGCTGGACTAGAGGTCCTGGACTGTTTATTTACAGACTGCATGCATTTTTTTTTTTTTTGGTCAAGATCTACATATATAACTATCTGGTTGACCAAACAGCGCAAAACTGTATGGATCTTTGCTGACTGACTAATGTAAGTTGTGATTTACCCAGTGTAAAGTCTAAAATACTCACGTAATTAACACTACAGTATATAAGACAAGACCCGACGTAACATAAAAATAAGCCAGACAAAGACCTAACTTTCCAATCATGCAGACTAATTAATTAGTGTTTTCTGTTACACGAAGCTCATTACTTCCCGTAGTGTCTATGTTTATACAACTATACAACTATCTGGTTGACCAAACAGCGCAAAACTGTATGGATCTTTGCTGATTGACTAATGTAAGTTGTGATTTACCCAATGTTAAGTCTAAAATACTCACGTAATTAACACTACAATATATAAGACAAGACCCGACGTAACATAAAAATAAGCCAGACAAAGACCAACTTTCCAATCATGCAGACTAATTAAATTGTGTTTTCTGTTACACGAAGCTCGTTACTTCCCGCAGTGTTTATGTTTATACAAACGGACAAAACTGATCCGACTGCAAAACCCACACGCGCTGTTTCACTAATGCTAACACACTCGTTAACCGTGTCCATTGTAGTTGAAAATACGGGCTTGAGGCTGAACTTGACCTGGACTTAAATGTAGTAACGCACAAATCTAATCATTAGAGCAAAGTACAATGTATTTAGTAAAGCAAACACAAAAATATTAGTTAAATAAAACATAAGATGATGAGGAAGTGATGTTTCATTATGTTACGTACGTTACTGCATTTTATATTAGGACCTAGCTTTGAAATGGACTAAATCATTTGCATTTCCGTACTCTGTCTATCATTTATATAACAATGCACTACATTGTATTTAGCTGAAAGACTTCCAGAAACGTTTAGATCAATGGCCATACATATAAAACAGTATTAGGAACATGCATTTTGACGGATATTTTGCACACAGGGTATGCATCTTTGATACAATATAGCTGATTAAGTATACAACATAGACAAATGTAACTTACAGTTTTGAAAAGCTTATGGATTGCTCATTTAGAATATTTAAAAAACAGAGCACAACTTGACATATTGAAGTTCCACAATTAAACAGCAAAAGTGCTACTTCCTCATTTTATAGGGTTATTCTAAGTTATATCATGTAAATTACACAAATTGACTTTTAGCAATCTATTCAACAGCATCATTCTGTAGCATATATATTTATGTTTATAAAACGTTGCAATTTGAAGAATTCAAAATGACTAAGAACACTAATTTTCTCATCTAAATACCTATGATTCCATTCTCAGACCACCATGGTATAGAGTTATCTCCTCATTTTATTATATGACGCTACCATTTTCGGACGCGACAACACCCGGCAAATGAAAGTTGAGATGTTAAGCTTTAATTTGAGAAAAAAATTATCCTTTCGAACGATTGGGGGATTTTACTCGCGATTTAGAGCTTATACGAATTTCAGCATCTGGACTAATTTCAGATCAGAACAATTTTAGCTATTTTTGACCTACAAGTCACCCAAAATGCTTCCAACCAAGTTTCAAGTCAATTGGTATTTCAGTCCAGGACAAGAAGCAAAAAATATATTTTGAAGATGGCCGCCACAGCGGCCATCCTGGATTTTCGATCGGAACAATTTTAGCTATTTTTGATCTACAAGTCACCCTGATGCTCCCTACTGAGTTTCAAATCAACTGGCCCTTCAGTTCAGGAGAAGCGAAAATAGATTTTCCAGACGGCCACCATCTATATTGTTGGATTTCCAATTTGAATGATTTTAGGTATTTATGATCTACAGCTATGTTTGATCTACAACTCACCCTGATGCTGACTACCGAGTTTCAAGTCAATTGGCCCATTGATTCAGGAGAAGAAGCGAAAAATAGATTTTCAAGATGGTCGCCACGGAGGCCATCTTAGATTTCCAATCAAAATGATTTTAGCTATCATTGATCTACAAGTCACCCTGATGCTTCCAACCAAACTTCAAGTCAGTTGGCCTTTCGGTTCAGGAGAAGAAGTGAAAAATAGATTTTCAAGATGGCGGCCATGGTGTCCATCTTGGATTTCCGATCGCAACGATTTTAGCTATTTTTGATCTACAAATCACCCTGATGCTTCCTACCAAGTTTAAAGTCAATTGGCCCAAAATGGCTGACACCACACGACGCTATTATTTGACCTAGAACTATTTTTTGATCCCACATGACCCAGTTTCGAACTTGACCGACATTTTGTCAAGAACATCACTCTGAGTAAGTTTGAAGTTGATTAGGCTGAAAATGTGGCCTGAGTGTTCACAAACAATCTAGACAATCAAGGGGACATAATTCTGCCATCGTTGGGCCAATCTGACCCATTTTCAAACTCGTCCGCGATTTTATGCATGTTATTATTATCTGCAAGTTTCATGAAGATAAAAAAAAAATGAAGAAGCTACGATGTTCACATGGTCAACTAGAGCAAGTGCCCAGAGGCTCATGAATACCCCCCGGCCGGCGCCATTTCTTAATTATAAAATATTTTAAAGTTAATGACAATGATATAAGGCAAGATATAGTTTACAATGTCAGTTTCTGAGTGACACTGATCTATCATCCCAAGTACAACTTTCTTGGAGTAAATAGTCTTCAAGACATGAAGCAAATTTGCTGGGCCATAAAATATAGGTCACTGACCTACATATACTTGAGAAATTAATCTGATGGTCACACTGATGCATTATACCAATTATAATGTTAATCCATTAAACAAGAGGCCCACGGGCCACGGGTCGCTCACCTGAGTGACATAGCCACTGCAGATATGCAGATGTTATGCAACATTTTTCCAATCCTGTCATCGCAACTAATGAAAAGATCACCATTTAAGCAGTTCTTTATTTTGAAGAAGAAGATATATGGCATGCCAGTCAATTGAGCGTGATCATTTGAACAAACTCTAAATGGCAGCCAGCTTGGATTTACGATCAGCATGATTTTAGCTATTTTTGATCTACGAGTCACCCCAATGCTTCCTACCAAGTTTCGAGTCAACTGGCCTTTCAGTTCAGGAGAAGAGGCGAAAAATAGATTTTCAAGATGGCTGCCATGGCGACCATCTTGGATATCCGATTGGCACTATTTTAGCTATTTTTGATCTACAAGTCACCCCAATGTCTCCTACGAAGTTTGGAGTCAATTGGCCTTTCGGTGCAGGAGAAGAAGCTAAATATAGATTTTCAAGATGGCGGCCATGGTGGCCATCTGGGATTTCTGATCAGAACGATTTTAGCTATATTTGATCTACAAGTCACCCTGATGCTTCCTACTAAGTTTCGCGTCAAGTGACTTTTGGGTTTAGGAGAAGAAGCGAAAAATAGATTTTCAAGATAACCGCCATGGCGGCCATCTTGGATTTACGATCGGCGTGATTTTTAGCTATTTTTGATCTACAAGTCACCCAAATGCTTCTTACCAAGTTTCGAGTCAACTGGCCTTTCGGTTCAGGAGAAGAAGCGAAAAATAGATTTTCAAGATGGCTGCCATGGCGCCCATCCTGGTTTTATGATCGGCATGATTTTAGCTATTTTTGATCTACAAGTCACCCCTATGCTTCCTACCAAGTTTGGAGTCAACTGGCCTTTCGGTTCAGGAGAAGAAGCGAAAAATAGATTTTCAAGATGGCTGCCATGGGGGCCATCTTGGATTTCCGATAGGCACGATTTTAGCTATTTTTGATCTATAAGTCACCCCAATGCCTCCTACCAAGTTTGGAGTCAATTGGCTTTTGGGTTTAGGAGTAGAAGCGAAAAATAGATTTTCAAGATGGCGGCCATGGCAGCCATCTTGGATTTCCGATCAGCACGATTTTAGCTATTTTTGATCTACAAGTCATCCTGATGCTTCCTAGCAAGTTTGGAGTCAATTGGCCTTTCAGTTCAGGAGAAGTAGCAAAAAATAGATTTTCAAGATGGCCACCATGGCGGCCATCTTGGATTTCCGATTGGCACGATTTTAGCTACTTTTGATCTACAAGTCACCCTGATGCTTCCTAGCAAGTTTGGAGTCAATTGGCCTTTTGGTTCAGGAGAAGAAGCGAAAAATAGATTTTCAAGATGGCAGCCATCTTGGATTTCTGATCCGCACGATTTTAGCTATTTTTGATCTACAAGTCACCCTGATGCTTCCTAGCAAGTTTGGAGTCAACTGGCCTTTCGGTTCAGGAGAAGAAGCGAAAAATAGATTTTCAAGATGGCGGCCATCTTGGATTTCCGATCGGCACGATTTTAGCTATTTTTGATCCACAAGTCACCCTGATGGTTCCTAGCAAGTTTGGAGTCAATTAGCCTTTCGGTTCAGGAGAAGAAGCGAAAAATAGATTTTCAAGATGGCGGCCATGGTGGCCATCTTGGATTTCCGATCGGAACGATTTTAGCTATTTTTGATTTACAAGTCACCCCGATGCTTCCTACCAAGTATCAAGTCAATTGGCCCAGGGGTGTAGGAGGAGTAGGCTTTTAAAGCAATTGTTGACGCCGCACGACGCACGACGGACATTGACTGACCACAATAGCTCACCATGAGCACTTCGTGCTCAGGTGAGCTAATAATCTAAAAGATATTAAGCAAAATCACTAGACCATGAAATATAGGTCATACTGATTTTTATTTACTTTGAGGTGAAAGTTTGGATCACACTGTGTCATTATATGTAAATATGACATTTAGGTATCAAACAGTGGGAGATATAAGACAAAATCACTGGTCTATGAAATATAGGTCACATATTCCCAAAATATGATAGTAATACATCAAATTGTCTTCAAGATGTAACATAAAATCACTGGACCATGAAATATAGTCACAGTGACCTACATTTACTTTTAGGTCAACTGTTGGATCATACTAATTCATAATCCCAAATAATTATGTTCATACATCAATTAACATTCAAGACATGTGGCAAAATTACTGGACCATGGAATATAGGTCAAGCAATTTTTACGAATCATAACGGCTTGAACAATCTTGGTAGAAGGTCACTAAAGAAACATTCCTGCCAAGTTATATTGAAATCAGTCTATCTGTTTATGACGAGAAGATTTTTAAAGTTTTCTATATAGATATATAGGGAAAATAAGCTCCGCCCCCTAGCAGCCATGTTTTTTGACATATCATGCATCTTGAACATTCTTGGTAGAGGGTCACCAAGGGAATATTTCAGACAAGTTTACTGAAATTGGTCCAGTGGTTTCTGACAAGAAGATTTTTAAATTTTTCTATATAGATATAAAGGGAAAATAAGCCCTGCCCCCTGGCGGCCACGTTTTTGACGAATCACAATGGCTTGAACAATCTTGGTAGAGGGTTACCAAAGGAATATTTCTGCAAAGTTATATTGAAATCGGTCTTGTGGTTTCTTACGAGAAGATTTTTTAAAGTTTTCTATACAGATATGTAGGAAAATAAGCCCTGCCCCCTAGCGGCCATGTTTTTTGACAAATCATGACGGCTTCAAAAATCTTGGCAGAGGGTCACCAAGAAACATTCCTGCCAAGTTGTATTGAAATCGGTCCAATGATTTATGATAGTTTATGACAAGAAGATTTTTAAAGTTTTTTATATAGATATATAGGGAAAATAAGCTCCGCCCCTAGCAGCCATGTTTTCTGACGAATCATGACGGCTTCAAAAATCTTGGCAGAGGGTCACCAAGAAACATTCCTGCCAAGTTGTATTGAAATCGGTCCAATGATTTATGACAAGAAAATTTTTTAAGTTTCCTATATAGATATACAGGGAAAATAAGCCCTGGCCCCTGGCAGCTATTTTTTTTGATGAATCACAATGGCTTGAACAATCTTGGTAGAGGGTTACCAAAGGAACATTTCTGCCAAGTTATATTGAAATTGGTCCAGTGGTTTCTGACAAGAAGATTTTTGAAGTTTTCTATATAGATATATAAACGACTGGATGACAATATAATCTCTACAGGGACATAGTCCAGATGAGCTAAATATTCTTTTTTTTTTAAATTTAATGTTGCCATGGCAACTGAACACAATGGTCATTGGTCATAAACACATGAACTGGGTAGACAATGATCCAATGATCATAAATGCCAAATATGGTTCACATCACTTTAACCATTTACCTATTATAAGTCCATGTTGCCATGGCAACCAAACCAAGAGTCAGATCACCATAATTTTAGCTATTTTTAAACCCCTTACCCAAGCAACATTCTCATCCAACAAGGGACAAATCACTTCAATGGCTTTGGAGGAGTTGTCATTTGAAAGCGTTAACGGATGGACAGACAGATAGATGGACGTTCTTACGAGAGGTACGTTATGAGATTATTCCTTTGATCTTTCTTTGATCTTCTTTAACCATACAACACCATTTTTTATCTATTTTTAACCCCACAACACCAATTTTTAACCCCACAATGACGGAATAAACAGACACCAATACAAATGCTAACCTCGGAATGTACCTGGCGTATGTATGGACTGACAGACAGACGACGGACAAAAAATTATCACTATAGCTCATACTGAGCATGGTTCAGGTGAGCTAAAAAAAACAATTTGTTTAGAAAAAAAAAACAAAAAAAAACAGTATCTTATCAACAGCTAGGCAAGGTAAAAATACTCTACCTTCAATACTCTCAACCTTTTCTTCATCTAGTGTACTATTGGTTTTTTGATCTTGTAGAAAACGTATGATTGAAAACACCAATTTATTCACATCTGCCATCGTTCCTGCAAAAAAAAAAAAAAAAAAAAATCTTATAATACTAGAGAAGTGTTTAAGCCTGGCTGCGCCATTGCGCCATTGACGCATATTTTCATGTTTTGGCGTACAAAAAATAAGTTCTTGCGCCATTCGGCTGAAGAAAATTTATCGCAATATTGGCAGCAAACGAGTTGTGATCGGTTGCTTTTACTTGCGGTTCAGTTCAATTCACTACAAATAGGCACAGAAATTGCTTAAAATGCAAAGACAACCGTAAAATAATGAAGAAAATACATTAAACAGACAATCTGGTATGATTTCGGCTCATAGTTCATGCACTTTTGATGTTATTTCTAGCGTTGGTGGCAGCCATTTGTTTCCAATTGCTGTGACTATTGGTTCAATGCTAATGCTGTGACTATTGGTTCAGTGCTCATGCTTTAAAAATTCTGCCAGTAGAGGGTCACCTCGCTGAGTGGTAGATCAAGTGTACACTGTATATATTACTAACAGGAAGTATTACTGTTGGAAGTTTTCTTTCTTTTCACAATCTGATTGAGTGAATGATTGGGTAATAATATGATTGGCTGATTATCTTACTTGCTGATGAATGAAAAGGTATTAGTTTTGGGTGACGGTCAGTCCTGTTGAAACTAGAAGAGAACTGATGCTAAAGAGATCATCAAGCTCATCAATTTGATGCGGTGTTCATGTTCATAAGAACCAATTCAAAATGATTTGTTATATATTTTATGTTATTTTCAGCTTTTATATCTATTCACAATATCTAGTTATGTTTATTCCCTTTATCTCCATAGTATTGTCAACACTTAGATAGGTGGCTCACTCACCAAAACAAGAGGCCCACGGGCCACGGGTCGCTCACCTGAGTGACATAGCCACTGCAGATATGCAGATGTTATGCAGCATTTTGACAATCCTGTCATTGCAACTAATGAAAAGATCATCATTTAAGCAGTTCTTAATTTTGAAGAAGAATATATATGGCATGACAGTCAATGGAGCGTGATCATTTTAACAAACTCTCAATCACATTTCAACAGTAGAATCAATCTGAAATTTGGTGGCAAATGGCTAAGTGGTTTCTGAAGAATCATGATTTTATACATGTAAACAGCTCAGTGGCAGGGAAATATAATAAACATAAACAAGATGGCAGCCATCTTAGATTTCCAATCAGAATGATTTTAGCTACTGTTGATCTACAAGTCACCTCGATACTTCCAATGAACTTTGAGTCAATTGCCCTTTCGGTTCAGGAGGAAAAGTTCAAAACAGACTTTCAAGATGATGCCATGGCTGCAATTTGGGATTTCCTATCGCAACAATTTGAGCTATTTTTTATCGATGCTTCCTACCAAGTTTCGAGTCAATTGGCCTTTCAGTCCAGAAGAAGAAGGGAAAAATAGATTTTCAAGATGGCCACCATCTTGGATTTCCAATTGGAACAATTTTAGCTCTTTTTATAT
Source organism: Anodontia alba (assembly GCA_964016985.1). Classification (NCBI taxonomy): domain Eukaryota; kingdom Metazoa; phylum Mollusca; class Bivalvia; order Lucinida; family Lucinidae; genus Anodontia; species Anodontia alba. The sequence continues at coordinate 60,615,636 of OZ024825.1, forward strand.
CTACAAGTCATCCCGATGCTTCCTACCAATTTTCAAATCAACTGGCCCTTTGGTTCAGGAAAATAAGCAAAAAAAAAGAGTTTCAAGATGGCCGCCATGGCGGCCATCTTGGATTTCCCATCCAAACAATTTAAGCTATTTTAGATCTACAAGTCACCCCAATGCTTCCTACCAAGTTTTGAGTCAAATGGTCTTTCAGTTCAGGAGAAGCGAAAAACAGATTTTCAAGATGGCTGTCATGGCGGCCATCTTGGATTTCTAATAGGGACAATTTTAGCTATTTTTGATCTACAGGTCACCCTGATGCTTCCTACCTAGTTTAAAGTCAATAAGCCTTTCGGTTCAGAAGAAGTGAAAAACAGATTTTCAAGATGGCCGCTGCCATAGCGGCCATCTTGGATTTCCAATCGGAACGATTTTAGCTATTTTTGATCTATAAGTCACCCTGATGCTTCCTATCAAGTTTCAAGTCAACTGGCTTTTGGGTTTAGAAGAAGCAAAAAAAAGATTTTCAAGATGGCCACCATGGCGGCCATCTTGGATTTATGATCGGCACAATTTTAGCTATTTTTGATCTACAAGTCACCCCGATGCTTCCTACCAAGTTTCGAGTCAATTGGCATTTGGGTTTAGGAGAAGAAGCGAAATATAGATTTTCAAGATGGCTGCCATGGCATGATTTTTAGCTATTTTTGATCTACAAGTCACCCCAATGCTTCCTACCAAGTTTGGAGAATTGGCTTTTGGGTTTAGGAGTAGAAGCGAAAAATAGATTTTCAAGATGGCTGCCATGGCAGCCATCTTGGATTTCCAATCAGCATGATTTTAGCTATTTTTGATCTACAAGTCACCCTGATGCTTCCTAGCAAGTTTGAAGTCAATTGGCCTTTCGGTTCAGGAGAAGAAGCGAAAAATAGATTTTCAAGATGGCGGCCATCTTGGATTTCCGATTGGAACGATTTTAAAATTTTTCTATCTACAAGTCCCCCCCCGATGCTTCCTACCAAGTATCGAGTCAATTGGCCCAGGGGCGTAGGAGGAGTAGGCTTTTAAAACAGTTGTTGATGCCGTACAACAGACGACGGACATTGACTGACCACAATAGCTCACCAAGAGCACTTCGTGCTCAGGTGAGCTAAAAATTTGAAAAAATTTGGCTCAGTGGCTTCAGAGGAGAAGTCGTCTGAAATTCTAAACAATTTTCCCATACAAATGTTATGGGGCTCATACAAATGCATAGGAAAGCAAACTGGACCTTGCCGTAAAAAGGTCCAGTGTTAGAAATTAACTTTTTTCGCAAGTAGTTGCTACCTGGTCTGAAATTAGGTAGCAAAATGCATCACATGGCAGCACAACATGTTGCTCCCATGTCATGGGTTAAACCTTCAAGCGCTAAGCATATTTAGCAGACAGCATTTTCAAAGTATTTTTCTTATTTCAGCAAAAATGAGGCTTGACATTACATGTGATTTGTCTGCTTGGCAGACGAGTCACATGAAATGTCATCTAATTTGCACTGAAGACATTCACAACACTTAAATTTGATAGTGTTCGGGGCACTTTACCAGGTAGCAACTTTTTGCTACCAACAGTTTGACCAGGTAGCAAACTGAATTTTCAGACAACAAATTTGCTACTGTTAATTTCGAACCCTGAGGTCAAATGTCAACGTACGACAATCTTTTTAGCAACTTTGGTAGATCTCCTGTCCCCGATGATTTGTGCACAGATTCAGCTCCAAGGCATCCTCGGTTCTGGAGAAGAAGATTTTTAATGGGTTTTACCATATATGGGCATGGGGGCCATCTTGGTCTATGAACTGCGACCATTTTAGCAATCTTTCGTTCCCCCGACCTAAGAAGGCTCAATATGAAATTTGAGCAAATTTGGCTCAGTGGCTTCAGAGGAGGTCCTTTGAAATTCTCAACAATTTTCCTATTGTATGGAGCTCATACAAATGCATAGGGAAGCAAACTTGACCTTGCCGTAAAAAGGTCAAATGTCAACGTACGACAATTCTTTTAGCAACTTTGGTAGACCTCTCGTCCCCGATGATTTGTGCAAAGTTTCAGCCCCAAGGCATTCTCGGTTCTGGAGAAGAAGATTTTTAAAGGTTTTTATCATATATGGGCATGGCGACCATCTTGGTCAACAGACCGCGACAATTTTAGCAATCTTTTGTTTCCCCACCCTAAGGTGGCTCCACATGAAATTTGAGCAAAATTGGCTCAGAGGCTTCAGAGGAGAAGTCATTTGAAATTCTCAACAATTTTCCCATTCAAATGTATGGGGCTCATACAAATGCATAGGGAAGCGAACTTGACCTTGCCGTAAAAAGGTCAAACGTCAACGTACTACAATTCTTTTAGCAACTTTGGTAGATCTCCTGTCCCCGATGATTCGTGCAAAGATTCAGCCCCAAGGCATCCTCGGTTCTGGAGAAGAAGATTTTTAAAGGTTTTTACTATATATGGGCATGGCGGCCATCTTGGTCAACAGAACGTGACCATTTTAGCAACCTTTCGTTCCCCCACCCTAAGGAGGCTCCATATGAAATTTGAGCAAAATTGGCTCAGCGGCTTCAGAGACAAAGCCGTTTGAAAATGTTAACGTACGGACGCACAGACGGACGAAAAGTGATCACAATAGCTCATCCTGAGCATAGCTCAGGCGAGCTAAAAAAAAAACAAAAGAGGATCATGATGGTCCTATATTGCTCACCTGAGCAAACAGCTTTGCATACTTACTGTTGAAGTTTCAGCCAAGTTCACTGCTTTAAGATTTTTGTATAAATTTTATAGCCACCTCCCCCCCCCCCCCCCCCCCCCCGCCCAACCCCCCACAGCAGACATGTTTTTTTCAAGCATCATGATGGCTTGAACTTAATCTTGAAAGAGTGTCACCAAAGGAACATTTCTGCCAAGTTATATTGAAATTGGTCCAGTGGTTTCTGACAAAAAGATTTTTAAAGTGTTTTATATAGCTATATAGGGAAAATAAGCCCCACCCCCTAACGGCCATGTTTTTTGACGAAACTACATGGCTTGAACAATCTTGGTAGAGGATCACCAAAGGAACATTTCTGCACAATCATATTGAAATCGGTCCAGTGGTTTCTGACAGGATTTTTTAAGTTTTTAGTTAAAAAATCTATTTTTAGCTCCTGTGACCTAGATATGCAACGGACCGGAATCATCTGAACAATTTTGAAAGAGGATCAACCAAAGATCATTCCTGTGAAGTTTGGTCAAAATCCAATCAGTGGTTTAGGAGGAGATGTTGTTTAAAGATTGTGGACGGATGGACAGACGGACGAGGACGACGGACAGTGGGTGATCACAATAGCTCATCTTGAGCCTTTTGGCTCAGGTGAGCTAAAAAGCAAATATTGGTGGGCCCCTTGACCCCACAGCCTAATCTCTTTTTTTTCTTATGTTCATCTGTTGCTCCATTTCTTATTGACAATCCTGTGTTAACCTGGTTGCACATCTGTTCAAATGTTACAGAAACAGATTACATGGAACAAAATACTCACATCTGAAACCCAATATATAATTTTGATTGTTAATTGTATTGTCCCCAAATTTTTTTTTATATGTTCCTAACTTCTTGGAGGGTAGGGGGGGGGCCCTTGGGCCCCAAAACTGAAATTCCTGGCTTGAACACTGCTAGAGGCCCAAGTGGGCCAGAAAATCGCTCACCTGGATTAGGCCAGTGCTCCAGCTAGCCCTATATGGAGGGACGGGCCGCCCCTCTTGCCCTCTATTGCTGCCCCTCTGCCCTTCCTAAGCTGCCCTCTGTCTTATTTCAACTTCAGACATAAAACCCTACATTTTGGTGAAAATTTCATGAAAATTGGACCAAAATTAAGAAAGTTATCAGTGTTTAAAGGTCAGTTTTATATGTACTCTTTTTTGAGGTATTTATTGTGGAATGGGATTATATTTTGTAACATCTTGATACTAAGCACATCAAATGACACATGATGCCCTCATTCTTGTATGACCGCGTAAAAAGTGCCCTACCCCGCACCCCTCTGCCCTCAAATCCTAGCTGGAGCACTGTAGGCTGATCATGATATGCTACATTGTGCCATCTTGGCTATCAGATAAGATTGCCTTTAGCAATCCAGAATCTGATATTGTTTGAAGAGTTTCAAGATTGCCACCATGGCCGCCATCTTGAATATTGAAACTGAACAATTTAGCGATTCTGAATTACCATGTCATCTTACCCCAATGCCTTCCATTTTCGGCTCAATCTGACTGACTGTTTGGGAGGAGATGTGGTTTGAAGAATTTAAAGATGCCTCCCATCAAGTTTAAGCTCAATCAGACTTACCGTTTGGGAGCAGATGTGATTTGAAGATTTTCAAGATGGCCAAGATGGCTGCCATGGGGGCATCTTGGATGTCAGAACCATTTTAGCAATTCTAAATCTCCATGCTGCCCCGATGCCTTCCACAAAGTTTCTGCTCCATCCTACTAACGGTTCAGAAGCAGAAAACAACTGACGACTTTCAAGATGGTCGCCATGCAGGCCATCATGGATACCATTCTGATGGAGATGTCGAAAATGTGAAACATTACTGACTGACATACGGATGAGGGACGGACCATGGTCAACAGACCACAACATAAGTGACCTGGAGCAAAGCTCCATGTGAGCTACCAACTGAAGATCTTCAAGATGGCTGCTGTGACAGCCATCGTGGACATCATAACAAAATGGTTTTAGCAATTCTGAATCTCCATGTCACCCCAATACCTCCCACCAAGTTTTGGCTCAATCTGACTTACCATTTGGGAGCATATGAATTTTGAAGACTTTCAAGATAGCCACATTTGGGCCATCTTATATGTCGGAACAGAACAATTTTAGCAATTCTGAATCGCCCTGTCACTCCGAAGTCCTCCATTCAAGTTTGGGCTCGATCCACATTACAGTTTGGGAGGAGATGTTGTTTGAAGAATTTCGAGATGGCTGCCATGGCAGCCATTTAGAATGTCGTAATGGAACGAGTTTAGCAGTTCTGAATCTCAATGTCTTCCCAATGCCTCCCAACAAATTTCAGCTTAATCCGACTTAACATTCGGGAGCAGATATCGTTTTAAGAGTTTCAAGCTGGCCACCATGGCAGCCATGTTGAATACTGGAATGAAACGAACTTCACAATTCTAAATCTTCATGTCATCCCAATACCTCCCACCATGTTTGGGCTCAATCCGACTTACCGTGGGATAGCAGACATGGACTGAAGGGTTTCGAGATGCCCACCATGGCGGCCATCTTGAATATCAGAATGGAATGTTTTTAGCAATTCTGAATCTCTGTGTCACTGTGATGCCTCCCATCAAGTTTTGGCTCAATCAGACTTACTGTTAGGAAGAGATGCCTCCACTAAGTTTCAGCTCAATCCAACATATGGTTCTGGAGGAGATGTCTCTATGTTGCTCCTATTAAGTTTCAGCTCAATCCAATTTACAGTTTGGGAGAAGATATCGTTTGAAGATTTTCAAGATGGCCGACATGGTGGCCATCTTGGATATTGGAACAGAATGATAGAAGATATAGTTTGAAGATTTTCAAGATAGTCGAATGATTTTAGCAATTCTAACTCCTCATGTGGCCACAATGCCTCCCACCAAGTTCGGGCTCAATCTGACAGGGTTAAGGAGCAGTTTAAAGATTTTCAAGATGCCCCCCCAAGGCGGCCATTTTGGATAGCTAAACAGAAAGATTTTAGCAATTCTAAATCTCTATGTCACTCCGATGCTTCCCATCAAGTTTGGGATCAAACCGACTTACGGTTTGGGAGATGCTGTTTGAAGAATTTCAAGACGGCCTCCATGGCAGCCATCTTGGATATAGGAACGAAACGATTTTAGCAATTCTGAATCTCTATGTCACTCCAATGCCTCCCATCAAGTTTCAGCTCAATCCAACTTAAGGTTTGGGAGGAGATGTCATTTGAAGAATTTCAAGATGACCACCATGGCAGCCATCTTGGATATAGGAACGGAACAATTTTAGCAATTCTGAATCTCTATGTCGCACAAATGCCTCCCATCAAGTTTTGGCTCAATATGACTTATGGTTTTGGAGGAGATGTTGTTTAAAGAATGTCAAGATGGCTGCTGTGGCGGCCATCTTGGATATCGGAACAGAATGATTTCAGCAATTCTGAATCCACCCAGTAGTTGAACAAAAAAATGTGTCTACTTAAGGATATCTAGGCGAATGTTATTTACAAATTTACAAAATTTATGTTATGCGTAGGGTGCTAGGGAAAATCGGATCGTATCAATCAATAAGGTAATATTTCCCATATTTATTTTCTGATATATGAAGAAGAAAAATGAATGACAGAACCATACCAATTTTTGCTTTTTAAATTTGACCGCTCTCGTGTATTTGATGACGATTTTTTCACTTATTCGGAACTATATGTAGCTAAAACCCAGAACTAGCCAAATAAGTGTATTGCTTTTTAGTGACCTTTTTTATGCCTAGTTTTAGCTAGTATATAGACAAAATATATTTTAATATTTGTGATTATTGAATAAAGCCAAATTTTACTCGGTGATGCATTCCGCTTGGTTAATATTTAATCGTAAATTTTATCTCATGTTTAGAATACAGCTTAAAGAAGCAGTCTGACTGCTTTTCCTAAGACGAATGCAAATGTTTCAATGATATTTTTCCGATATCATCAGGCATGCGTGTAACCGTAATGCAGTCATTTGGCTAGTTCCGGGTAAGGTTATGCTTCATAACGATTTCCAAACAACTGACTGATCAAAACTTGATTTTTTTTGGCTGATGCAGAGTACTCTCCTTCCTTGAAATACCACACCAAAAAATTTGTCATTCGCCTTTGGTTATTTGCCCTTGTGTCGACTGAAGTACACCACTGATTTGGCTAGTTCCGAATAGTTTTGCTAGTTCCGAATAATGAATGAGGGATCTGTAAGAAATCCCTCGGATAATGCAACAGCCTCTGTATATTACTTTTTTAACTTGTATTATGTGTTACAGAGAAAATTAATTCAATATAAAGACATTCGTCACAAAGCAAGGGCAAATATGAGTATTTTCCATGCCGGCGGTATTTACCGGTAAATACCAGTAAATACTGGAAAATACTGGCAAATACTGGTCAGTTGAATTGACCACCCTGGAATTTATACAATAACCTAAACTTAACATTCATAGCGGTAATTTCAATTATACTGGTCAATTGACTTAATATTTGTACTAAAGTTTAACACTATTATCAACTTATTAATTTAAAGCTTATTAAATAAACTATTAAATACATGTAAATACTGGAAAATACTGGCAAATATTGGTCGACTGAATTGACCACCCTGGAATTTATACAATAACCTACACTCAACATCATAGGGTTATTTCAGTTATACCTAAAACTTTTCTATTTACTTTCACCTAGATTAATTGTCTAACTTTTGTATAAAACAGGACATCATTTATGACATTATATCATTTCCATCTTTGTTCCTTATAATCTTGTGCCTCCTTGAATAAACACTTTCTTCCCACTTGTTGTTTTAACAACACAGACTATATAGTCTTGCTAATTAGGTGTCAGAGGCCAGGTGCACAGGTGAATTTTTAGCCAGTAATTCACTTTTTGGCTGTTTCAACATGCTTAAATTGTGGAATATTTTATTCTTTATGGTGGTAACCTTATATCAAAATTAGCTAAAATATGTTTAAGTCATTTAGTTTGATTATATATTATTTTAAGGCAATTTGGTTAAGATTTCTGCAGCATTTAAGGCAAAAAAGTTCAATTGTCCAGTATTTGCCAGTATTTGCCACTTAAGGAGTATTTTCCAGACCGGTAAATACCACCGGTAAATACCGGGGGTGGAATTTACCACCCAACCTTGTCACAAAGGCACAGGTTCACAAAGAGCTTAAAAGTGGCCCTTTAACCAAAATGGCATAATTCATGACATAACGATTTTTCAGCTTGTACACCCTCCTTACTGCAAGATTTAGCTCCTATTTTCTGGATTTAATAATCTTTCCAATATAAAAATATTTCAGTGAGGTTTAAGAAGTTGAAAAGAGTATGCGCATAAAGTCTTATTTTACCCCTTCTGAAGCCCGAAAATAAAATAAGCTTGCAGTAAAATTATGTTAGTTAATCCAATTGTAGCTGGTGTTTAGCGCCATGTGATGCCCCTGCATAATCTCCCCGTACTTCATCAAAGTGCAGATAATATATAAGCGACAACATGAGAAAACCTGTCTTCGAGGTTTTCAACTAAGTAAGACCAGCCTACTCAGCCATAGACTGGTTAACTCAGCTACAGCGCCGGATTAGCTAGTCTTGAAAGTTTTGATTGGCAGTATACTGTCTAGACAGCGAACAACAATGGTGCTGATAAGACTGCGCAGATGCACAAACTATGTATCTTTGTTGTTTGCATATGTCATAAAGCAAGTTATGACGAGGCTCATATTTTCGCTTGACATGTGTTAGATTCTTTTACATACACTACGTCGATATGTACACACCTTTAAACACAGTGTGTAAACACTTTATCCGGAACTGACTAAATCGGATGCACAAATAAGCGACGGACTGCTTCTTCTAAACATGAGATAAAATTTACGATTAAATATTAACCAAGCGGAATGCGTCACCGAGTAAAATTTGGCTTTATTCAATAATCGTGAATTGGTATCAATGGAACCGAACTGTTTTCACCATCCACAATTTTTGGTCATGTGGCGTAACATTGTAATCACGTGGTCAACAGCCCGGATGAAAACAATAACATTAAAAAGTTTTATATTTCTGTTTTAATCGGAAAAAAAAAAAAAAAAAAAAAAAACATCCATGACCCGTGTTTATTCAGCGCACCTAAGGATTTGAGCTGAATTTAAAAAATGTTCGCTAGACCCCGTTTTAATTTTTAAATGTACTAGAACGAAGAATAATTTATTATAAATAAAACATGTTTATTTTCATTTAATTTCTTCTTCAAATTTAGCAGATAATAATCCCTGAACTTCATCACCCCCTTGTTTGTGTGTCATAAAAAATGTCTGCCAATGTCCCACACCTGTTAGAATTTTGCCTGTTGCCTTGGACATAAAGAAAGTTTTTGGATTAAAGATGCATTTCTACGATCACTAATCAATTTAGAATATATTTGTGCCATTTTCATTGTTCACACTGACAAAACCACCTTTTAAATTTCTCGTTCAGGGAAAAGGGTCCTTTGGTTTTAGTGAAAACATTTTTCTAATTATTTTGAAATAAACTCCCGATTCCCCATGCAATTTTTTATAGCCATGTACCTTTTGATATGTTTCATCACATACGCCCACAAAATGATACTTTGGGAATTTTAAGGAGAAAATATTTGAGTGAGCAGCATTGGCTACACGGCTGTACTGTGCAGGGGACAGCAATGTTGGCATGGTTGGGCATGCTTTTTGTTCGAAAAACTAGCAAGATTTTACCAGAAAAAAAAGACGGAAGAAATATCGCAGCTCTAGCGAATAGGAAAATACTGCAAGTGCTAAAAGCAAGGTGTTTTTCTTTTCTTTTATTGTTTTCTTTTTTCACCTCTATTGAATGCAGCAAGAAGGCCGATCACATCCGAATGAAGGGTTAGTTGTATTTGACGGGAACGCACGGGGCAAGGGTACATGCTAATCTACGGTATCCACAGCGTATAACCGTACAGTGGCCTAATCGGACGCGCCATGATTCTGTACACCAAACCATCACTAGCGAACACGAAATTCGCGACAGAAGCTCTGAGATTTTGTAATAGGTGAGAAAGCAATGGAAAATCCGATTATATATATTTATAATGCGGTATTCGACATCGGTGGCAGAAATGAATGTATTTTAGCTGTATCTTTCTCACAAACTCCGACAGTGGTCCGTTTTTTGTGTAGACCTCATTGCGCGGTCTCACTAATAAGCGACATGAAGTGTCATGGAGAGACATGAAGCGTCATGAAGCGACATGAAAAGACAGGAAGATATTTGATCATTTGTGTGGCATAAAATAACATTTTTTCTCCTTAAAAATGAATTTATGATTGATAAAAAACATTTTAAGAAATGTATTCCAAGAAACATTGGCCAGTTCTGACGAGAACCATAAACAGGAAATTCGGGCTAAAACCGTTATAAAGTGACATGAAATTGTTAAAAGTGATATGAAGTGAAAACAAAATAACTAAGTAACGTCAAGAAACTATTTCATTGCTTGAAAAAAGCGACATTAAAATGCTAGAAGGTCATGAATTATTTCATTGCTTGAAAAAGCGACATGAAAATGCTGTCAGGCCGAGAAAGTATTTCATTGCTTGAAAGAAAGCGACAAGAAAATGTCATAACGTCATGAAACTATTTCATTTGCTAGAAAAAGCGACATGAAAATATTTGAAGGTCCTGAATTATTTCATTGCTTAAAAATGCGACATGAAATTGTTGTAAAGCCGAGAAAGTATTTCACTGCTTAAAAAAAGCGACAAGAAAATATCGTAACATCATGAAACTATTTCATTTGCTTGAAAAAAGCGACATGAAAATACTGGAAGGTCAGGATCAGGAATTATATCATTGCTTGAAAAAGCGACATGAAAATTCTGTAGAGCCGAGAAAGTATTTTAATTATTTATGTTTATAAAAAAAAAAAAAAAAAAAAATTAAATCTGAACAAATATTGCATTTACAAGGTTCTATGCACCCATTTTTGTAAAAAAAAAATCAATTAAAAGCCAACAAAACTTTTCAGACAAACAACTGTATCCCGGAGACAGTGCTCTCTACAGTGTCAAGAAAGCATGTAGAGCGACAAGTAATACCAAACCACAGCATAAATTGATTCCACATCTTCATATTGTTTCAGAAACTATGTACTATAGGGTCTAAATGTATGCGTTGTTTTATTTTTCACTGCTGATCAATGTACCGACAAAAAATGACAAAAAGGGACAAGAAAATTTTCTGACTTGAAATCGCGTAAAAGACCTTACAAAGCACGGTTTATTGCAAATTCAAGCTCTTGTACCACCACTGAACTTTCTAAATTATTAACTTCATGTCTTACTGCCATAAAAAAACATGTAATTAAACATTGTTACAAAGTTTTCGAAAGAGCAGGGAAAAATCTGTTTTGGTCTATAAAAAAATCGAATGAGGTTTTAAATAAATTGAAATCCAGACAATTTCGTGCTTTTAGTCTGTCTACTTATGATTTCTCCACGCTTTACACTACACTCCCTCATAATCTTATAAAAGAAAAACTAAATGATTTAATTGAATGGACATTTCATAGAGAAGATTCCCTCTACCTTGCATGTAATGTAAGAAATGCTTTTTTCACTTTGGAAGTGCATAAAAATTACACATTATGGACATGTCAGAAAGTGTGTGAAGCTCTCACCTTTCTACTTGACAATATTTATATAAAATTTGGTACTAAGTTATTTAGACAAATTGTGGGTATTCCGATGGGTACGAATTGAGCACCCCTTGTGGCTGATTTGTTCTTGTTTTGTTATGAAAGTGACTTTATGATGTCCCTTTCCGTTGAAAACCAATCTGAAATCACTGAAGCTTTTAGCTCTTCAAGATATTTGGATGATTTATTGAAGTAAGTAAGTTAGTTTTATTTCAAAATTCCAAAAGGCTATAAAGCCCATGAGGATACAACAAATACAAATTTATGCATGACGGCAGACAGGCATTACAAAGTACATTATATATATATACATATACACACACATATACATATACATACACATACATACATATACACATACATACACACACACATACACACATATACATATACATATACATAAATACAACTACATTGTAGCACTTAACAAGACATTGACAGGTAATTTGCAACTAATATGAAACAGTAGTACAAAATATCATGACAGTATTACATCGCAAGGTAAGTTTGACACACGCAGAGCAGAGAGCATGTGGCGTATCCAATGTACAGACACCATGCTCCCTGCTCCCGAAATATGTCCTCTAACAATGTATCACCAGCATGATCCAACGCAGCTTATTATGACGTTATCGGCGGAGAAGGTGTGTAATAGGTAGCATATCGCACACTGTAACGTCTTGATAGTATATAAAGGACAACTAACGTTACCAAGCAAAACATTAACGCCATGGCGTCGACGTTCAGCGCTTAACATTTCAAGCGCTGCAGCGACAAAAAAAAAAAAAAAAAAAAAAAAAAAAAATGGCAAATTGTAATTATAATATTCTTGTTACCAAAATGTTCCTTACATTCTAACTAAGCAAAAAAAAAAAAAAAAAAAAAAAACACATACCAATACTGACAGTTTTGCTTAGAAACAGAAAACTTAGGGAAGTTCAAAGTACTAAAATAGGATCGGCATCTGTTAGGGAAACAATGAAGACAACCGAAACAATCCGCAATAAGTAATGAAAATAACGTCGACTTATTATTTTCTACTAGTGAAAATATCATATTCTTTCACCAGTGAAAATATCATATTCTTTCACCAGTGAAAATATCATTTCCACTTATTTCGGATATACTCTGCTTTCATTGCTAAGTATAAAATAAAATGTTATAAACGTATTATATATACTCTGCTTTCATTGCTAAGTATAAAATAAAATGTTATAAACGTATTATATACGCCAGCAACTGACAAGATTTCTGTTGACGGTTACGATCTTCTACCTAGAAGAACGCCTCCGAACAATGCATATAGAGTATGTTTTATGACAAACTGATGTCCAGAACCCAGCCTTAACTAAAACGAAATGACTAAAACGACAGGGTTCCAGACAAGCAATGAAAAAATGTATAATATGAGCTATCAGCTTCTTTTGGGAGCAAAATGTAAGTTAATTACCATATAACAGATCAGTGCGACATTTGAAAGCATGATATATGTATACACTCAAATTTCGTAGCAGCTTAATATTGGTAGTGTTTACTAATTCAACAAATTTAAACATAGACGGACTCTTCCAATAATATTTAGGTATATACCTTGTTCTAAAATCGCTATACATATCACACTCGATCACAAAATGAAATTCATCCTCTAAAATGTTGCAATTTACACATTTTCGCTCGTCTATAGGAATTCTTATTGGCCTAGCCCATCTACCAGATTCTATTGCTAATCTATGCGAGGACACCCTTAATTTGCTGAGTGTTTGAATATATTTACAAACATTAATCTTTTCTAAGTATGGTTGACATTGAAATTGCATGACAGTCTTGTAAAAATTTGCTCTTGACGAATTGTTTATTCTATCATGCCAGTTTTGCATAAAGGTATCACTAAGTCTCTGTTTCAAAACAGACAGAAAAGTGCCTACATTTCCAACCTCTTGTGCTAACCAAACTTCGCGGAATCCTAATAATGCTAACAAATCACGAACAAGTGATGCCCAATTCGCCTTATTCGGTAACTCCTCAATATTTCTAATCATCATATTATATATAATTTTAATATACTTATTTTCAGGCGTTTGTAAGATTTTAAACCAATATTTGATAATATTGAAAGATCGTTTTGTTGCATAATTTTCACGTCCCAGCTCCCCGTATATAAAATCATTTTGTGTTGTTTTCTTAACTCCAAGTAGCTTTTTACAAAATTGCATATGTACTCTTTCGACCGCGTTTGCTTGACAAAACCCCCATACCTCACATGAATAGTTTAAGATAGGTGAAATGAGCTTGTCAAAAAGTTCTAATTTATGCTTTGGTGATACGAACGTAAATTTATATAGGTACTTATTCAGTTTAAATATAGCCTTTTGTGCTTGCCCTGCCAACGTAGTAATATTGACAATACCTACTTCGACGGTTTAATCAGTCAAATTTACCCCCAGAATTTCAGTTAAATAAAGCTAATTCTTCTGATACCGAAGCCGCGTTTTTTGGATTTACATTTATCTATTATAGATGGGTTTGTTTCCTGCAAAATTTATGATAAACGCGATGATTTTGATTTTGAGACTGTAAATTTTCCTTTCTTGGATGGTGATGTTCCTCGTGCATCCTACGGTGTTTATATTTCACAATTAATTCGATTTGCCAGAGTGTCTAGTCATGTAACTGACTTCAACACTCGTAATAAATTGCTAACTGCTAAACTTCTTAATCAGGGTTATCGGCATAAACTACGTAAAGCCTTTTCTAAGTTTTATAGACGTCATTCCGATTTAGTTTCTAAATTCAATGTTGGACTTAAATCTCTTCTGCAACAAGGCCTATCGGAACCCGAATTTTATGGTGACTTAATGTATAAATTCAGAAAAATATATGCTTGCAATGACTTCAGTACCCAATTTCGTAAAATCATTCTTCGATATAAAAAGATAGGGTACAACATAAATGTTATACGACAGACTGCATACATGGTTGTTAACCCAATCATGGTTAATAACTTTGCTTCTCTCTTTAATTGCACGCCGGCGGGTTAGGCCTCAGATTCTATGATGGTTCCAGCGTAAAGGCTTACTTGAAATTTAATTTTGGGTAATGTTGGTTGGTACTTGATGCTCTATCTTTGGTCGGGCCCACCGGAAGCTTATTGTTGGTTTTCTTTTGCTCTAGCATTTCAGTTGTTTCGTGCTGTCGAGTCCTCATCTTTGTTTCATCTCTGTAATTTGTTGATTTTTTGTGTTCTCGGAGATGTAGCACTGATGAGTTAGGAAGCCTTCATGCGCACTGAACAAATTATGTCTAAACCGCGGCAGAAGTAAGGACGAGGATTGTGGCCACGTAAAATCGCCCCCAGTGAAATACTTTTCACTGACCGTTCCAAGGCGGTTCTTCTGTCATGGTTTATTTTTGTTATAGTTCGTCTTTGAATGTGTGTGTCGCTTACATCTTTTTGTTTTGGATAGCCATTTGGCCACTTTGTGGGAAAGTAACTGTCCGTTTGGCTTTCTGCTAGTGATGTTTCCATTAGGATCCAGTTATTTCGTGTTTGTGTTTCTTTTTCCTTTGATGTCTCTGACGGGAGGTGTGGGATAATTGTATCGATTCCTGATCATTCCCTTCCTTTCTATTTTCTATACTGTAGAACTTGAATTAATAAGACAAAAATAAGCAATAACGTACAGGCCCTACTAGCTTATGTTAATCAGTGTTAGAACAGTTGTCTTGACAAGGATTTTTTTCCTAGTCTGCTGTTCGCCGTACAGACAAAAAAAATGAAAAAAAAAAAACAAAAAAAAAAACAAAAAAAAAAAACAAACAAAAAAAAAAACACACAAAAAAAAACAGAGAACAGAGACAAAACATTTTCTGAGCCCAAATTGGGTAATCCCTATATTCGGTTGATTTAATAATTTACTATCTGATTATAATCGATTTAAGGTGTGTGTGCGTGCGTGCGTGAGTGCAGCTGTTTATGTGTGCGCGTGCGTGAGTGTGGTTGATTTAATAAGATTTGAAAAAAGTAAAAGGTACTGCAACAAAATCAGATTTTATGAGCAAAGCGAGAATGAAAGACATTTCTAAAAAAAAAAATAACTTTAAGAAAAGCAGGATTGATCATTCATTCATTCATTTACGTTTGTTATAAGTTGGTTGTTTGATGATGGCGCGTGTCAGATTTTATAACTATGGGAGATAACTCACGAACACAGTCAGTTAGAGTTGTCTTTCTTGTACATGACACACCTACTCAATGTCCTCTACCTAATGGCGAAATATCATGAAAATACCTTAAAGGGTTTTAGAGTTATGGGCCACACAAGATTTAAAAACTACGGGAGGTAACTGCAAAATGGAGTCAACTAGAGTTGTCTCTCTTGCACGTGACACACCTACTGGTCGTCCTCTCTATCCCTACTAAATATGAAAACAATCGGCTGAAGAATAACGGTAACACAACTTTGGAAAAAGGTTAACCAAAAGGTAAACCTTGGGGGGGGTCCGGATGAAAAGATATTGAACGGAAACCATTTTTCAACTATTTTTCAACATTTTCAACATTGACATTAGGGTGGATTTTACCCTAAATCAAACTTGACCTATATTTTATAATTATATGCTTCTGTATAAAATATGAATCCAATTCATTAATCTTTTAAAATGTTATCGAACGGACACCATTTATCAAAGTTGAAAAAGGGCCATAACTCCAAAAATAATTGGTGGATTTTACCCTAAATTGTACTTGACCTACATTTTATGATTATATACCTGTGTATAAAATTTGAATCCAATACACTAATCTTTTCAAATGATATCAAACGGAAACCATTTTTCAACTATTTTTCAACACTGATAAAGGGCCGTAACTCCAAAAATAATTGATGGATTTTACCCTAAATCGAACGACCTACATTTTATGATTATCTACCTGTGTATAAAATTTCAGTCCAATACACCAACCCTTTCAAAGATATCGCACGGAAACCATTTTTCAAAGTTGAAAAGGGCCATAACTCCCAAAATAATTGGCGGATTTTATCCTAAATCGAATTTGACCTGTACTTTATGATTATATACCTGTGTATAAAATTTCAATCCAATACACCAATCCTTTCTAAAGATATCGCACGGAAACCAAAAGTGTTATGTACGGGACGGACGGGACGGACGGACGGACGGACGTACGTACGGATAGCGGTGATACTATATGCCCCCCCCCCCCCCCCCCCCCCCACTGAAAATGGCGGGGGCATAAAAACAAAAGAAAAACCTATAGTGGGAACATCTGTCTTTGCAATATGGTAAGTAATTGCAAAGGCGACCATCTGATGAGACTCATGGAGGGATCGAATTAGTTTTTCTTTCTTTTAAATAAGCATTGAAATAATTTCTTGACGTTCCAGCTTCTTCACCTTCAGGTATTTTTGTCTCCATGACGTTAAAATATTTTTTGTCGTTTTCTCAAGCAATGAAATACTTTCTCGGCTTTACAGCATTTTTTCATTCGATGATATTATTCATGAACTTCCAGTATTTCCATGTCGCTTTTTCAAGCATAGAAATGGTTTCACGACGTTACGGTATTTTCTTGTCGCTTTTTTTCAAGCAATGAAATACTTTCTCGGCTTTACAGCAATTTCATGTCGCTTTTTCAATCAATGAAATAATTCATGACCTTCCAGTATTTTCATATCGCTTTTCCAAGCAATGAAATAATTTTATGACGATACGATATTTTCTTGTCGTTTTTTTTGTTGTTTTTTTTTCCCCAAACAATGGAAGACTTTATCAGCTTTTCAGCATTTTCATGTCGCTTTTTCAGTCAATGAAATAATTCATGACCTTCCCGTATTTTCATGTCACTTTTTCAAGCAATGGAATAGTTTCATGACGTTACAATATTTGGTTACTTCACACGGGCTTTTAAAGCAAGCATTTTCATTGTCGCTTTTTCAATCGATGAAAAGATTCATGAACTTCCAGTATTTTCATGTCGCTTTTTCAAGCAATGAAATATTTTCATGATGCAATGAAATAGTTTCATAACGTTGCGACATTTTCTTGTCGCTTTTTTTTTCCAAGCAATGAAATACTTTCCCAGCTTTACAACATTTTTTCATGTCGCATTTCTAGCAATGAAATAATTCATGACCTTCCAGTATTTTCATGTCGCTTTTTTCAAGCAAATGAAAGTTTCATGACGTTACGACATTTTCTTGTCGCTATATTTACGCAATGAAATACTTTCTCGGATTTACAGCATTGTCATGTCGCCTTTTCAAGAAATGAGATAGTTCATAACCTTCTAGTTTTTTTCAAGTCGCTTTTGTTTTCAAGCAATGGAATACTTTCTTGACGTTACTTATTTTTTTATTTTTATGTTTTTTTTTTTTACTTCATATCACTTTTAACAATTTCATGTCACTTTATATGCGCTAGCGGTTTTAGCGCGAATTTTCTGTTGAGAGTTATCGTCAGAACTGGCTGATGTTTCTTGGAATAAATTTCTTACAATGCTTTTTTTTTATATAATAAATTCATTTTTAAGGAGAAAAAATGTTATTCAATGCCATACAAATGATTAAATATCTTCCTGACTTTTCATGTCACTTCATGGCGCTTCATGTCTCTTCATGAGACTTCATGGGGCTTATTAGTGAGACCCCTCATCGCGTGCTGCTCAATCAGTGATTTTCCTAGTTTTGTCGCCCGTCAACTCGATGAACCCAGGTCGATATACTCCAAAATAAGGCCAGCTTCACGCTTATTTAAGGCAGTGGCTATTCGTACGGGCCCCGTACGAATAGCCTATACTGGCTAATCGTACGGCCCCGTACTATTAGCCTATATTGGCTAAACGTCCGGCCCCCGTACGTTTAACCTATATTGCCTATATTGGCTAATCGTACGGCTATTTTAATTTGGTACCAATGAATATATTAAAATATATTTTTGCGAATATTAAATAAGTATTGGGCAGTATGGAACAGAATTATATATCTCATCTTTATATATATAAAAATACATAGCAACAAAAAATGATTGAATTGCTTATTATTAATTGTCAGTTTGTTTAGGATTATTGGTAAGTTAATGAAATTAATTGCTTGAATTGTCGTTTTCGGCTCCGACTGATGCTCTAGCTTCGCAGTTCCAGCGTTTAAGTGTCCGATAATGCTAATTAAGTTGTGAAAATCACTTTGAAAACGGCCTTCAGATGAGTCGCGGTATAGATCAATATACAGAAAGGACGGTATACTTAAAAGGTTGTGTCAAAATACTTAAGTATGCATAATTAGAATAATTATTTCTGTTCCCTTAATAAAACAAAATAAAACAAAAAACAACAACAAAAAAACAACAACAAAAAACAAAAAAACGAAAAAAAAAAAAAAAAAAAAAAAAAAAAAAACACACACACACAAAAACAACAAGGTAAGCTACAAGCAAGGTGTCATTTCTCCCAAAATGGATGTATCATTAAGTGTGGAAGAAAAAAATCCAAGTTATAGTGCTTTGGAGAGCAAAATTGAACAATATCAGCGTTCTAGCTACGTTCAATTTTATAAGCGCAGTTCACGCACAACTGCGGTTGCCAAAAGCAGATGCCCTAAAAAGACTTTCAATGATGCTCTTAAAGTGTCGGAAATAACGTTTAGCTGTATCCATGGCGGGAAGACCTTCAGAACTGAATGTACAGGGAAACGTAATCCGAGGTAAAGGATTTTTTTTTAAATCAATTTGTTAATTCTTCAATTTCCTGAACTTACATTTCTTTCAACATTTTCTTCTTATTAAATGTTATTTATAAAGCATTTAAAATATGAAGCAGCAGATGAGGTTATAGAACTTATCACATATGCGACCGGTGAAGGATCAATCTAGCCTGCGCTTACACGCATTTTTAAAATTGTTGAGTGAGAAAAATAATCATTGGTGGTTTGGGAACCGAGTCAAGGAAATTTCAGGGTAGTATTCATATTTTTACATCTCATTCTCCGAATAGCCTCGCATTAGACTTAATAATGAACTTTTCTTGTCTCAGTCTCAACACCATCAAAGATTCCATTTATACGACCAACTACGAATTGGACAAGCATTACGAAAACATAACTATTCAAATAAATTGAAAAAAAAAAAAAAAAAAAAAAAAAAAAAAAAAAAAAAACACCACCAAAAAATGAAAATTTTCCGATAAAAAATTCTGATATTTTTCATATCCATCACGAAAACATATCTATATAATTTTGACCCCCCCTTAACCACCACTTTTATATATAGTCTAGTCATTTTAGCCCAAAAAATCGCATAACCTAAAACAAATTCCTTCACAAAAGATATTTATATTTTTTATACCACGGAGGTATCCTAAGTTACAGAAAAAAAGTCCTCAAAAAATTCGCAGGCGAAAAGTGATTTTTGAGGCAAAATATTGAAAAAAATGAACAAAAATCAACAAAAACAGGAATAAATTCATAAAAAATTACATTTGAATTCAAAACAATACTCTAAATAGCTAAAAAATATTCAAAATAGTGCTAAACACCTATGAAAAAATTTTGGACAAAGTCTATGTATACAAAATAGTCATTTTTGGGGTAGAAAAGCAAAAATGTTGACAAAATCCGAGGAAAACAGGAATAATTTTTTAAAAATTTACTGGTCATAATTCCTTGAAATGTTTTGATGTAAATTATTACATATGATTCTCAGGTAGCTGCAAGAAAAAAAGAAAGTTTTTATTTCAATAAAAAAAATAGTCTTTTGAGGGGGAGAAAAACTCGTTATTTGACCTAAAAATAAGCTGAAACTAATTGAAATAGGCTTCTTCAGCAAAATACTGGTCCTATTTGGCAAGGTCCTGTTACTGTTGCCAATGGAACCCTATTGAAAAGTAACTTAACATCTTTCCAATTGACAGCAGGTCATTTGAGACTTGTTTATAGCATCTGATCTCATAAAATCTTGTATTAGGTAAGAAGGGGTCATTCTTCGTTACATTACTGGGTATATTTGGTAAAGTCGTGTTACTTTTTGGCAATGGGACCCTATTGAAAACAATTTTATATCTTCCTAGTTAGAAAAGAACACCACTGGAGACCTGTTGGTTTTGTCTGGTCTCATAAAATCTTGTTCAAGAGAGAAAGGGGTCATTCTAAAAGGGTTGAGATATGCATCTTCAGCTAGATACTGAGCATTTGTAGTATAAATGTGTTACACCTGACAATGGCATTTTGTTTTACATCTTTCCGGTTAAAGGACAGGTTATTTGAGACTTGTTGGTAGTGTCTGGTCTCATAACAATCTTGTTTAAGATGAAAAGGGGTCGTTCAGAATGTGTTGAAATAGGCATTTTCAGCCAAATACTGGGCATATTTGGTATTAATAAAATACAAAACGGCAACAGAACCCAAATGAAATATGATACCATAACCTACTGGTAAATGGGCAGATTTTTGAGACTTGTTGGTAGTATTTTGTCTCATGAAAAAAAAATTATTATTGAGGAAAAGGGGTTGTTCAAAATTGGTTGAAATAGTCATCTCCAGCCAAATACTGGGCGTATTTGGAACACTGAAATTCAACTGGCAAAAGTACCTTATTTTTAAGTGATTTTGTTATCTCTGTGGATAAAGGACAGGTCATTTGTGACTTATTTGCAGTGTCTGGTCTCATAAAAGTCTGGTTTAAGGGAGGAGGGGCTGTTAAGAATGGTTGTATTAGGCTTCATTATCCCCAAACCGGGATTTTATGTAGAAGATGTCATAAAAGTGACAACGAAACCCTATCAAAAATGAATTATATCCATATCTTGTTGTAAGGCATGTCATTTTTTTTGTTGATAGTGTCTGGTTGTATGAAACACTGGTTTAAGGGCAAAAGGGGTCATTCAAAATGTATTAGAATCAGCATCTGCAATCGAATGCTGGGCATATATGGAATAAATGTCATACAAGTGTCAATGAAACCCTAGTGAAACGTGGTTTTGATACCTATATTGTTGAAGGCCAGGTCCTTTGTGACGTTTTGGTTGTGTTTTGCATAAAGAAACTCTTGTTAAAGGCGAAAGGGGTTATTCAAAATGTGTAAAAATAGGCATCCCCATCGAAATATTAGGTGCATTTCATTTAGATGAATTAAAGTTGGCAATGGAATCCTACTGAAAATAATAGTGATAACTATTTCGTTCAAGGGCAGTTTGTCTGAGATTTGTAGGTTGTGTCTGGTGTCATAAGAGTCTTGTTTAAGAGAAAATGGGGTGATCAGGTTTGAACTGAAATAGGCTTCTTCATCCAACAAGAGCTGTCAGCAGACAGCATAGCTAGCCTGGATCTAAGGACTAAATGCCCCTTTGGCCTATCGGGGGAGGAAGGGGGCATTAAGGTCATAATTGTCATAGGGGAGGGGGAGCTGCTGAATAAAACTTTGGACCCATATCTATCATCAAACCCAACATGAACCAAATCCATGATATGGTTTTGAAATTAAAGCTTTTAAAAAGCTTTAACATAAAACTCTAGCACAAAATTTGTCTGTGACCTTGAACTTTTGGCCATAGTCATAGGTGGGGGTATCTTTCTGTGAAGTTATATTAAAATCCATTGATAAATGTAGGCGCTAGAGCAATGATAAAATTTTTCTCAAAATAGCCACAATGACCTTGACCTTGAGCCCAACACCCTGAAAGTCGAACTTATTTTAGATATTGTCATACACAACATCTGTATAAAGTTATATTAAAGTCCATTGATAAATGTAGGCACTAGAGCGATGACAAAAGGTGAACATATGTACGTACCTACATACGTACTTACGTAAAAAAAAAAAAAACACCCTATATTCCCTCGCCACTTCGTGGTGAGAGGGGATAATAAACTCTGGACCTCTATCTGTCATCATGCAAAATATGAACCAAATCCATCATTTGGTTTGGAAAATACGAGCTCTTTAAAAACTTTAACGAAATACTTTATTTTTAAAATTTCAAAGTCTGTGAACTTGACCTTAAGATCATGGGCATGGGTTGGGGTATTGCTAAAGAAACTTTGGATCTATATCTATCATCATACCAAATATGAACCAAATCCATCATATGGTTTGGAAAATATGAGCTCTTAAAAAACTTTAACGTAAATGTGGGCGCCGACGCCGACGCCGGGGGTAGTGCAATAGCTCTTCCTGGACTTCATCCAGGCGAGCTAAAAACTGATCATATTTGGCATAGATGTCATGCAATTGGCAATTGAACCCTAATGAAAATTGATTTTGATAGATATCTGGTTTAAGGAAAAGTCATTTGAGACTTAATGGGTGTGTTCCAATGCTAGTTGTTAGACCCTTGTTAAATATGACCAGTATTTGGCTGAAGATATCTGTTTCAACCCATTTTGAATGACCTCTTTTGTGCTAAATAAAAGTTTTCTGAGACCATTCACTGTCAACAAGTTTCAAATGACCTGTGATTCAAAAAGACAGATATAAAAGTTTTTTGATAGGGTTAAATTGCCAGTTGTATTACATCTATACCAAATTATGTCCAGTATCTGGCTGAAGAGACCTATTTCAACACATTTGAATAACCTTTTTCTCCCCTTAAACAAATTTTTTATGAGCTCAGACACCACCTACAAGTCTCAAATAACCTGCCCTTCAACAAAATAGGTATCAATATCACTTTAATTATGGTTTCATTGCCAGTTCTAAGATATCTATACTAAATACGTCCAACAGTTGCCTGAAAATGCTTATTTTTATAATTAGCAGATTTTGAATGACACTTTACCCCTTTAAACAGGAGTTTCTTACGGCCATATAATACCAACAAGTCTCAAATAACATTCAGCATAGGTTTCAAACTTACTAATAAAGTTCCATTGGAAATAGTTTGATATCTACACCAACTATGCCAAGTATTTGGATGGAGAAGACTATTTTAACCCTGTTTTAACGACGACCCCTTTTCCCGTTCAGCGAGACCTTTTTATGGCATCATACCATGCCGGTAAGTCTCAAACGACTTACTCTTTAACCAGATAGGTTTCCTCTTTAACCAGATAGGTTTCAATATCACTTTCAACTGGGTTCATTGCCAATTGTAATTCATCATCACAAAATATGTCCAGTATTTGGCTGCAGATGCATATGTCAACAAATTTGAACCGCCCCTTTTCCTCTAAATTACGCCTATTATGGGATCAGACATTACCAGAAAGTCTCAAATAACCTGCCCATTAACCAGTTAGATATGGTATCATTTTCCTATTGGGTTCTGTTGCCATCTTGTATTTTATCAATACCAAATATGCCCAGTATTTGGGTGAAAATGCCTATTTCAACCCATTCTGAACGACCTTTTTCCATCTTAAACAAGACTGTTATGAGACCAGACACTAGCAGCAGGTCTCAGATGACCTACTTTTAAAAAAAGATTCCATTGTCAGGTGTAATACATTTATACAACAAATGCTCAGTATCTAGCTGAAGATGCATATCTCAACCCTTTTAGAATGGCCCCTTTCTCACTTAAACAAGGTTTCATGAGACCAGACAAAACCAACTAGTCGACAGTGGTGTTCTTTTCTAACTAGGAAGATATAAAATTGTTTTTATAGGGTCCCATTGCCAAAAGTAACATTTTACCAAATATACCCAGCAATGCAACAAAGAAGGCTATTTTAACCCATTTTTAACGACCCCTTCTTCCTTAATACAAGATTTTATGAAATCCGATGCTATAAACAAGTCTCAAATGACCTGCTGTCAATTGGAAAGATGTTAAATTACTTTTCAATAGGGTTCCATTGGCAACAGTAACAGGACCTTGCCAAATAGGGCCAGTATTTTGCTGAAGAAGCCTATTTCAATTAGTTTCAGCTTATTTTTAGGTCAAATAACGAGTTTTTCTCCCCCTCAAAAGACTATTTTTTATTGAAATAAAAATTTTCTTTTTTTCTTGCAGCTACCTTAGAATCATATGTAACAATTTACATCAAAACATTTCAAGGAATCATGACCAGTAAATTTTTAAAAAATATTCCTGTTTTCCCCGGATTTGGTCAAAATTTTCACTTTTCTACCCCAAAAATGACTATTTTGTATACACAGACTTTGTTCAAAATTTTTTCATAGGTGTTTAACACTATTATAAATATTTTTAGCTATTTAGATTATTGTTTTGAATTCAAATGTAATTTTTATGAATTTATTCCTGTTTTTGTTGATTTTTGTTCATTTTTTCAATATTTTGCCTCAAAAATCACATTTCGCCTGCGATTTTTTTTGAGGACTTTTTTTCTGTAACTAAGTACATTGCACACTTTTTAAAAATGTCCATAACTTTTGTGAAGGAATTTGTTTTACCTCTAACCCTATTTAGCCTAGACTAATAGTAAAAGTGGGGTTTTCAGAGGTGTACAGTTTCCGTATTTCTGATCAAAAACATAGATTGTGGTACACGTTAGAACCGTCTCGCCGAGGCGGTTCTAACGAATACCCACAATCTATGTTTTGAACAGAAATATAAAAGAATATCAGAGTTTTTTATCTGAAAATTTTCAGTTTTTGGAGGTTAAGATATTCAAAAAATAAATTATTTGTTGCTGATGTTGCAGGCTGATGCCCAAATACCGGTATCAAGATTCACTTGTCCCGGTATCAATAGAGGCATACGTCTTTGACATGGCAGTACATCAAACGTACTTGATTGATTTTAATAAATCAAACACCCTAGAAAAGGCAACACTCCAATCTATAAGGAAGTCAAAGAAAATGTTAAAAAAAAAAACAAAAAAAAACAGTTGCTGAGGTTGTAGCATGATGTCTAAGTCCCGGTATCGAGGTTCACATGTCCCAGTATTCATTCCCAGACAACATGCCAACGTTGGGCCAACGTTGAATAATGGTTGTCCATTTCGTTGGCCCAACGTAGACATTCAACGTTGGCCTAACGTATGTCTGCTCGTTGGGTCATCGTTGGGCCAACATGTAGGCATTACGTTGGGCCAACGTATGTCAATGTTAATTACAATGTTGGGCCAACGTTAGCCCTGCACAATTTTAACGTTGGGCAAACGTAGATATTATGTATGATGCCAACCGATTTTTTGCCAGTGAAAACGGGCTGTTCTGACAGCAAATCAACATGTGAGTATAATTATATTATATATTCGCTTCTAATTTAGGCAGCAATAATGAACTGCATGGGTGGACATGAAAGCCGCTTACCACTGTGCAGTTATGCTGATCTGAGTCTGTTGGGCGCACATATGACATTGTAGGTTTTGCTATGCTCAGGCTCGCTTATGAGTTTGACATTCTTACAGCACAGTATTATATTTTTATGTGCTTTTGCTCATTTGTGATTTTAACATTCTTACAGAACAGTACTATAAATATGAATGTAAAACAGTATTTCACTGAAAAGCAATAAATATTTTTTTTTTATAAACTGACATAGCTTTTTTCTCTCCTGAGTCCTCTAGGAGGAGTCTGATCAGGGTCTACACTGTTTTCTATGAGCGTGTTTTGGACCCGTAACTCTTGTAAAACAATGTTTGTGCTGCAAGAATGCCAAAATCACAAATGAGCCCGAGCACAGCAAGACCTACATGTCACATGAGCATCCAACAAAGACTCGGAACAGCCTGCACAACTGCACAGTCTGATAAGAGGCTTTCAAATCTGCCGCATGCAGATCATTTTTGCTTAAATTAGAAACGAATATATAATATAATTATACTCGCATGTTTATAAATCATAATCCTTCAGTCTAATTTACAAAATAAAGATATTCAAAAAATGAATTATTTGTTGCTGATGTTGCAGGATGATGTCAAAGTCCCGGTATCAAGATTCACTTGTCCCGGTATCAACAGAGGCATACGTCTTTGACATGGCAGTACATCAAAAGTACTTGATTGATTTTAATAAATCAAACACCCTATAAAAGGCAACACTCCGATCTATAAGAAAGTAAAAATTTGTAAGAAAAAAATCAGTTGCTGAGGTTGTAGCATGATGTCAAAGTCCCGGTATCGAGGTTTACATGTCCCGGTATTCATTCCCAGACAGCATGCCAACGTTGAATAATGGTTGTCCATTTCGTTGGCCCAAAGTAGACATTCAACGTTGGCCCAACGTATGTCTGCTCGTTGGGCCAACATGTAGGCATTACGTTGGGCCAACGTATGTCAGTGTTAATTACAATGTTGGGTCAACGTTAGCCCTGCACAGTTTTAACGTTCGGCAAACGTAGATATTACGTATGATGCCATCCGATTTTTGGCCAGTGAAAAGGGGCTGTTCCGACTGCAAATCATCATGTGAGTATAATTATATTATATATTCGCTTCTAATTTAGGCAGCAATAATGAACCGCATGGGGTGGATATGAAAGCCGCTTACGCTGATCTGAGTCTTTGCTGGGTGCACATATGACATTGTAGGTTTTGCTGTGCTCTGGCACACTTATGAGTTTGACATCCTTACAGTACAGTATTATATTTTTTATATGCTTTTGCTCATTTGTGATTTAACATTCTTACAGCACAGTACTATAAATATGAATGTTAAACAGTATTTCACTAAAAAGGCAGTGGTTTTACAATAAAATATATTTTTTTTATAAACTGGCATAGCTTTTTTCTCTCCTGAGTCCTCTAGGAGGAGTCTGATCAGGGTCTACACTGTTTTTTGTGAGTATGTTTTGGACCCGTAACTCTAGTAAATCAATGTTTGTGCTGTAAGAATGTCAAAATCACAAATGAGCCTGAGGACAGCGAAACCTACATGTCACATGAGCATCCAACAAAGACTCAGAACAGCCTGCACAACTGCACAGTCTGATAAGAGGCTTTCATATCTGCCGCATGCGGATCATTTTTGCCTAAACTCACATGTTTAAAAATCATAATCCTTCTTCTTTAAATTGTCTAAATTAGAAACGAATATATAATATAATTATACTCACATGTGCATGTATTATCTAGAAGCATGTTAACTTCAATCAGAAATTATATTATCGCCAGAGCTTTTGCTGTTCGCAGACGGATAGTAGGGACCTTGGTGAAGCTTCAGGCAAAAACCCATTCTTCAGCAACATTAGCTAGGGGGTTCCCATATGCTATGTCTCACATAGTCCTCAATGAATACTGGGACATGTGGGTCCCGATACCGGGACTTTGACATTGCTACAACATCAGCAACTGACATTTTATATATATATATATATATATATATATATATATATATATATATATATATATATATATATATATATATATATATATATATTGTTATAGATTGGAACATTGCCTTTAATCAGATCTTTAATTAACTAAAATCAATTAAGTACTTTTTGATAATATGCTATGTCACATACAGAGGCCGCAATGAATACCGGGACATGTGAACATCGATACCGGGACTTTGACAGAATGCTACAACATCAGCAACAGACATTTTTTTTTTTTACAAATTTATATTTTATATAGATTGGAGTGTTGCCGTTTACAAGGTATTTAATTTAGTAAAATTGATCAAGTAATTTTGATGTTATGCCATGTCAAAGATGTATACCTCTATGGATACCGGAACAACTGAATCTCGATACCGGGACTTTGACATCATCCTACAACATCAGCAACCAATATCTTTTTAAATCAAATATCTTTATTTTGTAATTTAGACTATTGCCTTTAAATTTGGTGTTTAAATTATTAAAATCGGTCAAATACTTTTGATATTATGCTATGTCAAACACAAGGATCTCTATGAATACCGGGATATGGATACCGGAAATACCGTAGATTAGTATGCACCGAACTTTGGTCCCATATTTTTGGTTCCGTCTTTTTTCGCGGAAAAGGAGCACTGCTACAGGGTTTATGAATATTTAAGAGGTCCGCCCTCCTTGTTTCGGATATGTTCGGATAGAGGAGCTGCTTTACAGGTTGAAGAGCACCAGAGGGGTATATCTTGACTTTTAATATAAAACAGCACTTCAGAGGAGCTCTTTTAGAGGTTGAAGAGCATCAGTAGGGGTACATCTTGCCTTTACTATATAACAGTACCAGGGGAGCTCTTGTACAGGTTGAAGAGCATCCGTAGGGGTATATATTGCTTTTACAATATAATAGCACTTCAGGGGAGCTCTTCTACAGGTTGAAGAGCACCAGTAGGGGTACATCTTGCCTTTACTGTAAAACAGCACTTCAGAGGAGCTCTTTTACAGGTTGACCAGTAGGGGTATTTCTTGTCTTAACTGTAAAACAGCACTTCAGAGGAGCTCTGTTACAGGTTGAAGAGCACCAGTAAGGGTATATCTAGTCTTAACTGTACAACACACTTCATAGGAACTCTGTTACAGGTTGAAAAGCACCAGTAGGAGTATAGCTTGCCTTTACAATATAACAGCACTTCAGAGCTCATGTACAGGTTGAAGAGCACCAGTATGGGTATATCTAGTCTTAACTGTAAAATACACTTCAGAGGAGCTCTTGTACAGGTTGAAGAGCACCAGTAGGAATACATCTTGCCTTTACAATACAACAGCACTTCAGAGGAGCTCATGTACATGTACAGGTTGAAGAAGACCAGTGGGGGTATATCTAGTCTTTGCTGTATGATAGCACTATAGAAGTGCTCTTGTACGGGTTGAAGAGCACCAGGTGCTGGTACCACTGGTGCTGCTAGTGGTGCTCCTTATCATGTAGAGGACCGCTTCTGATGCACTACCACAAACAACAGAGAAGATATACCACTACTGGAGCTCATTAATATGTAGAAGAGCCCCTCTGTAGTACAACCATATACAACAGACAAGATACACTCCTAGTGGTGCTACTTATCTTGTAGAGGCGCTCCACTGTATATATATATATGTAGTACAACCATATATAGCAGATAAGATATGCTCCTACTGGTGCTCCTTATCATGTAGAGGAGCTCCTTTGTAGTACAAAAGTATACACAGACAAGATATACTCCTACTGGTGCTCCTTAATGTGTACAAGAGCTCTTTTCTAGCACAACCACATACAGTAGACAATATATACTTTCAGCTATTTTAGTGGTGCTCCTTATGCTATATGACTGGCAGTAAAGAGCTCCTCTGAAGTGCTGTTTTACAGTTAAGACTAGATATACCCCTACTGGTGCTCTTCAACCTGTACAATAGCTCCTCTGAAATGCTGTTTTACAGTTAAGACAAGATATACCCTTACTGGAGCTCTTCAACCTGTACAAGAGATCCTCTGTAGAGTTGTTTGATAGTTAAGACTAGATATACACTCACTTACACTTCAATCTGTACATGAGCTCCTCTGAAGTGTGTTTTACAGTTAAGACTAGATATACCCTTACTGGAGCTCTTCAATTGTAAAAGAGCTCCTCTGAAGTGTGTTTTACAGTTAAGACAAGATATAGCCCAACTGGTGCTCTTCAACCTGTAAAAGAGCTCCTCTGAAGTGCTGTTGTACAGTAAAGTAAACCCCTACGGTTGCTCTTCAACCTGTACAAGAGCTCCTCTGAAGTGTTTTTTACAATTGAGACAACTGAGATTTACCCCTGCTGGTGCTCTTCAACTTGTACAAGAGCTCCTCTTAAGTGCTGTTTTACAGTTAAGACTAGATATACACCTGCTGGTGCTCTTCAACATGTAAACTAGCTCCTCTGAAGTGCTGTTTTACAGTCAAGACAAGAAATACCCCTACTGGTGCTCTTCAACCTGTACAAGAGCTCCTCTGAAGTGTGTTGTTCAGTTAAGACTATATATACCCTTACTGGTGCTCTTCAACCTGTGCAAGAGCTCCTCTGAAATGCTTTTTTGCAGTTGACAAGACATGCCCCTACTGGTGCTCTTCAACCTGTAAAAGAGCTCCTCTGAAGTGCTGTTTTATAGTAAAAGGCAAGATGTACCCCTACTACTGCTCTTCAACCTGTAAAAGAGCTCCCCTGAACTGCTCTTATACAGTAAATGCAAGGTGTACCCCTACTGGTGTTCAAAGAGCTCCTCTGAAGTGCTGTTTTATAGTAAAAGGCCAGTTGTACCCCTACTACTGCTCTTCAACCTGTAAAAGAGCTCCCCTGAACTGCTCTTATACAGTAAATGCAAGGTGTACCCCTACTGGTGTTCAAAGAGCTCCTCTGAAGTGCTGTTTTATAGTAAAAGGCCAGTTGTACCCCTACTGATGCTCTTCATCCTGTAAAAGAGCTCCTCTGAAGTGCTGTTTTATAGCTCGGACCCATCAATACCCGGACTTCTTACTGTCCGTTTCCGTTAATTATCATGTCGCGGGTGCTGGTGATGCTTCGGAATTCACTTCGGAATCTATATTTTGCAAAACTCCACCCATATTAAACTAGTATTAAACACATTTATTTTTAGTTAAGCCAGTTAAAATTATTATAAAGCAATAATGCCATCTTGGGTCCGTTATATGTTAATAACATTTTATTCAACTGATTCCTTTTAACATAGATAATCGCCGAATTTTGCACATACTCGTTTTAGAAAATGTGGGTCAAATTCGAGAGAATCGACATTTTCACAGTCGACTTTTCAAATTTCTATTACGGTTATGAAAATAATATGCTGATAAAGCAATAAAACAAAGCTAGTTTATTCTGAATAAGTTGGGTTTATAGTTGATTTTAGCGAGAAAAAACCTAAAAAGGCTCTGCTAATGCTAGTACTATTCAACAATGGTCGCCATTTTTCCTTCGACGAATAGCTTCATTCACAAATCAGTGTTTGGAAACACCATCGAAATTTGTAATATGTGTGATCAATATTCAATAAATATGATTAAAAAAACAAAATAATTACATAGTATTTAATTAAATGATAAGTGGTGTTTTGTTCACAGATGACTATGGCAAGCCGTTTTACTATTTATTAAGCAAAATAGATATCTTATATATTATATCAGATATCTTATATAGGATATAAGATATCTAATATAGGATATAAGATATCTGATATACTAATTCAGATATCTTATATCCTATATTAGATATCTTATATCCTATATAAGATATCTGATATAATATATGAGATATCTTATTTAATTCCGCATATAAGATATCTAATTTACCATATAAGATATCTTATTTGTTAAATAAGATATCTTATTTATTAATATAGATATCTAATATACTAAATAAGATATCTGATATACTAAATCAGATATCTTATTTGATTTAATAAATGAGATATCTTCTTTAGTAAATAAGATATCTTATATCCTATATGAGATATCTTATATAGCATATCAGATATCTTATATAGCATATTAGATATCTTATATGTCAATTCAGATATCTTATATAGCATATTAGATATCTTAATTGACATATAAGATATCTATTTTATATAAGATATCTAATATAATATATCAGATATCTGATATATTATATAAGATATCTGATATATTAAATCAGATATCTGATTTATAGAATAAATAGTAAAACCGCTTTCTGGCAAGCCATTTTACTATTTATTATACAGTATATCAGATATCTTATATAGGATATAAGATATCTAATATAGGATATAAGATATCTGAATTAGTATATCAGATATCTTATATCCTATATAAGATATCTTATATCCGATATAAGATATCTGATATACCATATTAGATATCTTATTTAATTCCACATATAAGATATCTTATTTACCATATAAGATATCTTATTTGTTAAATAAGATATCTAATATATTAATATAGATATCTGATATACTAAATAAGATATCTGATATACTAAATAAGATATCTTATTTAATTGAACAAATGAGATATCTTCTTTAGTAAATAAGATATCTTATATCCTATATAAGATATCTTATATAGCATTTCAGATATCTTATATAGCATATAAGATATCTTATATGCCAATTAAGATATCTTATATAGCATATCAGATATCTTATATAGCATATAAGATATCTAAATTGACATATAAGATATCTTATTTATATTAGATATCTAATATAATATATCAGATATCTTATATATTATATAAGATATCTGATATATTAAATCAGATATCTGATTTATAGAATAAATAGTAAAACGGCTTGCCATAGATGACACTTATATGAGGTTCATTATCGCGGATAATTGTTGGTCAAATTCGAGAAATTAACATTTTCACCAGCCGATATTTCAATTGGCATTGAAGTAGGTATAAAAATAATATGCTCGTAAAACAGCTTCGAAAACAAAGCTAGTTTTTTTTTTTCCTGAATAAGTTTAATTTATAATTGATTTTAACGAGGACGTGCATTAACAGGCATTAACAGGCTCTACTAATGCGAGTACAGTTCAACAATGGTCGTCATTTTTCTTCGACGAACGGCTTCATTCACAAAACGGTGTTTGAAAACTCCACCGAAATTTGTAAAGTATGTGACCAATATTCAACAAATGTGGTTAAAAAACAAGTACGTCTATATAGTACTAACTTTTCATGATGGTTGATGTATTGTTCACAAATAAAACATATATGTGGTTGTTTATTGCGGATAATTCACTTCCTACTCGATTGATTTTCGCACATTCCAGACGAAACCCGGTAACCGGTAAAATCATAGCCACGACATCATCATATCGATAAAATAGGTATTTAGCACTATAGTTACCAGTCCGGGTATTGATGGGTCCGAGTTTATAGTAAAAGAAAGATATACCCCTAACGGTGCTCTTCAACCTGTAAAAGAGCTTCTCTCTCCGAACATATCCGAAACAAGAAGGGCGGACCTCTTAAATATTCATGAACCCTGTAGCAGCGCTCCTTTTCCGACTACCGTCCAGTCCTCCTTACCGGCCACGAACGTAAGTGAGTTACCTCGACGTAAACACAAGGTAAATTATAGCGTACGTTTTGATATTTGTCCCCACTAATATTACAGGAATAATGCAAGGTGCCGCGTGCATAAATTTCTGAGGAACGCAAAAGGAAGTGACAATACTACTTATGGAATATAGAAAGGCCTAATTTCAATGTCATATGATTTCGGGTAGTTGCATTCGACGGTGCCGCGCGGAAACAGACGGGACCAAAAAACGGGACCAAAGTTTGATCGCCCTGGAAAAGCTTTTATCCTTCATGGAATATAAAATAATTTTTGGCAGGAATATTAGTTATAGCGTCTTCACCGACATCAAGGTAGCGATCAAAAGTTGCGAACAGGTGGATAAAAAGTAAGGATTTTGATATAGAGGAAATCCTATTACTGTCCTTTCAACATCTTTTGGAAAGTCGTTTTTTGCCTGGCGCTGTACCACGGGTGGTAAACCTAGGAACTACCACGAAATTGTGTTAACGTAATTTCGTTCCCACGCCACATCCGGGACATAGCGGGGTAGTGCCAACGTCATAAAATAGACAAACAAAGGTTGGTGTCATTTTTATTTTTATTTTATTTTACCACCACGAACGAATTATGGGGAAATGGCAATGTGGTTCCATGTAAATATGTCTCAGCTTCCTCTATGGACCCAAATTTTATCGGAAAAGTCATTTGCTTTCTTCAAATCTTTCTACCCGCACTGAGCATCGGACCACTTGTCCCCCGAGTATTTTGTCAATGCAAAGAATTTAGCCTGCCTCCGTCGATTTGAGCTGACATTTGAAAGCATTCGCCGATGAAAATGATAAAAAGGCCCTTCTTAAACGTTCCTACATCGAAAAAAAAAATCAAGTGTTAACTAGTAAAAGTCAGGCCACATTTTTCAGGAGTGGTAGTTCCAAGATCACCGAGGTAGTTACCATGCTATCGGGGTAGTTCCAACGATTTAGCAGTAGTTCCCACGAAGTAATGTTCTTTTTCAGATATTCTATACTAGGGGCCAAATAAATAATATTTTATCGCATATATGTATTTGTATTTATTTAATTCAAAATAAGGAGGCTCACACTGAAGAAAAGTTGCGTGTCCAAGTTCGCATCTCTTTTTAGAGCTAAGGACTAGTTTTTCCCCCAGTCACAGCCCCTGGCGAAGAATTGTCAATTTATCATATCACCAGTAAAGTATTCTGATTCTGATTTGAGTTGCTTATGCCCAATATTTTCTTACAGTCGTCTCGTGACGCACGAGTATTGGACGGTAAACCACGTGCCTAGTGAAACAAAATATATTTAAATGTTATGTATCTTCTTCGACCGATGGATCCAGGAACAAGGAAAACGCACAAGTGCGACACGTCTTTTCCTCGTGGTATTATTGGCAGGGTTTGGAATCTGATTGTTTCAGTTCCTGATCCTTGCTCTTTTCAAGTTTTACTTTGATATTGTTTTGGCTACTCATTTAATATTATAATTGTTCTGGTGTTACTTTTTTCAGGCATACTGACACTCTTTCGTGCTTTGTATTGGTCACATTGCTTTCCATTTACCTTTGCAGCCTGCTGCTGTTTAGAGCAATGTAAGGTCAAACAAAAGGGAAAGATCTTTCGCACAGTAAAACCCAGTGGTTTGTGTTGTTGAGCAGAAAGAGCTGGTATTTTGTTTTGTGATTAGTGGTTGTTTTTGTCTTTTTTTTTTTTTTTTTTTTTTTTTTTTTTTTTTACTTTTCCTCTTGGCGGCATTGATGGGCTGCAATCTTTGATTATTTTTCCCTGAATTTACTGCTATAGTTTTTAAGGTATTTTAGGACAAATCTTTTTTCAAAACCACAATGCTAAAGATCACTAAATTCACAGCGTACAACATTACTTTGTCGAACTTACCTGGCATTGATTATGTAAATGCGTGTTGTATCAGATAAGAATTATGTCCTATATTTAAATTGAAGCCACATACTTGGAATACTTCCCCGTATTAAACCCATATCAATTAAAATTGAAGAAATGTCTGTCCCAGAGTATTGGCATGTCTGAAAAAGAATATTACATCATGGGAACTACTGCTAAAATGTTGGAACTACCCCACTAGCATGGTAACTAACTCGGTGATCTTGGAACTACCACGCCTGAAATACGGGGCCCGACTCTTTTACGAGTTAATACTTGATTTTTTTTTTCGATGTAGGAACGTTTAGGAAGGGCCTTTTTATCATTTTCATCGGCGAATACGTTCAAATGTCAGCTCAAGTCCACGGAGACAGGCTAAATTCTTCGCACTGACAAAATACTCGGGGGGGAAAAGTGGGCCGATGCTCAGTGTGGGTAGAAAGCTTTGAAGAAAGCAAATGACTTTTCCGATAAAATTTGGGTCCGTAGAGGAAGCTGAGACATATTTACATGGAACCACATTGCCCGATTTCCCCATAATTCGTTCGTCGTGGTAAAATAAAAATAAAAATGACACCAACCTTCGTTTGTCTATTTTATGACGTTGGCACTACCCCGCTATGTCCCGGATGTGGCGTGGGAATGAAATTACGTTAACACAATTTCGTGGTAGTTCCTAGGTTTACCACCCGTGTGTACGCAGAAGAAGTAAATTTGCAAACTGTTGTATGATTTAATGCAAAACCTTTTGTCGTAACTACCTATGCACAAAAAGTTTTCTAGTCATTGGTTTTTAAAAAATCAAGTATTTTCACTTTTCCCCATAGTAAAAATGAGTGCAAATTATGCAGAAATCTGTAGGGTAGGTAACTTGGAGGCAGATTTTCAACAAGTTCCGCTTGTTCATTTTTTCTGAAATTTTCACAATATTGTTGTGAAACATCAATAATTCAAATTCTGCAAAGAAACTTGAAAACTATTTTCTTAATCAAAAATTCCAAAAAATCACTTTACTATAGAAATTGCGTAGGTCAGACCAATTTTTGGCCATAAATTTAATTTTAGGGTACATATTTGAGAACAAAACACAGAAACAGAAAAGACAAATGGTTTCTGATAAGATATGGTCATTCAGAACAAAATATTTTCATTTAAAATAAAACGCCAAGCAAAAAATGTCTTTCCGAGTGATGTGGAAAGGACAGTAGATCTATTTTTACTAATAAATGACGATATTTTATCCACATATTGCATATCAAGATTTTGTGGAACTCCCTGGACTTTCAAATATTCAAATATTTCCTGTTATTTAGGTAATATTGCCAATGAAATAGGCCCATATCGGGGACATAAAAGATGGAATCAAATTTTCGCTCAAATGACCATGTCCTGACATCTGTGATGGTGTTTTGTATAATTTCATTATGTCCCCCCATTACCAAAGGTGGGGGGGGGGGGGACATATTGTTTATGGAACGGATCCCGTTGGCGTCGGCATCGACATTAGTGTCGGCGTAAAACTTCTTGTCTGCTCTGTAACTTGAATACCCTTTGGAATATTTTGATGATACTTGGTAGAATTGTAGATCAGGATGAGATGACATGTCACATACAAGATTGACAACTGGCTTTCTTTTTGGAGTTATCACCCTTTGTTATTTGAAAAAGATTTTGTGTCCACTCTGTAACTCGAATACCCTTTGGAATATTTCGATGGTACTTGGCAGAAATGTAGAACAGGACCAGACAACGTGTTGCGTACAAGAATGGCAACTCTGCATTTCTTACTTTTGGCGTTATCTCCCTTTGTTATATTTGACAGTGATAATCCATTGATTTAGTGTTCGCTCTGTAAGTCAAAGACCCTTTGGACTATTTTCATGATACTTGGTAGAAATGTAGAACAGGACCAGAGGACGTGTTGCGTACAAGAATGACAACTCTGCCTTTCTTACTTTTGGCGTTATCTCCCTTTGTTATGTCTGACAGTGATTATCCATTGATTTCGTTCTGCTATGTAAGTCAAAGACCCTTTAGAATATTTTTATGATACTTGGTAAAAATGTAGAACAGGACTAGAGGACATGTCGCATACAAGAATGACAACTCTGGCTTTCTTACTTTTGGAGTCATCTCACCTTGTTTTGTTTGAAGTAGATTTCTCGTCTGCTGTGTAACTGAAATACCCTTCAGAATATTTTGTTGGTACCTGGTAGAACTGTAGAATAGGACAAGACGACTTGCTCCTTACAAGAATGACAACTCTGCCTTTCTTACTTTTGCTGTTATCTCCCTTTGTTATATTTGACACTGATTATGCATTGATTTAGTTTCCGCTATGAAAGTCGAACACTCTTTGGAATATTTTGATGATACTTGGTAGTAATGAAGAACAGGACCAGATGACATGTCACATACAGTTATCTCCCCTTCTTGTGTTTGAATTTGATTTCTTGTCTGCTCTGTAACACAATTACCCTACGGAATACTTTGATGATGCTTGGTACAAATGTAGAACAGGACGAGATGACGTGTTGCGTACAAGAATGACAACTCTGGCGCGATTGGGGGAATATTTGTTTTGTTTTTTTCTAAAAAAAATTTTCTAGTTTGTTTAATTGTTGTTCCTTTCTTCATTTGTGACAATCCTAAATTTGTTTGGATTTTAGACAATAAACTTGATTTGATTTGGTTTGATGAAATTTCTGCAGGTATCGCCAAAATAATAAATGACACAAGTAGTTTTTATACGCCCGTTTGAAAAACGGGACGTATTATGTTACGGGGTATGGCATCTGTCCGTCCGTAAACTTTTTCGTTTCCGGCTAACTCCTACAGTTTACATCTGATCAAGCTGAAACTTGGTATATAGTTAGACCATGATGTGGAGCAGCGTATATTGTTTCGGGGTTACAGTCCACCAAATGTTTGCAGAGTTATGCCCCTTTGAAAATTTCTGTAAACTTTTCATTTCCGGTTAACTCCTCCTGCATTTTACATCCGATCAAGCTGAAACTTCATTTATAGTTAGACCATGATGTGGAGCAGCACATATTGTTTCGAGGTTACAGTCCACCAAATATTAGCAGAGTTATGCCCCTTTGAAAATTTCTGTAAACTTTTCGTTTCCGGCTAACTCCTCCTACAGTTTACATCCAATCAAGCTGAAACTTGATTTGTAGTTAGACCATGATGTGGAGGAGCAGCGCATATTATTTCAAGGTTACAGTCCACCAAATATTAGCAGAGTTATACCCCTTTGAAAATTTCTATTTATTTTTTGTTTCTGGCTAAATCCTCCTACAGTTTACATCCGATCAAGCTGAATCTTCATAAGTAGTTACAGGATGATGTGGAGCAGCGCATATTGTTTCGAGGTTACAGTCCACCAAATATTAGCAGAGTTATGCCCCTTTGAAAATTTCTGTAAACTTTTCGTTTCTGGCTAACTCCTCCTACAGTTTATATCCGATCAAGCTGAAACTTCATAAATAGTTACAGGATGATGTGGAGCAGCGCATATTGTTTCCAGGTTACAGTCCACCAAATATTAGCAGAGTTATGCCTATTTGAAAATTTCTGTAAACTTTTCGTTTCCGGCTAACTCCTCCTACAGTTTACATCCAATCAAGCTGAAACTTGATTTGTAGTCAGACCATGATGTGGAGCAGCTTATATTATTTCAAGGTTACAGTCCACCAAATATTAGCAGAGTTAAACCCCTTTGAAAATTTCTGTTAATTTTTCGTTTCCAGCTAAATCCTCCTACAGTTTACATCCGATCAAGCTGAAACTTCAGAAATAGTTACAGGATGATGTGGAGCAGTGCATATTATTTCGAGGTTACAGCGCACCAAATATTAGCCGAGTTATGCCCCTTTGAAAGTTTTTGTAAACTTTTCGCAGCATATTGTTTAGAGGTAATAGTGTGCAAATTTTATTTTATAATAGGTATATTTTTTGCAAATAACAAAAGTTATGGCCATATGGGCAAGTTATTTATTTATTTATTTATTTATTTTTTTTTTAGTATTAAATCTTTATAAATACATTTATTAAATGATAGAATTAAGAAGCTCAAGACTAATATCAAAACTTATAAACATAATTCTTTTTGGATTTTTTTTTTTTAATACTCCTCTGAGTTGGCTCCCTTGAAGAACAGAAATAAAATCAGTATAAAACAAGTTAATGGTTTACAAAAAAATTTCTTGCAGCATTTTTTTTTTTTGTTGGTTGCTTATTTTTGTTTTGTTATTGTTTGGTCTGATATTGAAGTATAGGAAAAACAAATCAGTCAAAGGCTCATATGAGCTTATAATATAGCCATGCTTCTATCATGTGTCCTCCGTCTGAAAGCACTTCTCCCTAGAAGCAGCAAACTTCTCCCTATTTCCCAGGAGGGAGAAGTCACTTCTCCCTTAATTTCTGGGTCAGCTTGGACCCTTAGGTTACAGTTCACCAAATATCAGCATAGCTATGCCCCAATGAAAATTTTTTAATTTTTTTTTTGTAATTCCACTTACAGTTTATATCCGGAGCACTGAATTATACAGGAGCCAGTTTATGTGCTGCACCTTTTACTTGCCACAGGCGTATAATGCCCCCCTTGGCGGAGCTCTTGTTATGGTTTATCACCGCATCCAACCGTAACGCTAGATAACCGGTCATAACGCCAGATTTTCAGTCAAATAATGTCGGATTACGGTATTTTTCGTAGGATTCGCCGCCATTTGTAGAACCGTGTTTGACGGTGGGTAGACAAAACCATTTATTTAAAATATTAGGATAGGTTCATCGGACATGAAAAGTAGCCTATCCGGATCTGCATACATTCTTCTAACTACCAAAGCTTCAATTGATACATATATTTTGCCGAAATTGTCAAACACTCAAAGAGAAAATGGTTACGCAGGTAAAGTCTCTATTGTGTCAGGATGCAGTTGCAGCTATAACAGTTCTTCTGAGTTGCCTTTTTCTAGAATAAGTCTTGTAATTGTCTAAATCTGGCTAGTAAAGCATTTCATTAGTTCTGTATTTGAGGTCCCTGTATATAACATGTCATAACACAACTACCTGATACATCCCCATCACTCCAAATATAACTTCAAGCCTCGCATCCATTTTGCTCGGGTAATACGGTAACGGTTTTGAAGTGCTATTGCACTGTTGTGTGGGCGATGTGCAAGCAGAACATGTGTTTGTTTATGGATGACAGGCTTTAATGGAGACAAATAATGTACAAAAGTAAGTTCTACTAGACAAGGGAGGTAATCTAAAATCTCAACAAAATTAATTTGTCAAAATCTTTGCAGCACATTTTTGAATAAAGGACTATTAAATATGACTTAACAAATATTTGCAGGAGGATGGTTCACAGCATGGTAATGCACATATAACCTCTTCGTTGAAATACGTAGTAAGTAGAGTAGATTAATTGCTAACGTTTAGCACTCTGGGTAAAGTTTTCAGCAGATGACCTTGAGATATTTTTTTTTTTCTTATTTTTTTTTTTTTTTCCAGAAAACAAGTTTTGACATTGTCTCGATAGGAGACAATTTGCATGAAATGTCTTAGCCTGTTTTCTGGAGAAAAATAAGAAAAAAAAAAAACATCATCAGGTTGTCGTCTGCTGAATTAGCCTAGCAACAGAAACCTCCATGTCTGGTTGATCCGGCTCGTGAACTGGATAGACTCCACTTCTTCTTGAAGTCCTCATGTAAACGAAAAAACAATATAAAAGTCTAAATTTTTCTCGGGTGTAGAGGTTAGGCATGTCAATTAACATAGACATTATCTTAAGTTTATGAGCGATTCGTTACCGTACTACCTGAGCAAAAACGGACGTGAGGCTTGAGGCTATTGAGCCCATCCTGGTTATTTTGAAAATCTAATACCACTTAAGCCGGCGCTAGGGAGTGGGGGGTGCGTATGCAGCCTCGCAAACTACAGTGTTGCATATGAAGAGACTCAATCAGAGTCTCCGATTATTGTGATTTTGTGTGTTCTTTGTTTCCAAAGGCAATCCTTTTTGACTTTTATATATGGAGAGTGATAGGGATGTATCAGGTAGTCATGTTATGACATGTTATTACTCTCTTGCACAGAGACTTGCTTACTAAATTCTTTCGTAGACAATTGAAACGGAGAGGAAATTGTAAGCGCTGATAGTTGAGCGTAGCCATATTATATACAGGGACCTCAAATACAGAACTAATGAACTGCTTTACTAACCAGATTTAGATGATTACTAGACTTATTCTAGAAAAAGACAACTGCGAAGAACTGTTATAACTGCATCTGCATCCTGCCACAATAGCGACTTTAATATACAAATGCTAAGTACAGTCAAATAGAGCATTTAACACATTACCCACTCCTCCGAGTACATGCGTCCCGCAAAGTAATTTAAATAAAACAGATTACAATTAAAACTATCACCGTTTATTGAATACATTACTCCCTGATATGTATTAATGCCTCTCCATACAATGATAACTATATCTAAGGCTTCTTAAAATGAAAGGAAAAATGCAATAGAATCAAATTGAGGGCAGGATAATAAAAAATGAGGTAAACGATATGATCATCCCATTTTCTAAAAGAATCCAGAGGGAGTCTGCAAACTACTTGAACAAGTTATTCACTTTTAGCTATTACTTTCAACTCTTCTTTGCACACTATCATTGTATATATCTTTTTGAATAAATGCTCTCAAGTGTGTTTGTCTGCGAGAATACTGGATAAAAGCTGTGGATGGAAGTACGTAGATCTAAATACTTTTTGAAGTATACGGAGGTGCTTGATCTTGTATGTGATCGATACATTCAGATACTTCATGTACTAAAACTAAGACAATTTATATTGTCGATTATTTGGTATTTGACTATGTAGATAAAGTTTTACCTTTACAAGTGTGTTTGTCTGCGAGAATACTGGCCAGATGTAGATCAAGAAGATATCATTTTATCCGGCGTTACCATAACTTTCGTGGTTTGTGCCTCGGTCTTTGTTTCGTCGGTAAAAAAATCTCAGCAATGGCAAGTTTATGATTCAAGGTCATTTTCAAGTGCATTTTCATCCACCAGCTCGTCAGGTATTTTAAGAAAATGAAGAAAGTATGAACTCCTCTGGTAAGAAATCTTTTTTATCGTATGGCCAAACCTGCACAACCATTTTCTCTTTGAGTGTTTGACAATTTCAGCAAAGTGTATGTATCAATTGAAGATTTGGTAGTTAGAAGAATGTATGTAGATCCGGATAGGCTACTTTTCATGTTCGAAGAACCTATCCTAATATTTAAATAAATGGTTTTGTCTACCCACCGTCAAACGCGGTTCTTCAAATGGTGGCGAATCCTACAAAAAAAAATACCGTAATCCTGCGTTAATGACCGAAAATCCGGCATTACGACTGGTTATCCTGCGTTACGGTTGGATGCGGTGTATATGCTAACCAAAGTCATTCTAGGGAATCCTCAAAGTTTGGCCACAGTTGGGCGGTCAAAACCAGGGGCGGTTTTAACTGGCGGTTTTAAGCGGTTAAAACCACCCCAGTCAATACTCCCAGAGTGGCCAATACTCAGGGTGGCAAACGTACGTCATAGTCATGTGGGTAAATGAGACGCACACGAAAATCATTGATAAACAGTGTCGCTGGGGAGTAGAAAAAGGGTAAATATTTTATGTCACAGGTAGTTTTCAGACTACATCTATGATGCAGCTACCCCAGAAACAGCTCTAATTACAACTTCTAACTATTCCAGCTCCCAATATTGGTCCGTTTGAGAGCTTACCTCCATCAACCAAAGTTTTCCTGCAGATGGGAACACACCATGCGCTGAAATCACAAAGATAAATGGCGTTTTTGCTGCTTCGCCGACTTTTTAGAGTAATTTTGACAAACATGGTTGTCACAAATATCATTTATTATTTGGTCCCGTGCAACATTGCACAGTTTGTCGACAGATCGATTGGCATTGGAACGCCACGACCAAAAATAAGTAAAAAAACTTCCAGATAAGGAACACATCCAAATTCAGTGCATTGTGGAAATGGTATAAAACGTCACAATTTTTTATCTGTAAATGTATTTTTAGGCGGTTTAACTTAATGTCATTTTCTATTCTATCCGAAGTTCTCTTAGCAAGCTTTACAGTTAACATTTTTGCTCAAACTACGTCACTGAAACTACGAGATACTCGTTTTAAGTTGATTGGCCAATAGCGAGAAATCAACCCATAAAGTCTCGTGACGTGCACATCTCTTCGCCAAGAACAACTTTCTCGCGAGATCTAACGATACCTCATTCAGATCTCACACATTTGACGCTTTGAATTATTGTGGGATCTAGCCAATTTTGGCTTAAAAAGCAGATGAAGAAAGCAATTGTATTCTGCATGAATTTCCCAGATACCATTGGCCAAAGGCGACAGGTCAGTGCGTGATGGGGCGCTACCTGTCGGTGACAATGTAAAAACAGTTTAACAAAATGGCGACTGACAGGGAAAGATCATACTGACTATTTATTTTTCCTTTCGTTCGATGATATTGAATTCTACCAACTCTCGAGATAAGATCTACTTATTTTGTTGACATGAAATGAAAGATCTGGCCCCCATAGCGCGGTAAGCAGTGAGAATCTAGGTCTTTTCGCCCCAAAACCATCCCAACCCTAGTCGTGTCGCCCCAAAGATGTTTCGACCCTTGTCGTTTGGCCCCACTGGTCGTTTGGCCCCCTAGTCGTTTCGGTCCCCTTGTCGTTTCGGCCCTAGTATATTTAAAAAGAAATGCAGCAGAGAATTTACAATCATTACATCTTATCAATAGTGTAAGATACCTAAGCTTCTCTAAACAAGAACCTGCTTTATGATTAAACAAGGCATATATTTGTAATACAGATCAGCCTGTCTACCGTCGCCTCTGAACGACGCATATGATGTTTACCTCTGAGATAGCATGGTATCTTTTGTTTCTGTATCTCCGAAATCGTTTCTAGGTAATGTCTGTAGCTGTACAAGCTGGTTTTAGACTTACCTGATTAAAACCGGGACTTCGCAACGTCTGATCCGCCCATTTTTGGTTTGCTTTGAGATAGTATATTATGACTAATGCCTTGTGCCGTTGCTCATGCTGCCGGAGAGTGGAAGCACTTGAATACACCCGTCCACA
The DNA here is from genome assembly GCA_964016985.1 of Anodontia alba. Lineage (NCBI taxonomy): Eukaryota > Metazoa > Mollusca > Bivalvia > Lucinida > Lucinidae > Anodontia > Anodontia alba. The sequence continues at coordinate 60,660,009 of OZ024825.1, forward strand.
ATATTTGCAAACTCCAGGATCCATATTGGGGTGGTCGGGTGGTGCGAAGGTGTCATGTATCTTACGTCACCGGGGCGTCCAACTGATATTGGCTTACAATTGGGCAAGGCCTGTTACCCTTGTAGCAGGTAAGGGTAGAGGGGGAATGTTTTATTTCTTCTGTTTCTTTATATTCATTCTTGTTCGTCTTTCTTACCTGTCCCTCTCTTTCATCTCTTCTACAATCTCTTCTATCTCTTTTCTCCCTTTCTCTGGGAGACAACATAAAATGACCCACAAGGGTTGACGTGTCGTTAAACCCTAACACAATCAATCAACCAGGATCCATAGCTGGAAGACAAAGAAAGCCATGTTAGCCTATGCACGTAAAAAGAAACAAAATATAACAAGCATGTCTGCTTTTCGTGTTCTGTGTGCATTTCCCCATAAGTTGTATATAACCTACAATATTTACATTGAATCCCAGCAGTGGAGTGGGCTGGGGTTCTTGGTCACATATTGATTACCGATTCTTCATGTATATATAAAGTTTTCTAAACAGTATTCGATTTCTGTAAGAATCACTCTTTTCAGAGTGTTTTAGTTTATTTATTTCTTGATTAAATTACAACTTTTTGGTGCTTGCTGATTTTGACAAAACTCGACGATTCAGTGTTTTTTGTTGTTTTTATTCTGTTTTACAGAAATATAATGATTCGTATCTTATCCTGACAGATAAAATGGCTGTGTTCTACCCAGCTCTGAAAAAGTACACTTTCTTATCATTTTAGGCATCGTTGAAAAGCTAGGAATTATACCCCTGCGCGGGCCTTCAAGTTTACATACACATTTTAAGAGGACGATAAACATTTTTAAGAGGAATTTAGACATTAACGGCGCCATAAAACACACATTATAATTTTTTCCACTTAAGGCGGAGTGGGAGCTAGGGTAGGCCCAACTTTGCATAACCCTCTACATTACAAAACAAATGACCAGTCTCCTTATTTATAAGCCACATCATGGCAAGATGTAGGACATTGCATGTGCGCCCATCGAAATTCAAATCAACATTTACATCGGCCTGCTCAGACCATGGTTTAAATAAGGATTGATGATCCCAGCTCTCTCTAAGCGGACAGCCAAGACGGGTTAGATTTGATGCATAAAATCAAGACAAAAATGCAGAAACATATATGATACTATAGACAAAATGCTTTTTATCCAAAAAAGGTAAGAGAAAAGTCCAGGGAGTGCCACAATCACAAACCGCAGCCCTTCCCAGACCCCAAGAGGAAGAGGAAACCGACAAACCCAAACAAGCACAAACTGAACGAACGCACGAAACGCACCAAGACCAGCTCCCCCTTCCCCAAGCGAGGCAACCGCAACACCAAAAGGACCGAAAAACACAAGAACAAAATGACACGCGGAAAGACACACAACAAATCGCCTCGTAGAATAAACCACAAAGCAACAAAGAGTAAGACCAACACCGGGACCACCGCCTTAGAAAGGTCAGTAGAGCAAACCACCGGGGGGTTTAAAGCACTTTTACAGCTAGCTAACTTCACCCTGGGTCCCGATGCTACTCTTAATACAGAAATACATAAAAATTTGGTTCGCATAAAGGCTCCCAAGCCTGAGCAGTTGTTGGACAGGCCCAGGGCAATGAAAAATTGTGATGTTTTATACCATTTCCACAATGCACTGAATTTGGATGTGTTCCTTATCTGGAAGTTTTTTTTTTTTAACTTATTTTCGGTCGTGGCGTTCCAATGCCAATCGATCTGTCGACAAATTGGGCAATGTTGCACGAGGCCAAATAATAAATGATATCTGTGACAAGCATGTTTGTCAAAATTACTCTAAAAAGTCGGCGAAGCAGCAAAAACGCCATTTATCTGTGATTTCAGCGCATGGTGTGTTCCCATCTGCAGGAAAACTTTGGTTGATCGAGGTAAGCTCTCAAACGGACCAATATTGGGAGCTGTAATAGTTAGAAAGTGTAATTAGAGCCGTTTCTGGGGTTGCTGCATCATAGATTTAGTCTGAAAACTACCTGTGACATAAAATATTTAACTTTTTTTCTACTTCCCAGCGACACTGTATATCAATGATTTTTGTGTGCTCCGTATCATTTACCCACGTGACTATGACGTACGTTTGCCACCCTGACTACTGGTCGATTGAAATACTGAGTGGTCGATTGAATATTTTTAGTGGTCAGTTGGAGATTATGGTGGTCAGTTGGTTGATTGATTATGGGTATGGCCTTTTGGTTGATAATTTGGTGGAATTTATTAAATATAACAGTTGATTTGAGTGCAAAAACTGTTTCATCCCTGCCAAGGGTACTCATCAGGTGGCTTTTATTTAAAAGGCTAGTTTTTAGCCTTGGGTATTTTTGTCTATGATTCTTCAGTCTTAAGACCTTAGCACTAACTTCAATATTACAGTCTTTGCACCTTGCACTGTTTTTTTTTTGTTATCTTCCAAAATAGTGAAGCAGTTCCAAATTGGGTCTTTAGGTTTCATTTTTGACACCTTCAGTAATAGCTTGATGATGGGATACTATCTAGATTGCAGATAAATTAAAATTTCACACATTAGGAATAAAGCCAATTACAGTTTACAGATTTTTAAGGCTATCAGGCACCAGAGGCACATAGAGGCAGCGCCAGAGAAATCTGGATTAGTTTTACCCTGACCTTGGCTTGAAACGGTGTGCACGCATAATTCATGCATGTACTACCTCGCCTGATCGGACGATATCGGACAATATGCATAAAGGTCAAGGTCTGTAAGTTACATAATTTAGAATGTTCGGTCAAAAGAAAAGAGCTTCAATACGTGTGTATTACCAATGCACAATGTAATATCACACTTGCTCAGTCCAGCCACCATGCGGAAGGGTTGGAAAAGGACTAACCTTTGGTCCAGTAGGCAACATCATGGGCAGGAAGGAGAGATCTTCTGGATCCATGGAGCTGTCCGGTCAGAGCCCTTGGAGGAACGGTCCAACATGTCGTACAGGTAGACGCTGTTCCCACATGGTTTGCCTTTCTCGAAGCGTCTTTCTATGTCTCCGTAATGATCCTTGTAGTAGGACTTCGAAGTGGGTCCTTCGGCGAAGAACCATGTGGGCTCATCATCGATGAAGTAGATGAAGTATGCTGGTAGGTCCATGTTGATCGTTTCTTCTCGTCGTTGTCTGTAGGCTCTGATGATCACGTAACGGCAATCCCGGTATTCTAACTTGTCTGTAACCACTTCATCGAGATCATATTTCTCGTGAAGTGGATACTCCTTGGTAGCTCCTACTTCTCTTCTCTCCTCCCTGTTGAGGTCCAGAGGGGACTGGATACGCTGGACCTTCTTCTTTGGTGGAGATGGGGTCCGCTGTGGCTGTTGCTGAATCACAGGTTGTTCTTTCTTTGCTGGTGGTGGAGACTTCCTGCTGGTCTTCTTTTTCTTCTTCTTAGATACTACTTCCTTCCATTCTCCTTGCAGAGAATGGTCAGTCGTAGTATCCTCGGCGTAGGGCGTGCTGTGTCCCGGTGGAGTTCTAGGTGGTCCTGTCGGTGTGGTACACATAGCCACATTGAGCGCAGGTTCAGCCGTCTTGGTATCTGGCGTGGGCGCCACCATCTTGGACTCCGCCATCTTGGATGTCTCACCATTTGTTGCAGGAGTAAGTGTCTTCTTCTGCTTCTGTAGTTGGTTGCCTCGCCTCTGTGTGGGTTGGCGTGGTAATTGCCAAGTTATCTCTAACTTGGCAATATGTTTGCCTTCGGTCAACCTCCAGATAGGCCTACCAACAATAGGCATATTGTTGATAGCGAGAGCACATGTGTCTGGTACGTCTATTAGCGTTATGACTTCTCAGTAGTTATGTTGAGACTGGAATAAAGCCTGCATGGTGTCAGTGTAAAATACCCCTATCAGGGACATGTGATTGGTTATTTTAGCAATTAGATCTATGCCACTCCCACTGCAGTGGCATGGGACAGCTTTTACACCTTTTGATCTGTTTTGACAGCAATTTACAGGTGTGCAGATACTTAAATATACTTCCAAGATATTAGTGAATCTTCAAACATTGTTTGGTTAATTACGGTAAATGTCCTAAAATTTCGAACACTCTAAAATTCGAACACCTAATATTTTTGCCCAAAATAATTTCTGGAAATGTCCTAAAATCTCGAACAGTAGCAGTTTTGCAAAAAGAGGATTTCTAAAATTTCGAACACAGCTTGCTTCAAGTATTTTTTTATCGGCACATTCTAATTTCGGTAACATTTTTTTTTTCCGTAAGGGAACCGGAAATTAAAATAGCAGTGTTGAAAGCCACCGCAAAAGGTAAATGCACACAGCAGTGTCATAACGAATTTTATGAACATAAATGGCACGGCAACCGTATTTTAATTTTATACAAACCCAGGAGATACTGTCTGAAAATTCACAAGAAAAAAAAAAGAGAAAAAAAAAAAAAGAGACTCCCATCACAATGTTAGCCATTTCCACGTGACAGTCACGTCCGCGTGATAAGGGTTAGATTATGCGCAGGCGATCTAGAACTGTAGTTACCATGTGGCAGACATGATAAATATTTTTAATATATGTGAAAATACAGAAAATGCAGTCACATTCCCTTGTTCCGCATGTAGAAACCGCGTGCTCGTAACGGTAACGTCACGAGAAATCGTGGCGGAAACTGCTAAGAGGGAAAACACACACTTATGTTCGTTAAATTATAGAGCATTTTTTTAGTCAGAAATGCGTATGAAACTGGCAGGTATTAAAATAGAGCCTAAGTATTGGGACAGATAGGCCTATGCAAACTGTAGACTCCGATCAGATGCCGCAAAGAGGGAATGAAACTAGTTAGGGGGAACAGGGAACATGGAAATTCGAAAAACACATTTAGGACAATAAGACGTGCAACCAGTGAAGACTCCGATCATCTTCCGATGCAAGGGCAGTCAGATTTTGCCGTTTGTGGTAACAAACAGGCATGTAAACTCCAGTTCTTGGAGAGATTCCAAATCTTTGGTTAAATATATCACCGTTTCAGTAAAGGTTTTACATGCGTTCTGCGGCGTCTGATCTGGGTCTACACTGTTTGCTCAGGCCTGTCTGTCCGGATATGTAGAGTAAGTACGGAAATTCGATCAAATCGATTCCCTTCAGAAATCATCCTGGATCCGACCCTGATTCATAAAAAAATGCTGGGTCCGACTTGTAAAATTCATCATCAAGGAAAATGCAATTGACTCCTCCGTCAGGCAGTTAAAGCCACGCCCACGTGAATTTCCTTAGACAAACTTTGTATTGATATACCTGTGCTTACCTGTAAAAAAAGCACGTGTTGATTTGTTTGTCTAACTAAAAACATTGACAGTTACCTTATTAGCTATTTTGAATGGTCAGTTGCGGTTGTCAGTTAAATGGTCAGGTGACTTGACGGAGGAGTCAATTAGGTCCCTTTAAACAGTAAAACCTAAAGAGTGCATGAGGACCTTACTCCGCATTTACCAGGATGTAAATAAATATAAGTACTGTAATTCTTTTACATTATGTATATTGAGAACATCATAATTATTAAAATACCCAGAAACTGAACAGTCACAAAGCAACATTTCCTGAGAACCCTTGCCCCGCATTAAGAAACCACATGCTCGTAGCGGTACGTCACGTGAAATCGTGGCGGGAAACCTCTTCGGGACAAAAACAAACTTATTTTATAGAGCCTTTTCTCGTCAGAAATGCTTACAAAACTGGCACGTATTAAAAAATTAAAAGAACCTAAATACTGGAACAGATAGGCCTATGCAAACAGCGTAGATCCAGATCAGACGCCGCAGAGCACAAGGGAATGGAACTAATTTGGGGGAATCTGGGCTTTTCAAGATCGTCCTCGGAGTATATTCGTTTCTTAATTAAAACCAGTATTGGTGTCTTCACAGGAATTTCTGTATTTTTCACGGGTATTCCGGTAGAATTCCGGTATTTCGGTAAGTCGTGTGACCAGTAAACCAGAATTCCAAAGTTGATCTGATCATTTCTGCAAAGCCATGAAAGCGTGACGCACATGCGATAGTAAGAAAGCGCTACACGCGAAATTGTAAATTAGCATGTGCATCCGCGCATTCTGATCTGGGTCGTTCCTGCTCGTCCGTACACTGTGTCCTTCGATAATATCTGCCGCTAATATTTAAGTTTAACGTGCCAAAGGTGTCAATAAGCACGCCGAAAACGTTTTCGTCGTGGGGATTAACGTTAGCCTCCAGCAAAATATTTCCTGTCTGATCGCGTGATTGTCATGATATGCTCAGTGCATCCTATTTGAATAGGTAATGGCCCTAACAGAGATGATAGGTCCCAACAAGCCAAAACGAACCTTATCATTCGTTACAAATGTGATCAGGCTGTGCACTTGCTGGACACTGCGACTCATGTATTACAGTGTTTTATACCAACGACCTAATCAGCGAATTGAGTGGACACCATTCTGCACTAGACTGCATCCCGCATTCTGATCTGACTTACACATATACACAAAGGGACATTTTCGTCTGAACAGGGATCTAATGAAAGGATTAATATTGATGACAGATAATTATTGCAATAAGTTTCCTTACCGAATTCTAAACAACAGTACATTTTTTTTTTTTTAACGAAAGAAATATTGCTAAAAACGATAATGGCAGTTCACAGGTTTGGCGTACGTAGTTCAGTTTGGTGTAGAGCAAAAATCTTTGATCTTGATCAGGCTGCATTCAGATCTGGTTGTCCGCACTGTTCGTTTATGTATGAGTCCTTTCCAATAGAAACGACCTTCTGACATTTGAGACCAGCATAGGCAGGATCAACATGCGCATCCGCGCAGTCTATGTATTGGGGCAGTCCGATCTGGGTCTACGCATATCGCCAACAGAATGCATTATGTCAGCCTCAGATGTCAGCAAGCAGTGTGAATACTGCGCTTCAAAACGGCGGAAATTCTAATCAGTCTGCGCTTTTCACATTTAAACTCAGTACACTTCACTTTTGAGGAAAGGGACTTTTGTTTTTCTGTAGTGGCTCAAACAAGAACAAAGTGCGGTAACCTTTTGAAGTATTTTTGGTCAGCTTGTGTATCTCAGTGCGGTAAAGTGAAGAGGGTTGTTACGTAAGAAGACAGTGGACTAGTTTAAGAAAGTGGCACATTCCCGGAGTGTCTAACAAACGTATCTGGTGATTAATTAGTATACCGGATAATTAATTGTTTTGTTATGAGAAACATTATTCCACATGGAATTAATCGGATGGAATTGAAAACAAACATCAGTGTGGTATTTATTTATTTGTTCATACAATTTCACATTCAGTTTACCAATCACACATAGCAAATAAGAAAACACTTTCGTCGTGTAGGTCCTTTTCTGTCGTTTCGGGTGTCCGAAAGCGTCCGATAGCCAGGTCAATTTTGGCTGTAAGTGAATCTGTCCTAAAATTTCGAACAGTAAATTTTTTTAGCAAATCATAATTTCTAAAATTTCGAACAGCAAGAACTGAAATTATTTAATTTTGTTCGAAATTTTAGGACATTTACCATAATTACAGCCTTTTACAGATGTATTACTTCACAAGTTCACAGGCCTAAAGATTAATGACAGGTGTATTTCTCAAATTTGTCAATATGTGACAGTTTTCTGCAATAACATCAAAATTATATATTAGCTGTTTTTTGATGAGGGGGGGGGGGGGGGGGGGTTGTGGAGAGAGGGGGAGAGAGAGGCGTGTGTGGTACAATCTGGTACAACCAATTTTTTTTCTGTCAAACAAAATGGGACCTTTCATAAATCCTTTAAAATCCATGTTCATATTCCTGTAAATCAAAATATGAACTATTAATCTAACCTATAAAGGATAATAATAAAGATTGTTTGGTTGAAAAGAACAGACCTGTCTATATTTCAGTGAGTCAATCCAATCAACCTCTTCAGTTGACCAGCAATAATGTCTTTTGACTTATGACTCGGACCCATCAAAACCCGGACTGGTAACTATAGTGCTAAATACCTATTTTATCGATATGATGATGTTGTGGCTATGATTTTACAGGTTACCGGGTTTCGTCTGGAATGTGCGAAAATCAATCAAGTAGAAAGTGATAATTATCCGCAATAAACTGTGAACAAAACATCACTTATCTTTCAAATTAAATACTATGTAATTATTTTGTTTTTTAATCATATTTGTTGAATATTGATTACACATATTACAAATTTCGATGAAGTTTCCAAACACTGATTTGTGAATGAAGCTATTCGTCGAAGAAAAAATGGCGACCATTGTTGAATAGTACTAGCATTAGCAGAGCCTTTTAATGCTTTTTCTCGCTAAAATCAACTATAAACCCAACTTATTCAGAATAAACTAGCTTTGTTTTGTTGGTTTATCAGCATATTATTTTCATAACCGTAATAGAAATTTGAAAAGTCGACTGTGAAAATGTCGATTCTCTCGAATTTGACCCACATGTTCTAAAACGAGTATGTGCAAAATTTGGCGATTATCTATGTTAAAAGGAATCAGTTGAATAAAATGTTATTAACATATAACGGACCCAAGATTGCATTATTGCTTTATAATAATTTTAACTGGCTTAACTAAAAACAAATGTGTTTAATACTAGTTTAATATGGTGGAGTTTTACAAAATATAGATTCCGAAGTGACGTAAGCATCACCAGCACCCGCGACATGATAATTAACGGAAACGGACAGTAACAAGTCTGGGTATTGATGGGTCCGAGCTTATGATCAAATAAAAAAAGGACCTCAAATAATTACTGTTACATTTATTGTTACAAGCCAGGCATAACGAGAAAGAAATGAAAGTGAAACCAGCAACAAGCTTTAAATTATTAACAATATTTATTCACAAAAAAAATAAGACAAGATTCAAAACAAAATAATGTAAGTAAACAGTACCTTTCAAGTTTATGTCACAAAGTCCCTCAAAAATAATCCACAAGAATTTATAAAACAAATCCTTTGAATAACAGTTTCTGCTCCCACAATTTAAAGTTCCTGAATTCAGAATTTAAGTCCAGAATGAATAAAATATTAAAGTAATCCAGTATAGAATAATTTCCGATGGAAGTATTCAAAGATGCCCATATGAAAATCTTTTCTCCTTATATAATATCAAAGAGCATTCTAGAAAAAGAATTTACTACAGGCATCCCTTATTTTCCAGATCTAGTCAAGAAAGTTCTAAACATTCTATGACATGCCAAAAATAACTCGATCTAGAATCAAGGACATAAACAACATGTTATTGTAAACATGTTGTTCCAGAAAGTTATTTTTGGAAACATAGTAAATAAAGTTATTAATGGAAACATAGTAAACATGATGCTTAAAATAATTGAATACCTTATATATAACAGTATTAATAAAAACTATTTTGTCGTTCACTGATGAAAATATGGTCTAACCTCATGTACATGATGCAGGGGGAAAGCTTTTAAGACCAATTTAGCAACAGGGCAGAGGCATATACAGTGATTTAATCGACCACCAATCGACCAGTAATGACCGGTTAAAACCGGTTTAAACCACAGGCCCGGTCAATACTCATATTGACTGGCTTTTTGCAGATTAACCATTTTTCCATTTGAAGTCTATGGGAGCTTTCTGTTGCCATGGCAACCAAACGAAGAGGCAGATCAGCATAATTTTAGCTATTTTGAATTGTCCTTACCCAAGCAACATTTGTACAAAATTAGAGTCCTACTGCTTCAGTGGTTTTGGAGGAGATATAATTTAATAGTCCTTTTTAGCTCACCTGAGCCGAAGGCTCAAGGTGAGCTATTGTGATCACCCACCGTCCGTCGTTGTCGTCGTCCGTATGTCCGTCCGTCCACAATCTTTAAACAACATCTCCTCCTAAACCACTGATTGGATTTTGACCAAACTTCACAGGAATGATCCTTGGTTGGTCCTCTTTCAAAGTTGTTCAAATGGTTCTGGTCCGTTGCATATCTAGGTCACACCACTGGACCGATTTCAGTATAATTTTGCAGAAATGTTCCTTTAGTGATCCTCTACTAAGATTGTTCAATCCATTTGGAATCGTCAAAAAACATGGCCGCCAGGGGGCGGGGCTTATTTTCCCTATATATCTATATAGAAAACTTTAAAAATCTTCTTGTCAGAAACCACTGGACCGATTTCAATATAATTTTGCAGAAATGTTCCTTTGGTGATCCTCTACCAAGATTGTTCAAGCCATTTGAATTTGTCAAAAAACATGGCCGCCAGGGGGCGGGGCTTATTTTCCCTATATATCTATATAGAAAACTTTAAAAATCTTCTTGTCAGAAACCACTTGACTGATTTCAATATAATTTTGCAGAAATGTTCCTTTGGTGATCCTCTACCAAGATTGTTCAAGCCATTTGGATTCGTCAAAAAACATGGCCACCAGGGGGCGGGGCTTATTTTCCCTATATATCTATATAGAAAACTTTAAAAGTCTTCTTGTCAGAAACCACTGGACTGATTTCAATATAATTTTGCAGAAATGTTCCTTTGGTGATCCTCTACCAAGATTGTTCTAGCCATTTGGATTCGTCAAAAAACATGGCCGCTAGGGGGCGGGGCTTATTTTCCTTATATATCTATATAGAAAACTTTAAAAATCTTCTTGTCAGAAACCACAGGACCGATTTCAATATAATTTTGCAGAAATGTTCCTTTGGTGATCCTCTACCAAGATTGTTCAAGCCATTTGGATTCATCAAAAAACATGGCTGCCAGGGGGCGGGGCTTATTTTCCCAATATATATGTATAGAAAACTTTAAAAATCTTCTTGTCAGAAACCACTGGACCGATTTCAATATAATTTTGCAGAAATGTTCCTTTGGTGATCCTCTACGAAGATTGTTCAAGCCATTTGGATTCGTCAAAAAACATGGCCACCAGGGGGCGGGGCTTATTTTCCCAATATAATCTATATAGAAAACTTTAAAAATCTTCTTGTCAGAAATCTCTGGACTAATTTCAATATAATTTGGCAGAAATGTTCTTTTGGTGATTCTCTACTAAGATTGTTCAAGCCATTTGGATTCGTCAAAAAACATGGCCGCCAAGGGGCGGGGCTTATTTTCCCTATGTATCCATATAGAAAACTTTAAAAATCTTCTTGTCAGAAATCACTGGATCAATTTCAATATAATTTTGCAGAAATGTTCCTTCGGTGATCCTCTACCAAGATTGTCCAAACCATTTGGATTCGTCAAAAAACATGGCTGCCAGGGGGCGGGGCTTATTTTCCTTATATATCTATATAGAAAACTTTAAAAATCTTCTTGTCAGAAACCACTGGACGGATTTCAATATAATTTTGCAGAAATGTTTCTTCGGTGATCTTTTACCAAGATTGTTCAAGCTGCTGTGATTCGTCAAAAAACATGGCCGCTAGGGGGTGGGGTTTATTTTCCCTATATATCTATATAGAAAACTTTAAAAATCTTCTTGTCATAAACGACTGGACTTCCAATATAATTTTGCAGAAATGTTTCTTTGGTGATCTTCTACCAAGATTGTTCAAGCCATTTGGTTTCGTCAAAAAACATGGCTGCCAGGGGGCGGGGCTTATTTTCCTTATATATCTATATTGAAAACTTTAAAAATCTTCTTGTCAGAAACCACTGGACGGATTTCAATATAATTTTGCAGAAATGTTTCTTCGATGATCCTCTACCAAGATTGTTCAAGCCCCATGATTCGTCAAAAAACATGGCCGCTAGGGGGCGGGTTTTATTTTCCCTATATATCTATATAGAAAACTTTAAAAATCTTCTTGTCATAAACGACTGGACCAATTTCCATTTAACTTGGCAGAAATGTTTCCTTAGTGACCCTCTATCAAGATTGTTCAAGCCGTCATGATTTGTCAAAAAACATGGCGGCCAGGGGGGGTGCGGGGCTTATTTTCCCTATATTATATAGAAAACTTGAAATAATCTTGTCGTCAGAAACCACAGGACTGATTTCAATATAACTTTGCAGAAATGTTTCCTTGGTGACCCTTTACCAAGATTGTTCAAGCCGTTATGATTTGTCAAAAAACATGGCCGCTAGGGGGCGGGGCTTATTTTCCCTATATATCTTTATAGAAAATTTTAATGATCTTCTTTTCAGAAACCACTGGACCGATTTCAGTATAACATTGCAGGATTGTTACTTATGTAACTCTCTATCAAGATTGTTCAAGCCGTCATGATTCGTCAAAAAACATGGCTGCCAGGGGGCGGGGCTTATTTTCCTTATATATCTATATAGAAAACTTTAAAACTTTTCTTGTCAGAAACCACTGGACCGATTTCATTATAACTTTGCAGAAATGTTTCCTTGGTGACCCTCTACTAAGATTGCTCAAGTAATCATGATTCATCAAACAACATGGCTGCCGGGGGCGGGGCTTATTTTCCCTATATATCTATATATAAAACTTCTTCTCGTAAGAAACAGTTGGACCGAGTTCAATGTAACTTGGCAGGAATGTTGCTTTGGTGACCTTCTACCAAGATTGTTCAAGCCTTCATGATACGTCAAAAACCATGGCCCCAGGGGGGCGGGGCTTATTTTTCAAAAACTTTAAAATTCTTCTTGTCGCATACCCCATGACCGATTTCAATATTACTTGGCTGGAATGTTGCTTTGGTGAACCTCTACCAAGATTGTACAAGCAATCATGATTCGTCAAAAAAATATGGCTGCCATGGGGTTGGGCTTATTTTCCCTATATATCTAAATAGAAAACTTTAAAAATTTTCTTGTCAGAAACCACTGAACAGATTTCAATATAACTTGGCAGGAATGTTCCTTTGGTGACCCTCTATCAAGTTTGTTCAAGCTGTCATGATTCGTCAAAAAACATGGCTGTTTGGGGGGTAGGGCTTTATAGCTATATAAAACACTTTAAACCACTGGACCAATTTCAGTATAACTTGGCAGACATGGTCCTTTGGTGACCCTCTTTTAAGATTCAGTTCAAGTCGTCAAGATGCATTGAAAAAACATGGCCGGGGGTGAGGGGGTGTGGGGGGGTTGGTGCTATAAAATTTATACAAAAATCCTAGAGCAGTGAACTTGGCTGAAACTTTAACAGTAAATATGCAAATCTGTTTGCTCAGGTGAGCGATATAGGACCATCATGGTCCTCTTGTTTAAAATTTAATGTTGCCATGGCAATCAAACAAAATGGCCATTGGTCATAAAACACATAAACTGGGTAGACAATCATCCAATGATCATAATTGCCAAATATGATTCTCATCTCTTCACTGGTTATGGAGAAAATGCAATTTACCCATTTTCCCATTATAAGTCTATGGGAGCTTTCTGTTGCCATGGCAACCAAACCAAGACACAGATCACCATAATTTTAGCTACTTTGAATTGTTCTTACCCAAGCAACATTTGTACAAAATTAGAGTCATACTGCTTCAATGGTTTTGGAGGAGTAGTCATGTAAAAAAGTCCTTTTTTAAAATTTAATGTTGCCATGGCAACAAACAAAATAGCCATTAGTCATAAAACACACATACTGTGCAGACAATCATTCAATGACAGGGCATCAAGTTTTCTATAATTTCCTATATTTGCCTATATTTCAGAGATTTTCCTATATTTCAGAAAATTTTATTATATTTCTCCAAAATTCCTATATTTTGGTATTTGGGTTTGTTTGTTTGTGTTGAGGTTTTACGGCTCAGTCAACCCAATGGGGTCATGTCGAGCGCGGGCAGGCTTAGTTCTCTAAGCGGTTAACCAGTATTGTGCACATTCTTTCGCCAGAAACTGACAACTGCCCTTCTTGAATCAGCGGAAAGGAGAGAATGACCGTAGAAAATATTTCATGATCAATCTCCACGAAAGAATGTTGCCGACCTTGGCGGGGGTTGAACCCGCGACCTCCTGGTCTCCAGTCGGATGGCGCATCCAACTGAGCCACCGAGGCCGGCTGATATTTGGGTAAGAAAGAATATAAGTATTTTAGGTAAATGCTTTAAATCAAGCTGTACTCCTCTACTTTTGATGTTACAAAATTTATTTATTTATTTTTTTTGGCAAATTCAATTTATAATATAATTTCTGAATTTTTATATATGTACATGTATTCCAGTCAGGTGTAGTGACGCTGCCCAGCCCAGCTGCTGCAAAGCTTTAGCAAATGGATGTCTTGAAGAAAAGCTTAAAGTACATGTATTCCATTTTCTTGGGCTTTGGAATCTGAAGTTTAAACATGCGCATAATGTATCTCTAATTCAAGGTGGCTACTTGAAGTTGATAACAATGGCCATCAGCTTAAATTAAGGTGTGTCAAGGGAAACACTGACTTTCAAGGAAGATGTAACATATATAAAACAGAAATAATGTATGACAATACATGTAGTGGTGTGAAGCGAATTCTCTACCATGCTAAAGGAGCCTAATATAGGAGACTCTGTGAATCTATCTTGTCACCAGAACAAACACAGTTGACATTTAAACCTCAGCCAAAAGTAGAGACTTCCAAAGTGCCAGCCTCAGTTGGATGTGCATCCAACTGGTGATTAGGAGGTTGTGGGTTCTTTCATGGAGATTGGTCATGAAATATTTTTTTACGATCATTCTATCCTTTCTGCAGATTCAAGAAGGGCAGTTATCAGTTTCTGATGAAAGAATGTGCACAATACTGGTTAACCACTTAGAGGACTAAGCATGCCCAGTAAAAATGTGGTTAGGTAAATTGACTGTGGTCATCATGATCCCAATGGGTTGACTGGGCCGAAAACCTTAACACAAACAAACAGAGAAACGAGACTTCCAAAGTGAATGAAAGTGAATGAAAATACAAATTCAACTTCAGAAGTAGCTGGGCCTTCCAGTCAGGTCATTGAAACTTCATCCACAAAACAACCCACTGTACTGAGTTTCACCTTTGCCAAGGAGTGCTGAAGCCAACTGGGCAGCAAAGTGTACCACTTCTTATATCAGTATTAGACCTAATGATGGTATCCCAGAAATTTTTTAGGCTATGTTTAAATGTCCAATAGCTGATGATTTCAGTATGAGCAGACCAAAGCTGTCCTACCTCTTATGAGATGGATTAGGTCCAGCCTTCACTAAAGCTTTAATATTTTATGTCAGAAATTCTAACAATTTCATTTCAACTCGGGTCCAGGTTGAAAAACAAATGGACTTTCTGTTAGATATTGGTCTCCAAAAAATGATGTTGCATGGTCTGATATTACAAGTCATTGTTCTTTCCCCATGCAGCTGGAAAGTCTCGCTTGGTTGTGACAGCTATTGTTGAAAGTCTGCAGGATGCCAATATGCCATTAGAATCTCTGATTGCTCTTGGCAGTGATGGTCCCAATGTCAATAAGACAATTTACCGGGAAGTGTCCAAGCAGGCCAGAGTTGAATGGTTTTGTTGATATTGAAACATGCAATCTTCATACAATGTAAGTGAATATCAGGATATGGCAATGGAACAGAAGAGCTAGAAGTTGCATTATTTGGTCTCTTCAAATTCTCTTCAGATAGAAGAGAAGATTATAAAGACATACTGATACCCTTATAGATCTCATTGAAGAAGTTTTTATAAGGCATACTGAAGTAAGGTGGCTAAGTATTGGACCAGCATTGAAACGTATAGTTGAGCAGTGGCCAGGGATCCAAGTATATGTGTCACAGTGTTGATGAAGAATGTAAAGACCATTTGTAAAAGTGTCAACTTTAAACTGCCGGCCTCGGTGACTCATTTGACTGGAGACCAGGAGGTCACGGGTTCAACCCCCGCCGAGGTCGGCAACATTCTTTCGTGGAGATTGATCATGAAATATTTTCTACGGTCTTTCTCTCCCTTCCACTGATTCAAGAAGGGCAGTTGTCAGTTTCTGGCAAAAGAATGTGCACAATACTGGTTAACCGCTTAGAGGACTAAGCCTGCCCAGTAAACGTGTGGTTAGGTAAACTGACCGCGCTCGACATGACCCCATTGGGTTGACTGGGCCGTAAAACCTCAACACAAACAAACAAACAATTTTAAACTATTAAAAGAAGCCTTACAGAGACCTGATATGAAGGTTAAACTTCTTTTCTTGTTGTCTATAATACCTCTGTTTACGGACTTTTTCAAAGAACTTCAAACTGAAGTAATACATCTTCTGTATAGCAGAACGATTTGTCAAAGCTGATGCTGTAAATAAAACATCACCAGAAGATTTGAAAATGTTTGACTTTGATATTGGTAACCAATTTTGTGATGAAGATATTGCCCTTGGAGAGGCAAGGCAGGAGCTTCCAAAATAGAAAGCTGCAGTACTTTAAAAGTGCATGTAAATTAAAGCTACATACACCTTTAAAGTACTTTAAATTTTGTTTAAATAGATATTTATCCATGGCATTTTTAGACAGCGGGTCTTTTTCAGTATTATCTGTTTATTTGAATAATCTGTTCGAAAAGTTGTCAGATCATTTCAGTTTATCTTTAAAGACAGCATGTTGCAAAACTCCTAATTTTTTTTGACTGTTGGTAGTCTTAACTTTTTGACGAGGATGAATAAAAGTATAACTGATTTTATTTTAGTTTCCAAGAGGAGTGCAAGAATTGTTCTCCACTTTATTGATCTCTATTATGCATGTATAGCTGAATATGACACAAAGTAATAAAACTTAAATGACTGAACATTCTTTAAAGGCACTGTTGGTAGAGTCTTCTCTCTTTGATAGGGATACTGATACATATAATTAAGTACAACTGTTTTTAGCTCACAAAGGCTCAAGGGGAACTTTTGTGACTGGTCCGTCGTGCATCGTGTGTCGTCTGTCTTTCAACTTTTTACTTAAAAGACATCTCCTCCTAAACCGGTGAATGGATTTTGAAATAATTTAACAGGAAAGTTCCTTGGGTGACCCTCAACCAAAATTGCCTAAATGGTTCTGCTCCGCTAAACAAAATGGCCACCAGAGCTAAAAATATAAAAACCTTTAAACGACATCTCCTCCCAGGCCAATGGCCCAATTTCAAAATAATTTTACAGAAATGTTCCTCTCATGCCCCTTTACCAAAATTGCCAATGGTTCAACTCTGCTAAACAAAATGGCCACCAGAGCTAAAAATAGAAAAACCTTTAAATGACATCTCCTCCCAGGCCAATGGGAAAAACCTTTAAATGACATCTCCTAGGCCAATGGCCCGATTTCAAAATAATTTCACAGAAGTGTTCCTCTCATGCCCCTTTACCAAAATTGCCTAAATGGTTCCGCTCCGCTAAACAAAATGGCTGCCAGAGCTAAAAATAGAAAAACCTTTAAACAACATCTCCTCCCAGGCCAATGGCCCGATTTCAAATTAATTTCACAGAAATGTTCCTCTCATGCCCCTTTACCAAAATTGCCTAAATGGTTCCGCTCCGCTAAACAAAATGGCCGCCAGAGCTAAAAATAGAAAAACCTTTAAACAACATCTCCTCCCAGGCCAATGGCCCAATTTCAAAATAATTTCACAGAAATGTTCCTCTCATGCCCCTTTACCAAAATTGCTAAAATGATTCCGCTCCGCAAAATAAAATGGCCGCCAGAGCTAAAAATAGAAAAAACATTTTAAACGACATCTTCTTCTAGGCCAAGGGCCTAATTTCAAAATAATTTCACTGAAATATTTCTCTAATTCCCCTTTACAAAAATTGCTAAAATGGTATGGCTCCACTGAACAAAATGGCTGCCAGAGCTAAAAATTAGAAAAAGGGCGTAGACTGTCATACGTTTGTCAACAATTTACTTAAGAGACATCTTCTCCTAAACTGGTTATTGGATTTTGAAATAATTTTACAGGAATGTTCCTTGAGTGACCCTCTACCAAAGTTGCAAAAATGGTTCTGCTCCGCTGAACAAAATGGCCACCAAAATTCAAAATAGAAAAACCTTTTAACGACATCTCCCATGCCAGTGGCCTGATTTCAAAATAGTTTTACAGAAATGTTCCTCTAATACCCCTTTACCAAAATTGCTAAAATGGTTCCACTCTGCTAAACGGAAATGGCCATCAGAGCTAAAAGTAGAAAAAACCTTTAAATAACATCTCCTCTCAGGCCTGTGACCGGTGTAACAATTTATCTTGCCCTCCTGGGCACTTGCCCCCCCCCCCCCCTCCCCCCCCAGGGTATCTTGCCCCTGCCCTGGGCAGCTTGTCCACCACCCCAGAAAACCTGGGAAACTCAATTCAAAATGATATGTAATTTTTTTTTTTATAACAAATTTATATCACACAATTATCAGAACAGTAGTAATGTATGTTTTTCATTATTTTTCTCTTTATGGGAGGAGGTTGGGGCTAAGATACTGTAGCCTAAGCATTTTCCTCCCAAACTCAGAAGTCCTTGCAGACACAGTTCAGAAAGATATTTTATCACTTTTAATAGAATTTCCCATTGAACAGGTCATTAGAGAATTTCCAGTATTTGATATTACCTATCTTTCTTCTAACAGGAAGGGGCAGTGGGTAAGATACCCTGGCCTGGGCAGCTTGCCCCCCACCCCTGGAAACTTGGCAAACTCTGATCTGAAAAGCTATTTAATCATTTTAAACTTAAAATTCTAATGCACAGACATTAGAATGGTAGTAGTACCTGCATTTACCTATTTTTTCACTTCACGGGAAGAGATTGTGGCCAAAATACTGTGGCCCAAGAAGTTTCCTCCCAAGCTCAGAAAATCTTGTAAACAAAATTAAATTCAGACTGTTATTTTTATCTTTTTAAAACAATTTCCCATTTAACAGGTCATTTGAATATTTATATTACTTTTTATTACATCTTTCTTCAGATAGGCTAGGGTGGGGGGTAAGATACCCTGGCCTGGGCAGCTTGCCCCCCTGGGGGTGAAGATACCCTGCCCTGGGCAGCTTGCCCCCCACCCCTGGAAACTTGGCAAACTCCGATCTGAAAAGCTATTTAATCATTTACAACTTAAAATTATAATGCACAGACATTAAAATGGTAGTAGTACCTGCTTTTACCTACTTTTTCACTTTACTGAAAGGGATTGGGGCCGAAATACTGTGGCTCAAGAAGTTTCCTGCCAAGCTCAGAAAATCTTGCAAACAAAATTAAAGTTCAGAATGTTATATTTACCTTTTTAAAACAATTTCCCATTTAACAGGTCTTTTGAATATTTCTATTACTTTTTATTATCTATCTTTCTTCAGATAGGCTGGGATGGGGGGTAAGATACCCTGGCCTGACCAGCTTGCCCCCTGGTGGTGAAGACACCCTGGCTCTCAATTTCCTCCTATCCAGTAAAAGATGCATTTGTACATAAAAAAAATCAGTTTTGCCATGTTTTTGTTATAAGGATTTTTATTTAAAAGAAGAAAAAAACTTACTGAATTAAGTTGTGTAAGATTTTCTTGAGGCGGGGGCAAGCTGCCCAAGCCAGGGTATCTTCACCCCCGGGGGGCAAGCTGCCCAGGCCATGGTATCTTACCCCCCACCCCTTCCTGTTTAGAGAAAAATGGTTAATGGTCGATATTATGAATATTCAAATGACTGTTCAATAGGAAAGTCTATTCAGTAATAAAACTATCTTTTTGAATGGAGTCTGTCAGGTTTTCTGGCATAGGTGCAAGCTTCTAAGGCTCTCAATTTCCTCCTATCCAGTAAAAGATGCATATGTACATAAAAAAAAAGTCAGTTTTGCAATGTTTTTGTTATAAGGATTTTTATTTAAAAGAAGAAAAAATTTACTGAATTAAGTTGTGTAAGATTTTCTTGAGGTGGGGGGCAAGCTGCCCAAGCCAGGGTATCTTCACCCCCGGGGGGTGGGGGGGGAGGGGGGGAAGCTACCCAGGCCACGGTATCTTACCCCCCACCCCTTCCTGTTTAGAGAAGAACGGTTAATGGTCCATTTTATGATTATTCAAATGACTGTTCAATAGGAAAGTCTGTTCAGTGATAAACTATCTTTTGGAATGGAGTCTGCCAGGTTTTCTGGCATAGTTGCTAGCTTCTATGGCCACTATATCCTAACCAGGTTTTCTGGGGGTGGGTGGGCAAGCTGCCCAGGCCATGGTATCTTACCCCCCACCTCACCTCCAGCCATAGAAAAATAGTTAATGGTCAATATTAATAATATTCAAATGACTGTTTAATAGGAAAGTCTATTAAAAGATAAATTGTCTTTTTGAATGGAGTCTGCCAGGTTTTCTGGCATAGGTGCAAACTTCTAAGGCCACTATTCTGGTCCTCAATTTCCTCCTATCAGGAAAAACGATGCATATGCACATAGATCAGTTTTCCCGTGTTTCTTCTATAAGGATTTTTATTTTAAAAAAATTAAATCTTTCTGCATTAAGTTCTGTCAAGTTTTCTGGGGGTGGGGGGCAAGTTGCCTAGGCCAGGGTATCTTCACCCCCAGGGGGCAAGCTGCCCAGAGGCAGCTTCAGCCCCGGGGGGCAAGCTGCCCATGGTGGGGGGCAAGATACCCTGGGGTATCTTCACCCCTGGGGGGCAAGCTGCCCAGAGGCAGCTTCACCCCCGGGGGCAAGCTGCCCAGGGTGCAAGATAAACCGGTACGCCAGCTTTCAAAATAATTTCACACAAATGTTCCTCTTATGACCCTTTAGCAAAATTGCTAAAATAGTTCTGTTTGGCTGAACAAAATGGCCACCAGAGCTGAAAAAAAGAACAAGAAATCCGTGGAAAGAGATGTCGCACCTGCGGGGATTAAGTCATACAAGTTCCTATTTGTATTGAAAAAAATCTATTTTGCAGTATTCAAGAAATTGATGGGTTAGTTTGTAAGAAAAATGGACAAAGTAGAAAATTTGGAATATTGGCTTGCAAAATTTGATCTAAACCTGTCCATTATTTCACAAGATATTGATATTGAGCGGATATCATTTTTGCCCATTAATCAAGGCCAGTAACTCAGCTGAAAATTGATGAAAAAAGTCATGTGACAATCCCAAGCTAGGTATTGTTAACAACTATATGTATGCAAAAATATGATCCTTTTAATAAAAACTCACAAGACATGTTTCTGTGGAGAAATAGGAGAATTATGCATTGATAAAAAAAAATGCTGCAATGTATTTACCCTAAGTATTCAGACAGACAGGCCTGAGCAAACAGTGTGGATCCAATTGAGACACCACAAAATATGTCATCTGATAGGGTCTGCTTGGTTTGCCAATCATCTAGCAGTTTTCAAACACATTCACAGGTGGTAAAATTTTAGGGTAAGCATGGTAAGGTATTCAAATATTTAGGGTAAGGATGGTATCTAGAACTATATATTTTCTACATTCATTTCAGTTCAGCCAAAATGAGTAGCAATAAATTAAAGATTGGAATTGTTGGTGGTTCAGGTCTGAGTACTATAGATATCTTTGAAGACAAGACTGAGAAGTTGGTTGAGACACCATATGGAAAGGTAACTGAAACATGAAGAGTTAGCAGTCTTTCAAAAACACAGTCTCATTAAGGGGAATGGATTCACTTTCAGGGGAGACAGCCCTGTCATATTTGTTTTTGCCTCTCTTCTCTAAAATGAAAGAATTTCCAAATGCTTTACTTTTAGACTAGATCCCTTTGTAGAAGGGGCTTCCTGTGTTGAAAAGCAAATAAGAAGGTGCAAAAGCTGTCAGAAAACCCTTCAAGTATAGTGAGTCCCCTGAAAATCTGATGTATAATCTTAAAATAAAAGTCATCTTGCCTAAAGAGATAAGAGGCTGAGCTCTTTGATTGCAGTGTAGAACAGCCTTTAACTATAAAATGCGGAAAATTATGATGCCCCTCTCTAGCTACTTTTTAGAGGTCTTTTTTCGACTTGGCATCATTTTGCAAAATGATAGAAGTGTTATTATTAAAATGTTTAGTATATCTCTTGAAATGATTATGGAAATGATCCTATATAATTTGTATAGTAGTGAAATACGTGAATTTGTGAGATTAGAGAAAGATTCTTTAGTTTGGCAAAAGATTAAGACATAGCTTGTGGATTTATGTCTTTCAGTAGGCTTCTCAATCAGTTAACACATTTGTAGAAAGTTACAATCCAGACAAAAGGAGTAAAAAACTACTTAAGATTTTGTGAAAATGATGAAAAGTTGCTATATGCCTGGAGAAAGACATGGGATACTATGATTGATAGTTATTCCTAAGCAAACAGTTTAAATCCAGATCACATACCTCATGCCACAGCATCAAATCAGGACCTGCACTGTTTTGAAAAAATGGTCGTATTATGGCATGGCACTGTCCGTTCGTCGGTTGGTCGGTCCGTCTGTCCATCCGTCAACATTCTTGTACGCTCCATAATTCAGTAACCGTTCAGGATATCTTCATGCAATTTTATAAGTGCGTCCAACCCACTTCGGCGTGCAGACGCACTACTGTAGACTAACTATGTGACCAGTGATATGTGTGACCAAAACTGTGATGGTCCAACAAACGCTTGGGTGGTTCGATGCTTATCCTGAAAAACAATAAGTGTTCTGTGATTTGGCAGAGGCTATTGACATGGCGGCCATGTCGATAATAGCAACAAAACAGCCAATAATGCCAGGTATTTCAATTGCAAGGGGTTGAATCACGAGACATGACGTCAGCCTATAAAATTTGCTATCGCCGCCATTTTGAATTTTGTCTCCACTTCGAATTTTATTTCTGTCCATTCTCCGTCTATTTACAAACTAAGCATGATTCGTTTAGTGCATAAGGTACACTTTGATGTAGATTTTTAGATAATACATAGACTTAACGTTCTTTTCATGTGATAATCTGTAAAAACTTTGACACAATAATGTGTTTGTTCGACCTGTTTGTAAATTGTTATTTTTAATGTTTTTGTTTTTTTTCCCTGCTTTTTGTCGCACCTGCTTGTAGCAGGGTGCGATATAGGTGTCCGCTTTTCCATCCGTCCGTCCTTCCGTCAGTCCGTTCGTCCGTCTGTCTGTCAACATTTATGTCGAAGTTCGACATTTATGTCGAAGCTAGTATTCTAATCAACTACAAGACTAAACAACCATCAAACCTTGCATGAAACATCTCCCTGACCTCCTGACTTTATGAGATAGGCGTCTGCTTTTCCATTCGTCGGTCTGTTCGTCCGTCTGTCAACAGTTCTATTATGTCGAAGTTTGACATTTATGTCAAAGTTAGTATTCTTATCAACTACAAGACTAAACAACCATCAAACCTTGCATGAAACATCTCCCTGACCTCCTGACTTTGTGAGATAGGTGTCCGCTTTTCTGTTCATCTGTCCATTCGTCCTTCCGTCCGTCTGTCTGTCAACAGTTCTGTTATGTCGGAAGTTCGACATTTATGTCAAAGTTAGTATTCTTATCAACTACAAGACTAAACAACCATCAAACCTTACATGAAACATCTCCCTGACCTCCAGACTTTGCGACATAGGCATCCGCTTTTCCCTTCATCCGTCCGTTTGTCTGTCCGTCTGTCAACATTTATGTCGAAGTTCGACATTTATGTCAAAGTTAGTATTCTAATCAACTACAAGACTAAACAACCATCAAACCTTGCATGAAACAGCTCCCTGACCTCCTGACTTTGCAACATAGGCATCCCCTTTTCCGTTCATCCATTCGTCTGTCCGTTCGTCTGAACATTTATGTCGTAAATGTGGAAACATTTACGTCAAAGTTAGTATTCTAATCAACTACAATTCTACAACAACCATCATACCTTGCATGACACATCTCCCTGCTCTCCTGACTTGGCAGGTACATTGACCCGGTGACCTTGACCTATATTTCGCGCTTCAGTGACTCTGACACAATTTACGTTGACATTCCAGATCTTCTCAACTATAAGGCCTACAACTACCAAACCTTGCATAGTGCTTCTCCTAGATGTACTAACTCGGCAGGTACCTTGACCCGGTGACCTTGGCCTATATGTTGCGCTCCAGTGACTTTGATATCTCCTCAACTATAAGGCCTACAACCATCAAACCTTGCAAAGTGCTTCTTCTCAATGTACTGACTCGGCAGATACCTTGACCAGGTGACCTTGACCTGTATTTTGGCTGCAGTGACTTTGACATAATTTATGTCAACTTTCCAGATCTCCTCAAGTGTAAGACCTCTAACCATCAAATCTTGCATAGTGTTCTCCTAGATGTACTGACTCGGCAGGTATCTTGACCTGGTGACCTTGACCTATATTTTGTGCTCCATTGCCTTTTACACATTTTATGTTGACATTCAATATCTCCTCAACTATAAGGCCTAGAACCACCAAACCTTGAATAGAGCTTTTCCTCAATGTACGGACTCTGCAGGTAGCTTGACTCGGTGACCTTGACCTATATTTCGCGCTCTATTGACTTTTACACTTTTTACGTCGCCCTTCCGTATGTCCTCAACTATAAGGCCTTCAGCCACCAAACCTTGTATAGTGCTTCTTCTCGATGTACTGACTTGGCAGGTACCTTGACCTGGTGACCTTGACCTATATTTTGCACTCCAGTGCCTTTGACACATTTTAAGTTGATGTTCGATATCTCCTCAAATATAAGACCGAAACCACTAAACCTTGCATAGTGCTTCACCTAATTGTACTGGCTTGGCAGGTACCTTGACTTGGTGACCTTGACCTATATTTGACACATTTTACGTTGATGTTCGATAACTCCTCAATTATAAGGCCTACAACCACCATATCTTGCATAGTGCTTCTCCTTGATGTACTGATTTGGCAGGTACCTTGACCCGGTGAAGACCTATATTTCATGCTCCAGTGACTTTTACACATTTTACATCGACTTTTTCTCATTTTACATTGGGCTGTATAATACGAAAAGTCAGTGCTGAAGATATAGCCATTAGAGGGAATGGCACTGGCCTGGAATATATGTATCCCACTAGGCACTTTGTCTACATTTTTTTCAACCCAGTTTTCCAACTAAGCACTGCTAAAAATGAAGTAAACTTATTTAATAACCATGTTCTGATTGTGGCTCCTGTGACTTTTGCCCCAGCAAGTGCGATGATGCCTTCTGCAGAATTCTTGTCATAATATGTAGACGCGCAAAGAAAAAAAAAAAAGAAAACAAGACCAAAAAGAAACAAAGACAAAAAATGCACAAACAGTTAAAAATCTTTAGAAAAAAATCCTGAAGGAGTAAAACGGATTTCAGGTAAGCGCACGAAAGTGCATTGTCGTTGTACCTGCCATCGGCACACACTAGTTTTCGGTATTCGGAAAGCATGGCCCCCTGCGCATTGGGGTCCACGAAATAGATGGGCTGCCTAAATCCTCCATGGCAGAGCTGCTAGTAACTAAGCATGACCCGAATTCATGTGATCGGGTCAGGTAAAAATCCCACAAGTTTGGAGGCAATGTCTCTAAACTACTGAAATATTGTTGACTTGGACGTTTTATCACAATTCATGCAGTGCATTCAGAAATCAAGCGTGGTCTGAAATCAAATTCAGTTAGATCTGGCCAACCCACCTATGAAGCATGTGATGATAATTTGGATGCACGGATATAGGTAGCACCTATTAAATTCATATTAGGAATATGTATTAGGTCAGGACGACATGTCGCACACAAGAATGATTGTTCCCTCTTTCTTAATTTCCAAGTTATGCGCCTTTGATTAATTTTTTCAGAACATTCTTGTACGCCCCATAAATCATTAACCGTTAGGGATATCTTCATGCAACTTTATCGGAACATGTATTAGATCACAAGAACCAGAAGGCCAGTTGACTTATTTCTCAAGTTATGCCCCTTTGATGAATTTTTTCCAAACATTCTTGTACGCTCCATTAATTCAGTAACAGTTCAGAATATCGTCATGCAATTTTATAGGAATCTGTATTAGGTCAGGATGACATGTCGCACACAAGAATGATTGTTCCCCCTTTCTTAGTTTTCAAGTTATGCCCCTTTGATTTTTTTATCCAGACATTCTTGTATGCGCCATAACTCAGTAACCATTGGGGATATCTTCATGCAACTTTATAGGAATATGTATTAGGTTACGACCAGGGCTCTGGAAATTTTGAAATCTGAATCGGTCCAGCCGATGACGATGACGTCATCAATGAGCCCATTTCCAAAAAAAAAAAAAAATATATATATATCACCTATCACGAAAACTAATGACAATTGGCAGTCCAATAACTTCTTTTAAATAATACACCTCAACTCCGTTATATGACGGAAGTCCGGGTATAATGAGCATGATCAAAGCTGGCATCATCAATAAATACAGTCATGTATGTAAAAAAAAAGAAAAAAAAAAAAAGACGGTTGTGTTGTTATTTCCACCTCCGCCGGGTTTTCCTAAACTATTTATAAACAACTGATTCCCGTCTTGTATAAGCGCGAAGACGGCGGGAAACAGGAGAGACGGAATTAAACGACTTTCATGGACCTAATTAGGTCTAATAAAAAAGGCCTGCGCCATGGGCGGTTTTGCAGTTTTGAATGTTTCAAGATTTGACCAGACTGCCTAAATTTTAAGCACTGACCAATCTTGTCTAGCGCAAGTGGTGCATTACTTATTTTTACCGTGAAATCTACCTTGAATTATACTCGCGTGTTACGGCAATCAACAAAAAAAAGAAGCAATCAATAATACCTAGATCAGACGCCGTTGTATGCGACATCTGATCAGGACGAATTTGGGAATCAATTTATCAAATCTGGGACCGACAAACCGTGTTTATCAAAACAAAAAAGAAGAGGAAGAAAAACGGGTACGTTCAAGCGGTGCATTCTTTTATCACTCTCAGTAAAGCGACCTTTGATCTTTTGGACACGCCGACTTTGGACACGCCGACTGCACCTGGATGTTTTGCAGTCTCAGTGTATTCACACGTGTCACACAAACGGATTAATTATCAGACTACTGTTACTAATGATTCGTGTTAATCGCTTGTTTACCGCACAAAGGTCAGTGAAGTGTTGATTTTTTGACAATGTTTGGATAATGACAATTAATTTGTGCTGCGGTAGGTTGCCGTTATTCATCTGTCTCTCAAATATACATGTCAAATGACCGTTTAGAGCCTTTTAACTACCATAATATCGCATTTAAAAGGTGCGCGGACGTTGTCAGTTTGGAAAGACTTGACCGTTTGTGATTTTTTAGACATCATTGATTCGTGAAAATTGGTTGGTTGGGGGAAAATGGGGTTCAAGGCACAAACCTGTTGGACCGATTTATTAGCGTTTTGGGGTGTTTGAAATCGGTCCAGAATTCTTAATTTCGGTCCAGACCGGCTATTTTTCCGGTTTTTCCGGAGCCCTGGTTACGACAATGCTTTGTGCATAAGAATGATTGTTCCTTCTTTCTTATTGTCGCACCTGCTTGTAGCAGGGTGCGATATAGGTGTCTGCTTCTCCGCCCGTCCGTCCATCCGTCCGTCCGTCTGTCTGTCAACATTTATGTCGAAGTTCGACATTTATGTAAAAAATAGTATTCTAATCAACTACAAGATGAAACATCACCCTGACCTCCTGACTTTGCGACATAAGTGTCCGCTTTTCCATTGGTCCATCCGGTTGTCTGTCTGTCTGTCAACATTTATGTCGAAGTTCCACATTTATGTCAAAGCTAGTATTTTAATCAACTACAAGACTAAACAACCATCAAACCTTTTATGAAACATCTCCCTGACCTCCTGACTTTGCGAGATAGATGTCCGCTTTTCCATTCGTCTGTCAGTTCGTCCGAAGTCAAAGTTAGTTTTCTTATCAACTACAAGACTAAACAACCATCAAACCTTGCATGAAACATCTCCCTGATCTCCTGACTTTGCGACATAGGCATCCGCTTTTCCGTTCGTCCATCCGTCCGTTTGTCTGTCCGTCCATCTGTCAACATTTATGTCGAAGTCCGACATTTATGTCAAAGTTAGTATTCTAATCAACTACAAGACTAAACAACCATCAAACCTTGCATGAAACATCTCCCTGACCTCCTGACTTTGTGACAAAGGTGTCCGCTTTTCCGTTTGTCTGTCTGTGTGTTCATCTGTCAGTCTGTCAACATTTATGTCGAAGTTCGACATTTATGTCAAAGTTAGTATTCTAATCAACTACAAGACTAAACAACCATCAAACCTTGCATGAAACATCTCCCTGACCTCCTGACTTTGCGACATAGGTATCCCCTTTTCCTTTCATCCGTCCGTTCGTCCATCCATTCGTCTCAACATTTATGCCGAAGTTCGACATTTACATCAAAGTTAGTATTCTAATCAACTACAATTCTACAACAACCATCATACCTTGCATGACACATCTCCCTGACCTCCTGACTTGGCAGGTGCATTGACCCGGTGACCTTGACCTATATTTCGCGCTCCAGTGACTTTGACACAATTTACGTTGATGTTCCAGATCTTCTCAACTAAAAGGACTACAACTACCAAACCTTGCATAGTGCTTCTCCTAGATGTACTGACTAGGCAAGTACCTTGACCTGGTGACCTTGACCTATATGTTGCGCTCCAGTGACTTTGACTTATTTTGCGTTGAAGTTCGATATCTCCTCAACTATAAGGCCTACAGCCATCAAATCTTGCAAAGTGCTTCTTCTCAATGTACTGACTTGGCAGATACCTTGGCCTGGTGACCTTGACCTATATTTTGGCTGCAGTGACTTTGACGTAATTTATGTCAACATTCCAGATCTCCTCAAGTGTAAGACCTCTAACCACCAAACCTTGCATAGTGACCTTGACCTATATTTCACACTCCAGTGACTTTTACACATTTTACATCGACATTCCATTATCATTGGGCTGTATAATATGAAAAGTCAGTAGAGGGAATGGCACTGGCCTGGAATATATGATTCCCACTAGGCACTTTGTCTACATTTTTTTCGACCCAGTTTTCCAACTAAGCACTGCTAAGAATGAAATAAACTTATTAAATAACCACGTTCTGATTGTGGCTCCTGTGATTTTTGCCCCAGCAGGTGTGACGACGCCTTCTGTGGAATTCTTGTTTTCCAAATTATGCCCCTTTGATTAATTTTTCCAAACATTCTTGTATGCTCCATAATTCAGTAACAGTTCAGAATATCCATACAATTTTATAGGAATATGTATTAGGTCAGGACGATGTTTCACACACAAGAATGATTGTTCCCCCTTTCTTAGTTTCCAAGTTATGCCCCTTTGATTGATTTTTTCCAGAATTCTTGTACCCGACATAATCAGTAACAATTAGGGATATTGTCATGCAACTTTATAGGAGTATGTATTAGGTCACAACAATGTGTCGCGCACAAGAATGATTTTTCCCCCTTTCTTATTAGCTCACCTGAGGTCTGCTCAGAATGAGCTATAGTGATCACTTTTCGTCCGCCGTCCGTCCGTCCGTGCGTATGTCTGTTCTGTCCGTCTGTTAATATTTTCAAACTACTTCTGCTCTGAAGCCGCTGAGCCAATTTTGCTCAAATTTCATATGGAGCCTCCTTAGGGTAGGGAAACGAAAGATTGCTAAAACGGTCGCGGTCCGTTGACCAAAATGGCCACCATGTCCATATATGGAAAAAACCTTTAAAAATCTTCTTCTCCAGAACCGAGGGTGCCCTGGGGCTGAATCTTTGCAAGAATCATCTGGGATGGGAGGTCTACCAAAGTTGCTAAAAGAATTGTTGTACGTTGCCATTTGACCTTTTTACGGCAAGGTCAAGTTCGCTTCCCTATGCATTTGTATGAGCCCCATAAATTTGAATGGGAAAATTGTTGAGAATTTCAAACGACTTCTCCTCTGAAGCCTCTGAGCCAATTTTGCTCAAATTTCATATGGAGCCACCTTAGGGTGGGGAAACAAAAGATTGCTAAAATTGTCGCGGTCCGTTGACCAAGATGGCCGCCATGCCCATATATGGTAAAAACCTTTAAAAATCTTCTTCAGAACCGAGAATGCCTTGGGGCTGAATCTTTGCACAAATCATCGGGGACGAGAGGTCTACCAAAATCTTCTTCTCCAGAACTGAGGGTGCCCTGGGGCTGAATCTTTGCACAAATCATCTGGGATGGGAGGTCTACCAAAGTTGCTAAAAGAATTGTCATACGTTGACACTGGACCTTTTTACGGCAAGATCAAGTTTGCTTCCCCTGCATTTGTATGAGCCCCATATATTTGAATGGGAAAATTGTTGAGAATTTCAAAGTACTTCTCCTCTGAAGCCACTGAGCCAAATTTGCTCAAATTTCAAATTGAGCCTTCTTAGGTCGGGGGAACAAATGATTGCTAAAATGGTCGCGGTTCGTTGACCAAGATGGCCGCCATGCCCATATATGGTAAAACCCTTTAAAAATCTTCTTCTCCAGACCCAAGGATGCCTTGGGGCTGAATCTGTGCACAAATCATCTGGGACAGGAGATCTACCAAAATTGCTAAAAAGATTATCGTATGTTGACATTTGACCTTTTTACAGCAAGGTCAAGTTTGCTTCCCTATGCATTTGTATGAGCCCTATAACATTTGTATGGGAAAAAAATTGTTGAGAATTTCAGACGACTTCTCCTCTAAAGCCACTGGGCCAAATTTGCTCAAATTTTATGTGGAGCCTCCTTAGGTTGGGGGAACAAAAGATTGCAGAAATGGTCACGGTCCGTTGACCAAGATGGCCGCCATGCCCATATATGTTAAAAAACATTAAAAATCTTCTTCTCCATTATCCAGGATGCTATGGGGCTGAATCTTTGCACAAATTATCGGGGATGGGAGATCTGCCAAAGTTGCTAAAATGATTGTCGTACATTGATGTTTGACCTTTGTATGGCAAGGTCATGTTTGGTTTCCTGTGCATTTATATGAGCCTCATACATTTGTATGGGAAAATTGTTGGGAATTTCAAATGACTTCTCCTCTGAAGCCGCTGAACCAATTATGCTCAAATTTTATTTGGTGCCTCTTTAGGTCGGGGGCAATTAAAGGTTGCTAAGATGGTTGCGGTCCATTGACCAAGATGGCCGCCATGCCCATATTTGGTAAAAAACCTTTAAAAATCTTTTTCTCCAGAGCCTTCGGGCTTAATCTGTGCACCAATCATCTGGGACGGGCGGTCTTCCAAAATTGCTAAAATGATGATCCTACTTTGACCTTTTTACAAGAAGGTCAAATTTGCTTCCTCATGCATTTGTATGGGCCCTATACATTAATATTGAAAAAATGTTGAGAATTCATATTTTCGACATCTCTTCTAAAGACTATAATCCATTTGGGTTGAAACTTGTTGAGGAGCATCGGGGCACCTAAGAAACACAAAATAGCTAAAACTGAGCCGATTGAAATCCAAGATGGCTGCCACAGCATGACCCACCCCCCTTCACTTCATAAATGGCCTAATATCTGAGAAACCATTCAGATCCCGACCCATAAACCATATACATTGTTGTTCTTTATGATAAGATGCATCTATTGACATAGACAGAGTTCCCCGGTGATTTGCCCAACCCTCTTCCAGTTCAAAAAAGGCCATATATCTCAGAAACCATTCAGATCCCCACCCCTAAACCATATATATTGTTGTTCCTTATGATAAGACGCATCCAATGACACAGACCAGGGGTCCCTTGGGGGTATGCCCCACCCCGTCATTTCATAAAAGGCCTCATATCTCAGAAACCGTTCAGATCACCACCCCTAAACCATATATACCCTTGCTTCTTATGGTAAGAAGCATTCAGTGACATAGACCGGGGGGGAGGGGGGGGTCCCCCAGGGTTATGCCCCACCCCGCCTCAGTCATAAAAGCCATAATATCTCAGAAACTGCTCAGATCCGCACCCCTAAACCATATATACTCTTGCTCCTTATGATAAGACACATTCAATGACATAGACCGGGGGTCCTCCAGGGGTATGCCCCAACCCCCTCCAAGTCATAAAAGGCCTAATATCTCAAAAACCATTGGGATCCCCACCCCTAAACCATATATATTGTTATTATAGCTCCTTCCGTGATTCCATGATTCCATAACTCCGTGATTCCATCATTCTGTTATTCCGTTATTCTGTGACTGCAAAATTAAAATGCATTTTGCTTAATAACTTTAATGTTTGTGGTCCTACTTCAATGGAACTATACCACACTTGGTCGCTAGGGCAAGGAAGGTGTAGCAGCAGAATAGTCGCTAATGACCCATAACTCTTGGAGTTATGTCCCTTGGTAGGTTTTCAAATTTTGCCATTCTTGAAAATTTTCGTAACAGATTTCTCAGGAACTATGAAAGCTAGAAAGCTCAAAAGTTTGTATAAATATGGACAATGACTTGATGTATTGTGTTTACCGGAATAGTGGTCAAGGGTCCATAACTCTTGGAGTTATGTCCCTTGATAGGTTTTCAAAATTTAAGATGCATTTTGCTTAATAATTTTATGTTTGTGCTCCTACTTCAGTGAACCTTATACCACACTTGGTCCCTAAGGTAAGGAAGGTGTAGTAACAGAATAGTTGCCAAGGGCCCATAACTCTTGGAGTTATGTCCCTTGGTAAGTTTTCAAATTTTGCCATTCTTGAAAATTTTCGTAACAGATTTCTCAGGAAATATGAAAGCTCAAAAGCTGAAAGTTTGTATAAACATGGACAATGACTCGATGTATGGTGTTTACTGTAATATGGGTCAAGGGTCCATAACTCTTGGAGTTATTTCCCTTGATAGGTTTTCTAAATTTAAGATGCATTTTGCTTACAAACTTTTATGATGTGGTCCTACTTCAGTGAAACTTTACCACACTTGGTCTCTAAGATAAGGAAGGTGTAGTAGCAGAATAGTCACCAAGGACCCATAAGTCTTGGAGTTATGTCTCTTGGTAGGTTTTCAAATTTTTACCATTCTTGAAAATTTTTGTAACAGATTTCTTAGGAACTATGAAAGCTAGAAAGCTGAAAGTTTGTATAAACATGGACAATGATTCGATGTATTGTGTATACCAGAATAGGGGTCAAGGGTCCATAACTCTTGGAGTTATGTCCCTTGATAGGTTTTCAAAATTTAAGATGCATTTTGCTTACAAACTTTTATGTTTGTGGCTCTACTTCAATGAACCTTTTACCACACTTGGTCTCTAAGGTAAGGAAGATGTAGTAGCAGAATAGTGGCCAAGGGCCCATAATTCTTGAAGTTATGTCCTTAGTAGGTTTTCAAATTTTGCCATTGTTAAAAATTTTTGTAAGAGATTTCTCAGGAACTATGAAAGCTAGACAGCTGAAAGTTCATATAAACATGGATAATGACTGGATGTATTGTGTATATCGGGATAGGGGTCAAGGGTCCATAACTCTTCGAGTTATGTCCCTTGATAGGTGTTCAAATTTTGCCATTCTTGATAATTTTTGTATCAGATTTCTCAGGAACTATGAAAGCTAGAAAGCTGAAAAGTTGTATAAACATAGACAATGACTTGCTGTATTGTGTATACCCGAATGGGGGCCAAGGGTCCATAACTCTTGGAGTTATGTCCCTTGGTAGGTTTTCAAAAAATTAAAATACATTTTGTTCTATAACTTTTATCTCTGTGGTCCTACCTCAATGAAACTTATACCACACTTTAAAGTAAGGAAGGTGTAATGGCAGAACAGTGGCCAAGGGCCTGTAACTCATGGAGTTGTGCCATATTACCATGTCCTACAGTGATATACCTGGTAAGCATGAATTCAAAATATTTCAACACTATGGGTCTGTCTCCTCTAAAAGTGCTGCAGCAGGGCTATAGTCAGATCCTGTGACGCTCTAGTTCCGTACAATAAGACGCATCCGTTGACATAGACCAGGGGTCTCCTGGGGGTATGCCCTACCCCCTTCAGTTTATAAAAGATCTAATATCTCAGAAGCAGTTCAGATACCCACCCATAAACCATATATATTATTGTTCATTATGATAAGACTAAACCAGAGACACTGACTGGGGTTCCTCAGTGGGATGCCTCGTTCCCTTCACTTCATAAAAGGCCTAATATCTCAGAAATTGTTCAGATCCCCACCCCTAAACCATATAGATTGTTGTTCCTTATGATAAGACCCATCCAGTGACACTGACTGGGGGATCCCCAGGGGGCTACCCCAAACCCCTTCATTTCAGAAAAGGCCAAATATTCTAGAAAACGTTCAGATCCCCACCCCTAAACCATATATATTCTTGTTCCCTATGATAAGGTACATCCAGTGACACTGACTGTAGGTCCCTAGGGAATACGCCTCACCCCCTACAGTTCATGTAATGTCAGAAACCATTCAGAACCCCACCCCTAAACCATATATATTATTGTTTATAGTGATAAGATGCATTCATTGACACTGACCGTGTGGGATTATGCCCTGCCCCTCCAGTTCACATAAGGCTTAATAACTCAGAAACCATCCAGATCCCCACATAAATGATGATCTTTTTATAACTTGCAATGACAGAATTGAAAAAATGTTCTATGAAAAATCTGCAGTGGCTATTTCACTCAGGTGAGCGAGCCATGACCCATGGGCCTCTTGTTTTCCAAGTTATGCCCCTTCGATTAATTTTTCCAAACATTCTTGTACGCTCCATAATTCAGTAACAGTTCACAATATCTTCATGCATTTTTACAGGAATATGTATTCGGTCAGGAAGACAACTCGCGCACAAGAATGATTGTTCCCTCTTTCTTAGTTTCAAAGTTATGCCCCTTGGATTAATTTTTGCAAACATTCTTGTATGCTCCATAATTGAGTAACAGTTCCGAATATCTTCGTGCAATTTTATAGGAATATATATTTGGTCAGGACGACCTGTCGCGCACAAGAATGATTGTTCCCCCTTTCTTAGTTTCCAAGTTATGCCCCTTTGATTAATTTTTCCAAACATTCTTGTACGCTCCATAATTCAGTAACAGTTCAGAATATCTTCATGCAAATTTTATAGGAATATGTATTAGGTCAGGACAATGTGTCATGCCCAAGAATGATTGTCCCCCTTTCTTAGTTTCCAAGTTATGCCCCTTTGATTAGTTTTTTCCAGAATTCTTGTACCCGACATAAATCAGTAACCATTAGGGATATCTTTATGCAACTTTATAGGACAATGTATTAGGTCATGACGATATGTCTCGCAGAAGAATGATTGTTCCCCTTTTCTTATTAGCTCACCTGAGTACAAACTGCTCAAGGTGAGCTGTTGTGATCAGTCAATGTCCGTCGTCTGTCGTGTGTGGTTCGTCGTGCATCACTCATCATTCGTCATGCGGCGTCAACAATTGCTTTAAAAGCCTCCTCCTCCTACACTCCTAGGCCAATGGACTCGAAACTTGGTAGGAAGCATCAGGGTGACTTGTAGATCAAAAATAGCTGAACTCGTTCCAATTGGAAATCCAAGATGGCCGCCATAGCGGCCATCTTGAAAATCTATTTTAACTGCACAATACATTAACCTATAGATAATGTGCTGTTCTATTCTACACCTTCCACAGAAAAACGACAGTTCAGTCATCTTATACAGTCTTAATCCAGAAGGTCCCTTAGCAGTTACCAGTATGACGTAACTCTTCCCACTTAGATGATCACGTGTCAGTTTCTTTTCTGTGGACAAGAAAGTAAACACAAAGGATTTTCTCTGGTAAAAGAAATCTGTATTTAATTTCTTTTCTCACAGTTAAATTTCTAAATCCTTTTCTTTCTTGTGTTCCTTTTACATTCCTTCCACTAAATATGTTATTTATTTGAAATTTTTGATTTTCGATTTCTTGTTATTGTTGATTGTTGAATTGAGTCATACATTTCCGCGACTCATATTCGTCGGCACAAAGAATGTGTTCTGTTCGGTTTGGAAGTTGTGCATTATAACTCAAATATATTACTTGCTCTTTTCGCTCCAGGTTATTTATTGATGCGATTTATAATAACTGGAATATTTTAGTATTTTTCAGATAATTTTGTATAGTAAATGAACACCAACATGAAATAATCTTTATAATGTATTAACATCAACGTTTTTGCCGGTCTCGGTGGCTCAGTTGGATGCGCCGTCCGACTGGAGACCAGGAGGTCGCGGGTTCAACCCCCGCCGAGGTCGGCAACATTCTTTCGTGGAGATTGATCATGAAATATTTTCTACGGTCATTCTCTCCCTTCTGCTGATTCAAGAAGGGCAGTTGTCAGTTTCTGGCGAAAGAATGTGCACAATACTGGTTAACCGCTTAGAGGACTAAGCCTGCCCAGTAAACGTGTGGTTAAGTAAACTTACCGCGCTCGACATGACCCCATTGGGTTGACTGGGCCGTAAAACCTCAACACAAACAAACAAAAACATCAACGTTTTGCCATCACGGCTTCTTCAGGATGTAATAAACAATAGACATAGATGATGTCGCACACGAAAATGTAACGTGATGCGGTGTGCCACGCCAGCTACGTCACGCAAGTTATCCGGGGCAGATAAATACGAGTTGGTAGAAGATTTCTATGGTGGAGAAGCTGATTAGTAAAGAACTTGTCAACCCTTTTGGGTTATAAGACAATTCTTTACTGATGGGACACCACCCCACAGGGCTGTACTGCCAGGGGTAGGACCCATCTGGGTAGCATCTTTATGAGTGATATAAATACTCAATAAAGTATAAGTCCACCAGGCACCAGTCAACCAGTCACCAGTCACAGGTGTAACAGGCCGGTTCTTCCCCCAGTCAGTTTCTTCCCCTGGGGGAAGAAATGGACTGGTCCATTTCTTGCCCCCCTTGTCCATTTCTTCCCCCCCATAGGACTTTATTCAGCATAAGGGTAAACTAGTTATATATGTGCAATTAATGGCAGTATATCATTAAATATGATAATTTAGATTAACTACAACAATTTATCATTATGGCAAAGCACATTGACTGGGTGGGGGAAGAAACTGACTAGTTGGTTTCTTCCCCCCCCCTCAGATTTAATTCAGTATAAGGCTGAACTAGCTGTATATGTGAGAAAAATGGTGGTAAATCATAAAATAAGTTACTGTTAATAAGCAAGAGGGTTTTATCATTACTGCAAATAACCCTGGCTGCTTGGGGAAGAATAACTAGGGTGGGGGAAGAAACTGACTAGTTGGTTTCTTTCACCCCCCCCCCCCCCCCCCCCATCTACCCATCACCCACTTGGACTTCTTTAAGCATAAGGGTGAACTAGTTATATATGTGCAATAAATGGTGGTAAATTGTTACATATGATAATTTAAATAGCTAGAATAATTTATCATTACCACAAAGCACCTTTACTGGTGGGGGGTAGAAGAAACTGACTAGTTGGTTTCTTCCCTCCATCCCCCCACCCCCTCCCTCAACATTAGGCTGAACTAGTTAACTAGTTTCATAGCGTTGGCTATGAAATAAATGTTGTTAAATCATAATTTAATATTAATAAGCTAGAAGGTTTTATCATTATGGCACAGAGCCCTGATGGCTTGGGGAAGGACTCACTAGGGTGGGGGAAGAAACTGACTAGTTGGTTTCTTCCCCCGCCAACCCACCCTCTTGGACTTTTTTCAGTATAAGGGTGAACTAGTTATATATGTGCAAGTGAATGGCAGTAAATTGTTACATACGATAATTTAAATAGCTGGAACAATTTATCAATACTGCAATTTGCAAAGAACCTTGACTGGAGGATGGGGGGAAGAAACTGACTAGTTGGTTTCTTTCCCGCCCCCCTTTCCCCCACCCCTGCTCTGGGAATTTTTTCAACATAAGGCTGAACTAGTTAAATACATGAAATAAATGGTGGTTAATCATAAAATAAGTTAATGTTAATAAGCTAGAAGGTTTTACAGACTAGGGTAGGGGAAGAAACTGACTAGTTGGTTTCTTCCCCCCACCCCACCCACCATCTTGGACTTTTTCAGCGTAAGGGTGAACTAGTTATATATGTGCAAAGGAATGGCAGTAAATTGTTACATATGATAATTTAAATAGCTGGAACAATTTATCATTACCGCAAAGCACCTTGACTGGAGGGTGGTGGGTGTGGGGGGGACTGGGGGGCAGGGAGGGGGAGAAAGAAACTGACTAGTTGGTTTCTTCCCCCCTCCCCCCTCCATCACCACCACCTCTGGGAATTTTTTCAACATAAGGCTGAATTAGTTAAATACATGAAATAAATGGTGGTTAATCATAAAATAAGTTAATGTTAATAAGTTAGAAGGTTTTATCATTACTGCAAAGAAACAGACAGGGTTGGGGAAGAAACTGACTAGTTGATTTCTTCCCCCACCCCCCCCCACACCCCCCACCCCCCCTACAACTTATAACACCTCTTGCTACTTCAGAAGGCTATTTTATTTGATTTGCCACCATATTTGACACATATCGGTTGAGCCTGCTGCTGAAAAAATCTCAAGGGGGTGAGAAATGGACTAAGGGGGGAAGAAACCAACCTATCCATTTCTTCCCCAGGGGAAGAAACCAACCAGTTCGTTTCTTCCCTCGGGAAGAGACCAACCAGTCCGTTTCTTCCCCCGGGGGAAGATTTGGACGGGGGAAGAAACTGACCATTACACTGGTTCTGCATCAGCTTCACCAGTCACTAGTCATCCAGGCACCGGGCAAAAACACCGGGCATATTTTGACCGGTCAACCAGTCAACAGTCATCCAGGCACCAGGCAACCAGGCACCAGTCAACTATTCACCAGTCAATAATTGACTGGTCATCTATTCACCGGGTAACTATTCAACGGGCAACTATTCACCGGGCAAAAGTTACCGGGTACCAGTCGCCGATCATTATGTCGTATTACTAGTGACTGGATAGTAGTCACTAGTCCCCGTACAATCTATTACTGCTCACAGAGCATCATAGACCAGTTAAGTCAATAGGTACAGGTTATAGAATGACAGCATTGGGTTTGAATACCTGGTAACCGTCCATATCATGGAATTCTGTCCAGTCGTTACCGAATTAGACTCAGAATCCTAGATATATATTTTAATTATTAATGAATCAGATTTATCAGTTATGATCAAATTCTGAATTCAATGATAAATAATATAAAGAGTTTTTATGCTATTAATATTTAGTATTGTTATTGTTATTATTGTTATTGAACTTCGGACAATACTTTAAAAATATAAAAATGTGTTTCTCTTTAATACTTTTCAAAGCGACCAACGCTTATAGGATCCTCATCTCATTCAGCCTCACTGCAAGAGGTGAGCTCCATAATTTTACTTATATTATAGGAAGAAGGAAAATATACTCAAAACCGAATTATTTTTTCTTCTTTTTCAGTCTCTCCTTGCTGTCGGTACGCAATAGCAATAGCATAAAGATTTAAGAAATCACTATGGGTATAAAAAAGAAGTATCCCATCCTCTCTTCTTTCCTTAATATTATTATCTTAAAAGGTATCATAGACCTAAACGATTTACATAATTGATCCTTCAATAATCAGGAATTAAATTATTATGATTGCGCTAATTTCCTTATAATTTTTTCCTGTATAATAAATAAAAATAATCCCAATTATATCCAGATTTACATGGGATAGTTTCGGTTAAACATACTCACCAATTGTTTTTTTAACTGGTCTTGATTATGTATTATTTTAATAAGAATTAACTAATCAAACATCTTCTCTAGATTACAACGATTAGCATAGAAGTCTAGTAGAGGTACATATTTCATAGAATATGGGAAATAGCTGGTCAGTTATGCTATTAGTACCATATTAAATTATGTATTGATAATTATTTACATGTGGTCATACATGCCATACCTCACACTGTGAGACAAAATCTCACAGAATTTTGGCCCTTCTGGACCCCATTTCCCATAAGATTTTCAAATCTCACAGAATTTTCATACCATTTAATAAGCTACTTTTTTGAAGAACCAGAAATCAATCACACATTAGCATGGCTGTCCCAAGCTTAATTCATTAAAATAATGGCTTTTAATTTACTATATGTAAGCTTGAAAGTGATTTTCATAAAAATCTCACAGAATTTCATCAAATCTCCCCTAAAAATCTGCAAAATCTCACAGATTTCTGTCAACAGCTATTGGCATGTATGTGTGGTAAGAGTCTAGGTTAGTCATGTTCTGTCCAAACTCTTGAAATAAAATAAATAGTTAAGAAGATATTTATATACTAAGGCATAATTTATTCGATACATTCTTTTAGTTTGCCTTATTTTAATTCTGGATCATTTAAGTTTACGTGAGAAATGTTCCATGTAATTCAGTTAGCAGATAAAGAATTGATTACGATGAAGATTCTTCTTCTGAGAAGAATAATTTAACACATTGGCTATGGTAACGATAGGAAACCATACAACTGATAAACAGTTAGACTTAATCTACGTATAGTATAAGTCTACATTATTTTATAATATTAAGTCTAATATAAAGCAAATTATTGAGGAGTATTATGCTACGATTAGCTCTATTTCCTCTATTATTTTACACCTATAACAAGGGTCCTTGTCCATCAGAGTTTGTTCAGACCCTTGGAATGGGCAACTAGATAAATAATCAGTAAAGGCATTAATACATTTGATACGTTATTATTATTGCCTTAATCTATAAATTTAGTTCCAGAAGTTACAAACTAATTACGAAATATACAGTTTTACTTCTTATGAAACATTTGGCTATGGGACCCATTCAGAAACCGTTACAGTCAATAATTACTTTAGATCTAAACTGATAGAAGGTATAGATCTAATAATAATAATATATATATATATATATTCCTTAAAGTATAATACAAAGAAAATTTTCTAAGAGGAGAATTAACGTAACGAGTAGTTTTATCTCCTCTAACCAGCAATGGCAATTATATCTTAAATCAATTATTCCATTGTCTACCTTTGTACGTCAACAATTAGGACAATGTGAGAAAGATATTATATTTACGAAACAGTGACAAAATATGAAATTTTACATTATTCTATAATATGCTAGGATCAAATATAATTACATTCCCCATCTATGGTTAGCTCCATTAATGGGAACCAGTGGTTCTTCTCGTCATAAAGAATACAAAGTTCCATTAACGAGTAATGAAAAGAATACAATCTGGAAAATCTCGATCTCTCCCGGATATGTTGTAATATAAATATAATATCGCAATATCCGATCATGGATATTTATAATTGAAGATATGGACAATTAATTCTAGACGTTTCGATATTGTCATTAGATTGACTGTCTCAATTATAATAGAGTTCTTATACATGAAGCTTCACATTTTAGGAAGTTTCGCACTTACGCTTTCTGTCAGATCTTCCTAGTTTTTTCGTTTATGATTACGGAATGTACCGGAAGTTGTACAATTATACTGTAAATGGACTTCCGTTAAGCATTTACAGTTACAGGTCACTAAAAGAATACTTAATAATAATTGAAGATATTATATAAGACCTGATATATATATATCTTCATTTTGTCATTAATTATGATAAATTAAACTTGTTTTTAATGGTTAGATTGACCTATTCACATTGCGTTATAGGTGTTTAAATCTTACTAACACATCCTGAAAGAAGCAATTTCTTGGTATTCAGTGTGTAACGACTATGTCTGATTACTCGAGAGTATTCATTGGATATGGCACTTGTTAAGTCAAGCTACCGACAATCTTTCAGTTTATATAATGGATACTATTATACGACTCAGTTCAGAGAGATATATCCATTAAGTTCCAATTACTGTATTACTTTATTGATACACTCATCGCCGACAAAGAACTCATTTTTATATCTTTGAAAAGAGAATTAATGAGTGTCTATTCTTTACATCTCTGGTTAAAGATTGAACGATATTTATTTTTAACCAATATGACTTACAATTTAATGAATAAGAACACTACATAATACATCTTTCACTCTTATGTTAAGAATCGTCTGTAACACAACTGTGATGTAATCACTCTCCTGATCTACACATAGATCTTGAGAGTACCTCTTTCCTTTCTGAAATTCGATACATGCATAGAAAATTGGGTATTTCAGGTGGTGTCAGTTATTCATAAATTGGTTTTATACTATTTATATATTCAAATCTAAATTATAATGGAGTGTTTATCAGTATATAAAATCCTTGGAATATATTACATCTAGTTTCTTTGGATAATCTCACCGTAACGATTAATGATTTATCTATAAAAGGAACATCTTATAGATTATGAAATATAAATTATTATCTATTTGAATAAATTAGTTACGTCTAACGATTTATTCATAACAAGAATATTCTATTATATTTATATATTTTGATGATTAAATAATCTATTCTCACTATTCCTTTTATTTTTGTGCAGAATAGTTAACTCTGTCTCTGAACCTATATGTCTAGCGTTATCAGAGAAACTAGAAACTGTATTATTTTGACTCAACATTATACTATATTTGAAGCTGCATAATATAAACTCCCTTATTTTTGTATTAGTAGGGAAAAAAAAGGTAAGAGAAAAGTCTAGGGAGTGCCACAATCACAAACTGCAGCCCTTTCCAGACACCAAGAGGAAGAGGAAACCGACAAATCCAAACAAGCACAAATCAAACAAACGTACGAAAAGCACTAAGATTAGCTCTCTCTTCCCCAAGCGAGGTAATCGCAATACTAAAAGGACAGAAAAACACAAGAACAAAATGACACATAGTAAGACATACAATAAATCGCCTCGTAGAATAAACCACAAAGCAACAAAGAGTAAGACTAACACTGGGACCACCGCCTTAGAACGGTCAGTAGAGTAAACCACCGGGGGGGTTAAAGCACTTTTACAGCTAGCTAACTTCACCCTGGGTCCCGATGCTACTCTTAATACAGAAATACATAAAAATTCGGTTCGCATAAAGGCTCCCGACTCAGTCAATGCATCAAAGCGAA
This sequence comes from Anodontia alba, assembly GCA_964016985.1. Lineage (NCBI taxonomy): Eukaryota > Metazoa > Mollusca > Bivalvia > Lucinida > Lucinidae > Anodontia > Anodontia alba. Next base: position 60,702,880 of record OZ024825.1, read on the forward strand.
AACATAAAAATCAAATTAATCACTATAATAAACAAAGACGAGTACTCATGGCTAATTCTACTGTATGCAAGAGTAAATGAAAACCAGTAGTTGAACCACGGCGGGCCAAGCCAAAGACATTTAAGGCATTTATGGACTAAGTATTTCCTATATTATATCAATTTGATATTTGCTACTATTGATGGATAAACTGGGTACTTGGTTATGATTAGACCATTTACCCAAATTATTATTATTCCCCCATTTTTATATTGAAACAAAAGGGAATAATTATAAAACCTTTTGACTAGCTAAGGATTATGGTCTGGTTATTGGAAACAGTCATATCGATCCAATTACTCAGACTCTAGATAATAGATCATAATTATAATAGTTTAGACTATTTAAAAATTGGTTAATCTTTTCATGTCTAGAATTTATATGAAAATCTCGAGAAATGTAGGTTATGTATAGGAGGCTCGTCTGAGAGACATATCCTTATTCATTATGTGCCTCTAAAGATAGACAGCTTGTTATCTAGACGTATGTTTGACAAGTTTGGTCTCAAACTTATTATCAAACAATATTTTTGAGGTTGCATTTGAAATGCTATATTGAGATTATGTCTCAATGCCTCATTTATTCTTTTTTGGGGCCAACTGTTGTTACCCAAAAAAGAAAGAGGGTGGGTGCATAGGGGGGGTGGGGGGGGGGAGCGTGGGTGGAGGGCTTGTAATTAGGTCTCTGAGGCTTAAGACCTAGCATCCTATAGAGTCTACTATTAACATATAAGGTAGTAACCCTTAACACCTTAAAGATATGTTATTAGTGAATCCAGATCATTCTTACTTTTACATATAGAAATAGAATATATCTGATTCCTTAGAGTTTCCCCGAGTCTTAACCAGAAGTAAGTGGGATTTATATTATTGGTATTAGAACTGGGAGAGCTCCTCCCTCCTAATCTGCTAATTCTAGCACATTATCTATAGGTTAATGTATTGTGCAGTTAAAATGAAGTTTTTAAAAGTAAAACATATTTTAACTAGCAATACTTAACCTATAGGTAAGGGAATCCCACCTTCCGCCCGTGCAGCTCTGTTCTAATTGTTTCTATTGTTTTTATACACATCAAAGAAACTGACACGTGATCATTTAAGCGGCAAGAGTTAGTCATACAGGTAACTGCCTAAGGGACCTTCTGGAGTAAGACTATATAAGACGACTGAACTGTCGTTTTTCTGTGGAAGGTGTAGAATACAGAATAGAATAGCACATTATCTATAGGTTAGGTATTGCTAGTTAAAATATGTTTTAATTTTAAAAACTTCATTTTTCGCTTCTTTTCCTGAACCAAAAGGCCAGTTGACTCGAAACTTGGTAGGAAGCATCGGGGTGACTTGTAGATCAAGAATAGCAAATATCATTCCAGTCTGAAATCCAAGATGGCTACCATGGTGGCCGTCTTGAAAATCCATTTTTCTCTTCTTCTCCTGAACCAAAATGCCAATTGACTCGAAACTTGGTAGGAAGCATCGGGGTGACTTGTAGATCAAAATAGCTAAAATCGTTCCGATCGGATTTCCAAGATGGTTGCCATGGCGGCCAATTTTAAAAATCTATTTTTACTTATTCTCCTGAACCAAACGGCCAATTGACTTGAAACTTGGTAGGAAGCTTCAGGGTGACTTTTAGATAAAAAATAGCTAAAATAGTTCCGATTGGAAATCCAAGATGGCCGCCATGGGTCCATCTTGAAAATCTATTTTTCGCCTCTTCTCCTGAACCAAAAGGCCATCAAAACTTGGTAGGAAGCATCGGGGTGACTTGTAGATCAAAAATAGCTAAAATCATTCCAGTCGGAAATCCAAGATAGCGGCCATGGCGGCCATCTTGAAAATCTATTTTTGGCTTCTTCTCCTGAACCAAAAGGCCAATTGACTTGAAACTTGGTAGGAAGCATCGGGGTGACTTGTAGATCAAAATTAGCTAAAATTGTTCCAATCGGAAATCCAAGATGGCCACCATGGCGGCCATCTTGAAAATCTATTTTTCGCTTCTTCTCCTGAACCAAATGACCAGTTGACTCAAAACTTGGTAGGAAGCGTTGTGGTGACTTGTAGATCAAAAAACAGCGAAAATAGTTCGGATCGGAAATAAAGAGTGACTTGTAGATCAAAATTAGCAAAAATCCTATAGACTGGAAATCCAAGGCGAAATCTATTTTTTCGCTTCTTCTCCTGAACCAAACGGCCAGTTGACTTGAATGTTGATAGGAAGCATTGGGGTGACTTGTAGATCAAAAATAGCTAAAATCGTTCAGATCGGAAATCCAAGATGGCCTCCATGGCCATCTTGAAAATCTTTTTTTCGCTTCTTTTCCTGAACAGAAAGGCCAATTGACTCTAAACTTGGTAGGAAGCATTAGGGTGACTTGTAGATCAAAAATAGCTAAAATCATTGGGATGGTCACGACAACCTGTCTTACACAAGATTGATTGTTCCCCTTTTCTCAATTTTCAAGTTATGCCCCTTCGATTAATTTTTTCAAACATTCTTGTATGCACCATAACTCAGGGATATCTTCATGCAACTTCATAGGAATGTGTATTAGGTTAGGACCAATTGTTGGGTTGCTTTCGGTTACTTTGAGAGTAATGTCCCTTTGATTGCTTTTTATGCTAATATACAAATCTTGTGCATGCCGTAACTTGATAACTAATTGGAAAATATTGATGAAACTTTTTAACAGTGTGTATTTGTCCAGTTTTAAAATGGTGTCTGTCCAGCTGTCCATGCATCTGTCCATTCGTATGTCTGTAACCATTCTTGTACACGCCATAATTCAGTGACCGTTCAGGATATCTTCATGCAAATTTATAGGACTATGTATAAGGTCAGGACGACATTTCGCATGCAAGAATGATTGCTCCCATTTTCTTAGTTTCCAAGTTATGCCCTTTGATTTTTTCAAACCATTCTTGTATGCACCATAACTCATTAACCGTTGGGGATATCTTCATGTAACTTTATAGGAATGTGTATTGGGTCAGGTTGACATGTCGTGTGCAAGAATAATTGCTCCCACTTTCCAAGTTTTCTCCCCTTTGATTATTTTTTTCTAAACATTCTTGTATTCGCTGTAACTCTAAACATTCTTGTATTCGCTGTAAATTATGCCCCTTTGATTAATTTTTTCCAAACATTCTTGTACGCGCCATTCTTCTACTCAGTAACTGGCGTGGATACTTTCATGCAATTTTATAGGAATTATAGGAATGTGTATTAGGTCAGGATGACATATCACATATAATAGCAAACGGGCGTATAATGCGCCGCTTGCGAAGCTCTTGTTTTGAAACATCACTAAATAGTTAAATGAACTTGTTCAAATATGTAAATGTGTTGAGGTGTCCAAAAATTGAGGCATACGTAGTAATTTAGAATCTGTTGGCAAAACCTGAAGACCCTTAATCAGACTACAAATACACAGATTTATATGGGCCTTTGCTGATTGCATATTCTTTAATCCTTAAAGTGTCAGTCACAGTTGTAGCAGACCACATTCTAAACTTTTTTTTATTTTTCGAAGAAAATGAGGTTTGACATTTCAAATGAAGCATTTGCTAGGCAGCTGATTCTCATGAAGTTATTTTCAAGGCTTATTTTCTTGGATAATTAGAAAAAAAAATATGCAAGAGTGTTGTCTGATGCTGTTCTGACTGACAGTTTAAGGGCTGAGGTCCCATTTGGGTAATACTACTGCTCCTTTTTCAGCCATCAGATGCTATGATACTTGGAAAAATTCATGGTGTTGACTGTGTCCTGCTCTCACGGTAAGTATTCTGTAAATGGATTGAAGCCATGGTAAGGTGTCTTAGAGCACGATGTGAAATGAGCAGATTCAAAGTAACCATTCCATTAGCATTGTCTCATCAGTTTTAATTCTGTCTGGATGATTTCTTTGTTCAGTATCCAGTAACTCTATATGCTAACATTGAAGGCCCTTACCAGACTGTGTGAATGCACAGGTTACTCTGGTTTGTTTATGTCAGCATGCTGCTCAAACACCTAACATCACACTGCACTTTTTTCTTCTGATTTAACATTAAATTTATACTTTAGGATGTCATGATATTTTTAGCTTACCTGAGCTATGCTCAGGATGAGCTATAGTGATCACTTTTTGTCTGTCGTCCGTCCATCGGTCCGTCCGTCCATCTGTTAATATTTTCAAACGACTTCTCCTCTGAAGCCCCTGAGCCAATTTTGCTCAATTTTAATATGGAGCGTCCTTACATTGGGGGACTGAAAGATTGCTAAAATGGTTGGGGTCCATTGACCAAGATGGCCGCCATGCCAATATGTGGCAAAAACCTTTAAAACTCTTCTTCTCCAGAGCCATAGATGCCTTGGGGCTGAATCTTTGCACAAATCATCGGGGACCGGAGGTCTACCGAAGTTGCTAAAATAATGGCCATATGTTGATGTTTGACCTTTTTACAACCAGGTCAAGTTTGCTTCCCAATGCATTTGTATGGGCCCCATACATTTGTATGGGAAACATGTTGAGAATTTTAAACAACTTCTCCTCTGAAGGCACCAGGCCAATCTTGCTCAAATTCATGTGAAGCCTCCTTGGGACGGGGGAACGAAAGATTGCTAAAATGGTTGGGGTCCATTTACCAAGATGGCGGCCATTCCCATATGTGGTAAAAACCTTTAAAAATCTTCTCCCGAACCGAAGGTGTCTTGGGGCTGATCTTTGCATAAGTCATCGGGGACAGAGGTTCACCGAAGTTGCTAAAATGATAGTCGTACTTTGACATTTGACCTATTTATGGCAAGGTCAAGCGTGCTTCCCTAAGCATTTGTATGGGCCCAATACATTTATATGGGACAAATGTTAAGAATTTCAAACAACTTTTCCTCTGAAGCTGCTGGGCTAATGTTGCTCAAATTTCATGTGCAGCCTCCTTGGGATCGGTAGCAAAAGATTATTTAAATGGTTGCGGTCCATTGACCAAGATGGCTGCCTTGCCCATATATGTTTAAACCCTTTAAAAATCTTCTTCCCAAGTAAGCCTAGGGGCTCATCTTTGCACAAATCATTGGGGATGGGAGGTCTACCTATATTGCTAAAATGATGGCCCTATGTTGACATTTGACCTTTTTACGATAAGGTCAAATTTGCTTTCCCATGCATTTGTATGGGCCCTATACATTTATATGGGAAAATGTTGAGAATTCGTATTTTGGACATCTTCTCTAAAGACTATGACCAGTTGAGTTGAAACTTGATGAGATGCGCCTAGTTGACAGAAAATAGCTAAAATTGAGCTGATCGAAAATCCAAGATGGCTGCCACAGCCACCAACTTGAAAATCAATTTTCGACATCTCTTCCCAAACGTTTGGTTGATTTGAGTCGAAACTTGCTCTGTAGCAACATGACGACTTCTGGATTAAAATAAGCTAAAATTGTGTTTACTGGAATCCAAGATGGCCACCACAGCCACCATCTTAATGGCCTTCTCAGCCGCATCTTGAAAATCTGTTTTAGACAATTTCTCACAAACTACAAAGCGAATTAAGTCGACTCTTAGGATATAGCAACAGGTTGACGTGTAGATGAAAAATAGCTAATATCTATTTTCGACATCTCGCAAACCACTCTGAAAATTTAGTCAAAACTTATAATGGAGCAAGAGGCCGGCCAGTAGATGTAACAAGAGGGCCATGATGGCCCTGTAATGCTCACCTGAGTATCATAGCACTTTGAGAACCTGACCTAGAACTGATCAAGGCAGACATTCTAATCAAAATTCAAAATGATTATATCAACAAGGAAGGCATGTAGCATGTCTAATGGACTGTGAAATAGAGGTCAAGAACAAATATGGATGACTGCACTCTATAGGCCATGCTAAGATGTATGCATGTACTAAGTATCACTGGCTGTAGGAGCAATAGTTACTGAGAAACTGACCTAAACACAAACACTTCACAATTACCAAATATCACTCTGTAGGATCAATAATTACTGAGAAACTGACCTAAAAGGAAAAACTTAAGAAAGTCACTGGACAGTGAAATATATGTCACCTAGAAATCATCAAGACAAACATTTTGAGCAAGATTCATGATGATCACTTCAAAAATGTGACCTCTAGAGCGTCAACAAGGTTTTCTTTTTGATTTGCCCTGGTTTCTGACATCAAGTGACCCAGTTTTAAACTAGACCTAGAAATCATCAAACAACATTTTTGAGCAATATGTATGATGATTATTTACAAAATGTGACCTCTGGAGTGTTAACAAAGTTTTCCGTTGATTTGGCCTGGTGACCTAGTTTTTATACGCCCCTTTGAAAAACGGGACGTATTATGTTACGGGGTATGGCGTCCGTCCGTCCGTAAACTTTTTCGTTTCCGGCTAACTCCTCCTACAGTTTACATCCGATCAAGCTGAAACTTGGTATATAGTTAGACCATGATGTGGCGCAGCGCATATTGTTTCGGGGTTACAGTCCACCAAATGTTTGCAGAGTTATGCCCCTTAGAAAATTTCTGTAAACTTTTCATTTCCGGTTAACTCCTCCTACATTTTACATCCAATCAAGCTGAAACTTCATATATAGTTAGATCATGATGTGGAGCAGCGCATATTGTTTCGAGGTTACAGTCCACCTAATATTAGCAGAGTTATGCCCCTTTGAAAATTTCACTTGACTTTTCGTTTCCGGCTAACTCCTACAGTTTACATCCGATCAAGCTGAAACTTAATTTGTAGTTAGACCATGATATGGAGCAGTGCATATTGTTTCAAGGTTACAGTCCACCAAATATTAGCAGAGTTAAACCCCGTTGAAAATTTCTATTAATTTCTATTAATTTTTTGTTTCCGGCTAAATCCTTCTATAATTTACATCCGATCAAGCTGAAACTTCATAAATAGTTTTCATATATAGGTTTCAAGGTTACAGTCCACCAAATATTAGCAGAGTTATACCCCTTTGAAGATTTCTATTAATTTTTGTTTCTGGCTAAATCCTCCTACAGTTTACATTCAATCAAGCTGAAACTTCATGTACAGTTAGACCATGATGTGGAGCAGCGCATATTGTTTTGCGGTTATAGTCCACCAAATATTAGCAGAGTTATGCCCCTTTGAAAATTTCAGTAAACTTTTCGTTTCCGGCTAAATCCTCATACAATTTACATCCTATCAAGCTGAAATTCAATTTGTAGTTAGACCATGATGTGGAGCAGTGCATATTGTTTCAAGGTTACAGTCCACCAAATATTAGCAGAGTTAAACCCCATTGAAAATTTCTATTAATTTCTATTAATTTTTTGTTTCCGGCTAAATCCTTCTATAATTTACATCCGATCATAAATAGTTACAAGATGATGTGGAGCAGCACATGTTATTTTGAGGTTACAGTGCACCAAATATTTGCAGATTTATGCCCCTTTGAAAGTTTTTGTAAACTTTTCGCAGCATATTGTTTAGAGGTAATAGTGTGCAAATTTTATTTTATAATAGGAATATTTTTTGCAAATAACTAAAGTTTTGGTCATATGGGCATGATATTGATTTTTTTTTCTTCTTTTATTGGATTTGCAAGAAAAGGTTGCCATTATTAAATCTTTATAAATACATAATTCTTTTTGCTACTTTTTTAATACTCTTCTGATTTGGCTCCCTTGAAGAACAAAAATAAAATCAGTATTAAACAAGTTAAAGGTTTACAAAAAAATTTCTTGCAGCATTTTTTTTTTTTTTTTTTGGTTGTTTATTTTTGTTTTGTTATTGTTTGGTCCGATATTGAAGTATAGGAAAAACAAATCAAACAAATCAGCCAAAGGCTCATATGAGCTTATAATATAGCCATGCTTCTGTGGTGTGTCCTCCGTCAGAAAGCACTTCTCCCTAGAAGCAGCAAACTTCTCCCTATTTTCCCAGGAGGGAGAAGTCACTTCTTCCTTAATTCCTGGGCCAGCTTGGACGCTTAGGTTACAGTTCACCAAATATCAGCAGAGTTATGCCCCAATGAAATTTTTTAAATTTTTTTTGTAATTCCACTTACAGCTTATATCCGGAGCACTGAATTATACAGGAGCCAGTTTTTGTGCTACATCTTTTTACTTGCCACGGGCGTATAATGCCCCGCTTGGCGGAGCTCTTGTTGACCCCATGTGACCCAGTTTCAAACTTGACTTGGAAATCATCAAGACAAACATTTTGGACAAGATTCATGATGATTGCTTCAAAAATGTGACCTCTAGAGTGTTAACAAGGTCTTCCTTTGATTTGGCCTGGTGACCTAGTTTTTGACTCCAAGTGATCCAGTTTCAAATTTGACCTAGAAATCATCAAGACAAACATTTTGAGCAAGACTCATGATGATTGCTTCATAAATGTGACCGCTAGAGTGTTAACAAGGTTTTACATTGATGTGGCCAGGTGACCTACTTTTTGACTCCACGTGACCCAGTTTCTAACTTGACCTAGAAATCATCAAAACAAACATTTTGAGCAAGATTCATAATGATTGCTTCAAAAATGTGACTGCTAGAGTGTTAACAAAGTTTTCCTTTGATTTGACCTGGTGACCTAGTTTTTGACCCCAAGTGACCCAGTTTTGAACTTGATCTAGAACTCGTCAAGACAAACATTTTGAGCAAGATTCATGATGATTGCTTCAAAAATGTGACCTCTAGAATGTTATCAAGGTTTTCCTTTGATTTGGCTGCCTGGTGGCCTGGTTTTTGACCCCAAGTGACCCAGTTTCAACTTTGACCTAGAAATCATCAAGACAAACAATTTGAGCAAGGTTCATGATGATTGCTTGAAAAATGTGACCGCTAGAGTGTTAACAAGGTTTTCTGCTGATTTGACCAGGTGACCTAGCTTTTGACCCCACATGACCCAGTTTTGAACTTAACCTAGAAACCAAGACAAACATTTTGAGCAAGATTCATGAAGATTGCTTCAAAAATGTGACTGCTAGAGTGTTAACAAGGTTTTCCTTTGATTTGGCCAGGTGACCTAGTTTTTGACCCCAAGTGACCCAGTTTCGAACTTGACCTAGAACTCATCAAGACAAACATTTTGAGCAAGATCCATGATGATTGCTTCAAAAATGTGACAGCTAGAGTGTTAACAAGGTTTTCCTTTGATTTGGCCTGGTGACCTAGTTTTAGACACCAAGTGACCCAGTTTCGAACTTGACCTAGAAATCATCAAGTCAAACATATTGAGCAATATTCATGATGATTGCTTCAAAAATGTGACCTCTAGAGTGTTAACAAGTTTTTCCTTTGATTTGACCTGGTGTCCTAGTTTTTGACCCCAAGTGACCCAATATCAAACCTGACCTAGATTTCATAGGGGCAAACATTCTGGGCTAGTTTCATCAAAATTGGATCAAAACTGTGACCTCTAGAGTGTTAACAAACTAATTGTTGATGAAGGACGATGGATGACTGACGACGGATGATGGACGATGACGGACGACAGACAGAGGGTGATCACAATAGCTGACCCTGAGCTTTTGCTCAGGTGAGCTAAAATAGTGTTGTTTGGAAATCCAAACTGGCCACTACAGCCACCATCTTGAAAATCAATTTTTGACTTATCATACTGAACCATTGGGCAATTTTAGTTGAAACATACACTGTAGCAACAGGATGACGTAAGGATCAAAAATAGCAGGATTGTGCCAATCAGAAATCCTAGATGGCCACCACAACCACCATCTTGTTTTGAAATGTCTTCTTCTCTGAAACATTTGAGCAATTTTCACCAGATTTCACATGGAACTTTCTGTTGAAAGGGTACTGACAATTTGTTTGAATGGTTCTGCCCCATTGAACAAGATGGCTGCCATGCCCATATTTGAGCCGGCCTCGGTGGCTCAGTTGGATGCGCCTTCTGACTGGAGACCAGGAGGTCGCGGGTTCAACCCCCGCCGAGGTCGGCAACATTCTTTCGTGGAGATTGATCATGAAATATTTTCTACGGTCATTCTCTCCTTTCCGCTGTTTCAAGAAGGGCAGTTGTCAGTTTCTGACGAAAGAATGTGCACAATACTGGTTAACCGCTTAGAGGACTAAGCCTGCCCAGTAAACATGTGGTTAGGTAAACTGACCGCGCTCGACATGACCCCATTGGGTTGACTGGGCCGTAAAACTTCAACACAAACAAATGCCCATATTTGGTAAAAGCACTTAAATAGCTTCTTCTCCAGAACCAAGAAAGCTTTGAGGCTGAATCTTGGTATATAGCATCGGGGACTAATAGTCTACCAATTTTTTTCATATGACGGTCGTAGGTTGACCTTTGACCTTTTTACTGCAAAGTCAAATTTGGGCCCCCATACCTTTGTATTGGGAAAATGTTGTAAAAACATTTTCTCAATGGATAATACAAGCTAATGGCTGAAACTTACAACATATGATTAAAATAGTAAAACTGTTTAGCTACTGTCAAAAGTTTGGGGGTTATCTTCTGCCAATCTGCCTCTTGGTTTGGTTGCCATGGCAACAGAAAACTTCCATAGACTTATAATAAGAAAAGGTTGAATTGCATTTTCTCCATAACTAGTGAAGTGATGTGAACCATATTTGGCAGTTATAATCATTGGATGATTGTCTACCCAGTTTATGTGTTTTATGACCAGTGACGATTTTGTTTGGTTGCCATGGCAACATTAAATTTAAAAAAAAACAGACTTAAATGACAGCTCCACCAAAACCACAGTAAGCAGTGTTGCAAATTGCATTACTGCTTATGAAGAATCAATAAAACTGAGACTCCCATTTTCTAATCTGTTGTTTCTCAAGGCAATCTTTTTTATGTTTATTATATTTCCCTGCCCCTGTGCTGTTTACATGTATAAAATCATGATATTGTTAAACAACTCTTCAGAAAGCACTTAGCCAATTTCCTCCAAATTTCACATTGATCCTACTAGTACTGTTGAAATGTGATTGAGAGTTTGTTCAAATCATCATGCTCCATTGACTGTCCTGCCCATATATTCTTCTTCAAAACTAAAAACTGCTTAAATGATGATCCTTTCATTAGTTGCAATGATAGCATTGGAAAAATGTTACATAACATTTGTATATCTGCAGTGGCTGTGTCACTCAGGTGAGCGAGCCGTGGCCCGTGGGCCTTTTGTATTAAAGCCTTTTTGTAAGCAGTAGAATCATATACATGTGCAAGGCAGGGTCATCCGTGTACTTTGGGCTCATTTCTAACAGTTGGTTTTCTTTCAACTGAACCATATGTTAAGCATTTTATGAAAGCCTTTTTTGTAAGCAGTAGATTCATATGCATGTACAAGGCAGGGGCATCCATGTAATTTGGGCTCATTTCTAGTAGTTGGTATTCTTATACATGAACCATATATTAAGTTAAGCATTTTATTAAACCTTTTCTTATCAGCAGTAGAATCATATACATGCTCAAGGCAGGGCATCTGTTTACTTTGGGCTCATTAATTTTCTAGTAGTTGGTATTCTTTTAAATGAACCATATGTTAAGTTTAGCACTTTATTAATGCCTTTTAATGTGAGCAGTAGAATCATATACATGCGCATGGCAGGGCATCCATGTACTTTGGGCTCATTTCTAGTAGTTGGTATTCTTATACATGAACCGTATGTTATATGTTTAGCATTTTATTAAAGCTTTTTAATGTAAGCAGTAGAATCATATACATGTACAAGGCAGGGGCATCCATGTACTTTAGGCTCATTTCAATTAGTTATATTCTTTCATCTGAACCATATGTTGTGTTTAGCATTTTATTAAAGCCTTTTTTGTAAGCAGTAGAATCATATACATGTGCAAGGCAGGGGCATCCATGTACTTAGGGCACATTATACCCCCGGCATATGAAGTATGTCGAGGAGTATATAGTTTTCGTCTTTCCATCCGTTCGTCCATCCGTTCGTCTATTCATCTGTTCGTCTGTGCGTGCGTCCGTACGAATGTCAACATTTTGCATCAAAGTTTTGCGTGAAGTTTTTTCCTTTTGCATATATTTTTGAAAGCTTACACTTTAGGATGTTGATGTGTGGTTAGTGTTACTACTAGATGATTACAGAATAGCTGACATCATTCTGCTGATGCTGCTGACCCAAGGATGCTGCTGCTTTAGAAAATAGTGTGATGTTTACGTCAAAGTTTTATGTGAAGTTTTTGTCTTTTGCTTATAACTCTGCAGCCACTGATCAAAATTTTTCATATTTGGTATGGGGGTACCTGGGATGGTTCTCTTCCATTCTACATCTATGGACCCCTGAGTCATGCCCCAGGGCGGGACTAGAGGTCAAAATCTAGGACACCCCCAATAAAAGTAGTATATTGCAGTTTGTTTATACAAACAACCTCTTATTAAAGAAGGATGGCCATCAGACATGTTTATCACATCAACATTCAGTGTAATAAGGTCAAGGTCATTGTGACCTTATTTTCATGCTTCAGTGATTTTGACATATTTTGAAGCCTATTTCATGGATTAATGCCTCAATAAAGTAGTATGTTGCAGTTTGTTTATACAAACAACTTCTTAAAGAAGGATGGGCATCAGACATGTTTATCACATCACATCAACATTCAGTGTAATAAAGTCAAGGTCATTGTGATCATATTTTCATGCTCCAGTGATTTTGCCTTATATCTTGAAGACTATTTCATGGATTAATGTGATATTTGGAATATTGGTTCTGTGTGACACCACGATTGGCAGCATAACAAATGTAGGTCACATTGACCTATATTTCATGGTCCAGTAATTTTGCGGCATATCTTGAATGTTAATTGATGTATGAACATCATTATTTGGGATTATTAGTATGATGCAACAGTTGACCTAAAAGTAAATGTAGGTCACTGTGACCTATATTTCATGGTCCAGTGATTTTATGTTACATTTTGAAGACAATTTGATGTATTACTATCATATTTTGGGATGCTGTGACCTATATTTCATAGCCCTGTGATTTTGTCTTATATCACCCACTGTTTGATACCTAAATGTCATATTTACATATAATGACACAGTGTGACCAAAACTTTCACCTCAAAGTAAATATGAATCAGTATGACCTAAATTCCATGGTCTAGTGATTTTGCTTAATATCTTTTAGATTATTTAATGGATTAACATCATAGTTGGTATAATGCATCAGTGTGACCATCAGATTAATTTCTCAAGTATGTGTAGGTCAGTGGGTAGTGATCTATATTTTATGGCCCAGCAAATTTGATTCATGTCTTGAAGACTATTTAATCCAGGAAAGATGTACTTGGGATGATAGATCAGTGTCACTGAGAGACTGACATTGTAAACTATATCTTGCCTTATATCATTAACTTTAAAATATTTTATAATTAAGAAATGGCACCGGCCGGGGGTTTTCGTGACCCTCTGGGCACTTGCTCTAGTTTCTAGTAGTTGGTATTCTTTCAATTGAATCATATGTTTAGCATTTTATTCAAGCCTTTTTTGTAAGCAGTAGAATCATCTACATGTGCAAGGCAGGGGCATCCATGTACTTTAGGCTCATTTCAAGTAGTTGGTATTCTTTTAACTGAACCATATGTTATGTTTAGCATTTTATTAAAGCCCTTTTTGTAAGCAGTAGAATCATATACATGTGCAAGGCAGGGGCATCCATGTACTTTAGGCTCATTTCTAGTAGTTGGTATTCTTTTAAATGAACCATATGTTGTGTTTAGTATTTTATTATTTTAAAGCCTTTTTAGCTCACCTGAGCACGAAGTGCTCAAGATGAGCTATTGTGGTCAGTCAATGTCTGTTGTGCGTCGTGCATTGTCCGTCGTGCTTCGTGCGTCGTACGGCGTCAACAGTTGCTTTAAAATCCTACGCCTCCTAAACCCCTGGGCCAATTGACTCAAAACTTGGTAGGAAGCATCTGGGTGACTTGTAGATTAAGAAAAAGTAAAATTGTTCCGATCAGAAATCCAAGATGGTAGCCATCTTGAAAATCTATATTTAGCTTCTTCTCCTGCACTGAAAGGCCAGTTGACTAGAAACTTGGTAGGAAGCATTGGAGTGACATGTAGATAAAAAATAGCTAAAATCGTTCCGATCAGAAATCCAAGATGGCCACCATGGCCGCCATTTTGAGAATCTAATTTTCGCTTCTTCTCCTGAACGGAAAAGCCAATTGACTGGAAACTTAGTAGAAAGCATAGGGGTGACTTGTAGATCAAAAATAGCTAAAATTGTTCCTATCAGAAACGCAAGCTGGCTGCCGTGGCAGCCATCTTGAAAATCTATGTTTCGCTTCTCCTGAACTGAAAGGCCAATTGACTTGAAACTTGGTAGATAGCATTGGGGTTACTTGTAGAGCAAAAGTAGCTAAAGTCATTCCGATCAGAAATCCAAGATGGCCACCATGGCAGCCATGTTGAAAATCTATTTTTCCCTTCTTCTCATGAACGGAAAGGCCAGTTGACTCGAAACTTGTTAGGAAGCATCTGGGTGACTTGTAAATCAAAAATAGCTAAAATTGTTCCATTGACTCCAAATTTGATAGGGAGTATTGGGATGACTTGTAGATCAAAAATAGATAAAGCCATTCTGATCAGAAATCCAAGATGGTCCACCTAGCAGCCATGTTGAAAATCTATATTAAACTTTTTCTCCTGAACCAAATGGGAATTTGACTCATTCGTACTTCATTGGAAGTATTGAGGTGACCTGTAGATCAGAAGTAGCTAAAATTATTCTGACTGGAAATCCAAGATAGCTGCCATCTTGAAAATCAATATTGAACTTTTTCTCATGAACTGAAAGGCCAATTGACTCAAACTTGTCTGGTAATTAGGTGAGTGGTACAGGGCCATCTTGGCCATCTTGTTTGTAAGCAATAGAATCATATACGCAGGGGCATCCATGTACTTTGGGCTCATTTCTAGTAGTTGGTATTCTTTCAGCTGAATCACATGCTATATGTTTAGCATTTTATTAAAGCCTTTTTTGTAAGCAGTAGAATCATATACATGCGCAGGGCAGGGGCATCCATGTACTTTGGGCTCATTTCTAGTAGTTGGTATTCTTTCAGCTGAATCACATGCTATATGTTTAGCATTTTATTAAAGCCTTTTTTGTAAGCAGTAGAATCATATACATGCGCAGGGCAGGGGCATCCATGTATTATAGGCTCATTTCTAGTATTTAGTTGGTATTCTTTCAACTGAACCATATGTTATATATTGAGCATTTTATTAAAGCCTTTTTAGCTCACCTGAGCACGAAGTGCTTATGGTGAGCTATTGTGGTCAGTCAATGTCCGTCGTCCGTCGTGCGGCGTCAACAATTGCTTTAAAAGCCTACTCCTCCTACACCCCTGGGCCAATTCACTTGATACTTGGTAGGAAGCATCGGGGTGACTTGTAGATCAAAAATAGCTAAAATCGTTCCGATCGGAAACGCAAGCTGGCTGCCGTGGCAGCCATCTTGAAAATCTATGTTTCGCTTCTCCTGAACTGAAAGGCCAATTGACTTGAAACTTGGTAGATAGCATTGGGGTTACTTGTAGAGCAAAAGTAGCTAAAGTCATTCCGATCAGAAATCCAAGATGGCCACCATGGCAGCCATGTTGAAAATCTATTTTTCCCTTCTTCTCATGAACGGAAAGGCCAGTTGACTCGAAACTTGTTAGGAAGCATCTGGGTGACTTGTAAATCAAAAATAGCTAAAATTGTTCCATTGACTCCAAATTTGATAGGGAGTATTGGGATGACTTGGCAGCCATCTTGAAAATCTATTTTTCACTTCTACTCCTAAACCCAAAAGTCACTTGACTTGAAACTTAGTAGGAAGCATCAGGGTGAATTGTAGATCATATATAGCTAAAATCGTTCTGATCGAAAATCCCAGATGGCCACCATGGCCGCCATCTTGAAAATCTATATTTAGCTCCTTCTCCTGCACCGAAAGGCCAATTGACTCCAAACTTCGTAGGAGACATTGGGGTGACTTGTAGATCAAAAATAGCTAAAATCATGCCAATCGGATATCCAAGATGGCCGCCATGGCAGCCATCTTGAAAATCTATTTTTTCACTTCTTGTCCTGAACCAAAAGGCCAGTTGACTCGAAACTTGGTAGGAAGCATTGGGGTGACTCGTAGATCAAAAATAGCTAAAATCGTGCCGATCGTTAATCCAAGCTGGCTGCCATTTAGAGTTTGTTCAAATGATCACGCTCAATTGACTGGCATGCCATATATATTCTTCTTCAAAATTAAGAACTGCTTAAATGATGATCTTTTCATTAGTTACGATGACAGGATTGGAAAAATGTTGCATAACATCTGCATATCTGCAGTGGCTATGTCACTCAGGTGAGCGACCCGTGGCCCGTGGGCCTCTTGTTTTGTAAGCAGTAGAATCATATACATGCACAGGGCAGGGGCATCTCTGTACTTGGGCTCATTTCTAGTAGTTGGTATTCTTTCAAATGAACCATATGTTATATATTTAGCATTTTATTAAAGCCTTTTTTGTAAGCATTAGAATCATATACATGTGCAAGGCAGTGGCATCCATGTACTTTGGGCTCTTTTTAGCTCACCTGAGCCAAAGGCTCAAGGTGAGCTTTTGTGACCGGTCTTCGTCCATTGTCCGTCGTCCGTCTGTCAACAATTTACTTAAAAGACATCTCCTCCTAAACTGGTGAGTGGATTTTGAAATAATTTTACAGAATGTTCCTTGGGTGACCCTGTACCAAAATTACCTAAATGGTTCCGCTCCGCTTAACAAAATGGCCGCCAGAGCTAAAAATAGAAAAACCTTAAAATGACATCTCCTCCTGGGGTGGTCGGGTGGTGCGAAGGTGTCGTGTATCTTACGTCACCGGGGCGTCCAACTGATATTGGCTTACAGTTGGGCAAGGCCTGCTATCCTTGTAGCAGGTAAGGGTAGATGGGGAATATTTTTATTTCTTCTGTTTCTTCACTTTCATTCCTGTTCCTTTCTTCCCTGTCCCTCTCTTTAATCTCATCTACTATCTCTTCTATCACTTTTCTCCCTTTCTCTGGGAGACGACACAAAATGACCTACAAGGGTTGACGTGTCGTTAAACCCCAACACAATCAAAAAAACATCTCCTCCTAGGCCATTGAATGGATTTTGAAATAATTTCACAGGAATGTTCCTTAGATGACCCTCTACCAAAATTGCCTAAATGGTTCCGTTCCACTAAACAAAATGGCCATCAGAACTAAAAATAGAAAAACCTTTAAACAACATCTCTTCCCAGGCCAATGGCTTGATTTCAAAATAATTTCACAGAAATGTTCTTCTTATGCCCCTTTACCAAAATTGTTAAAATGGTTCCGCTTCGCTAAATAAAATGGCCACCAGAACTAAAAATAGAAAAAAACCCACCTTTAAACAACATCTCCTCCCAGGCCAATGGCGGATTTCAAAATAATTTCACAGAAATGTTCCTCTCATGCCCCGTTACCAAAATTGCTAAAATGGGTCCGCACCACTAAACAAAATGGCCGCCAGAGCTAGAAATAGAAAAACCCTTTTAAACGACATCTTCTTCTAGGCCAATGGCCCGATTTCAAAATAATTTTACTGAAATGTTCCTCTAATGCCCCTTTACCAAAATTGCTAAAATGGTTTGGCTCCGCTGAAGAAAATGGCTGCCAGAGCTAAAAATAGAAAAAAAGGGCGTAGACTGTCATGTGTCTGTCAACAATTTACTTAAGAGACATCTTCTCCTAAACAGGTTAATGGATTTTGAAATAATTTTACAGGAATGTTCCTTGAGTGACCCTCTACCAAAATTTTTTTAAAATGGTTCCGCTCCGCTAAACAAAATGGTCACCAGAGCTAAAAATAGAAACTCTTTTAAACAACATCTCCCATGCTAGTGGCCCAATTTCAAAATAATTTCACAGAAATGTTCCTCTAATGCCCCTCTACCAAAATTGCTAAAATGGTTCCACTCTGCTAAACAAAATGGTCATCAGAGCTTAAAATAGAAAAACCTTTAAACGACATCTCCTCTTAGGCCTATGACCCGATTTCAAAATAATTTCACAGAAATGTTCCTCTTATGACCCTTTACCAAAATTGCTAAAATGGTTTCATTTGGCTGAACCGGCCACCAGAGCTAAAAAAAGAAAAAAGGCGTAGACTGTCATACATCTATCAACAATCTATTTAAGAGAGATCTTCTTTTAAACGGGTTAATGGATTTTGAAATAATTTTACAGGAATGTTCCTTGAGTGACCCTCTACCAAAATTGCTAAAATGGTTCCGCTCGGCTGAACAAATTGGCCGTCAGAGCTAAAAAGAAAGAAAACTTTTAAAGGACATCTCCTTCCGGACTAATGGCCCGATTTTAAAATAATTTCACAGAAATGTTCCTCTAATGCCCCTTAACCAAAATTGCTAAAATGGTTCTGCTCCGCTGAACAAAATGGCTGCCAGAGCTAAAAATAGAAAAACCTTTAAACAACATTTCCTCTTAGGCCTATGACCGGATTTCAAAATAATTTCACAGAAATGTTCCTCTTTTGTCCCTTGACAAAAATTGCTAAAATGGTTCCCTTTGGCTTAACAAAATGGCCACCAGAGCTAAAAATAGAAAAAGGGCATAGACTGTCATGCGTCTGTCAACAATTTACTTAAAAGACATCTCCTCCTAAACTGATTAATGGATTTTGAAATAATTTTACAGGAATGTTTCTTGAGTGACCCTCTACCAAAATTGCTAAAATGGTGCCGCTCCGCTAAACAAAATGGCATCCAGAGCAAAAAAAAAGAAAAGCTTTAAACAACATCTCCTCCTAGGCCAAGGGCCTGATTTCAAAATAATTTCACAGAAACGTTCCTCTAATACCCATTTACCAAAATTGCTAAAATGGCCACCAGAGCTAAAAATAGAAAAAAACCTTTAAACAACAGCTCCTGCTAGGCCTATGGCCTGATTTTAAAACAATTTCGCAGAAATGTTCCTCTGATTGATTCTCCTTGAGTGCTGTGATACTCAGGTGAGCGATATAGTGCCATCATGTTTAGTAGTTGGTATTATTTCAACTGAATAATATGTTATATGTTTAGCATTTTATTAAAGCCTTTTTTGTAAGCAATAGAATCATATACATGTGCAAAGCAGGGGCATCCATGTATTATAGGCTCATTTCTAGTAGTTGGTATTGTTTCAACTGAACCATATGTTATATGTTTAGCATTTTATTAAAGCCTTTTTTTTTGTAAGCAGTAGATTCATATGCATGTACAAGGCAGGGGCATGTACTTTGGGCTCATTTCTAGTAGTTTGTATTCTTTCAACTGAACCATATGTTATTAGCTCACCTGAGCACGAAGTGCTCATGGTTCGTGCTCATGGTGAGCTATTGTGGTCAGTCAATGTCCGTCATCCATCGTGCGTCATCCGTCCTGTGGCGTCAACAATTGCTTTAAAAGCCTACTCCTCCTACACCCCTGGGCCAATTGACTCGATACTTGGTAGGAAGCATCGGGGTGACTTGTAGATCAAAAATAGCTAAAATCGTTCTGATTGGAAATCCAAGGTGGCTGCCATGGCGGCCATCATGAAAATCTAGTTTTTGCTTCTTCTCCTGAACCTAAAGGCCAGTTGGCTCCAAACTTGCTAGGAAGCATCGGGGTGACTTGTAGATCAAAAATAGCTAATATCGTGCCGATTGGAAATCTAAGATGGCCGCCATGGCAGCCATCTTGAAAATCGATTTTTTGCTTCTTCTCCTAAACCCAAAAGCCAATTGACTCCAAACTTGCTAGGAAGCATTTGGGTGACTTATAGATAAAAAAAAGCTAAAATTGTTCCGATCGGAAATCCAAGATGGTCGCCATGGCAGCCACCGTGAAAATCTATTTTTCGCTTCTTCTCCTGAACCGAAAGGCTTATTGACCTTAATTTAGGTAGGAAGCATCGGGGTGACTTGTAGATCAAAAATAGTTAAAATCATGCCGATTGGAAATCCAAGATGGCCGCCATGGTGGGCATCTTGAAAATTTGTTTTTCGCTTCTTCTCCTAAACCCAAAAGCCAATTGACTCTAAACTTGTTAGGAAGCATTGGGGTGACATATAGATAAAAAATAGCTAAAATGGTCCCTATCGGAAATCTAAGATGGCTGCCATGGCGGCCAGCTTGAAAATCTCTATTTTTTGGCTCTTCTTCTGAACTGAAAGGCCAATTGACTAGAAACTTGGTAGGAAGCATTGTGATGATTTGTAGATCAAAAATAGCTAAAATCGTGCCAATCGTAAATCCAGGATGGTCGCCTTGGTGGCCATCTTAAAAATCTATTTTTCACTTCTTCTCATATACTGAAAAAGCCAATTGACTCGAAACTTGGTAGGAAGCATCAGGTTGACTTATAGGTCAAAAATAGCTAAAATCTTTCTGATCTGAAATCCAAGATATCTGCCATGGCAGCCATTTTGAAAATCTATTTTTCACTTCTTCTCCGGAATCAAAAGACTTATTGACTTTAAACTTGGTAGGAAGCATCGGGGTGACTTGTAGATAAAAAATAGCTAAAATCATCCCTATTGGAAATCCAAGATGGCCACCATGGCCGCCGTCTTGTTTTATATATACTTTATATAAGGAAAACCTTTAAAAATCTTTTTGTCTGAAACCAGAAGGCCTGCCATCTTGTTTTATATATATAATATAAGGAAAACCTTTAAAAATCTTTTTGTCTGAAACCAGAAGGCCCTGGCCTTTGATATTTGGTTTGATATTTGGTTACATAGCTTCATTTTGCCTATTCAACAATAAGGCTCCATGCGATCATGCTTCTGTCCAGCACCCCCCAGCCTGTCATCCCAAAACATTCTTTTCAACAAATTTTAAACATACATAGTCCTATGAAGAGAAATCATAGTCTTTTAGAATATACTAGAGACGATGACACTCAGGTGAGCAAATTAGGGCCCTCTGGGCCCTCTTGTATATGTTTAGCATTTTATTAAAGCCTTTTTTGTGAGCAGAAGATTCATATGCATGTACAAGGCAGAGGCATCCATGTACTTTGGGCTCATTTCTAGTAGTTATTAGTCTTTCAACTGAACCATGTGTTATGGATACACATTAGCTTAGCTTCATAATGATTCTAATGATTACCCCAGAACATTACATTTTGGTGAAAAAAAGGAATGTCCAAAATTGTCATCACAGCTATGATGACCTTATAATAGGCCTCTTGAGGTCAGGTCTTTGCCTTTCATGTAAGACATACTCATCAGTTGCCTCAGTTTCTCTGAATGTTTAACTATTTTAGGCATGGTAGAGGTCACACTATAATGCCAGGTAACGTGAACTTCCGGGCCAATATTTGGGCATTAAAAGAGGAAGGATGTACACATTTGTTGGTGACAACAGCTTGTGGGTCATTACAAGAAGGGATTCATCCAGGTGATATGGTGGTATTGGATCAGTTTATTGACAGGTAAATTTCCCTTTTCTGGTCTTCAGTCAGTTGTCACTTGACTTTCTGAGCAGTATTTTTTAGCTCACCTGAGCACAAAGTGCTCGTGCTCAAGATGAGCTGTTGTGGTCAGCCAATGTCCATCGTCCATCGTCCATTTTGCGGCTTGCAACATCAACAATTTGCTTTAAAAGCCTACTTCTCCTACACCCCTGGGCCAATTGACTCGAAACTTGGAAGCATCCGGGTGACTTGTAGATCAAAAATAGATACAATCTTTCTAATCAGAAATCCAAGATGGCCACCATCATGAAAATCTATTTTGCACTTCTTCTTCTGAACGGAAAGACCAGTTAACTTGGACTTGGTAGGAAGTATCAGGGAACTTGCAGATCCAAAATAGCTGAAATTGTTCCGATCGGAAATCCTAGATGGCCGCAATGGTGGCCATCTTGAAAATATATTTTGTGCTTCTTCTGAACTGAAAGGCTGATTGACTTGAAACTTGGTAGAAAGTATCAGGGCAACTTATAGATCAAAAATAGCTAAAATTGTTCTGATCGGAAATCCAAGATGGCCCCCATGGTCGCCATCTTGAAAATCTATTTCGCCCTTTGTCTCCTGAACCGAAAGGCCAATTGACTCAGAACAAAAATAGCTAAAATCATTCTGATTGAAAATCGAAGATGACCACACAGTGGCCATTTTGAAAATCTATTTGATCTTCATCTCCTAAACCGAAAAGCCAACTGACTCGAAACTTGGTAGGAAGTATCATGGTCACTTGTAAATCCAAAATAACTAAAATCGTTCTGATCGGAAATCCGAAACTTAGAAGGAAGTATCAGGGTGACTTGCAGATCAAAAATAGATAAAATTGTTCCAATGGGAAATCCAGGATGGCAGCCATCTTGAAAATCTATTTTGCACTTCTTATCCTGAACTGAAAGGCCAATCAACTGGAAACTTGGTAGGAAGTATCAGGGCAACTTGTAGATAAAAAAATGGTTAAAATCATTTAGATCGAAAATCCAAGATGGCCAACATGGTGGCCATCTTGAAAATCTATTTTGTGCTTCTTCTCCTGAACCTAAAGTCCAACTGACTCAAAACTTAGTAGGAAATATCAGGGCAATTTGTAGACAAAAAATAGCTAAAATTGTTACGATTGGAAATCCAAGATGGTCACCACAGCCGCCATTATGAAAATCTATATTGAACTTCTCTTGAACTGAGAGGCCAATTGACTTGAAACTTGGTAGGAAGTGTCCAGGTGACTTGCAGATCAAAAAAAGCTAAAATGGTTTTGATTGGAAATCCAAGAAGGCCGTCATGGCTGCCACCTTGAAAATCTATTTTGAACTACTTCTCCTGAACCAAAAATCAGTGCTTGAAATTTGGTAGGAAGTATCTGGGTGCTTTGTAGATCAAAAAGAGCTAAAATTTTTGATCGGAAATCCAATATGGCCACCACAGTCGCCATCTTGAAAATCTATTTTGAATGGAAATGCCAATTGACTCGGAACATGATAGGAAGTATCGGGGTGACAGGTAGATAAAAAAAATATTTGAAGTCATTCTGATTGGAAATCAAAGATGGTCGCCTTAGCAGGCATGTTGAAAATCTATTTTGAACTTTTTTACCTGAACCTAAAGGCCAATTGACTCGAAACTTCAATGGAAGTATTGAGGTGTGTTGTAGATCAGAAGTAGCTAGAATGTTCAGATTGGATAGCCAAGATGGCTGCCATGGCTGCCATCTTGAAAATCTATATTGAACTTCTGCTCTTGAACTGAAAGTCCAAATGACTTGAAACATGTCTGGTAATCAGGTGGGCGATACAGGGCCATCTTGGCCCTCTTGTTTAAAATATTTTTGGTGGCGGTTTTACCGCCGCCAAATTTACTATACGGAATTTCTACAATCCGTCTTCTCAAAATTGCAAACCTAATAACTTCCTAAAAAGTAGTTCCATACTGACGCTGATGTCGCTTAATTCTGCATTCAAACATGTAAGCCTTCTACACTCTGATAATTATAAAGAGCGACCGAATATTGTTATATAACAGGGTGTTCAATTGTTTTAAACAACATGTTTACTATGTTTCCATAAATAGCTTTATTTACTATGTTTCCAAAAATAACTTTCTGGAATGTTCAACATGTTTACAATAACATGATGTTTACGGCCTTGATTCTGGACTGAGTTGTTTTTGGAATGTCATGGAAGATTTAGAAGTTTCTTGATTGGAACTAGAAAATAAGAGATGCTTGTAGTAAATTCTTTTTCTAGAACCTTCTTTGATATTATATAAGGAGAAAAGATTTTCATCTGGGCATCTTTGTATACTTTCACTGGAAATTATTCTATACTGGATTGCTTTACTATTTTATTCATTCTGGACTTAAATTCTGAATTCAGGAACATTAAATTGTGGGATCAGAAACTGATATTCAAAGGATTTGTTTTATAAATTCTCATGGATTATTTCAGAGGGACTTTGTGACATAAACTTGAAAGGTATTGTCTACTTACATTCTTTTGTTTTGAATCTTGTCTTATTTTTTTTGTGGAATAAATATTGTTAATAATTGAAAACTTGTTGCTGGTTTCACTTTCATTTCTTTCTCGTTACGCCTGGCTCGTAACAATATACAAAACAAAGAAAACTTCAAACTTTTGAAGAAATGATAATTTAATGATGTTGAGCGCAATATAAACAGAATAAACAATTAACTGGTTTCCTGTGTTCTATATGCGAAGTATTGAGCTATAGGGTGAGGGAACCAGTCAAAATAAACAAACGGTGGAACTTGATTCAGCCTCCAGAACCTTCTGAGGCAGAGAATTTGAAAATTGATGCAAAAAATTCTCCCAAAGTCTCCGAAAGCGTATCAAAGAAAGGTATAAATATGTGATAAAGCATCAGCAGTTTTTTAGGCTATTCACCATAAACAGTTTCGGCCGAAATCACTTCGCATGAATATTTTCGAAAAAGTAAAGTACAGTGCGGTTACACATGTATTTAGCAGCACGTTTTTCCTAAACGTTCGCTTTAATATATGTTTTTATGAAAATTATTTATAGATATTTTTTGACAAAATAAATAAATAAAAAAAAATAAAAATAAATAAAAATAACGTTTTATTTACATTTTTGCGGTATTACTTTCCTGCGGCCACCAGGCCACTGTGCCTGTCACTTTGTGCCTTCCAGATATACAGGATACTAAGAAAACTGTGAATCGTCCGACCCAATCACACTGATTTCCGCCATAGTAATAATTTTCTTCGATAGAAATTATATTTTCTCGAAGATTTTTTGTAGTTCATGTATAGGCTCGCTAAAAATAACGTCCGAAAAGCAGAAGTTTCAAGATCTCCAGCAAAATTCCTGAAGCAGTAAAATGCGTTTCAGGAGGCCAACGGTTAGTGTATCGTCAGTGAGATGCCTATTACCGAGGTTCACTAATTATTGGATATTCAGGAACCACGGCCCCCGAAGTAGATGGGCTGCCTGTAGCCTCCAAGGCAGACCTGCTTAAGCTGGGCCTGAGTTCATCATATGATCAGGTTGGGTAAAAGTCCCACAAATCTGGAGGCAATATCGTTAATGACTGAAATATTGTTGACCCATATTCTAATTCTGTTATCAGGAAAAATTTATGAGCTTTAAAAGTACAAAACAAAATTTGGGACCCTCAAAATCTAATTGATACCGCCCATGAAAAAACAGGGAAATGGCATTTTATATGGAATGTTTGGAGTTGTTATTGTTATATATACCCCGAAGATTTTTTGTGTTTATAAGGGGATCTTATTTTATCACTCATCTTTTGCTAAATTTATATGACAAGAGTTATTGTAACTGTCTGTAAATCTATGAAAGTTCTATGAGTTTAAGGAACTTCAGTGAATCGGTAAAAAATCCACGAATCCATGAAAGTTCCGTGGTCAAGGTCTGTCAGTCATTTAAATTTTGTATCAGTGATTATGATAAGGTTCCATGGAAGCTCCGTAGTGTATCCGAGATACACATATGCATGAAAAGTATTAAGTGCAAGGCCGGGAAAAAGAAGCAAAATCAGTCGCTAGAATTGACATTCAGTAGTAGTATTAACAGAGAATTTGAAAGGAAATAGATCCATTAGAATAAATTGATAACATTTACTCAGTTGCTACATGCAAGTTTTCATTTTAGTCAACATTCAAAACATCCAACAGTTCTTGAATGTTTCAACTGGCATGCTTTCAGTTTGATATCTTGGCACTCTGGATGGAACCAATGCTGACATTTTGTGCACTGGAACATCAGATTGTAGTGGGATCTTGTATATAAAGACGTTTTTTTTCTCGATTCTGGTTTGCTTGGAAATTCAGTGAAAGCACTGCTGTTAATATCAGGATTCCCACTGCATTTTGAAACTGGGGGTAAATCTGCTCTGTTCTCTTTTTTTTGTACGCCCATTGTAAAGCAGTATACTACTCTTTTCAAATTTAGGGGTATATGACAAATTTTGAGGGGATAAAAACCCATCTGCAGAGGGTAAATGGGAATGCTGAATACAATTTGGAAGATGCAACAGTGCCAATGTTTTCGTGTTTTGTTAACTCCATGTACAAGGCTTGGGACCATTTGGGTGACTATAGTCCAATACTACGGACATTTCAGTACTTTTTTCGGAACTTTCCGTTATTCCATGAATCCATGACAGTTCCATGTTTTGTCAACCTCTAGGCCCCAACACTGCACACACATATGCATACAAAATATTTATAATATAAACTAATACTAAAATTTCATCATTTCTCACCGCTGTGGTTTGAGTCTCGTTGGGTGACTATAGTCCAATACTAAAAACTTAAAAAATCTTCTTGTCAGAAACCACTGGACCGATTTCCATATACTTTTGCAGAAATGTTCCTTTGGTGACCCTCTACCAAGATTGTTCAAGCCATTTGGATTCGTCAAAAAACATGGCCGCCAGGGGGCGGGGCTTATTTTCCCTATATATCTATATAGAAAACTTAAAAAATCTTCTAGTCAGAAACCACTGGACTGATTTCCATATACTTTTGCAGAAATGTTCCATTGGTGATCCTCTACCAAGATTGTTCAAGCCATTTGGATTCGTCAAAAAACATGGCCGCCAGGGGGCGGGACTTATTTTCCCTATATATCTATGTAGAAAACTTTAAAAGTCTTCTTGTCAGAAACCACTTGACTGATTTCCATATAATTTTGCAGGAATGTTCCTTTGGTGATCCTCTACCAAGATTGTTCAAGCCATTTGGATTCGTCAAAAAACATGGCCGCCAGGGGGAGGGGCTTATTTTCCCTATATATCTGTATAGAAAACTTTAAAAATCTTCTTGTCAGAAACCACTGGACCGATTTCAATATAATTTTGCAGGACTATTCCTTTGGTGATTTTCTACTAAGATTGTTCAAGCCATTTTGATTCGTCAAAAAACATGGCCGCCAGGGGGCGGGGCTTATTTTCCCTATATATCTATATAGAAAACTTAAAAAATCTTCTTGTTTGAAACCACTGGACCAATATCCATATAATTTTGCAGGAATGTTCCTTTGGTGATCCTCTACCAAGATTGTTCAAGCCATTTGGATTCGTCAAAAAACATGGCCGCCAGGGGGAGGGGCTTATTTTCCCTATATATCTGTATAGAAAACTTTAAAAATCTTCTTGTCAGAAACCACTGGACCGATTTCAATATAATTTTGCAGAACTGTTCCTTTGGTGATTTTCTACTAAGATTGTTCAAGCCATTTGGTTTCGTCAATAAACATGGCCGCCAGGGGGCGGGGCTTATTTTTCCTATATATCTATATAGAAAACTTAAAAAATATTCTTGTCTGAAACCACTAGACCGATTTCCATATAATTTTGCAGAAATGTTCCTTTGGTGACTCTCTACCAAGATTGTTCAAGCCATTTGGATTTGTCAAAAAACATTGCCACCAGGGGGCGGGGCTTATTTTCCCTATATTATCTATATAGAAAACTTTAAAAATCTTCTTGTCAGAAACCACGGACCGATTTCAATATAATTTTGCAGAAATGTTCCTTTGGTGATCCTCTACCAAGATTGTTCAAGCCATTTGGATTCGTCAAAAAACATGGCCACCAGGGGGCGGGGCTTATTTTCCCTATATATCTATATAGAAAACTTAAAAAAATCTTCTTGTCAGAAACCACTGGACCGATTTCCATATACTTTTGCAGAAATGTTCCTTTGGTGATCCTCTACCAAGATTGTTCAAGCCATTTGGATTCGTCAAAAAACATGGCCGCCAGGGGGCGGGGCTTATTTTCCCTATATATCTATGTAGAAAATTTTAAAAGTCTTCTTGTCAGAAACCACTGGACTGATTTCCATATAATTTTGCAGGAATGTTCCTTTGCTGATCCTCTACCAAGATTGTTCAAGCCATTTGGATTTGTCAAAAAACATGGCCGCCAGGGGGCGGGGCTTATTTTCCCTATATATCTGTATAGAAAACTTTAAAAATCTTCTTGTCAGAAACCACTGGACCGATTTCAATATAATTTTGCAGAACTGTTCCTTTGGTGATTTTCTACTAAGATTGTTCAAGCCATTTGGTTTCGTCAATAAACATGGCCGCCAGGGGGTGGGGCTTATTTTCCCAATATATCTATATAGAAACCTTAAAAAATCTTCTTGTCAGAAACCACAGGACCGATTTCAATATAATTTTGCAGAAATGTTCCTTTGGTGATCCTCGACCAAGATTGTTCAAGCCATTTGGATTTGTCAAAAAACATGGCTGCCAGGGGGCGGGGCTTATTTTCCCTATATCTATATAGAAAACTTAAAAAATCTTCTTGTCTGAAACCACTGGACTGATTTCCATATAATTTTGCAGAAATGTTCCTTTGGTGACTCTCTACCAAGATTGTTCAAGCCATTTGGATTTGTCAAAAAACATGGCCGCCAGGGGGCGGGGCTCATTTTCCCTATATATCTATATAAAAAACTTAATAATTCTTCTTGTCAGAAACCACTGGACCAATTGCTATATAATTTTGCAGAATTATTCCTTTGTGATTCTGTACGAAGATTGTTCAAGCCATTTGGATTGTCAAAAAACATGGCTGCCAGGGCGTGGGGCTTATTTTCCCTATATATCTTTATAGAAAACTTAAAAAATCTTCTTTTCAGAAACCACAGGACCGATTTCAATATAATTTTGCAGAAATTTTCCTTTGGTGATCCTCGACCAAGATTGTTCAAGCCATTTGGATTTGTCAAAAAACATGGCTGCCAGGGGGCGGGGCTTATTTTCCCTATATATCTATATAGAAAACTTAAAAAATCTTCTTGTCTGAAACCACTGGACCGATTTCCATATAATTTTGCAGAAATGTTCCTTTGGTGACTCTCTACCAAGATTGTTCAAGCCATTTGGATTTGTCAAAAAACATGGCCGCCAGGGGGCGGGGCTCATTTTCCCTATATATCTATATAAAAAACTTAATAATTCTTCTTGTCAGAAACCACTGGACCAATTGCTATATAATTTTGCAGAATTATTCCTTTGTGATTCTGTTCGAAGATTGTTCAAGCCATTTGGATTTGTCAAAAAACATGGCTGCCAGGGGGCGGGGCTTATTTTCCCTATATATCTATATAGAAAACTTAAAAAATCTTCTTGTCTGAAACCACTGGACCGATTTCCATATAATTTTGCAGAAATGTTCCTTTGGTGACTCTCTACCAAGATTGTTCAAGCCATTTGGATTTGTCAAAAAACATGGCTGCCAGGGGGTGGGGCTTATTTTCCCTATATATCTTTATAGAAAACTTGAAAAATCTTCTTGTCAGAAACCACTGGACCAATTTCATTATAACTTGGCAAAAATGTTTCCATGGTGACCCTGTACCAAGATTGTTCAAGTAATTGTGATTCGTCAAAAAACATGGCTGCTAGGGGGCGGGGCTTATTTTCCCTATGTATCTATATAAAAAACTTTAAAAATTTTCTTTTAAGAAACCGTTGGACCGAGTTCAATGTAACTTGGCAGGAATGTTGCTTTGGTGACCCTCTACCAAGATTGTTCAAGCCTTCATGATACATCAAAAAACATGGCCCCCAGGGGTTGGGGCTTATTTTCCATATATATCTGTATAGAAAACTTTAAAATTCTTCTTGTCAAATACCTCCTGACTGATTTCAATAATGCTTTAGTAACCCTCTACCAAGAATGTTCAAGCAATCCTGATTTGTCAAAAAAACATGGCTGCTAGGTGGTGGGGCTTATTTTCCCTATAGATCTAAATAGAAAACTTTAAAAATCTTCTGGTCAGAAACCACTGAACTGATTTTTATTTAACTTGGCAAGAATGTTCCTTTGGTTACCCTCTGCCAAGTTTCTTCAAACTGTCATGATTCATCAAAAAAAAAAAAAAAATGTCCCTTAGGGGGTTGGGCTTTATAGCGATATAAAACACTTTAAAAATCTTTTTGTCAGAAACCACTGGACCAATTTCAAAATAACTTGGCAGAAATGTTCCCTTTCAAGATTGTCAAGTCATGATGTGTTAAAAAGAAAAAACATGGCCTTGTGTGTTGGGAGGGAGGGGGGGGGGGGGGGGCGGGTGGGAGTGGGGGCAGGGCTGTAAAATTTATACATAAATCTTAGAGCAGTGAACTTGGCTGAATCTTCAACAGTAAGTATGCAAATCTGTTTGATCAGGTGAGCGATATAGGACCATCATGGTCCTCTTGTTAAGATAAACTGATACTAAAATTTCATCATTTCTCACAGCTGTGGTTTGAGTCTCGCTCGGGTCACGTCACATGTGGGAAAGCAGTGTTCTGCTTACGGATGGTCAGGTGTTTTTCCCCCGGGTACTCCGGTTTTTGCCCACCTTTGATGAACAATCGGCTCGATATCAGTGAAATATTCTTGAAAGAGACATAAAACTCAAATCAAAAAAAAAAAAAATCATCAGAACACACACACACATTAATCTTATTCAGGCATCAAAAAATCCTGGTGTGGTGATTGGGGGTACAGCCATCTGATTAGCTCAGTTGGGTAGAGCACTTGCAAGCTAGAGGTCACAGGTTTCAGCCCTGCATTCAACACACTTTCCCTCCTTAGTTTCCTTTAATGGTGCCCAATGTGAATAACTCACTGCAGCCGACATTGGATTTATGGGGCACCAGGATCAGGCATAAAACAGGGTGGGGTAGCGCTGGTCGATGGTTTTCCCTGTGTAATCTGGGTTCCTCTAACACACATTCACGAAACACCAACATCCATGTCTTATAGAACAAGTGCATAAGATTGCTGAGCTTTCTGTGCAATCGAAGTAAAAATAAATAATGTGTTAACTTTAAAATCGATAACTTATAAGTGATTATGCCTCAATTTGTAATATTTTGTCCAGATATATCAGTATAAGTGACCCTGTCCACTTGTTTGAGCTATATTAAGTGTACATTTTTAAGATAAACTGATACTAAAATTTCATCATTTCTCACTGCTGTGGTTCGAGTGTCGCTCGGGTTACATGTCACATGTGGGAAAGCCATGTTCTGCTTACGGATGGTCAGGTGGTTTTTCCCCGGGTACTCCGGTTTTCACCCACCTTTGATGAACGATCGGCTCAATATAAGTGAAATATTCTTGAAAGAGACATAAAACCCAAATCAAAAAAAAAAAAAAAGAAAAAATCATCAAAACACACACACACATTAATTTTATTCAGGCATCAAAAAATCCTGGTGTGGTGATTCGGGGTACAGCCATCTGAATCATATTCCTCTAACACACATTCACGAAACACCAACATCCATGTCTTATAGAACAAGTGCATAAGATTGCTGAGCTCTCTGTGCAATCGAAGTAAAAATAAATAATGTGTTAACTTTAAAATCGATAACTTATAAGTGATTATGCCTCAATTTGTAACATTTTGTCCAGATATATCAGTATAAGTGACCCTGTCCACTTGTTTGAGCTATATTAAGTGTACATTTTTAAGAGTAAGGCTATATTTTGATTTTTATTTGTTCATATTTATACAGAGTTTAACTCTCCAAATTGAAATGAACACAAGAAATCCTCAAATGGATTGTTTGTCTTGTGGAAATATACCAGAATATGCATTAAACGCAATACAGCTGTATTTTGTCATCAGATTTTAGCACATTTATTAAGATACATGTTGTAACTTTTTAAAGCAAACAGGTATTTGTTCTTATTTCTTGCCAGTTATATAAGAGTTACATTATTAAATGAATTAGTACCAAGAATCCTCAGATAAATAGATTATCTGGTGAATATTCCCCATAATTTAAGCTTTTCAAGAAATGACTACATTAATTTATGACACATGCTTAAGTTATCCGATGTGTGTGTGTGTGTGTGTAAATAGGCCCAGTATTTTGTTTCTATTTCTTGCCAGGCAAAAACAGTAATGAATGCAAGGAATATAGATAGATTAGTTGTCTCATAAAAATTAGTCAGAAAATATTCTGATTTGAAGAAATGGTTACTTTTTTTACTGATTTCATAAGTAGACTTCCAAAATCCCGGACATAACACTTCTACCTACATGCCTTTTGTTCAGGCTTATGGGCATGGTGGGCAAAGCTTGCTTACCAAGTAAGGCTTACTGTCCATGGATGCCTGATTATACCCTTTATTCTGGGGTCCATGTCTGTTGGTCTGAACATTCAGATTCATCATTATTTTACAGATTTATGAGTTTGGAATAAGGTTTGTGTAATTTGAGTGTATCATGACCACAACTACTTAAATAATATGGTTTTGAATGAGGCCCAGTTTCTCTTGCTGGTCAGATAATTTGTACCTTTTGAAATGGATAAAAAAAAATCTTAAAATGTATTAACATCAAGAGAATCAGACAAGAAATGTCTACATTTCAGAGCTCCAGATTAAAGGAGTGCTTAGGTACATATTTTCTTATTTCCCCTAGTAAACATATGTTGTGGGTACTAACTAGGACTTCAAGAAACGTCCTGGTAGCATGCTTTCATTGAGTTCCCAGAACATATCTTTTGAAAGAATTGAGGTGTGGCACATACAAGAACTACAACTCTAGGTCCCACAGTTATTTAGTCATCTACCCTGACAGTATTTAGTAAAAGAAACCTTGTGCATTTGGTAACTCCAACACCCTTTCAGATATATTGATTGAACTCAGTAGGATTGTACATGAGGTTGAGAAGATGTGTTTCATAAACTACAACTCCAGGTGCTGTGGTTTAGAATTATCTACAATAATAGAAACTTTGTGATCTTGGTAACTCCAACATCTTTTCAGATGCATTGATGATACTTGGTAGGATTGTACATAAGGTTGAGACAGCATGTCACACAAAAGAATCACAACTCTAGATGCCACAGTTTTTAGTTATCTCCCCTGACAGTATTTGGTAATGGAAACCTTATGATTGCCATAACTTCAACACCATTTCAGATATATCGATGATATTAAGGAGACTTGTACAAGACGTTGAGAAGACGCGTCTTGTACAAGATCTACAACTCTAGGTACTGCAATTTTTTAGGTATCTCCCCTGTCAGTATTTGGTAATAGAGACCTTGTAAGTCCAACACCCTTTGAAATATATTGATAGTACTTGGTAGGATTGAACAGGAGGTAAGAAGGTTAGTCTAATACAAAAACTGTAACTTAGAATACTGCAGTTTTTGAGTTCACTCCTCTGACAGTATTTGTCAGTGGAAACCATGTGATTGTCATAACTTAAGCGCCATGGAAGATACATTGATGATACTTGGTAGAATTGTACATGAGGTTAAAATGGTGTGTTGCATGTAAGGACCACAACTCTGGATGCTGTGTTTTTTTGTTTTTTTTTTGTTATCTCCCGACAGTATTTGGTAGTAGAAACTTGTTTGCTGCATAGCTTCATCAGTTAAAATTGGATCTTCCTTAAACTTGCAGAAGTGGAGGACATGGCTATTTTGGAGTTATATCCTCCAGATTAATGAATATTGTAGACATTGAGTGATCTTTTAGGCACAGGTGAGCGTTAATGACCACCATGGTCCTCTTGTTTATATATGAAGAGTGCAGAGAGCTGAGACAAACAAAAATCACAGTTGAAGTCGAAGCTTGATTTTGGATTTTGTGAAACCGTATTTTAACCACAAATATTTTTCATAGATTAAAGCAGACACATCCTCTTATTTCACTTTTGGTTGTATATGTGCTAAAAAGAAAGACATGTGACTAGCGAGTCAAATGGTGAAAACCTTACTGAAATATTCCAAATACTTACATCATTGGCTTTTATGAAAAATTTAAAAAAATGTTTTAAAAACTTTAATTTGAAAATATTCCAAATACATGTACTTACAACAGTGGTTCTTATGAAATTTTTTTCAAAAATCTTTTAAAAAAATTTAATTTGAAAATATTCAAAGAATGTATACAGAGAGAAAAGGTCTCTTCCCTTTTTGTTAGAGTGCAGTGCTTATACATTTTCATATTTAGTTTGATACAATTTAATTTTGAGAAATCAAATTTATGTCAAACTAAAATTTAAATTCCATTGTCTGAAGTTATTTTACTGAAGTTTTATGTGTATTTTGTAATGATCTTTGGAATGTAATTATCAAAAATAAATTTGTTCTTGGTAATTTTTTTTCCAACATAGTAACTTGTATCTTGCATTTTTCATATTTAAAAAAAAAAGTTTTTGGAATTTAATTATATTAGTTTTCATAATTTAAAAAAAAAATTCTAGCTTGAAATTTTAAGTCTTAATATCAATAGTAATAGAATTCTTACTTTTTTTTTTTTTAATTAACATTAGCAGTCTGGAATAAAATGATGAGGATTTAAAATCTAAAAGAATCAGTGACATCATAGGATAGTGTATTGTGGGATAGCTTTTTTACAAAGTATAAATAGCAATACCAGTTACTAAGACTTTGAACATTCAGGAATCTCTAAATGGGGTTTTCAACATAATTTTCATTTTGCCAATATCTTTACCGTAATTTGAAATATTCTGAAATTAGGGGATGCATCTGAACATCTTTAAGCTCACTACTGTTTTTATTATACTCGTTTTTCAAACAGGGCGTATTAGGTTATGGGGTCTGAAGCCATAAACTTTTTTGTTTCCAGCTAACTCCTCCTACAGTTTACATCCCATCAAGCTGAATCTTGGTTTATAAATTGACCATGATGTGGAGCAGCACATAATGTTTCGGGGTTACAGTCCACCAAATACTAACAGGGTTATGCCCCTTTGAAAATTCCTGTAAGTTTTTTGTTTCCAGCTAACTCCTCCTACAGTTTACATCCAATCAAGCTGAAATTTGATTTATACTTAGACCATGATGTGGAACAGTGCATATTATTTCAAGGTTACAGTCCACCTAATATTAGCAGAGATATGTCCCTTTGAAAATTTCAGTAAACTTTTCGTTTCTGACTAAATCCTCCTACAGTTTACATCGGATCAAGCTGAAACTTGATTTACAGTTAGACAATGATGTGGAACAGTGCATATTTGTTCGAGGTTACAGTCCATCAAATATTAGCAGAATAATGACCCTTTGAAAATTTCACTAAATTTTTTAGTTTCTTGCTAGCTTCTCCTACAGTTTACATCCGATCAAGCTGAAGTTTGATTTATAGGTAGACCATGGTGTGATGCAGTGCATGTTGTTTTGAGGCCACACTCCACCAAATATTAATAGAGTTATGTCCCTTGGAATATTTCGGTAAACTTTTTGTTTCTGGCCAACTCCTCCTACAGTTTACATCGGATCAAGCTGAAACTTGATTTATAGTTAGACCATGATATCGAGCCGCTCATATATATTCGAGGTTACAGTCCAACGTATATCAGCAGAGTTATTTTCCTTTGAAATTTTCAGTAAATTTTTCACTT
Source organism: Anodontia alba (assembly GCA_964016985.1). NCBI lineage: Eukaryota > Metazoa > Mollusca > Bivalvia > Lucinida > Lucinidae > Anodontia > Anodontia alba. The sequence goes on from OZ024825.1 coordinate 60,738,297, forward strand.
CCCCAGCTAACTCCTCCTACAGTTTACATTTGATCGCGCTTAAACTTGATTTATAGTAAGAACATGATGTGGAGCAGCGCAAATTATTTCAATGTTACAGTCCACCAAATATTTGCAGTTATGCCCCTTTGAAAATTTCTGTAAATTTTTTGTTTCCAGCTTATTCCTACTACAGTTTACATTGGATCAAGCTGAAACTTGATTTATAGTTACACCATGAAGTGGAGCAGGGCATATTATTTTGAGGTTACAGTCCACCATATATTAGCAGAGCTATGCCCCTTTGAAAATTCTGTAATCTTTTCGTTTCTGGCTAACTCCTATAGTTTACACCTGATCAAACTGAAACTTTGTAAATACTTACACTGAGCTTAAACTCGATTTATAATAAGAATATAATGTGGAGCAGCACATATTATTTTGAGGTTACCAAACATCAAATATTACCAGAGTTATGCCCCATTAAAAATTTCCATAAACTTTGCATTTCTGGCTAACTCCTTCTATAGTTTACATCCAGTCATGCTGAAAAGCGATTTATTAGGAGGTTACAGTTCACCAAATATTAGCAGAGTTATGCCCCTTTAAAATTCTGTTAATCTTTTGTTCCCGGCTAACTCCTCATATAGTTTACATCCAATCAAGCTGAAACTTGATTTGTAGTTTGACCATGATGTGGAGCAGCACATATTATTCCAAAATTACAGTCCAACAAATAGTAGCAGCATTATGTCCCTTTGAAATTTTTGGTAATTTTTTGGTTTCCAGCTAACTCCACTTACAAATTTACACAGGTCTGGAGCACAGAATTTCACAGTAGTCCGCATATGTGCTACATCTTATGACTTGCCAAGGGCGTATGATGCCTCCGCTTGTAGAGCTCTTGTTTGTTTCTAGATACAATATATATATATATAATAGAATGGACATAATGACTCCTCAAATGGATGGAATAACAGACGGTAAACGGTAAAAGGCCAGAACTATGTACATTTAAGCACTCCAGATTATCTTTTTAATTATAATTTCTACACAAAACATATGTTGTTGGTACTTATTTGAAAGTTATTGATAGGGTAGTTGTATTGAATACCCACAACTTACAATCCTTTCAGTCCTTTAAGAAATAAGTAACATGTGAGTATTTCATACTTGAAAAATAAAAAACAAAAACAAAAAAAAACAAAAAAACTGTTATCTGATTATAAATAATGTTACTGTACACAGTACAGGGAAATTAAATAAAAATGTGGTTAAAAGGGGTTCAGAACCACAGTGATGTGGATCAAATATTCATGATACTGAAACTAGTTACTCTGAATTGTGCAGAATGCACACATGGTGTAGTGAAAATGGCATTGCTTTAGTTACATATCAAGAAATATTGAACAAAATGCAAGTACAGATGATATGTAGTCTAGAGGCTTATAGAAATTAAGGAAACCACCACCATCAGCATTCTCAGTGCTTTGATTATTGTATTAATCAACTGAATGTTTTCTCTCTGATAAAGCTTGCTGTGAAAGTCGGAACTACTACTACTAGGTGCATCTGTAGCTAGTATCTTTTCAGGATAATTTTGGCATACCCTACATCAGATTAAAAATTCAATACATATATAAAGTTAGATATTTATACCATGCCACATGATAGTGGCAAGATATTATGGTTTCACATTAGACATACATACTCCAGGTACATTCCGAGGTTAGTGTTTCTATTGGTGTTTATTACGTCATTGTGGTGTTGAATTTGCTTTGTGGGGTTAAAAGATTGGAATTGTGGAGTTAAAAAAATCAAAGAAAGATCATAGGGATAACCTCTTAACATACCTCTCGTAAGAACGTGTGTCCATCAGTCTGTCCATCCACCCTCCACCTGTCCCTAATTTTCTGTCTGGACCATGATTTGAGTAAATATCATTGGATTTTCAGCAAACTGGGTATGTGCATTGATATTGTGGATATTTTGTTTGTGATTGCTAATGGACAAATTTCATAAATTTTTGACGTTATCTGCCCGCCGTATGTCCGTATTTTCATTTCTGGACGATAGCTAGAGTAAAAATTTGGTATGTGCAATGATATTGTGGAGATCTGTTGTTGGATTGCTAATGGGCAAATTTTGTCAATTTTTGACAGAGTTATCTGCCCACCACATAATATTGGTGGCTGCCATTCCCAAATATGGTAAACATTTTAAAATAGGAAAATTTTCTTCCTACAGTCCGATGTTCTTGAAACTTCAAGTTTGTTCAAATGATGACCCTTAATTGACCTTTACCTTTTTACAGCAAGGTCAAGTTAGGTTTTTGTATGGGGAAAAAGGTGAAACAGTGGATTTATTCTGATTCTATTGTAGCCTGTGACACCAAAGTTGATTTATGCAATCAACTAAATGAACTTTTTAGCTCACCTGAGCTATGCTCAGGATGAGCTATTGTGATCACTTTTCGTCCGTCGTCCGTCCGTCCGTGCGTCCGTCCGTTAACATTTTCAAACGACTTCTCCTCTGAAGCCCCTGAGCCAATTTTGCTCAAATTTCATATGGAGCCTCCTTAGGTTGGGGGAACGAAAAATTGCTAAAATGGTCGCGGTTCATTGACCAAGATGGCCGCCATGCCCATATATGGTAAAAACCTTTAGAAATCTTCTTCTCCAGAACCGAGGATGCCTTGGGGCTGAATCTTTGCATAAGTCATCGGGGACGGGAGGTCTACCAAAATTGCTAAAATAAATGTTGTATATTGACATTTAACCTTTTTACGGCAAGGTCAAGTTTGCTTCCCTATGCATTTGTATGGGAAAAACCTTTAAAAATCTTGTTCTCCAAAACCGAGGATGCCTTATGGCTGAACCTTTACATATATCATCGGAAACTGGAGGTGTACCAAAGTTGCTAAAATAATGGTTGTACATTGACATTTGACCTTTTTATGGTAAGGTCAATTTTGCTTCCTTATGCATTTGTATGGGAAAAATGTTCAGAATTTCAAATGACTTCTTCTCTGGAGCCTCTGGGCCAATTTTGCTCAAATTTCATATGGAGCCTTCTTAGGTTGGGGGAATGAAAGATTGCTAAAATGGTCGAGGTTAGTTGACCAAGATGGCCGCCATGCCCATATATGGTAAAAACCTTTAAAAATCTTCCCCTCCAGAACTGAGAATGCCTTGGGGCTGAATCTTTGCGTAAGTCATTGGGGATGGGAGGTCTACCAAAATTGCTAAAATAAATGTTGTATATTGACATTTGACCTTTTTACGGCAAGGTCAAGTTTGCTTCCTTATGCATTTGTATGGGAAAAACCTTTAAAAATCTTGTTCTCCAAAACCGAGGATGCCTTGTGGCTGAATCTTTACATGTATCATCGGAAACTGGAGGTCTACCAAAGTTGCTAAAATAATGGTCGTACATTGACATTTGACCTTTTTACCGTGAGGTCAATTTTGCTTCCTTATGCATTTGTATGGGAAAAATGTTCAGAATTTCAAATGACTTCTTCTCTGGAGCCTCTGGGCCAATTTTGCACAAATTTCATATGGAGCCTCCTTAGGTTGGGGGAATGAAAGATTGCTAAAATGGTCTCAGTTTATTGACCAAGGTGGCCGCCATGCCCATATATGGTAAAAACCTTTAAAAATCTTCTTCTCTAGAACCGAGGATGCCTTGGGGCTGAATCTTTGCATAAGTCATTGGAGATGGGAGGTCAACCAAAATTGCTAAAATAAATGTTGTATATTGACATTTGACCTTTTTACGGCAAGGTCAAGTTTGCTTCCCTATGCATTTGTATGGGAAAAACCTTCAATAATCTTGTTCTCCAAAACCGAGGATGCCTTATGGCTGAACCTTTACATATATCATCGGAAACTGGAGGTGTACCAAAGTTGCTAAAATAATGGTCGTACATTGACATTTGACCTTTTTATGGTAAGGTCAATTTTGCTTCCTTATGCATTTGTATGGGAAAAATGTTCAGAATTTCAAATGACTTCTTCTCTGGAGCCTCTGGGCCAATTTTGCTCAAATTTTATATGGAGCCTTCTTAGGTTAGGGGAATGAAAGATTGCTAAAATGGTCGCGGTTAGTTGACCCAAGATGGCCGCCATGCCCATATATGGTAAAAACCTTTAAAAATCTTCCCCTCCAGAACTGAGAATGCCTTGGGGCTGAATCTTTGCGTAAGTCATTGGGGACGGGAGGTCTACCAAAGTTGCTAAAATAAATGTTGTATATTGACATTTGACCTTTTTACGGCAAGGTCAAGTTTGCTTCCTTATGCATTTGTATGGGAAAAACCTTTAAAAATCTTGTTCTCCAAAACCGAGGATGCCTTGTGGCTGAATCTTTACATATATTATCGGAAACTGGAGGTCTACCAAAGTTGCTAAAATAATGGTCGTACATTGACATTTGACCTTTTTACTGTGAGGTCAATTTTGCTTCCTAATGCATTTGTATGGGAAAAATGTTCAGAATTTCAAATGACTTCTTCTCTGGAGCCTCTGGGCCAATTTTGCACAAATTTCATATGGAGCCTCCTTAGGTTGGGGGAATGAAAGATTGCTAAAATGGTCGCAGTTCATTGACCAAGATGGCCGCCATGCCCATATATGGTAAAAACCTTTAAAAATCTTCTTCTCTAGATCCGAGGATGCCTTTGGGCTGAGTCTTTGCATAAGTCATTGGAGACGGGAGGTCTACCAAAATTGCTAAAATAAATGTTGTATATTGACATTTGACCTTTTTACGGCAAGGTCAAGTTTGCTTCCCTATGCATTTGTATGGGAAAAACATTTAAAAATCTTGTTCTCCAAAACCGAGGATGCCTTGTGGCTGAATCTTTACATATATCATCGGAAACTGGAGGTGTACCAAAGTTGCTAAAATAATGGTCGTACATTGACATTTGACCTTTTTACTGTGAGGTCAATTTTGCTTCCTTATGCATTTGTATGGGAAAAATATTCAGAATTTCAAATGACTTCTCCTCTGGAGCCTCTGGGCCAATTTTGCACAAATTTCATATGGAGCATTTTAGGTTGGGGGAATGAAAGATTGCTAAAATGGTCGCGGTTCATTGACCAAGATGGCCGCCATGCCCATATATGGTAAAAACCTTTAAAAATCTTATCTTCCAGAACGGAGGACGCCTTCGGGCTGAATCTTTGCTTAAATCATCGGGGACAGGGGGTCTACCAAAGTTGCTAAATAATGGTTGTACAAGTTTGCTTCCCTATGCATTTGTATGGGAAAAAACATTTAAAAATCTTAGTCTCCAAAACCGAGGATGCCTTATGGCTGAATCTTTGCATATATTATTTGGAACATGTGCATGTCTGCAGTGGCTATGTCACTCAGGTGAGCGAACCGTGGCCCGTGGGCCTCTTGTTTATAATTACCAAAGATCTAGGTCATTTACTGACCTTTGTCCTGGATGCCTCAGCTTAAGTATTTATAACTTCTTCTCTAAAACTGCTGGGCTGATTGAAACCAAATTACATGTAGAACCTCTGTGGGATGAGGGAATGAAAGTTTGTGCATGGGATCTGGGTCACATGACAAAGATGGCAGCCATGCTCATTTATGGTGAAAACCGTTTGAAAATCTTCTCAAAACTGAAAGGCTGATGCCTTGAAACTTGGTGTGCAGCATTTGGGTCTCAGGCCCTACCAAGGATGTCCAAATGGTAAACCTTGGTTGACCTTGACCTATTTTATATCAAAGTCAAATTGTGTCACTTAGGCAGGAAACAGATGAAACAGTGGATTTTAAGCTCACCTGAGCAGAGCTCAGCGTGAGCTATTGTGATCACCCTCTGTCCATAGTCTGCCGTTGTCCGTCATCAGTCTGTCATCTGTTGTCCTTAGTCTGTCATCAGCAATTAGTTTGTATACACTCTAGAGGTCAAGGTTTTTATACTCCCATTTGAAAAATAGGACGTATTATGTTAAGGGGTATGGCATCCGTCCATCTATAAACTTTTTCATTTCCGGCTAACTCCTCCTACGGTTTACATCTGATCAAGCTGAAACTTGGTATATAGTTAGACCATGATGTGGAGCAGCACATATTGTTTCAGAGTAACAGTCCACCAAATATAAGTTTATTAAATGATATAGAATTAAGAAGCTTGACTAATATCAAAACTTATAAACATAATTCTTTTTGGATTTTTAGCTCACCTGAGCCGAAGGCTCATGGTGAGCTATTGTGATCACTCACCGTCTGTCGTCGTCGTCGTCCGGATGTCCGTCCGTCCACAATCTTTAAACAACATCTCCTCCTAAATCACTGGTGGGAATCTGACCAAACTTCACAGGAATGATCCTTGATTAGTCCTCTTTCAAAGTTGTTCAAATGGTTCCGGTTCATTGCATATCTAGGTCACAGGAGCTAAAAATAGATTTTTTAATTAAAAACTTAAAAAATCTTCTTGTCTAAAACCACTGGACCGATTTCAATATAATTTTGCAAAAACGTTCCTTTGGTGATCCTCTACCAAGATTGTTCAAGCCATCTGGATTCGTCAAAAAACATGGCCGCCAGGGGGCGGGGCTTATTTTCCCCATATATCTATATACAAAACATTAAAAATCTTCTTGTCAGAAACCATTGGACCGATTTCCATATAATTTTGCAGAAATGCTCCTTTGGTGATCCTCTTGCAAGATTGTTCAAGCCATTTGGATTCGTCAAAAAACATGGCCGCCAGTGGGCGGAGCTTATTTTCCCTATATAGCTACATAGAAAACTTAAAAAATCTTCTTGTCAGAAACCACTGGACCGATTTCCATATAATTTTGCAGAAATGTTCCTTTGGTGATCCTCTACCAAAATTGTTCAAGCCATTTTGATTCGTCAAAAAACATAGACGCCAGGGGGGGGGAGGGGGGGTGGGGGGGGGGGGGCTTATTTTCCCTATATATCTATATAGAAAACTTAAAAAATCTTCTTGTCAGAAACCACTGGAACGATTGCAATATAATGTGGCAGAAATGTTCCTTTGGTGATCCTCTACCAAGATTGTTCAAGCCATTTGGATTCGTCAAAAAACATGGCCGCCAGGGGGCGGGGCTTATTTTCCCTATATATCTATATAAAAAAACTTGAAAAATTTTCTTGTCAGAAACCACTAGACCGATTTCATTATAATTTGGCAAAATTGTTTCCTTGGTGACCCTCTACCAAGATTGTTCAAGTAATCGTGATTTGTCAAAAAACATGGCTGCTAGGGGGTGGAGCTTTTTTTCCCTACATATCTATATAGAAAACTTGAAAAAATGTTCTTGTCAGAAACCACTGGACCGATTTCAATATACCTTGGCAGAAATGTTTCCTTGGTGACCCTTTACCAAGATTGTTCAAGCCGTCATGATTTGTCAAAAAACATGGCTGCTAGGGGGCGGGGCTTATTTTCCCTATATATATCTATATAGAAAACTTGAAAAAATCTTCTTGTCAGAAACCACTGGATCGATTTTGAATATAACTTGGCAGATATGTTCCCTTGGTGACCCTTTACCAAGATTGTTCAAGCTATCATGATTTGTCAAAAAACATGGCTGGTAGGGGGTGGGGCTTATTTTCCCCGTATATCTACATAGAAAACTTTAATGATCTTCTTGTCAGAAACCACTGGACTGATTTCAATTTAACATTGCAGAAATGTTTCTTATGTAACCCTCTATCAAGGTTATGCAAGCTGTCATGATTCATCAAAAAACTGGGCCGCCAGGGGGCGGGGCTTATTTTCCCTATATATCTATATAGAAAAACTTTAAAAGTCTTCTTTTCAGAAACCACTGGACCAATTTCATTACACTTGGCAAAAATGTTTCCTTGGTGACCCTCTACCAAGATTGTTCAAGTAATCATGATTTGTCAAAAAACATGGCTGCTAGTGGGTGGGGCTTATTTTCCCTATATATCTATATAGAAAACTAAAAAATCTTCTTGTCAGAAACCAATGGACTGATTTCAATATAACTTGGCAGGAATGTTTCTTTGGTGACCCTCTACCAAGGTTGTTCAAGCTGTCATGATCATCAAAAAACATGGCCGCTAGGGGGCGGGGCTTATTTTTCCCTATATGTCTATATAAAAAACTTTAAAAATCTTCTCGTAAGAAACCGTTGGACTGAGCTCAATGTAGCTTGGCAAGAATGTTGCTTTTGTGATCCTATACCAGGATGGTTCAAGCCTTCATGATACGTCAAAAAACATGGCCTCCAGGGGGCGGGGCTTATTTTCGGTATATATCTGTATAGAAAACTTTAAAATGCTTCTTGTCAAATACCTCCTGACCAATTTCAATAATGCTTTGGTGACTCTCTACCAAGAATGTTCAAGCAATCCTGATTTGTCAAAAAACATGCCTGCTAGTGGGGTGGGGCTTATTTTCCCTCTATATCTAAATAGAAAACTTTAAAAATCTTCTTGTCAGAAACCACTGAACCGATTTCAGTTTAACTTGGCAGGAATGTTCCTTTGGTTACCCTCTACCAAGTTTGTTCAAGCTGTCCTGATTCGTTATGGTTATAAAATTTATACATAAATCTTAGAGCAGTGAACTTGGCTGAAACTTCAACATTAAGTATGCAAATCTGTTTGCTCAGGTGAGCAATATATGACCAACATAGTCCTCTTGTTTTTAGCTCACCTGAGCCGAAGGCTCAAGGTGAGATATTGTGATCACTCACCGTCCGTCGTCGGCGTCGGCATCGTTCGTCCGTCCACAATCTTTAAACAACATCTCCTAAACCACTGATTGGAATTTGGCCAAACTTCACAGGAATGATCCTTGGTTGGTCCTCTTGCAAAGTTGTTCAAATGGTTCCGTTCCATTGCATATCTAGGTCACAGGAGCTAAAAATAGATTTTTTAACTAAAAACTTAAAAAATCTTCTTGTCAGAAACCTTTGGACCGATTTCCATATAATTTTGCAGAAATGTTCCTTTGGTGACCCTCTACCAAGATTGTTCAAACCATTTGGATTTGTCAAAAAACATGGCCGCCAGGGGGCGGGGCTTATTTTCCCTATATTATCTATATAGAAAACTTAAAAAATCTTCTTGTCAGAAACCACTGGACCGATTTCAATATAATTTTGCAGAAATGTTCCTTTGATGATCCTCTACCAAGATTGTTCAAGCCATTTGGATTCGTCAAAAAACATGGCCGCCAGGGGGCGGGGCTTATTTTCCCCATATATCTATATAGAAAACTTAAAAAATCTTCTTGTCAGAAACCACTGGACCGATTTCCATATACTTTTGCAGAGATGTTCCTTTGGTGATCCTCTACCAAGGTTGTTCAAGCCATTTGAATTCGTCAAAAAACATGGCCGCCAGGGGGCGGGGCTTATTTTCCCTAAATATCTATGTAGAAAACTTTAAAAATCTTCTTGTCAGAAACCACCGATTTCCATATAATTTTGCAGGAATGTTCCTTTGGTGATCCTCTACCAAGCCATTTGGATTCGTCAAAAAACATGGCCTATATAAAAAACTTTAAAAATCTTCTTTTAAGAAACCATTGGACCGAGTTCAATGTAACTTGGCAGGAATGTTGCTTTGGTGACCCTCTACCAAGATTGTTCAAGCCTTCATGATATGTCAAAAAACATGGCCCCCACGGGGGCGGGGCTTATTTTCCATATATATCTGTATAGAAAACTTTAAAATTCTTCTTGTCAAATACCTCCTGACTGATTTCAATAATGCTTTAGTAACCCTCTACCAAGAATGTTCAAGCAATCCTGATTTGTCAAAAAACATGGCTGCTAGGGGGTGGGGCTTATTTTCCCTATAGATCTAAATAGAAAACTTTAAAAATGTTCTTGTCAGAAACCACTGAACTGATTTCAATTTAACTTGGCAGGAATGTTCCTTTGGTTACCCTCTACCAAGTTTGTTCAAGCTGTCATGATTCGTCAAAAAAAAAAAAAAAAAAAAAAAAAATGGCCGTTAGTGGGTAGGGCTTTATAGCGATATAAAACACTTTAAAAATCTTTTTGTCAGAAACCACTGGACCAATTTCAAAATAACTTGGCAGAAATGTTCCTTTGGTGACCTTCTTTCAAGATTAAGTCAAGTCATGATGTTTTAAAAAGAAAAAAACATGGCCTTGTGTGTTGGAGGGGAGGGGGGGGGGGGAGGGGGGGGGCAGGGCTATAAAATTTATACATAAATCTTAGAGCAGTGAACTTGGCTGAATCTTCAACAGTAAGTATTGTTGTTTATTAGCTCACCTGAGCCGAAGGTGAGCTTATCATATGGCAAGGCCGTTGTCTGTATGTCTGTCTGTCAACATTTTCAAACGTCTTCTTCTCCAAAACCACTAGGCCGATTGAAGCCAAATTTCATGTGGAGCCTCCATGGGATGGGGGAACGAAAGTTTGTTCGCGGGCCGCCATGCCCATATATGGTAAAAACCCTTCATAAATCTTCTTCTCTGGAACCGCTGGGCCGATTTCCACGAAACTTGGTATGTAGCATCGGGGACTTGGGCCAATCATAGTTTGTTCAAATGATGACCCTGGGATGACCTTGACCTATTTTAGGCCAAGGTCAAATTTGGTAACATAGGCATTTGTATGGGGAAAAAGTCGAAATGTCTAATATCTTGCAAACAGTTCAAGTTACCACCCCTGAACTATATATATTCTTGATCCTTGTGACAAGAGGCATTTAATGGCACAGATCAGTGGTCCCCAGGGGGTCCCCCGGGGGCACACCCCACCCCCTTTACTTCATAAAATGTGTAATAGCTCAGAAACTGTTAGGATCCCCACCCCTAAAGCATATATGTTCTTGTTCCTTATGATAAGACACATTTAGCGACCAGACCTTGGGTCACATGACCAAGATGGCCGCCATGCCCATATATGGTAAAAACCCTTCAAAAATCTTTTTCTCTGGAACAGCTGGGCCGATTTCCACGAAACTTGGTATGTAGCATCGGGGACTTGGACCCATCATAGTTTATTCAAATGATGACCCTGGGATGACCTTGACCTATTTTAGGCCAAGGTCAAATTTGGTAACATAGGCATTTGTATGGGGGAAAAGTCAAAATGTCTAGCAAACCGTTTAAGTTACCACCCCTAAACCATATATATTCTTGATCCTTGTGACAAGAGGCATTTAATGGCACAGATCAGTGGTCCCCATATATATTCTTGTTCTGTATGATAAGACACATTCAGCGACCCAGACCTTGGGTCACATGACCAAGATGGCCGCCATGCCCATATATGGTAAAAACCCTTCATAAATCTTCTTCTCTGGAACCGCTGGGCCGATTTCCACGAAACTTAGTATGTAGCATCGGGGACTTGGGCCCATCATAGTTTGTTCAAATGATGACCCTGGGATGACCTTGACCTATTTTAGGCAAGGTCAAATTTGGTAACATAGTCATTTGTATGGGGAAAAAGTCAAAATGTCTAATATCTTGCAAACCGTTCAAGTTACCACCCCTAAACCATATATATTCTTGTTCCTAATTTTAAAAGTCATTCAGACACACAGACCTTGGTTCCCTTTGGACTCCCCCGGGGGCATGCCCCACCCCCTTCACTTCATGAACAGTAGTATATCTCAGAAACCGTAGAGATCCCCACCCCTAAACTATATATATATTCTTGTTCCTAATGATAAAAGGCATTCAGTTACACAGATTTTGGGTCCCCTCTGAACGTGCCTGTGGGCATGCCCCACCCCTTTCACTTCATAAAAGGCCTTATATCTCAGAAACATTTCAGATCCCCACTCCTAAACCATATATATTTGTGTTCCTTATGAGTCATTCATTGTCACAGACCATGGGTCCCCAGGGGTCCCCTGGGGGCATACCCCCACCCCTTCACTTCATAAAATGTGTAATATCTCAGAAACCATTAAGATCCCCAACCCCTTAACCATATATATTCTTGTTCCTTATGATAAGATGCATTTAGAGACGCAGACCTTGGGTCCCTCTGAACACCCCTGGGGGCATGCCCCATCCCCTTCACTTCATGAAAGGCCTTATATCTCTGAAACCGTTTAGATCCCCACCCCTAAACCATATATATTCTTGCTCCTTATGAAGAGACACATTAGACATTGGGTCCCTCAAGGGCATGCCCCACCCCTTTCACTTCATAAAAGGCCTTACAGAAACTGTTGAGATCCCTCCCTCTAAACCATGTATATTCTTGTTCCTTATGATAAGACTCATTCATTGCTACAGACCATATGTCCTCCCCGGTATGCCCACAAATGCTCAAAAATCTTCTTTGGAACCAGTGGTCCGATTTTCACAAAACATGGTATGTAGCACTGGGGACTGGAGCCCATCATAGTTTGTTCAAATGATGACCCTGGGATGACCTTGACCTAATTTAGGCCAAGGTCAAATTTGGTCATATGGGCATTTGTATGGGGAAAAAGTTAAAATGTGAGATAACTTACAGATGGTTCAGAGTAACCCCGCCTAAATCATATATATTCTTGTTCCTTACCATAAGGCACATTTAGTGACAAGGATCATTGGTCCCCAGGGGGTCCCCTGGGGGCATGCCCCACCCCCTTTACTTCATAAAATGCATAATATCTCAGAAACTGTTCAGATCCCCACCCATAAACCATATATATTCTTGTTCCTCATGCGTCTTCCTCATGGTAAGACGCATTGAGTGACTTAGATCTCAGATACCCAGGGGCTTCTCTGGGGCATGCCTCACCCCACTCAATCATAAAATTTTTAATATCTCAGAAACCATTCAAATCCCCACCCATAAACTATATATGTTCTTGTTTCACAGTCCATTAGATATGCTACATTGTCTTACTTGTTAATATAATCATTTTGAATTTTGATCAGAATGTTTGCCTTGATCAGTTTTAAGTGCTATGATGCTCAGGTGAACGTTACAGAGCTATCATGGCCCTCTTGTTTTTGTTTTGTTATTGTTTGGTCAGGTATTGAAGTATAGGAAAAACAAATCAGCAAAAGGCTCATATGAGCTTATAGTATAGCCATGCTTCTGTCGTCCGTCTTCCATCAGAAACCACTTCTCCCTAGATGCAGCAAACTTCTTAGTATTTTCCCAGGAGGGAGAAGTCATTTCTCCCTAAATTTCTGGGCCAGCTTGGACCCTGAGGTTACAGTTCACCAAATATCAGCAGTTATGCCCCTTTGAAAAATTTTTTATTTTTTTTTTTATTTTTTTTTTTGTTTCAGATTAACTCCACTTACAGGTTACATCCGGAGCACTGAATTATACAGAAGTCAGTTTATGTGCTACATCTTATTACTTGCCATGGGCGTATAATGTCTCCTCTTGCAGAGCTCTTGTTACCCAATCTTGAGGAAACTTGCTCAGAATGTTTGCCCCTATGAAATCTAGGTCAAGTTCAAAACTGGGTCACTTGGGGTCAAAAACTAGGTCACCAGGTCAAATCAAAGGAAAATATTGTTAACACTTTAGACAGGGTTCGCACAGGCTTGAAAAGTACTTGAAAATGAAGGGCTATCTTGAAACTTGAAAAGCCCTTGAAAACTGTCCATAGACCTTGAAAAGTACTTGAATTTCACATTTTCTTGTATTCAAGACAATTTTAAATCTCTGTGAGAATCAAAAGTAAAGTTCCTAGAAAAAAAATCAGCAAGTTTCGAGCAACAACAGAGATTCAGGAGTGCCATAATTAAAGAGGTCGAATGTGCTTGGCACAAAAACAATGTTCGAATACACATAGGTTCGAATGTTTCATACTTGATGTTTGGATTGTCTCCCTTGCAGTTTGGTGCTAGGCGATTTCCACAACTTTTATTACTGAAAAAAGTCAATTCTAATAACTAGACTAAACATGGCGTGGGCTGTTATTAAGTGTATTTTTTTTACCCTGAATTTATTTCTGCGTAATGGGAAAGTGTGTTTATAGCAGAGATTGGCCAAAACTATATCCTTGGGTAAAGGAAATGAACAGTACACATAAGGCGCATTGTCAACCATGTAATAAGAGCATCGATGTAGCACAAATGGGTGAAAGTGCATTGCCGTCACAGGCGAAGGGAGAGGGGCATAAGAAACAAGAAAATGTGATGTCTCAGACATTCGTTAACTTCTTTGTCAAGGGGGAAACAGAGGTTAAAACAGAAACTGCAACCCCAACTTAATACTTTTGGTTTTTAAAGAGTTCATTGTGACATTATTTGGCAGAAATCAGTTTTTTTTAACCCAGAGTTTTTCACTGGATTTGGAACCAATGAATGACAGTGCCAGAATTTACGAATTGTGTAAGTATTAGTTATAATCCTTGAAAACTATAAGGTTGGTCCTTGAAAAGTCCTTGAATTTGACTTGGCCTTGTTAGTCTAGTCATTTTAGCCCAAAAAATCGCATAACCTAAAACAAATTCCTTCACAAAAGATATTTATATTTTTTATACCACGGAGGTATCCTAAGTTACAGAAAAAAAGTCCTCAAAAAAATTCGCAGGCGAAAAGTGATTTTTGAGGCAAAATATTGAAAAAATGAACAAAAATCAACGAAAACAGGAATAAATTCATAAAAATTACATTTGAATTCAAAACAATACTCAAAATAGCTAAAAATATTCAAAATAGTGCTAAACATCTATGAAAAAATTTTGAACAAAGTCTATGTATACAAAATAGTCATTTTTGGGGTAGAAAAGCGAAAATTTTGACAAAATCCGAGGAAAACAGGAATAATTTTTTTAAAAATTTACTGGTCATAATTCCTTGAAATGTTTTGATGTAAATTATTACATATGATTCTCAGGTAGCTGCAAGAAAAAAAGAAAATTTTTATTTCAATAAAAAAATAGTCTTTTGAGGGGGAGAAAAACTCGTTATTTGACCTAAAAATAAGCTGAAACTAATTGAAATAGGCTTCTTCAGCAAAATACTGGCCCTATTTGGCAAGGTCCTGTTACTGTTGCCAATGGAACCCTATTCAAAAGTAACTTAACATCTTTCCAATTGACAGCAGGTCATTTGAGACTTGTTTATAGCATCTGATCTCATAAATCTTGTATTAGGTAAGAAGGGGTCATTAAAAATGGATTAAAATAGCCTTCTTCGTTACATTACTGGGTATATTTGGTAAAGTCGTGTTACTTTTTGGCAATGGGACCCTATTGAAAACAATTTTATATCTTCCTAGTTAGAAAAGAACACCACTGGAGACTTGTTGGTTTTGTCTGGTCTCATAAAATCTTGTTCAAGAGAGAAAGGGGTCATTCTAAAAGGGTTGAGATATGCATCTTCAGCTAGATACTGAGCATTTGTAGTATAAATGTGTTACACCTGACGATGGCATTTTGTTTTAAAAGTCATTTTGCATCTTTCCGGTTAAAGGACAGGTTATTTGAGACTTGTTGGTAGTGTCTGGTCTCATAACAATCTTGTTTAAGATGAAAAGGGGTCGTTCAGAATGTGTTGAAATAGGCATTTTCAGCCAAATACTGGGCATATTTGGTATTAATAAAATACAAAACGGCAACAGAACCCAAATGAAATATGATACCATATCTTACTGGTTAATGGGCAGATTTTTGAGACTTGTTGGTAGTATTTTGTCTCATGAAAAAAAAATTATTATTGAGGAAAAGGGGTTGTTCAAAATTGGTTGAAATAGTCATCTCCAGCCAAATACTGGGCGTGTTTGGAACACTGAAATTCAACTGGCAAAAGTACCTTATTTTTAAGTGATTTTGTTATCTCTGTGGATAAAGGACAGGTCATTTGTGACTTATTTGCAGTGTCTGGTCTCATAAAAGTCTTGTTTAAGGGAGGAGGGGCTGTTCAGAATGGGTTGTATTAGGCTTCATTATCCCCAAACCGGGATTTTATGTAGAAGATGTCATAAAAGTGACAACAAAACCCTATCAAAAATGAATTTTATCCATATCTTGTTGTAAGGAATATCATTTTTTTTTGTTGGTAGTGTCTGGTTGTATGAAACACTGGTTTAAGGGCAAAGGGGGTCATTCAAAATGTATTAGAATCAGCATCTGCAATCGAATGCTGGGCATATATGGAATAAATGTCATACAAGTGTCAATGAAACCCTAGTGAAACGTGGTTTTGATACCTATATTGTTGAAGGCCAGGTCCTTTGTGACGTTTTGGTTGTGTTTTGCATAAAGAAACTCTTGTTAAAGGTGAAAGGGGTTATTCAAAATGTGTAAAAATAGGCATCCCCATCGAAATATTAGGTGCATTTCATTTAGATGAATTAAAGTTGGCAATGGAATCCTACTGAAAATAATAGTGATAACTATTTCGTTCAAGGGCAGTTTGTCTGAGATTTGTAGGTTGTGTCTGGTGTCATAAGAGTCTTGTTTAAGAGAAAATGGGGTGATCAGGTTTGAACTGAAATAGGCTTCTTCATCCAACAAGAGCTGTCAGCAGACAGCATAGCTCACCTGGATCTAAGGACTAAATGCCCCTTTGGCCTATCGGGGGAGGAAGGGGGCATTAAGATCATAATTGTCATAGGGGAGGGGGTGCTGCTGAATAAAACTTTGGACCCATATCTATCATCAAACCTAACATGAACCAAATCCATCATATGGTTTTGAAATTAAAGCTTTTAAAAAGCTTTAACATAAAACTCTAGCACAAAATTTGTCTGTGACCTTGAACTTTTGGCCATAGTCATAGGTGGGGGTATCTTTCTGTGAAGTTATATTAAAATCCATTGATAAATGTAGGCGCTAGAGCAATGATAAATTTTTTCTCAAAATAGCCACAATGACCTTGACCTTGAGCCCAACACCCTGAAAGTCGAACTTATTCTAGATATGTCATACACAACATCTGTATAAAGTTATATTAAAATCCATTGATAAATGTAGGCACTAGAGCGATGACAAAAGGTGAACATATGTACGTACCTACATACGTACTTACGTAAAAAAAACCCCTATATTCCCTCGCCACTTCGTGATGCGAGGGGATAATAAACTCTGGCCCTCTATCTGTCATCATGCAAAATATGAACCAAATCCGTCATTTGGTTTGGAAAATACGAGCTCTTTAAAAACATTAACGTAATACTTTATCTGTAAAATTTCAAAGTCTGTGAACTTGACCTTAAGATCATGGGCATGGGTTGGGGTATGGCTAAAGAAACTTTGGATCTATATCTATCATCATACCAAATATGAACCAAATCCATCATATGGTTTGGAAAATATGAGCTCTTAAAAAACTTTAACGTAAATGTGGGCGCCGACGCAGACACCGGGGGTAGTGCAATAGCTCTTCCTGGACTTCGTCCAGGCGAGCTAAAAACTGATCATATTTGGCATAGATGTCATACAACTGGCAATTGAACCCTAATGAAAATTGATATTGATAGATATCTGATTCAAGGAAAAGTCATTTGAGACTTAATGGGTGTGTTCCAATGCTAGTTGTTAGACCCTTGTTAAATATGACCAGTATTTGGCCGAAGATATCTGTTTCAACCCATTTTGAATGACCTCTTTTGTGCTAAATAAAAGTTTTCTGAGACCATTCACTATCAACAAGTTTCAAATGACCTGTGATTCAAAAAGACAGATATAAAAGTTTTTTGATAGGGTTAAATTGCCAGTTGTATTACATCTATACCAAATTATGTCCAGTATCTGGCTGAAGAGACCTATTTCAACACATTTGAATAACCTTTTTCTCCCCTTAAACAAATTTTTTTATGAGCTCAGACACCACCTACAAGTCTCAAATAACCTGCCCTTCAACAAAATAGGTATCAATATCACTTTAATTATGGTTTCATTGCCAGTTCTAAGATATCTATACTAAATACGTCCAACAGTTGCCTGAAAATGCTTATTTTTATAATTAGCAGATTTTGAATGACACTTTACCCCTTTAAACAGGAGTTCCTTACGACCATATAATACCAACTAGTCTCAAATAACATTCAGCATAGGTTTCAAACTTACTAATAAAGTTCCATTGGAAATAGTTTGATATCTACACCAACTATGCCAAGTATTTGGATGGAGAAGACTATTTTAACCCTGTTTTAACGACCCCTTTTCCCGTTCAGCGAGACCTTTTTATGGCATCATACCATGCCGGTAAGTCTCAAATGACTTACTCTTTAACCAGATAGGTTTCCTCTTTAACCAGATAGGTTTCAATATCACTTTCAACTGGGTTCATTGCCAACTGTAATTCATCATCACAAAATATGTCCAGTATTTGGCTGCAGATGCATATGTCAACAAATTTGAACGGCCCCTTTTCCTCTAAATTACGCCTATTATGGGATCAGACATTACCAGAAAGTCTCAAATAACCTGCCCATTAACCAGTTAGATATGGTATCATTTTTCTATTGGGTTTTGTTGCCATCTTGTATTTTATCAATACCATATATGCCCAGTATTTGGCTGAAAATGCCTATTTCAACCCATTCTGAACGACCCTTTTTCATCTTAGACAAGACTGTTATGAGACCAGACACTAGCAGCAGGTCTCAGATGACCTGTTTTTAACCAGAAAGATGCAGAATGACTTTTTAAAAAAAGATTCCATTGTCAGGTGTAATACATTTATACAACAAACGCTCAGTATCTAGCTGAAGATGCATATCTCAACCCTTTTAGAATGGCCCCTTTCTCACTTAAACAAGGTTTCATGAGACCAGACAAAACCAACTAGTCGTTAGTGGTGTCCTTTTCTAACTAGGAAGATATAAAATTGTTTTTATAGGGTCCCATTGCCAAAAGTAACATTTTAACAAATATACCCAGCAATGCAACAAAGAAGGCTATTTTAACCCATTTTTAACGACCCCTTCTTCCTTAATACTAGATTTTATGAAATCAGATACTATAAACAAGTCTCAAATGACCTGCTGTCAATTGGAAAGATGTTAAATTACTTTTCAATAGGGTTCCATTGGCAACAGTAACAGGACCTTGCCAAATAGGGCCAGTATTTTGCTGAAGAAGCCTATTTCAATTAGTTTCAGCTTATTTTTAGGTCAAATAACAAGTTTTTCTCCCCCTCAAAAGACTATTTTTTATTGAAATAAAAATTTTCTTTTTTTCTTGCAGCTACCTTAGAATCATATGTAACAATTTACATCAAAACATTTCAAGGAATCATGACCAGTAAATTTTTAAAAAAATATTCCCGTTTTACCCGGATTTTGTCAAAATTTTCACTTTTCTACCCCAAAAATGTGTATTTTGTATACACAGACTTTGTTCAAAATTTTTTCATAGGTGTTTAACACTATTATGAATATTTTTAGCTATTTAGATTATTGTTTTGAATTCAAATGTAATTTTTATGAATTTATTCCTGTTTTTGTTGATTTTTGTTCATTTTTTCAATATTTTGCCTCAAAAATCACATTTCGCCTGCAAATTTTTTTTGAGGACTTTTTTTCTGTAATTAAGTACATCGCACACTTTTTAAAAATGTCCATAACTTTTGTGAAGGAATTTGTTTTACCTCTAACCCTATTTAGCCTAGACTATGTCTGTATGAACCCTGCTAGAGGTCACATTTTTCAAGCAATCATTATGAATCTTGCTCAAAATGTTCGTCTTGATGATTTCTAGGTCAAGTTCGAAACTGGGCTACTTGTGTTCAAAACCTAGGTCGCTGGGCCAAATCAAAGGAAAATTTTGTTTACACTCTAGCGGTCAAATTTTAACTTCATAATACATTAACCTATAGATAATGTGCTATTCTCTTCTGTTTTCACACCTTCCACAGAAAAAACGACCTTTCAGTCGTTAATTAAAGTCTTAAACCAGAAGGACCCTTAGGCAGTTACCTGTGTGACGTAACTCTTCCCGCTCAATTGACCACGTGTCAGTTTCTTTTCTGTGGACAAAGAAATTCAACAAGGATTATTTACCTGTGATAGAAATTTGGATTATTTCTTTCCTCACGGATAAATTTCTGTATTCTTGTGTTTCTTTTGTTTATTTATCACTCCTTTCACTTTCTGTGTTATTATTTAAAATTTTCAATTTTCGATTTCATGTATTTTTTGACTGGTCTTTTTCCACATGCATTTTCGCGACTCTCGCTATTCGGCACAACACTCGTGCGCGATCGGTTCGATAGTCGTGTTTATATATGCAGAATATTTTTGTTCTTTTCGTTCCAGGTTATTCAGCAATTACTATATGTTTTTCCTGGACTTTTATTTGCAGAGATCTTAAGTTGGCTAAAGATTCTCATGGTGGAGAAGCTGATTGTAAAGAACTTGTCAACCCTTGATGGGTTATAAGACAATTCTTTACTGATGGGAGCCCCACCCCATATGGCTATACTGCCGGGGTAAGACCCATCAAGGTGGCATCTTTGGGTACTTAGTATCCGATAAAGTCTAAGTCCACCAGTCACCAGTCATCCAGTCACCAGTCACCAGTCAACCAGGCACCAGTCAATCAGCTTCAGTCACCAGTCCACCAGGTGCCAGTCAACCAGGCACCAGTCACCAGTCATCCAGGTGCCAGTCAACCAGGCACCAGGCACCAGTCAACCAGTCACCAGTCAACCAATCACCAGTCACCGATCAACCAGGCACCAGTCAACTAGTCAGGGTGGCCACACACTCTGGAAAACAGGGAAAACAGGGAAAATGGTGAAAAAAATCCCTGCAGGGAAAAATCAGGGAATTTGAAATTTTGCTGAAAATCAGGGAAAAATCAGGGAATTTCAAAAAATCTTATCTTTGTAAGGTTAAAATATTTAAATTTTATAGCTGTTCAGATGTGGCTACTGGTGGTTTCTTTCTGCCATATGCTTAAAATACCTGCAGATCTAATCTTTCTTAAAGGTGGAGTACTTGTTAGGTGGAGTACTTGTTTGCTGTATATTCTGTTTTTTCTTTTTCTCATTCCGAAGTGGACATTTTATTACAAACCCAATGTCTGTCATTAAATTTTGATGCAAAAATATACATCAGTGCAGTTAGAAGCCAAAACCTGTTTATCCATTCCTTGAACACCTGACTAGGTAATTGCAAACAAGCAATTTTTAAGAATGGCCTTAGACAGTCTACCATGTAATCAAAAAAAAAAAGAACAAAAAAACCCTACTGTTTTAATAAATTGGAGGTGAAGGTGTGGCCACAAGGGGAGGTTGGAGGCCATATATTTTACCAGTTTTTATTTTGACTACCATGAAAGTAAATTAGCACATGTACATCATATTTTAGATAAATTTTCATTTAATTAAGAATATTGTGACAGCATTGTGTATAAACATGTCACTTGACAGCATTTGAATCAGTATATGACTCCTAAAAGTAGGGGCCATTGCGATATTATTAAGGTTTTTAGTCAGGGAAAATCAAATCAAATCAGGGAAAAATCAGGGAAAAATCAGGGAATTTGATTGCTAAAAATGTGTGGCCACCCTGACTAGTCTCCAGTCAATAATTTAATTATTTTCTGGAAAGACTTAGTTTTTGACATATTTCACCGGACAAAATAGTCACGTATACTAACTTCCGGTCATTATGTCTAATTATTAAAAATTTTTTCACTGGGCAAAGTATCAGTAATATTTCTGATACTTATACCCGGTCATATTATTATATTATTTCTGATTTTTCACCAGGCAAACTTTTACAGAAAGTGTCTGGTCAATTTTTGCCTAATAATTAATTATCTTCGGGAAAAAGTTTCGAATACTTGTGCCCGCTCAGTTTTCATATATAATCTCCCTTTTTCATCGGACTAGAGTTACGAATACTACTATCCGATCAATTTGTCAAATTACTTGTAACTTTACCGGGCAACAGTTACGAATACTAGTGTCCGGTCATTATGTCGGGTAACTAGTGTCAAAATAATGATCACTAATTCCCGAACAATCTATTATCGTTCATAGAGCTCCATTCACGTTTAAGTCAATGGATATAGGTTATTAAGTGAAATACATAATAACTTTTCATACATAAAATTCTGTACAGTCTTTCCCGAATCAGACTAGAATCTTTAATATTCCATTGACTTATTATAGGTGTGTAATTCCATTAATATTTTAAATTAACTTATGTTTTACCTTTTTTATCCGCTAGAAAGAGTTAAACTTCCAACTATAACAAAATTTTTACCAGGCAGCAGTTCGTAGACTAGTGCCAGGTCATTCAAATTATGTTTTATCTCTTTCATTCGCTAGAAAGCAGTTAAATTCCGGCTCTAACTAAAATTTCATCGGGAGGCACTTCGTAGAGTAGTGCCAGGTCATTCTAACGAAATTCCACCGGGCAGTAGTTTCGTAGACTTTGTGTCGGATTACTAGTGTCCGAGTAGTAGTCACTAGTACTCGGTCAACATATATTTATTTATTAACCACTATAGACATGTATAGTCTTGGATTATAGGTTATTGAATGACAGCGATGGGTTCTAATACCTAGTAGCCACTTATATTGTTGAATTCTGTCCAGTCACTTTTGAACTTGACTTAAATTCTATATATATATGTATTATTGAAAATGAATTAAGAATTATCGGTTACGATCAAATTCGCAATTCATTCACAAAGTGTAGAAGATACTTCCAGCTATAATTATATCTCTTTTATTCGCTACAAAGAGATTAACTTCTTACATAGTCACCTTATTCGGCTCTAGGGCAAAGGTGAACTATAAAACTATCGTTATTTATAAGAAGAAAAATATACACGAAATCTAAAAATTTTCTTCTTTCCTCCCCTGTTTTTTCTTCTACATGCTCCGATATGTAATCAGCATGTAATCTAAGGAGTAAATTGACAAGAAAGTAGCAATCGATCTTTTCTACTTTCTATTAATTTTTCATTCTTAAGGTATCGGAAATTTACACCAACCAGATAAATAAATTAACAGTTTATTTATTTTTCGCTACCTCTCTAGATTACTACGATTTAAAATTCTAGTTGAGGTACATATTTTCCTTTTGCTTTTTCTACATGGAAAATAGTTGATCCGATAAACTATTATTCTATTTTATACTATCTTTTGATTAATTATATAAGAGTATAGGTCAGTCGTGCTCTGTCTAAACTCTGCTATAAAATAATAAATATGAAAAAAATCTTATATTTAGGCATAGATATAATTCGATACGTTCTTTACTTTGCCTGTTTTATTTTTTCTTCTGGATCATTTAAGACTACGATAGCAATATACCAGATATTTTTTGCCTCAGTAAGAATCTATTTCGCCGAAGATTCTTCATATTTGAATAATAATTTTATTATGATTATAATTTCTAGACCCAATTAATCCTCGTATATTATAGGTCTACTTTATCTTATTGAGGAATAGTTTTGCTTCGACTATCTCTATACCTCTAATATTTTATTTATAACTAGAGTCCATGTCAATCAAAATTTTCTTGCACTTTGGTATTGACAATGGATACATATTTAGTAAAGGCATTAATTATTCAGTACGTGACAGATTATTATTGCCTAAATTAGATATTATATACAATACTTTCCTTTTGATATTTTTTTTATTGACTTTGTAACTATTCAGAAACTGCCAAAGTCAATCATTTCCTTCCTCTAAACTTACCGAAGCTCTAGATTATGTTGATATATATTTTTGATATATGCTTAGAGGTTAATTAACGAGAGTTTACCTCATAATAGCAGATATTATTATATTTATATTAATCAATCTATAGTCTAGGCTTAGACAAAAGGGTAAACATCCTTAATTACGAGCCGGTAAAGAATTAAGACACACTTAATTATCTCTTTACCCCTTCTTTATGTTTACATTCGTTAAAGGGATCATAGTAATTCTCGCTAAGAGTTCAAGTTCAGTTTGCGAATAATCCAAAGATTAATATATTGATTTCCAGTCCGCATCAAAAATGGTCTATATATATAGATAAATATCTTTTCCGAAACTGGATATTTATTTATTTTTCCATACAATAAGTCATTTCAAGATGTTTCGATGATTTTGAAATGCACTGCTTCAATTTATAATATAAAATATGTTTATATTAACTTCACAACTTAGTAAGTGCTGCACCTACGTTCCTGGTCAGATCTTACTTTTGTGATACGTTTTTGAACATACTGAAAGTTTTCTCAGATTATACATTCGGTAAATAAACTTTCGAGTAGTATTTATGCTTTTAAACATTCAGATTATTTGATAATTGTTGGAGATAATATATTATACCGATATTTATATATCTATCTTCATTATTTATCTTTCTCATCTTACTTTTAAATTAGATTGACCTTCTCGCTACGTTCCAGGTTTAAATCTAGCTAACATTGTGGACCAGTCACTTTTTTATTTCCTAAACAATATTTTAACATTTTTCTCAGTATTCAGAGCATAACGACTTCATGAATACTTGGAAATAATTTAATTCTACGCTTGTTAAACTAAGCCTAAAACAAGCCCTAGTTTTTTAGAATGGATATTATCCTTCGATTCAGTTCATGGAGATACATCCTTTTAGATCCCATTATCTCTATTTCAGTCATACAAAATTCTAATGACTAAGTACTCTTTTTCTACGTACGAATACAGAATATCAAGTCACTGTTGCTGCATATTGGTTAAAGATTAAACAAATTTTATCTTAAACCTATATGAGGTTAAATTAATTATTATCTCTTTCATATACATGTTTTTACCCTTCCGTCAGGGATCGTGGTAATAATATTATTACTCCCTATGGTTTACGCATAGATCTCGAGAGTATATATATATATTTTCTTCCTGAATTCATTTGCGAGTACGTAATTTGATATTTCAGGAATTACCAATTATGCAGACATAGATTTTATTCTATTAATATTCAATTCTAAAAATTTGATTGAATATTTATCTATAAAATTTCTGGGCAGTAATTTTATAGAGAGTTATATGTTTAATAATTCCTTGCTTAATAAATAGTTACGCTTAACCTTTTATTTATAGCAGGAATTTTGTTCCGTAGTATAATTTTAATTTAGTATTCATATATTTCTTACTATTCTTAAATATGCGTATAGAATAGTAATACTATCTCTTAACTTATAAATTAAGTGTTTTTTGAGATTATTAATCAGTATTATTGTATAATCTATCTTCAGAGATTATCACACTATTACTTTTTCTCTGAGTCCTTCTCTTTTTATGAACATTTTGATTCGTATCAAAGTGGATTTTTTAACATTTCTTGATTTCCATGATTATTTACTCAGGAGTACTTTTCATGGCAATCTTCTGGTATAGAAAGATTCTATCCAGCTTATTTATTATTGCTTAATCTTATCAATACGGTAAGATTTAGCCAAACTATGACCGTCTTACAGTTTGCTGCGATCAACCTTATTCTTATCTCTCTTATTCTCTGTCAAACTCTTAAGTTATGATGTTGACAGTTTATTCTTTATTATTTTGTCAGGACATCAAACGCTTTTATATGTCTATGACAAAACTAATTATCAATGGTTTAGTTTGTTTTTTCTTCCCAGCAGTTATATGCAAACTCTGTATTATTTTATTGCTTGACTAAAAATTCGTAATACAATTAGTCTAGCAATAGTTTTAACCATTATGTTTGTCTATACCTTTTTCTTCTGATGGATAACTTAGTTATAGTTAAGTAAACGCCATCTACTTTTATTATCTCCCCTTCTTTAATTTGATCAAAGGGAAATAATTACACATTATGGTTATTTTAAGTCTGTGTCTGTTCATCGGAAACTATCCTGTCGCTCCAATTAACAGAATCTAATTAGTTTATAATTCTAATAGCTTAGACTATTACAATTACATAGCTTCACATATCTAGAATTTTATCCAAAATATCTACATATGTCAGTTATCTATAGGAAACTCCACCGAGTAGACTTTTCCTTATTTATTCAAGACCCTACATAGACTACTTACAGTGTATGGTCTTGGCTTTTTGTTTTACAAATTTTGTTTTGAAAATATTTCTATATTCCTAGCTTACTTTGCGATGGAATATTTATGTTATGTCTCAATGACTCCTTTTTCTTTTTGAAGCCAATTGTTGTTTCCCAAAAAGAAAAAAAAGTGTGGGGAGGGGGGGTGGGGGGGGGCCAATGTTACGTCTCTGAGACTTAAGAACTGGCTTCCTCTAGAGTCTACTATTATATATAAGGTTGTTAGATCATAACACCTTAAAGATATGCTTTTGTGAATCTAGATCATTCTTTCTATTAAATATAGAATTAGAATGTATCTGATTCCTTTGAGTTTCCTGAGTCTTAACCAGAAGTGGTGAGATATTATTGGTGTTAGAATTAGGAGAGCACCTCCCTCCTATTCTGCAAATTCTAGCACATTATCTATAGGTTAATGTATTATGAAGTTAAAATGAAGTTTTTTTAAAAGTAAAACATATTTAAACGAGTAATACTTAACCTATAGATAATCAATTATCTCCCTCCGCCCACCCTCGCTTATCTCTCCTAATTGTGTCTATTGTTTTACACATAAAAGAAACTGACACGTGATCAATTGAGCGGGAAGAGTTACGTCACACAGGTAACTGCCTAAGGGACCTTCTGGTTTAAGACTTTAATTAACGACTGAAAGGTCGTTTTTTTCTGTGGAAGGTGTGAAAACAGAAGAGAATAGCACATTATCTATAGGTTAAGTATTACTCATTAAAATATGTTTTACTTTTAAAAAAACTTCATTTTTGAAGCAATCATCATGAATCTTGCTCAAAATGTTTGTCTTGATGGGTTCTAGGTCAAGTTCGAAGCTGGATCACTTGGGGTTAGAAACTAGGTCACCTGGCCAAATCAAAAGAAGACCTTATTAACCATTTAGAGGTCACAATTTTGAATCAGTCATCATGAATCTTGCTCAAAATGTTTGTCTTGATGATTTCTAGGTCAAGTTCGAAACTGGGTCACTTGGGGTCAAAAACTAGATCACCTGGCCAAATCAATTGAAAACCTTGATAACACTATAGTGGTCACATTTTAACTGCACAATACATTAACCTATAGATAATGTGCTATTCTATTCTGTATTTCACACCTTCCACAGGAAAAACGACAGTTCAGTCGTCATAAGGAGTCTTAATCCAGAAGGTCCCTTAGGCAGTTACCTGTGACGTTACTTTTTCCCGATTAAATGATCACGTGTCAGTTTCTTTTCTGTCGACAAGAAAGTAAACAAAGGATTTGTTTATCGGTGAAGGAAATCAGTGTTTTATTTCTTTTTCCCCCGGTTAACTTTCTTAATCCTTCTCTTTCTTGTATTCCTTTCTTATACCTTTCACGAAAAACCTTATTGCTTTCTCTTTATCGATTTTAGATTTCTTATATTGTTGATTGTCAGATTGCGTCATACGTTTTGGCGACTCTCGTATTTATCGGCACAATGTTCGTGTTCGGTTCGGAAGTCGTGCATTATATCTCAAGTATTTTAACTTTTTCTTTCTGTTGCAGGTTATTTATTGATGCGATCTGTAATAACTGGACTATTATTAGTATCTTGCAGATAACTACGAGTTGGCTGAAGATTTCTATGGTGGAGAAGCTGATTAGTAAAGAACTGGTCAACCCTTTTGGGTTAAACGACAATTCTTTACTGATGGGACACCACCCCACAGGGCTATACTGCCAGGGGTAGGACCCATCTGGGTGGCGTCTTTATGAGTGCTATAAATATTCAATAAAGTCTAAGTCCACCAGGCACCAGTCACCAGTCATTCTTCATCAGCTTCACCAGGCACCAGTCACTGGTCATCCAGGCACCGGGTAAAATCACCGGTCATATAATGACCAGTCACCGGTCAACCAGTCACCATCATCCAGGTACTGGATAAAATCACTGGTCATCTATCACCAGTCACTGGTCAACCAGTTTCCAGTCACCGGTCTACCAGTCACCAGTCAACCAGGCACCAGTCAACTATTCACCAGTCAATAATTCACCAGTCAACTATTCGCCAGTCACCGGTTAACCAGTCACCAGTCAAGCAGGCACCAGTCAACTATTCACCAGTCAACTATTCACCGGATACCAGTCACCAGGTACCAGTCACCGGGTACCAGTCACCGGTCATTATTTCGGATTACTAGTGACTGGATAACAGTCACTAGTCTCCGGACAATCTATGTTTGCTCACAGAGCATCATCATAGACCAATCAAATCAGTGGGTACATAGAATGACAGCATTGGGTTCGAATACCTGTTAACCATCTATATAATGGAATTCTGTCCAGTCAGTAACGGATTTGGCTCAGAATTCTATATATATATATATATTAATTGTAAATGAATCAGATTTATCAGTTATGAACAAATTTCTGAATTCAGTAATCAATAATATAAAGAGTTTTAATGCTGTCAATATTTAGTATTGTTGTTGAACATTGGACAATAGTTTAAAATATAAATATGTTTCTTTTTAATACGTTTGAAAGAGATCAACGCTTTAAGGATCCTCACCTCATTCGGCCTCAATGCAAGGGGTGAGCTCCATAATTTTATCTTATATGAAGAAGGAAACTATAGTCGGAACTTAATTATTTCTTCTTCTTCCTCAGTCTCTCCTTGCTCTCGGTATGCAACAGCATAGAGATTAAGAAGTCAGTACAGGTATAAGAAAGAAGCATTCAATCCTCTCTTCTTTTCATTAATATTATTACCATAAAAGGTATCATAGATCTAAATGAATTAGATAACTGATCCTTCAATAATCAAGAATTAAATTATTACCATTGCGCTAATTTCCTTATATTTTTCCTATATAATAGATAGAAATAATTCCAACTATATCCAGTTTTACATGGGATAGTTTTGGTTAAACATACCAGTTGTTTTAACTTGTCTTGATGTATTATTTGAATAAGAGTTAATAAATCAATCATCCTCTCTAGATTACACAACGATTAGTATAGAAGTCTAGTAGAGGTACATATTCTATTTCATAGAATATGGGAAATAGCCGGTAAATTATGCTATAAGTCCCATATTAAATTTATGTTTTGATAATTTTTAATATCAGTTTAAAGAGTTTAGTCAGTTGTGTCCTGTCCAGACTCTGGAATAAATTAAATAGTTAATTATATATTAAGGCATATTTTTATTCGATATGTCCTTTTAGTTTGCCTTACTTAAATTCTGGATCATTTTAGTTTACGGGAGAAATGTTCCAGGTAATTCAGTTCTCAGATTAAGAATTTATTTCAATGAAGACTACTTCTTCTGAGAATAAATAATTAACTCATTGGTTATGGTAACCATAGAAAACCATACAGCTGATAAACATTCAGACCTAATCTACATATAGTATAGTATATTATTTATAATCCTAAGTCTAATATAAAGCAAATTTCTTGAGGAATATTATGTTACGATTAGCTCTACTTCCTCTATTATTTACACCTATAACAAGAGTCCATGTCAATTAGATCTTGTTCAGACTCTTGGAGTAGGTAAATAATCAGTAAAGGCATTAATAGATTCAGTATGTTATTATTATTATTACCTTAATCTATAAAATTACTTCAAGAAGTTGCAAATCAAATTCAGAAATATACAGTTTGACTTCTTATGAAATATTTGGCCATGGGACCGTTTGGAAACCTTTACAGCCAATAATTATATTAGATCTAAACAGATCGACTGTATAGATCTATATATATATTCCTTAAAGTATATTACAAAGGAAATTTTCTAAGCGGGGAATTAATGTAACTACCGTAGTAGTTTACCTCCTCTGAACAGCAATGGCAATTATGATTTAAAGCAATTATTCCATTGTCTACCTTTGTACGTCAGTGATTAGGACAATCTGAAAAAGTTAAAATATGAAACGGTGACAAAATAAATTTTTTACATTATTCTATAATATGTTAGGACCAATAAAATTCCTTCCCCATCTATGGTCCGCTCCGTTAATAGGAACCAGTGGTTCTTTTCATCATAAAGAATACAAAGTTAAGTTAACGAGTAATGAAAAGAATACAAATCTGGAAAATCTTGATCTCTCCCAGATATGTTATTCCATAAATATAACATTGTAATATCAGATGATGGATATTTATAATTGAATATAAAGACAGTTACTTCAAGATGAATCGATATCGTCATAAGACTGGACTGTCACAATAAATAATAATGGCTTTCTTATACAATTAAGCTTCATGTTTTAGGAAGTTCCGCACTTACGCTTTCTGTCAGATCTTCATAGTTTTTCGTTAAACTATTAGGAATGTACCTGAAGTTGTACAATTATATATATTGTAAATGGACTTGTCGTTAAGCATTGACATTTATAGGCCATTAAAAGATTACTTCATAATAATTGGAGATATTATATAAGATCCTATATATATATTATCTTCATATCATCATTAATTATGATAAGTTAAACTTGTTTTAATGGTTAGATTGACCTATTCAGGTTACTTTTTTAGGTTTTAAACCTTATTGACATATTCTTAAACAAGCAATTTCTCGGTCTTCAGTGCGTAACGACTATGTCTGATTACTCAGGAGTATTCATTTACTACTGCGCTTGTTAAGTCAAGCTCCAACACTCTTTCAGTTTATATAATGGATACTATCCTACGGTTCAGTTCAGGCAGAATACATCCATTAAGTTCCAATTACTGTCTTACTTCATCGATACAGTCATTGTCGATAAAGAACTCATTCTCTTATCTTCAAAACAGAGAATAATGAGTGTCTATCCTTTGCATCTGTTTGAAGATGAAATTACATCTGTCCTCAACCAATATGACATACAATTTTAATGAATAAGAATACTATACGATACATCTTCCACTCTTGGTTAAGAATCGTCCGTAACACAACTGTGACGTAATCACTCTCCCGATCTACACATAGATCTTGAGAGTATCTCTTTCCTTCCCGAAATCCAATACAAGCATAGAAAATCATGGTATTTCAGGAGGTGTCAATTATGAAGAAATTTCTTTTAGACTACTTATATGTTCAAGTGTAAATTATAATGGAGTGTTTATCTATATATAAAATCCTTGGAGTTATTTTATATCTAGTTTCCTTGGATAATCTTACAGTCGCAATGAATGATTTATCCATAGAATGGAACATCTAATAGATTATTAAAATATAAAATTGTTCCCTACTTGAATAAATTAGTTACATTTAACAATTTATTCATAACAAGAATATTCTATTATTATATATATATATATTTTGATGATTAAATAATCTATTCTCACTATTCCAGTTATATTCATGCAGAATAGTTAATTCTGTCTCTGAACCTATAGGTTTAGCGTTATCAGAGATAAAATCAGTATTATTTTGACTCGATATTTATACTTATCAGTCATACTATACATATATATATATTTTGATGATTAAATAATCTATTCTCACTATTCCAGTTATATTGATGCGGAATAGTTAATTCTGTCTCTGAACCTATAGGTTTAGCGTTATCAGAGATAAAATCAGTATTATTTTGACTCGATATTTATACTTTTCAGTCATACTATACGAGTTGAAGCTGCAAAATAACTCCCCTATTCTCGTTTAGTAGGGAAGCTTAAGGCATTTATGGACTAAGTATTTCCTATATTATACTATCTCATAGAGGGAAGTGGTATCGAAATTACTTCCTTTTCTATCATAATCTATTATTAATATACTCGGAATTTGAATAATAATAATATTCATAAGAATGTCTGACGTCTGATTACACCCTTATTCTGGGGTTCATGTCTGTTGGTCGGAACATTATGATTTGTCATTCATTTACAGATTTATGATATTGATTTATGGCTTGGGTACAATGACCACAGCCGGCCTCGGTGGCTCAGTTGGATGCACGTCCGACTGGAGACCAGGAGATTGATCATGAAATATTATCTACGGTCATTCTTTCCCTTCCGCTGATTCAAGAAGGGCAGTTGTCAGTTTCTGGCGAAAGAATGTGCACAATACTGGTTAACCGCTTAGAGGACTAAGCCTGCCCAGTAAACGTGTGGTTAGGTAAACTGACCGTGCTCAACATGACCCCATTGGGTTGACTGGGCCGTAAAACCTCAACACAAACAAAACCATGACCACAACTACTTGGAATTAGATCCAGGGTATGTTATAATTAGACCTGGTAATAGAAACGATTCTAGCCAGTTCTTTCTAATTGATTAGATCTCAATAGTATTGTAAGGCCTTAAGCTAAATTAGGAGGCTGTTTTACAGTAAGTTATGTTATCAGCCTTTTATTCTTAATTAGAATATTATGTCTGTCAAACTCTACATGATGATGTTAGCAGTCTTTCCCTTTTCTTATTATACCCCCCAAACTTTGTTTTAGGGGGGCGGGTGGGGGGGGAGGGGGGGTATACTGTTTTCACGTCAGTCTGTCCGCCCATGTGTCCATCCACGCTGGTTTTTTCCTAATATCATGAAAACGCAGTGATGGATATTCATCAATTTCTGCAGACACATTGATATCAATAAGATGTACCTACATACGAGAAAGTAAGGGCTAGGGCCAATTCTCTTGGAGTTATTGCACTTTGTAAAAAAAATTCTGAATGCAGAAAAAAGGCAGAAAAAAGTTTGTGTGCACACTATCTCTTTAATCAATGGCTGGAATTTGACCAAACTAGCACAGATACATCATCAGGATGAGGGGAAGAAGTGATTAGATTTTGGTGACCTTGACCTTATTTTCAAAGTCACTACATTATAAATACTCAAAAAGGAGCCTAAAGGATCCTTGTTGATGAAGTAAAAAGTTTGTGTGCACAATATCTCTTTAACCAATGGCTGGAATTTGACCGAACTAGCACAGATACATCATAAGGAAGGGGCAAAGAAGTGATTAGATTTTGGTGACCTTGACCTCATTTTCAAGGTCACTACACTATAAATACTCAAAAAAGTGAGCCTTGTTAATGCAGTAAAAACTTTGTGTGCACATTATCTCTTTAACCAATGGATGGAATTTAACCAAACTAGCACAGATACATCATCGGTATGTGGGAAAGAAGTGATTAAGATTTTGGTGACCTTGACCTTATTTTCCAGGTCACTACATTATAAATACTCAAAAAGGAGCCTAAAGGAGTCTTGTTAATGAAGTAAAAAGTTTGTGTGCACAATATCTCTAACAAATGGCTGGAATTTGACCGAACTAGCACAGATACATCATCAGGATGGGGGAAAGAAGTGATTAGATTTTGATGACCTTGACCTTATTTCAAGGTCACCACATAAATACTCAAAAAGGAACCTTGTTAATGAAGTAAAAAGTTTGTCTGCACAATATCTCTTTAACCAATGGCTGGAAATAAACCCAACTAGCACAGATACATCATAAGAATGGGGCAAAGAAGTGATTACATTTTGGTGACCTTGACCTTATTTTCAAGGTCTTTACACTATAAATACTCAAAAAAGCGAGCCTTGTTAATGCAGTAAAAAGTTTGTGTGCACATTATCTCTTTAACCAATGGCTGGAATTTGACAAAAACTAGCACAGATACATCATCAGGATGGGGGAAAGAAGTGATTAGAAGTGAGCCTTGTTAATGCAGTAAAAAGTTTGCATGCACACTATCTCTTTAACCAGTTGCTGGTTTTATTAGATTTTGGTGACCTTGACTTTATTTTCAAGGTCACGCTGGCAGTTTGAAACTTAAATTTTGTTAGAAAAAGGTTTTATGCAGTGGGTATCGAATAAGCGCTGCTTATTGACAATTTTCATTTTGTCAAGGATACGAAACATTTCCTAAATCTCCTGTGGCAAAAGCATTTTATTAAAATGACTTAGGTTGTCATTCTTCATCCCTAGAAGTAGACAATCACTGTCTAGTATCATCGTTAGGACTAAGATACATTAATACAATTAGCCTAGCAATAGATAAAATTATCAGTCATATATTTGATATCATTGATGAATAATCTGGGTATTCAGTAAGGATTAAACCTTTTACCCGAATTATTATTATCCCTTTTGAAATGAAAAAGTGAATAATTATAAAACCTTACGGTTAGTTAAGGATTATGGTCTGCTTATTGGAAACAGTCATATCGGTCCAATTAACCAGACTCTAATTAGATCATAATTATAATAGGTTAGACTATTTATTAATTAGATAATCTTTACATGTCTAGGATTTATTTGAAAATCTCGAGAAATGTAGGTTATCTATAGGAAGCTCATCAAAGAAGACATTTTCTTATTCAATAATGCGCCTCTAAAGATAGACAGCTTATTGTCTAGACAAGTTTGGTTTCAAACTTATTATCAAACAGTATTCTTGAGCTTGTTGTTCGACAAGTTTGGTTTCAAACTTATTATTAAACAGTATTCTTGAGGTTGCAGTTGAAGCTGTTGTTACCAAAAAAGAAAGGGGTGGGGGGGTTGGCGGGAAAGCAGTAATTAGGCCTCTGAGGCTTAAGAACTAGCAACCGCTAGAGTCTACTAGTAACGTGTAAGGTATTAACACCTTATAACACCTTAAAGATATGTTATTAGTGAATCTAGATCAGTCTTACTATTACATATAGAAATAGAATTTATCTGATTCCATAGAGTTCATTGTGTCTTAATCTAGAAGTATAGGGACTCTGTATATTATTTGTGTTAGAATAGGAGAGCTCTTCCTTCACCCCACCACCCGCCCCCCCACCCCCCCCAGCTCTTTTTTAGTTGTTTCTATTGTTTTATACATCAAAGAAACTGACACGTGATCATTTAAGCAGGAAAGAGTTACGTCACACAAGTAACTGCCTAAGGGACCTTCCGGATTAAGACTCCTTAAGACGACTGAACTGTCACTTTTTCAGTGGAAGGTGTGAAATATAGAATAGAATAGCACATTATCTATAGGTTAAGTATTGCTAGTTAAAATATGTTTTACTTTTAAAAACTTCAGTTTTGAAGCAATTATCGTGAATCTTGCTCGAATTTTTTTCCTTCTTGATTTCTAGGTCAGGTTTGAAACTGGGTCACTTGGGGTCAAAAACTAGGTCATCGGGCCAAATCAAAGGAAGACCTTGTTAACACTCTGGAGGCCACATTTTTGAAGCAATCATAATGAATCTTGCTCAAAATGTTTGTCATGATGATTTCTAGGTCAAGTTTGAAATTGGGTTACTTGGGATAAAAAATTAGGTCACTGGGCCAAATCAGAGGAAAAACTTTGTTAACACTCCAGAGGTCATGTTTTTAGCTCATCTGAGCAAAGCTCAGGTTGAG
Source organism: Anodontia alba (assembly GCA_964016985.1). Lineage (NCBI taxonomy): Eukaryota > Metazoa > Mollusca > Bivalvia > Lucinida > Lucinidae > Anodontia > Anodontia alba. Next base: position 60,773,508 of record OZ024825.1, read on the forward strand.
CTATTGTGAACACCCTCTGTCCGTTGTCCGTCGCCCATCGTCCGTAGTCAACAATTAGTTTGTTACGAGGGTCCTGCAAAAAGTTTTGTCACTGGGTTCGGATTACTTCAGTGCTAAGTTTTATCAAACATATTTTTATTACAAACCTTCAAAGTATCCCCCCTTTACTGAAACACATTTTTGTAACCTTTTTACCCTGTTGCGAAAAGCAGATAAATAGTCTTCTTTTGGTATTTGTTGGAGACACTGATAAATAGCGCTGCCAAGAGAACTTCTAGACGTATACTTATTTCCAGAAAGCATTTTCTTAAGCCTTAGAAATAAAAAGAAGTAACAGGGACTCAGGTCAGGTGAATAAGGTGGATGGTTTAAAACTTTCACCTTTTCAGAAGCCAAAAAAGACTTAACAACCTCACACTTATAAGAGGAGGCGTTGTCATGTAAAAGGTGGACTCCTGACCATCCTTTGCTTGGTCATTTCTTATTGTAACAAGTAAATTGGTCAGTGTATATGACTGCATCTATTTCAGTTTGAAATAACTCGGTCAGTTGGAAAGCAATTTGCACAAAATAAACGGGTATCGTTAGCTATTCAACACACCATTCAAGTGCAGTGAAGCATTTTAAAATATACCTGGGATAAAACTTAGGAAGCCTGTTAGTGACAGAACTTTTTGCAGGACCCTCGTAACACTCTAGAGGTCACAGTTTTGATCCAATCTTGAAGAAACTTGCTCAAAATGTTTGCCTCTATGAAATCTAGGTCAAGTTCAAAACTGGGTCATTTTTTAAATTTTTTTTTTTTGTTTCCAGTAAACTCCACTTACGGGTTACATCCCCTGGGGCAGGGGAATGAAAGATTGCTAAAATGGTTGCCGTCCATTAACCAAGATGGCCGCCATGCCCACATATGGTAAAAACCTTTAAAAATCTTCTTCTCCAGAAACAAGGAGTCCTTATGGCTGAATCTTTGCATAAATCATCAGGGAAGGGAGGTCTACCAAAGTTGCTAAAATAATGGTCATTTGACCTTTCTACGGCGAGGTCAAGTTTGCCTTCCCTATGCATGTGTATGGGAAAAATGTTGAGAATTTCAAACAACTTCTCCTCTGGAGCCTCTGGGCTAGTGTTGCTCAAATTTTATTTGGAACCTCCCTGGGGCAAGTGAATGAAAGATTGCTAAAATAGTTGGCGTCCATTGACCAAGATGGCTGCCATTCCCATATATGGTAAAAACCTTTAAAAATCTACTTCTCCAGGACCGAGGATGCCTTGAGGCTGAATCTTTGCACAAATCATCAGGGACGGGAGGGCTACCAAAGTTGCTAAAATGATGATTGTATATTGACATTTGACCTTTTTAGGGCGAGGTCAAGTTTGCTTCTGTATGCATTTGTATGGGCCCCATACATTTGTATGGAAAAAATGTTGATAATTTCAGATGACTTCTCCTCTGAAGCCTCTGGGCCAGTGTTTCTCAAATTCATGTGGAGCCTCCTTGGGGCAGGAGAATGAAAGATTGCTAAAATGGGCGTGGTCCATTGATCAAAATGGCTGCTATGCCCATATATGGTAAAAACCTTTAAAAATCCTCTTCTCCAGACCAAATAAGCCCCTGGGCCCTAATCTTTGCACAAATTATGGGGCATATACTGCACAAAAACCACGCAGGTTTTTTTTGGGCACGTTTTTTTCTCCGTAACAGAAACAGATGAAACAATTAAAATATATAAGGAATACTCTAAAATGGACTGAAAAAGAATGAAACAAATGAAACAGACCAATAGCAGTTCTCACTGATGGTCTGTTTCATTCGTTTCATTTGTTACGAAACAGGATGAAACAGTTCAAACACCTTGGTCAGTGCTTGTTACGAAACAGGGTGTAACGTAATGTAACAATGAAACAGCTACTTTTTTTTATAAACCCATTTCTGTTTCGAAACAAATGAAACGAATAAGATATAGAGGAAAATCTCTGAAACAGGATGTAACAGACCAAACAATCTGAAATATGCTCGTTACGAAACAGAGTGAAACGAAATGAAACGATGAAACATACATCTTTTTTTTTTTTTATAAACCCATTTCTGTTTCGTAACAAATGAAACGAATAAGATATAGAGGAAAATCTCTGAAACAGGATGTAACAGACCAAAAGACTTGTTCAAAGCTCGTTACGAAACAGGGTGAAATGGAATGAAACGATGAAACATACATCTTCTTTTTTTATAAACCCATTTCTGTTTCGTAACAAATTAAACGATGAAGATATATAGGAAAAACTCTGAAACAGGATGTAACAGACCAAAAGACTTGTTCAAAGCGCGTTACGAAACAGGGTGAAACGAAATGTAACAATGAAACATCATCTGTTTTTTTTTTTTTTTATAAACCCATTTCTGTTTCGTAACAAATGAAACGATTAAGATATGTAGGAAAAACTCTGAAACAGGATGTAACAGACCAAAAGACTTGTTCAAAGCTCGTTACGAAACAGGGTGAAACGAAATGAAACGATGAAACATACATCTTTTTTTTTTATAAACCCATTTCTGTTTCGTAACAAATGAAACGATTAAGATATATAGGAAAAACTCTGAAACAGGATGTAACAGACCAAAAGACTTGTTCAAAGCTCGTTACGAAACAGGGTGAAACGAAATGAAACAATGAAACATCATCTTTTTTTTTTTTTATAAACCCATTTCTGTTTCGTAACAAATGAAACGATTAAGATATATAGGAAAAACTCTGAAACAGGATGTAACAGACCAAAAGACTTGTTCAAAGCTTGTTACGAAACAGGGTGAAACGAAATGTAACAATGAAACATCATTTTTTTTTTTTTAAACCCATTTCTGTTTCGTAACAAATGAAATGATTAAGATACATAGGAAAAACTCTGAAACAGGATGTAACAGACCAAAAGACTTGTTCAAAGCTCGTTACAAAACAGGGTGAAACGGAATGAAACGATGAAACATTCATCATTTTTTTTTTTATAAACCCATTTCTGTTTCGTAACAAATGAAACGATTAAGGTACATAGGAAAAACTCTGAAACAGGATGTAACAGACCAAACAATCTGAAATATGCTCGTTATGAAACAGAGTGAAACGAAATGAAACGATGAAACATACATCTTTTTTTTTTTATAAACCCATTTCTGTTTCGTAACAAATGAAACGATTAAGATATATAGGAAAAACTCTGAAACAGGATGTAACAGACCAAACAATCTGAAATATGCTCGTTACGAAACAGAGTGAAACGAAATGAAACGATGAAACATACATCTTTTTTTTTTATAAACCCATTTCTGTTTCGTAACAAATGAAACGAATAAGATATAGTGGAAAATCTCTGTAACAGTTTAGAACCTGACTTAGAAGTCATCAAGACAAACAGTTTGAGCAAGATTCATGAAGAATTCATAAAGAAATTGATCACTAGAGTATTAACAAGGTTTTCCTATGATTGGCCCTGTGACATAATTTTTGATTCCAAGTTGCCTAGTTTCAAACTTGACCTAGAAATCATCAAGACAACCATTTTGAGCAATATTCATGATGATTGCTTCAAAAATGTGACCGCTAGAATGTTAACAATATATTCCTTTGATTTTGCCTGGTGACCTAGTTTTTAACCCAAAGTGACCCATTTTCAAACTGAACCTAAAAATCATCAAGACAATGATATTATTTTGAGCATAATTCATGATGATTGCTTAGAAAATGTGACCTCTAGAGTGCTAACAAGGATATTCCTTAGTTTGTCCCAATGACCAAATTATTTGACCCCAAGTGGCCCATTTTCGTACTTGACCTAGAAATCATCAAGACAACTATTTGAGCAAGTTTCTTGTGACGGCTTCAAAAATGTGACCTTTGCTTTTACCTGGTGACCTAGTTTTTGACACCAAGTAGCCCAGTTTCAAAGTTGACCTAGAAATACTCAAGACAACCATGTTGAGCTCTATTTATGGTGATTGCTTCAAAATGTAACCGTGTTAACAAGGGTTTCCTTTGATTTGACCTGGTGACCTAGTTTCTGACCCCATGTGACCCAGGTTCGAACTAGACCTAGAAATCATCAAGATAAACCTTTTGAACAAGAACCATGATGATTGCTTTAAAAAAATGTGACCTATTGAGTGTTAACAAGTTTTTCCTTTGATCTGGCTTAGATGTCATAGAGGCAAACATTCTGAGCAAGTTTCATCAAGACGGGGTCAAAGCTGTGAACTCTACAGTGTTAACAAACTATTTGTTGGCGACGGACTACTGCAATGACAGGTGACAGACAAAGGGTGATCACAATAGCTCACCCTGAGCTTTTGCTCAGGTGAACTAAAAGGCATAGTAAAACTGTGTTCAGTAAGCACCCAAAAAGCTAAAAGTGTTTGCTTAAAACTGGTGCATACTGAATGCATTTAAATTTCCATTTTCATTTCAAACCTGTTGGGATAAGGATTAGTGGTCTTTAAAGACGGTTGACACTGTTGGCCTTTACGATAGGTTTGAAAATATATAAAAGAGTTTCATTTTTTTTTAGTGTGACAGATGAACAGCACACAGACTGTCACACTGACATACGGATACAAACCGTATGACAGAGATTAAAACAATATGCCCTGGAGTTACTTTTACATATTTATGTGAGAATTACTCATTATCCACTGGCCCCAGACTCCCCTCCTCAACTGGTCAAACTGGACATTAATTTTGAACGAGAATTTGGCCAAATGATATGTTGTGCCATCAAATATCATCACAGTAGCCTTTACAGCCCTTGGGAAACTAATATTAGAGCAAGTGCCCAGAGGGTCACAAATATCCCCAGCAGGCGCCATTTCTTAATTATAAAAATATTTTAAAGTTTACGACAGTGATATAGGGCAAGATATAGTTCACAATGTCAGTCTCTGAGTGACATTGATCTATCATCCCAAGTACAACTTTCCTGGAGTAAATAGTCTTCAAGACATGCAGCAAATTTACCAGATCATAGAATGTAAGTCTCTGACCTACATGTACATAATATGAGGTCACACTGATCCATTATACCAACTATGATCTTAATCCATTAAATAATCTAAGGATAGTATGCAACATCACAAGACCATGAAATATACGTCATACTGATTTATTTTATATTTACTTTGAGGTGAAGGTTTGGAAGACAATGTGTCATTTTATGAAAATATGACAATTCGGTATTAATTAGTGGGAGATACAAGACATGCCCATATATGGCAAAAAACACTTAAAAATCTTCTTCTCCAGAACCAAGAAAGCTTCAACTCTGAATCTTGTTACAGAGATTGGGGACTCAAGGTCAACCTAGGCTGAATATTGGTATATAGCATCAGGAACTCAAGATCTCTGCCACATCCAGACACCGGTCAAATTTACATCTCTATGCATTTGTATGGGAAAAATATTGAAAATTCAGTTTCTGAAAATGTATTAAAGACCAATGGCTGAAACTTACAATGTATAATCAAAGTAGCAAACACTTTCAGTTACAACAAAAATTTTGTCCACGGGGGTTATCTGCTCTTGCCCCTGGACTATAAACATGTATAAAATATAGTAATTTTTAAATGCCTTCTTCTCTGAAACAGCTCGACCAATTTTCACTAGATTTCACATTGGGCTTTCTGTCGAAGGGGTAATATCAGTTTGTTCAAACGGTTCTGCATCATTAAACAAGATGTCCACCATGTCTATATATGGTAAAAAAAACACGTAAAAATCTACTTCTCCAGAACCAAGAATGCTTCAAGGCTGAATCTTGGTATACAGCATCGGGGACTTAAGATCAACAAAGATGATTCAAATAATGCTTCTAGGTTGACCTTTGACCTTTCTTTTGCAAGGTCAAATTTGCATTCCCACTTTCTTGTATGGGGAAAATGTTGTAAAATTGTTTTCTGAAAATGTATTAAAAACCGCTGGCTGAAACTTACAATGTATGATCAAAGTCAGTAAACCCTTTTAGTTACAATCAAAATTTTGTCCTCCTGGGTTATCTGCCCTTGCCCCTTGGCTATATACATGTATAAAATTGTACCGGCACAGTGGCTCAGTGGTAGAGCGTCCGCTTTGTGACCGGGAGGTTGCAGGTTCGATCCCCGGCCGGGTCATACCAAAGACTTTAAAAATGGTACTAGTTGCTCTTTCGCTTGGCGCTCAGCATTAAGAAAGTAGAGCTAGAACTGGTCAGCTCAGTGTCAGTATAATGTGACTGGGTGGAATATCATGTCAAAGTGTCTGGGGCGTGATATTTCAGTGAGGCAGCACTCTAAAAGTGAGCATTGAGCTCCCTGCCACATCCAGACACCGTCGCGATATGACTGAAAAAGGTTGAAAGCGACGTTAAGCCCAAATCAAACAAACAAATGTATAAAATTGTGTAATCTTCAAACGCCTTCTTCACAGACTGAAACAGCTTGACCAATTTTTACCAGATTTCACTTTGGGCCTTCTGTCGAAGGCATATTATTAGCTCACCTGAGCACGAAGTGCTCATGGTGAGCTATTGTGATCAGTCAATGTCCGTCGTTCGTCGTGCGTCGTGCATCTTCCGTCGTGCGGCGTCAACAATTGCTTTAAAAGCCTAATCCTCCTGTACCCCTGGGCCAATTGACTTAATACTTGGTAGGAAGTATCAGGGTGCTTTGTAGATCAAAAATAGCTAAAATCGTTCCGATCGGAAATCCAAGATGGCCGCCATGGCCGCCATCTTGAAAATATATTTTTCGCTTCTTCTCCTGAACCGAAAGGCCAATTGACTCCAAACTTGCTAGGAACCATCAGGGTGACTTATAGATCAAAAATAGCTAAAATCGTGCCGATCGAAAATCCAAGATGGCCGCCATGGCCGCCATCTTGAAAATCTATTTTTCGCTTCTTCTCCTGAACCAAAAAGCCATTTGACTCCAAACTTGCTAGGACGCATCAGGGTGACTTGTAGATAAAAAAAGCTAAAATCGTGCTGATCGGAAATCCAAGATGGCCGCCATGGCCGCCATCTTGAAAATCTATTTTTCACTTCTTCTCCTGAACCGAAAGGCCAATTGACTTCAAACTTGCTAGGAAGCATCAGGGTGACTTGTAGATCAAAAGTAGCTAAAATTGTGCCGATCGGAAATCCAAGATGGCCGCCATAGCAGCCATCTTGAAAATCTATTTTTTGCTTCTTCTCCTGAACAGAAAGGCCAATTGACTCCAAACTTGCTAGGAAGCATCAGGATGACTTGTAGATCAAAAATAGCTAAAATCGTGCCGATCGGAAATCCAAGATGGCCGCCATGGTCGCCATCTTGAAAATCTATTTTTCGCTTCTTCTCCTAAACCCAAAAGCCTATTGACTCCAAACTTGGTAGGAGGCATTGGGGTGACTTATAGATCAAAAATAGCTAAAATCCTGCCTATTGGAAATCCAAGATGGCCGCCATGGCAGCCATCTTGAAAATCTATTTTTCGCTTCTTCTCCTGAACCGAAAGGCCAGTTGACTCCAAACTTGGTAGGAAGCATTTGGGTGACTTGTAGATCAAAAATAGCTAAAATCATGCCGATCGTAAAACCAGGATGGGCGCCATGGCAGCCATCTTGAAAATCTATTTTTCGCTTCTTCTCCTGAACCAAAAGGCCAGTTGACTCGAAACTTGGTAGGAAGCATTTGGGTGACTTGTAGATCAAAAATAGCTAAAATCATGCCGATCGTAAATCCAAGATGGCAGCCATGGCAGCTATCTTGAAAATCTATTTTTCGCTTCTTCTCCTAAACCCAAAAGTCACTTAACTCGAAACTTAGTAGGAAGCATCAGGGTGACTTGGTAGATCAAATATAGCTAAAATCGTTCTGATCAGAAATCCCAGATGGCCACCATGGTAGCCATCTTGAAAATCTATATTTGGCTTCTGCTCCTGCACGGAAAGGCCAATTGACTCCAAACTTCGTAGGAGACATTTGGGTGACTTGTAGATCAAAAAAAAAGCTAAAATTGTGCTAACCGGATATCCAAGATGGCCGCCATGGCAGCCATCTTGAAAATCTATTTTTCGCCTCTTCTCCTGAACGGAAAGGCCAGTTGACTTGAAACTTGGTAGGAAGCATTGGGGTGACTCGTAGATCAAAAATAGCTAAAATTGTGCCGATCGTAAATCCAAGCTGGCTGCCATTTAGAGTTTGTTCAAATGATCATGCTCAATTGACTGGCATGCCATATATCTTCTTCAAAATAAAGAACTGCTTAAATGATGATCTTTTCATTAGTTGTGATGACAGGATTGGAAAAATGTTGCATAACATCTGCGTATCTGCAGTAGCTATGTCACTCAGGTGAGCGACCCGTGGCCCGTGGGCCTCTTGTTAATTTATTCAAACTGCTCAGCATCATTAAACAAGATGGCTGTCATGCCCATATATGGTAAAAAGCACCTAAAAAACTTCTCACGAACCCAAGAAAGCTTCAAGGCTGAATCTTGGTATATAGCATCCCGGACTTAAGGTCCACTAAGTTTAGTCAAATGCTTATCCTAGGATGACCACGACTTCTATGGAAAGGTGAAATTTGCAGCCCCATACTCTTGTATGGGGAAAATGTGGCAATGCTAGAAGAAAGTTGTATGGCATCTGCAGATATGCAATGGCCCTTTTACTCAGGTGAGCGAATCGTGGCCCATGGGCCTCTTGTTAGCTCACCTGAGCACGAAGTGCTCATGGTGAGCTATTGTGGTCAGTCAATGTCCGTCGTCCTTCGTGCGTCGTCCGGCGTCAACAATTGCTTTAAAAGCCTACTCCTCCTACACCCCTGGGCCAATTGACTTGATACTTGGTAGGAAGCATCGGGTGACTTGTAGATCAAAAATAGCTAAAATCGTTCCGATCAGAAATCCAAGATGGCCACCATGGCCGCCATCTTGAAAATCTATTTTTCGCTTCTTCTCCTGAACCAAAAGGCTAATTGACTCCAAACTTGCTAGGAACCATCAGGGTGACTTGTAGATCAAAAATAGCTAAAATCGTGCCGATCGGAAATCCAAGATGGCCGCCATGGCCGCCATCTTGAAAATCTATTTTTCGCTTCTTCTCCTGAACCGAAAGGCCAGTTGACTCCAAACTTGCTAGGAAGCACCAGGGTGCTTTGTAGATCAAAAATAGCTAAAATTGTGCCGATCGGAAATCCAAGATGGCCGCCATGGCCGCCATCTTGAAAATCTATTTTTTGCTTCTTCTCCTGAACCGAAAGGCCAATTGACTCCAAACTTGCAAGGAAGCATCAGGATGACTTATAGATAAAAAAAAAAGGCTAAAATCGTGCCGATCGGAAATCCAAGATGGCCGCCATGGCCGCCATCTTGAAAATCTATTTTTCGCTTCTACTTCTAAACCCAAAAGCCAATTGACTCCAAACTTGATAGGAGGCATTGGGGTGACTTATAGATCAAAAATAGCTACAATCGTGCCTATCGGAAATCCAAGATGGCCGCCATGGCAGCCATCTTGAAAATCTATTTTTCGCTTCTTCTCCTGAACTGAAAGGCCAGTTGACTCCAAACTTGGTAGGAAGCATCAGGGTGACTTGTAGATCAAAAATAGCTAAAATCATGCCGATCGTAAAACCAGGATGGGCGCCATGGCAGCCATCTTGAAAATCTATTTTTCGCTTCTTCTCCTGAACCGAAAGGCCAGTTGACTCGAAACTTGGTAGGAAGCATTTGGGTGACTTGTAGATCAAAAATAGCTAAAATCATGCCGATCGTAAATCCAAGATGGCCGCCATGGCGGCTATCTTGAAAATCTATTTTTCGCTTCTTCTCCTAAACCCAAAAGTCACTTGACTCGAAACTTAGTAGGAAGCATCAGGGTGACTTGTAGATCAAATATAGCTAAAATCGTTCTGATCAGAAATCCCAGATGGCCACCATGGCCGCCATCTTGAAAATCTATATTTAGCTTCTTCTCCTACACCGAAAGGCCAATTGACTCCAAACTTCGTAGGAGACATTGGGGTGACTTGTAGATCAAAAATAGCTAAAATCGTGCCAATCGGATATCCAAGATGGCCGCCATGGCCGCCATCTTGAAAATCTATATTTAGCTTCTTCTCCTGAACTGAAAGGCCAGTTGACTCGAAACTTGGTAGGAAGCATTGGGGTGACTCGTAGATCAAAAATAGCTAAAATCGTGCCGATCGTAAAACCAAGCTGGCTGCCATTTAGAGTTTGTTCAAATGATCACGCTCAATTGACTGGCATGCCATATATCTTCTTCTTCAAAATAAAGAACTGCTTAAATGATGATCTTTTCATTAGTTGTGATGACAGGATTGGAAAAATGTTGCATAACATCTGCATATCTGCAGTGGCTATGTCACTCAGGTTAGCGACCCGTGGCCCGTGGGCCTCTTGTTGTTGATATTGGTTTCCATTCAATAACTTTTGCAGGGATGCATTGATTTAATTGGAAGTTTGCAGAAGGAAATATCATTGTAAAATACAGGTCAAATTCGATATTGGTAATCATCCTCAAAATTTTGGCCAAGTTATGGTCCTTTTTTGACCTAGTTTTGTTGTTGGGGTAAAATATAGGGTAAAGATATTATATCCCCTCAATAACTTTTGAAGGGATGCATTGATTTCATTCGAAGGTTGCAGAATGGTATATCATTATAGCATAGTGCTCGTTTGACTTTGGTAATCATCTGAAAAATTTTGGTCAAATTGTAGCCCTTTTTTGACATTGATTTTGTTGTTGGGGTAAGAAATTGGTTTACACTCAGTATCTTTTGAAGGGATGAAGTGATTTCATTCAGAGTTTGCATAAGGGATATCTTTGTGAAACAGAGGTCAATTTTGATATTGGCAATCACCTGCAAAATTATGGTTGAGATATGGCCTTTTCATTGATTCTCAGAATTCTAGTGAAAGATATGCATAGGAAACCTACTTAAGCCTCTGGGTGGCCTCTGGGCTCTGCCAGCTTCAGATCATGAGGTCCCTGTGTACCAGTGTAACAACAGTTTGGCAAGATACCCTAAGGTACAGGCAGCTTGCCGCCTTCCCCCACCCCACCACACCCCACCCCTCAGAGAAACCTGGCAAACTGAGTTCAAAATGATACATACATATATATATATATATATATATATATATATATATATATATATATATATATATATATATATATATATATATATATGTATATATATATATATATATATATATATATATATATATACATGTATATATATTTTTTTTATTTATTTATTTTTTTTTGAAACAGAACACTTTTATTTTCTATAGACCAGTTACAAATACCTTTCAGGATCTGGGTAATCATGAAAGTTTCTCCACTTCTTCCACTCTACCTATTTCATATTTGAAATGTGCACTACTCATTTATTCTCTCTAGTTTAACTGCACAGTACATTAACCTATAGATAATGTGCTATTCTCTTCTATTTTAACTGCACAATACATTAACCTATTGATAATGTGCTATTCTCTTCTATTTTCACACCTTCCACAGAAAAAACGACCTTTCAGTCGTCAATTAAAGTCTTAAACTAGAAGGTCCCTTAGGCAGTTACCTGTGTGACGTAACTCCTCCCGCTCAATTGGTCACGTGTCAGTTTCTTTTCTGTGGACAAAGAAAATCAACAAGGATTTTTTACCTGTGAAAGAAATTCGGATTATTTCTTTTCCTCACGGTTAAATTTCTGTATCCTTGTGTTTCTTTTGTTTCCTTATCACTCCTTTCACTATCTATGTTATTATTTGAAAATTTCGATTTTCGATTTCATGTAATTATTGACTGGCTTTTCTTGACATGCGTTTTCGCGACTCTCGCTATTCAGCACAACGCTCGTGTGCGGTTGGTTCAGAAGTCGTGTTTATATATCCAGAATATTAACTTGTTCTTTTCGTTCGAGGTCCTTCAGCGATATGATATACTATACCTGGACTTTTATTGGATTTCTTGCAGAGATATTTGAGTTGGCTGAAGATTTCCATGGTGGAGAAACTGATTGTAAAGAACTTGTCAACCCTTGATGAGTTATACGACAATTCTTTACTGATGGGAGCCCCACCCCATATGGCTATACTGCCGGGGTAAGACCCATCAAGGTGGCATCTTTGGTACTTAGTATCCGATAAAGTCTTAGTCCACCAGTCACCAGTCCACCAGTCAACCAGTCACCAGTCAACCAGGCACCAGTCAATCAGCTTCACCAGTCACCAGTCAACCAGGCACCGGTCAACCAGGCACCAGTCAACCAGTTACCGGTCAACCAGTCACCAGTCACTGGTCAACCAGGCACCAGTCAACCAGTCTCCAGTCAATAATTTATTATTCAATTATTTTCTGGAAAAACTTAGCTTTTTGACATTTTTCACCGGGCAAAATAGTCACGAATACTAGTTTCCGGTCATTATGTCAAATTATTAGTAAAATTCACCGGGCAAATAGCATCAAATACTTATGCCCAGCCATTTTATTATATTACTACTGATTTTCAGCGGGCAAGATTTACGAATACTAGTGTCCGGTCATTTTGCCTAATTATTAGTATTTTCAACGGGGAAAAAAGTTACGAATACTTGTGCTCGGTCACTTTTTGCATATAATTAGTGATTTTCATCGGACTAGAGTTATGAATACTGCTGTCCGATCAATTTGTCAAATTATTAATATTTTTTAACGGGCAAAAGGTTATGAGTACTCGTATCCGGTCATCATTATCGCATTTCTAGTAACTTTCACCGGGCAACAGTTACGAATACTAGTGTCCGGTCATTATGTTGGGTAACTAGTGTCAGAATAGTAGTTACTAATTCCCGAACAATCTTTCATTGCTTATAGAGCTTTATAGACAAGTCAAATCAATGGATATAGGTTATAAAATGAAATACCTAGTAACCACTTATATAATAGAATTCTGTACAGTCTTTCCCGAATCAGACTTAGAATTCTAAATAATTCATTGACTTATTATAGGAGTGTAATTCTATTAACATTTTAAATTAACTTATGTTTTCTCTCTTTCATTCGCTGGAAAGAGGTTGACTTCCAATTCTAGCGAAATTCACCGGGCAGTAGTTACGTAGACTAGTATCAGGTCATTATGTCAGATTACTAGTGACCGAGTAGTAGTCACTAGTCCTCGAACAACCTATTATTACTCATAGAGCACCATAGACATGTCTAACCTCGGGTTTCAGGTTATAGAATGACAGCGATGGGTTCGAATACCTAGCAGCCTCTTATATCGTAGAATTCTGTCCAGTCTTTTCTGAATTAGACTTAGAATTCCAGATATATATATATATATATATATATATATATATATATATATATATATATATATATATATATATATATATATATATATATATATATATATATAATTTATTCTTGGTAAATGAATTAAGAATTATCGGTTACGATCAAATTCGCAATTCATTGACTAAGTGTTGAAGATACTTCTATCTATATTTAAAATAACTTATCTCTCTCTTTATTCGCTAGAAAGAGATTAACTTCTTAGGTATTCACCTTATTCGGCTCCAAGGCAAAGGTGAATTCCATAAAATTATCGTTATTTCCAAAGAAGAAAAATATACACGGAATAATTTAGATAAGAAAATAGCAGTCGATCCTCTCTACTTTCTATTAATATTACATTCATAAGGTATCAGAAATCTAGACGAATTAGATAACTGAATTAAGAGTTGATTTATTTATCTACTACCTGTCTAGATTACAATGATTAGTATAGAACTCTAGTTGAGGTACATATTTATGCCCCCAACTTCGAAGAAGTTGGAGGGGCATATTGCTTCTGGGACGTTTGTGTGTGCGTGCGTCCGTCCGTCCGTGCGTCCGTCCATTACGCTTTTTGATGCATAGCATAACTTCTGAACCATGCATGCTAGGGTTTTGAAATTTCATATATGGATTCTTCATGAAAAAATAGCTGACCCGTATTTTTTTTCCCCATCAGGATTATGCCCCTTTCCTGAGTTATGGCCCTTTGAAAAAATATAGATGAAATCTTGTCAGCAAAATATCTCAAAAACTATTGAAGCTAGAGCCTTGAAATTTAAGGAATAGATTGGTAGCGATGAGTAGATGACCTGATTAACTTTTGAATAAATTCTTAAATTACTTCATGAGTTATGGCCCTTTATAACTTTGGGCATTTTTACAATTGCACAGCATAGCATAAGTTTTGAACTGTGCATGCTAGGGTTTTGAAATTTCATGTATGGATTCCTCATGAAAAAATAGCTGACACGTTTTTTTTTCTTATCAGGATTATGCCCCTTTCCTGAGTTATGGCCCTTTGAAAAAATATGGATGAATTCTTGTCAGCAAAATATCAGTCATTTTTTAATTAGACTTAAAATTCTATATATATACGAGGGATGTTCGAAATGAATTGCTTATTTCTATCTGGAGACTTCAAATTTCAAGTTAGCCCAAAAGTACTCATTTCATGCCCTCGAAGTACTCCCCGTGGCTAGAAATGCAAAGTTTCAGCCGATGTATCCACTTCTTGAAGGCGTCACGGTACGCTGATTTGGGCACAGTAATAAGGTACTGATGAATGGCAGATCCAAGTGCCTGTCGGGACTGGTATTTCCGCCCAGCAAGGAATGCTTTCAATTTCGGAAACAAAAAGAAATCACATGGGACAAGGTCTGGGGAATACGGGGGGTGAGGCAAAACAGTTACTTTTTCTTTCTTCAAAAACGCCGTAACTATTGCGGAGGTATGAGCTGGGGCATTGTCATGTAGAAGACGGACATGTTTAAAACCAGTGGCAGGGCGTCGTTTCTGATAATACTTTTTCAGTTTCTTCAGTACTACGTCTTTGTAGTACTTTCCGGTGATGCTTTTGCCCTTTTTCACTGACACTTTTATTGCGACTCCTTCACCAGAGAAGAAGATTGCATACAAAACCTTCTTTGTACTCAAAGAACGTTTGGCAATTATTGGGCGTTTGCTGTGTTTAGTGGCCCAGATCTTATTGCTAACCTTTCTGACGGGCTCAAAATAATGGACCCAGGTTTCATCACCTGTGACGACATTGGCAAACTGCTTTTTGTCATATTTTGGAAACATTTGAAGCAGCTTTTTGGCCACTTTAACCCGTTGCCTCTTTTGCTCGTCAGTCAACAGATGTGGCACCCATCTAGCAGAAATCTTTCTGACTTTCAAATGCTTCTTCAAAATAAGGTGAACCGTTGATAGTGATATGCCTACCTTTCGTGCAATATCACGAACTGTAAATCTGGCATCTCCTTCAATGATTTCCTTTATTTTGGAAACGATTTCTTTACGAGATGCAGATTTTGGCCTACCTGATTTCGGTGCATTTTTGATGGACTCTACACCAGACTCAAATTTCTTTTTCCACCGCCGAACTGTGTCATAAGACACACAAGAAGGTCCAAAAGCAGTAGAAATTTCAGTCATCAGCTTCTTCAAAGAACAACGAAGTTTTGAGCGAGCTTTGATGTAAGCCCGTATTTCATCTTTTTTGTCGATGTTTCTACAAACCAATTTTACTGCAGTGGTCAATGACTGTGTGAATTCAAATGGCAAATTTTATGTTTTACACATAGTCTAACATGTACATTTATATACCATTGTGTAGATATTGAATAGCCCTATACAGGTATGTATTGGTTTTTATCGTGCCCCACGTGGATATCGAGCTAGAGGACAATAAGCAATTCATTTCGAACATCCCTCGTATATTTATTCTTGAAAATGAATTAAGAATCATCGGTTACGATCAAATTCGCAATTTATTGAATAAGTGTAGAAGATACTTCCATCTATAATTAAATAATTTATATCTCTCTCTATTCGCTACAGAGAGATTAACTTCTTAGATATTCACCTTATTCGGCTTCAAGTCAAAGGTGAATTCTATAAAACTATCGTTATTTCTAAGAAGAAAAATATACACGAAATCTAAAAATTTTTCTTCTTTCCTCCCCTGTTTTTCTGCATGCTCCCGATATGTATCAGCATGTAATCTAAGGAATTAATTGACAAGAAAGTAGCAATCGATCCTCTCTACTTTCTATTAATATTACATTCATAAGGTATCGGAAATCTACACGAATTAGATACTGAATTAAGAGTTTATTTATTTATCTGCTACCTCTCTAGATTACAACGATTAAAAACTCTAGTTGAGATACATATTTCCTTTTGCCTTTGTACATGGATAATAGCTGATCCGTTAAGCTATGATTCTATATTATACTATCTATTGATTAATTATATAAGAGTCTAGGTCAGTCGTGCTCTGTCTAAACCCTGCTATAAAATAATAAATAAGAAGAAAATCTTATATTTAGGCATATATATAATTCGATACGTGTTTTACCTTGCCCTTTTTGTTTTTCTTCTGGATCATTTAAGACTACGATAGTAATATACCAGATAATTTTGTCTCAGTTAGAAACTTTACGCTGAAGATTCTTCATCTGGGAATAATAATTTTACTATGATTACCATTGGAAATTATTTAGGAAGGATTAAAACTTATAATCAACTAGACCTAATCTACGTATATTTTTTAGGTCTACATTATCTTCTTGAGTAATAGTTTGCTTCGACTAGCTCTGTACCTCTAATATTTCACTTATAACTAAAGTCCATGTCAATCAAAATTTTCTCGCACTTTTGGTATAGACAATGGAGACATATTAAGTAAAGGCATTAATTTATTCAGTACGTGACTGATTATTATTGCCTAAATTAAATATTATATACAATATTTTCCATTTCATTTTTATTGGCTTTGTAACTATTCAGAAACTACCAAAGTCAATAATTTCCTTCCTCTAAACTTTCTGAAGCCTTAGATTATATTTATATATATTTTTAAAAAATGCTTAGAGGTTAATTAACTATAGTTTACCTCATAATAGCAGATATTTTCATATTCATATTAATCATCCCTCTGTTCTACTCTGTATGTTCTAGGCTTAGACAAGAGGGAAAACATCCTTAATTATGAGTCGGTAAAGAATTAAGATACATTTCATTATCTCTTTGCCCCCTTTTTATGTTTACATTCGTTAAAGGGATCATAGTTCTTCTCGCTAAGAGTTCAAGTTCAGTTTGCGAGTAATGCAAAGATTAATATCTTGATTTCCATTTCGCATCAAAAATGGTCTGTATATATAGATAAATATCTTTTCCGAAACTGGATATTTATTCTTTCCACACGATAAGTCATTTCAAGACGTTTCGATGATTTTGAAATGCACTGTCTCAATGTAGAATTTGTTTATATATATAAAAAAAAGTAGTAAGTGCCGCACCTATGTTTCCGGTCAGATCTTACCTTTTGTGATACGTTTTTGAACATACTGAAAGTTTTCCGATTATACATTCTGTAAATAAACTTTCGAGTAGCATTTACGGTTTTAAACATTCAGATTATTTGATAATAGTTGGAGATGATATATCATACCGATATTTATATATCTATCTTCATTATTTATACTTCTCAACTTATTTTTAAGTTAGATTGACCTTCTCGCTACGTTCCAGGTCTAAATCTAACTAACATTATGGACCAGTCACTTTTTTGTTACAGATAAAATATTTCCTAAACAATATTTTAACAGTTTTTCTCAGTATTCGGAGTGTAACGATTTCATGAATACTTGGAAATAATTTCAATTCTACGCTTATTAAACTAAGCCTTAAACAAGCTCTACTTTTCTTTTTAATGGATATTATCCTTCGATTCAGTTCATGGAGATACATCCATTTAGATCCCATTATTTCTATTTCAATCATACAAAAATTCTAATGACTAAGAACTCATTTTCTACCTACGAATACAGAATAACGAGTCACCGTTGCTGTATATTGGTTAAAGATTTTAAACGAATTTTATCTTAAACCTATATGGCGTTAAATTAATAATTACCTGTATTATTTCATATTTATACATGTTTTTACCCTTGCGTCAGGGATCGTGGTAATAATATTTTTTATTACTCTCTATGGTTTCGCATAAATTTCTCTAAATAAGAATCTGGAGAGTATATATATATATTTTTCTTCCTGAATTCATTTACGAGTACGTAATTTGATATTTCAGGAATTAACAATTATGCAGAAATAGATTTTATACTATTAATATTCAATTCTAAAAATTTAATTGAATATTTATCTATAAAATCCCGGGCAGTAATTTTATAACAAGTTATATGTTTAATAATTTCTTGCTTAATAAATAGTTACGCTTAACCTTTTATTTATAGCAGGAATTTGTCCCCTAGTATAATTTTAATTTAGCATTTATATATCTCTTACTATTCTTAAATATGCGTATAGAATAGTAATACTATCTCTTAACTTATAAATTAAGTGTTTAGAGATTATTAATCAGTACTATTGTATAATCTTTCTTCAGAGATTATCACACTATTACAATTTTCTCGGAGTCCTTCTCTTTTTCTGAACATTTTGATTCGTCATTACAAAGTGGACTTTTTAACATTTTCTTGATTTCCATGATTATTTACTCAGGAGTACTTTTCATGGCAATCTTCTGGCATAGAAATATTCTATCCAGTTTATTTCTTATTGCTTAACCTTAGCAATACGGTAAGATTTAGCCAAAATATGACCGTCTTACAGTTAGCTGCGATCAGCTTTATTCTTATCTCTCTTATTGTCTGTCAAACTCTACGTTATGATGTTGGCAGTCTCTTCTTTATTATTTTGTACAGGACATAGTTAGCTGCGATCAGCCTTATTCTTATCTCTCTTATTGTCTGTCAACGTTATGATGTTGGCAGTCTCTTCTTTATTATTTGTCCAGGACATCAAACGCTTTTATATGTCCATGACAAAAGTATTTATCAATATTTAGGTTGCTTTTTCCTCCCAGCAGTATTACGCAACCTCTGTATTATCTTTTTGCTTGACTAAAAATTCGTAATACAATTAGTCTAGCAATAGTTTAACCATTATTTTTGTGTATACCTTTTTCTTCTGATGGATAACTGAGTTACAGTTAAGTTAACTCTATCTACTTTTTATTATCTCCCCTTCTTTAATTTGACCAAAGGGGAATAATTATACAACATCATGGTTATTTCAAGTCTATGTCTGTTTATCGGAAATGGTCCTATCGCTCCAATTAACAGACTCTAATTAGTTTATAATTCTAATAGCTTAGACTATTACAATTAGATAGCTTCACATATCTAGAATTTTATCCAAAATATCTACATATGTCAGTTATCTATAGGAAACTCCACCAAGTAGACATTTCCTTATTTAAATCAAGACCCTAGATAGACTACTTATGGTCTTGCCTTTTGTTTTACAAAATTTGTTTTGAAAATATTATCTCTATATTCCTAGCTTACATTGCAATGGAATATTTAGGTTATGTCTCAATGACTCCCTTTTCTTTTTGGAGCCAATTGTTGTTTCCCAAAAGGAAAAAGAGGGGGGTGGGGGGGAGGGATGGGGGGGGGGGGGCGTAGGAGGGGGGGGTGGCAATGTTAGGTCTCTGAGACTTAAGAACTGGCTTCCTCTAGAGTCTACTATTATATATAAGGTTGTTAGATCATAACACCTTAAAGGGCAAATAGAAAGAAATTTAAAATATTCCTGGTTTTCAGGGTGTTGATAGAATGCTTTAAGAGAATTATTTTGTTGAAAACCCAATCAAAAAATTCCAATCCAATCAAAAGTTATGGTGATTAATTTACGATACCTACCTTTTTTCCTGTTAGAGTAACCTCCCTTGGATTGTGTATTGATTAAGGCCCACAATGCAATATTCTGTGATGTCATAGTGGAACTTAAATTTTAAATTGAAATTTTAAACAGGAATATTCTGCATTTCCTTATATGCTACACAGTTTTTCTCCTTAACCATTATTGAAATTGGTCTCTGTCCACAAATAAGCCCATGAATAGAGAATTTAACTCAAAATTTAATCTGTTATTTAAATTTAAAGCTAAATTTTAAAATGTTTAAAACTTGACTAATATTAAATTTTTCGTAAGTTTTTTTTTTAATAATAGTGAATTTTGGGTGTATATCATATAAATGAATACCAAAAAAGTCAATTTTGGCTAATTATTAAGCATTGTAACTGGATTTTAAATTATTTAAATGAAATTTTTAAATTTGAAATTTAACACTTTAAATGGAAAATAAGAGCTAAATTCCTATGTATATTAGTTTAAAGGAGCTGAATAAATTAAACAATATGAAAACTGAATTGATGCAGATTAAAGAGCAAAAAATATTGGCAATTTAAAAAAGTTTAAAATTTTACTGTTCCCTTATGATGTCATAAAAAGGCTCATGAATATTAATGAGGCAGCCTGAATTCAATCCTCTTGGATGTTAAATATAAAATTTCAAATCACATTATTTCAGAAACCGTTTAAGATAATTTGATGTGGTTTTCGGCAGTCACCTCCTTACTGAAGTGCCCTTAAATATTTAGTAGAATTAAAACCTTTATATTTGCCCTTTAAAGATATGTTATATTGTGAATCTAGATTATTCTTTCTATTAAATATAGAATTAGAATGTATCTGATTCTTTAGAGTTTCCTGAGTCTTTAACCAGAAGTGGCGAGATATTATTTATTGGTGTTAGAATTAGGAGAGCACCTCCCTCCTATTCTTCAAATTCTAGCACATTATCGATAGGTTAATGTATTACGAAGTTAAAATGAAGTTTTTTTTAAAGTAAAACGTATTTTAACGAGTAATACTTAACCTATAGATAATCAATTATCTCCCTCCTCCTACCCTTGCTTATCTCTCCTAATTGTGTCTATTGTTTTACACATAAAAGAAACTGACACGTGATCAATTGAGCGGGAAGAGTTACGTCACACAGGTAACTGCCTAAGGGACCTTCTGGTTTAAGACTTTAATCGACGACTGAAAGGTCATTTTTCTGTGGAATGTGTGAAAACAGAAGAGAATAGCACATTATCTGTAGGTTAAGTATTACTCGTTAAAATATGTTTTACTTTTAATTAAACTTCATTTTTCTATTTAATTATTTAATTGGCTTTGTAACTGTTCAGAAACCGTCACAGTCAATTATTTCTTAGGTCTAAACACTTTGAAAGTATAGATTATATATATATATATATATATTAAAAATGCTTAGAGGGTAATTAAAGATAGTTTACCTCAAAATAGCAGATATTATTATATTCAAATTAATCATCCCTTTGTCCTACTCTGTACGTTGTAGGTTTGGACAATGGGGAAAACATATTTAATTACGATTCGGTAAAGAAATAAGAAACATTTCATTATCTCTATACCCAATTATGGTTACATTCATTAAAGGGATCAACAGCTCTTCTCGCTATAAGAATTCAAGTTCTGTTTGCGAGTAATGGAAAGATTAATATCTTGATATCCCGTTCGCTTTAAGATAAAGGTCCATATATAGATAAATATCTTTTCCGAATCTGGATAATTATACTTTAGACACGATAAGTCATTTCAAGATGTTTCGATGGTTATGAAATTCACTGTCTCAATTCATAATATAGAGTTCGTTTATATAAACTTCACAACATAGTAAGTGCCGCACCTACGTTTCCGGTCAGATCTTACTATTTCGTGATACGATTTCGAACATACTGGAAGTTGTCCATTCGGTAAATGAACTTTCGCTTAGCATTTACGCTTTAAACCATTAAGATATTTGACAGTATTTGGAGATAATATATAATAACTGATATTTATATATCTATCTTCATTAATTATCATTCTGAACTTGCTTTTATGTTTAGATTGACCTTTCTCGCTATGTTCCAGGTCTAAATCTAACTAACATTATGGACCCCTCACGTTATGTTACAGATAAAATATTTCCTAAACAATTTTAACAGCATTTCTCAGTATTCAGCGCGTAACGACTATATGAATACTTGGAAGTATTTTCAACTCTGCGCTTGTTAAGCAAAGCTAAAAACAAGCTCTAGGTTTTTGAATAGATACTATCCTTTGACTCAGTTCAAGGAGACACATCCATTCAGATCCCATTATCTTTATTTCAACCATACAAATTTTGATGACTAAGAACTCATTTTCTATCTGCGAATACAGAAATAATGAGTCACTTTTCTTGCATATTTGGTTTAAGATAGAACAAGTTATATCTTAAACCTATATGACTTTAAATTATTAATTACCTATATTATTTCAAATTTATACATGTTTAACCCTTGCGTTAGGGATCGTGGTAACACTACTATAATTATAACTCTCTATGGTTTACGCATAGATCTCGACAGTATATATATATTTCTTCCTGAATTCATATACGAGCACGTAATTTAGTATTTCAGGAATTATCAATTATTCAGAAATAGGTTTTTACACTATTCATATTCAGTTCTAAAATTTTATTGAATATTTATCTATAAAATTCCGGGCAGTAATTTTATAACAAGTTATATGTTTAATTATTCCTTGCTTAATAAATAGTTACGCTTAACGTTTTATTCATAGCAGGAATTTGCCCGTAGTTTAATTTTATTTTGGTATTTATATATCTTTTCTCACTATTCTTAAATATTCGTACAGAATAGTAACTCTATCTCTGAACTTATAGTTAAGTGTTACAGAGATGATTAATCAGTACTATTGTATAATTTTTCTACAGAATGACTATCGCCCTATTACATTCTTTCTGAGTCCTTCTCTTTGTCTGAACAATTTGATTCGTCATTACAAAGTGGACTTTAAAAATTTTTTTCTTGCTTTCCATGATTATGTCCTCCGGAGTAATTTTCATGGCAATCTTTTTCTGGCATAGAAAGATTCTATACAGTATTTCCTATTGCTTAATCTCAGCAGTATGGTAAGATTTAGCCAAAATAAGACTGTCTTACAGTTAGCTGTGATCAGCCTTATTCCTCTCTCTCTTTTTGTCTGCCAAACTCTACGTTATGATGTTGGCAGTCTCTTCCTTTATTAATTTGTCCAGGACACGAAACGCCTTAATATATCCAATGACAAAAGTATTTATCAATGACTTAGGTTGCCTTTTCCTCTAAGCAGTCTGAGGCAACCTCTGTATTCTCTTAACAAATACGTTAATACAATTAGTCTAGCAATAGTTTAAACCATAATTTTTTGTATATACCTTTCCTTCTGATGGATAACTGGAATTCAGTTAAGTTTACTCTATCTGCACAATTATTATTTCCCCTTCTTTTAATTTGATCAAAGGGGAATAATTATACAATATTATGGTTATTTCGTTTATGGTATGTTTATCGGAAACGGCCCTATCGCTCCAATTAAACAGACTCTAAATTAGATTATAATTCTAATATCTTAGACTATTACAATTAGATAATCTTCACATATCTAGAATTTATCCAAAATCTCTAGATATGTCGGTTACCTATAGGAAACTCGACCGAGAAGACATTTCCTTATTTAAATTGAGCCTCTAAGATAGACAACTTATAGTCTAGGCTTCTGTTTGACAAATTTTGTTACGAAAATATTATCAACAATATTTCTGAGCTTACATTGCAAATGGAATATTAAGGTTATGTCTCAATGACTCATTTTTAGCTCACCTGAGCTATGCTCAGGATGAGCTATTGTGATCACTTTTCGTCAGTCATGCGTCCGTGCGTCCGTCCGTTAACATTTTCAAACGACTTCTCCTCTGAAGCGGCTGAGCCAATTTTGCTCAAATTTCATACGGAGCCTCCTTAGGATGGGGGAATGAAAGATTGCTAAAACGGTCACGGTCGGTTGACCAAGATGGCCGCCATGCCCATATATGGTAAAAACCTTTAAAAATCTTCATCTCCAGAACCGAGCATGCCTTGGGGCTGAATCTTTGCAGGAATCATCGGGGACGGGAGGTCTACCAAAGTTGCTAAAAGAATTGTCGTACATTGACGTTTGACCTTTTTACGGCAAGGTCAAGTTCACTTCCCTATGCATTTGTATGAGCCCCATACATTTGAATGGGAAAATTGTTGAGAATTTCAAACGACTTCTCCTCTGAAGGCTCTGAGCCAATTTTGCTCAAATTTCATATGGAGCCTCCTTAGGGGAACAAAAGATTGCTAAAATGGTCACCGTCCGTTGACCAAGATGGCTGCCATGACCATATATGGTAAAAACCTTTAAAAATCTTCTTCTCCAGAACCGAGGATGCCTTGGGGCTGAATCTTTGGACGAATCATCGGGGACGGGAGATCTACCAAAGTTGCTAAAAGAATTGTTGTGTGTTGACGTTTAACCTTTTTACGGCAAGGTCAAGTTCGCTTCCCTATGCATTTGTATGAGCCCCATACATTTGAATGGGAAAATTGTTGAGAATTTCAAACGACTTCTCCTCTGAAGGCTCTGAGCCAATTTTGCTCAAATTTCATATGTAGCCACCTTTGGGTTGGGAAACAAAACATTGCTAAAATTCAAAGGATGAAATATGAAAAGACTGAATTAACAATCAACAACGGGCTTATTAGACAGGTTGGTTTTATTGTCGACTAGTTTCGGTCATACAATGACCTTTTTCAAGACACTGTACAGAGTAAGATGTTTACTGAAGTATAAAAAACTGGATCAAAATAGTCACGTGATACCTATTGTTCTAAAAATAGTTTATCAGAGTCAAAGTGAAAGTAGAAGTTTTGGTGTAAACAAAAGGTAAATATTTAAGAGTTCTTATGAAGGATATATGGATTAAAATGTGATTGGAAATTTAAATCAAATCTTTAGCAGTGCCAAAGATCCTATAGTTGTCATGATCTGTAGGTCTTGTGGCTCGCTTCTTCCCATTAGCTGTAAAGCGGAGTTTACAACCGGGACTTGCGGTGTTAAATTTAACCTGAGGGATTTCGGGATGGATCGTTGGTTGTGGCACCTCTTTAAATCGTTTATGTGATGCTCTGTTCTTGTTAGTTGTATATTGAGCTTTTTGAGAACCTTAAATTTTGTAATGTTGTTCTCACTAATCGTTTGTGGCGTGATATCGTCTAATTTCCGTTTCTTTCGGTTGTCCGTAGTAACTGGTACTGGAAGTGTAGTAATGGAGACTGCTGAGGCTGAAGGCGTGGCGGTAAATGTATCTTCGAACTTATCATTTTCTTCTTGTGAACTCATTATGGACGTTGTAGTGTGAGGCCCACTTTACAAAAGTGAAGTTGGCTGTGTCGAAGGATCCTGTTGGATACTGAGCGGAAAGTTGTTCACTTTGTGTCCGTTCAAACTTCGTCAGATAGACAGGTTGTTTACCCCGTTGGAGATTGGATCCCAAAAGGATACACTTCAGTTGACGATGAAATCAAAGGATGAAATATGAAAAGACTGCATTAACAATCAACAACGGGCTTATTAAACAGGTTGGTTTTATTGTCGACTAGTTTCGGTCATACAATGACCTTTTTCAAGACACTGTACAGAGTGAGATGTTTACTGAAGTATAAAAAACTGGATCAAAATAGTCACGTGATACCTATTGTTCTAAAAATAGTTTATCAGAGTCAAAGTGAAAGTAGAAGTTTTGGTGTAAACAAAAAGTAAATATTTAAGAGTTCTAATGAAGGATATATGGATTAAAATGTGATTGGAAATTTAAATCAAATCTTTAGCAGTGTCAAAGATCCTATAGTTGTCATGATCTGTAGGTCTTGTGGCTCACTTCTTCCCATTAGCTGTAAAGCAGAGTTTACAACCAGGACTTGCGGTGTTAAATTTAACCTGAGGGATTTCGGGATGGATCGTTGGTTGTGGCGCCTCTTTAAATCGTTTATGTGATGCTCTGTTCTTGTTAGTTGTATATTGAGCTTTTTGAGAACCTTAAATTATGTAATGTTGTTCTCACTAATCGTTTGTGGCGTGATATCGTCTAATTTCCGTTTCTTTCGGTTGTCCGTAGTAACTGGTACCGGAAGTGTAGTAATGGAGACTGCTGAGGCTGAAGGCGTGGCGGTAAATGTATCTTCGAACTTATCATTTTCTTCTTGTGAACTCATAATGGACGTTGTAGTGTGAGGCCCACTTTACAAAAGCGGAAATTTGCTAAAATTGTCGCGGTCTGTTGACCAAGATGGCCGCCATGCCCATATATGGTAAAAACTTTAAAAATCTTCTTCTCCAGAACCGAGAATGCCTTGGGGCTGAATCTTTGCAGAAATCATCGGGGACGAGAGATCTACCAAAGTTGCTAAAAGAATTGTTGTAGTACGTTGACATTTGACCTTTTTATGGCAAGGTCAAGTTTGCTTCCCTATGCATTTGTATGAGCCCCATAACATTTGTATGGGAAAATTGTTGAGAATTTCAGATGGCCTCCTCTGAAGCCACTGAGCCAAATTTGCTCAGATTTTTAGCTTATCTGAGCATGAAGTGCTCATGGTGAGCTATTGTGGTCATTCAATGTCCGTCGTCCATCATGGGTCATGCGGCGTGCGTCATGCGGCGTGAACAATTGCTTTAAAAGCTTACTCTTCCTACTCCCCTGGGCCAATTGACTCGATACTTGGTAGGAAGTATCAGGGTGACTTGTAGATCAAAAGTAGCTAAAATCCTTCAGATCGGAAATCCAAGATGGCCGCCATGGCCGCCATCTTGAAAATCTATTTTTCGCTTCTTCTCCTGAACCCAAAGGCCAATTGACTCCAAACTTGCTAGGAAGCATCAGGGTGACTTGTCAATCAAATATAGCTAAAATCGTGTCGGTCGGAAATCCAAGATGGCCGCCATGGCAGCCATCTTGAAAATCTATTTTTCGCTTCTACTCCTTAACCCAAAACCAATTGACTCCAAACTGGTTAGGAAGCATTGGGGTGACTTATAAATCAAAAATAGCTAAAATCGTGCCGATTGGAAATCCAAGGTGGCCGCCATGACAACCATCTTGAAAATCTATTTTTCGCTTCTTCTCCTGAACCGAAAGGCAAATTGACTCCAAACTTGCTAGGAAACATCGGGATGACTTGTAGAACGAAAATAGCTAAAATCATGCCAATCAGAAATCCAAGTTGGCCACCATGACAGCCATCTTAAAAATCTATTTTTCGCTTCTTCTTCTAAACCTAAAAGTCAATTGACTCGAAACTTATTAGGAAGCATCAGGGTGACTTGTAGATCAAAAATAGCTATAATCGTTCCGATCTGAAATCTAAGATGGCCGTCATCTTGAAAATCTATTTTTCGCTTCTTCTACTGCACCGAAATGCCAGTTGACTCGAAAGTTGGTAGGAGGCATTGGGGGTGACTTGTTTAACGTGTGACGTTTGAAAATTTCAGCATTTTAACCTTGTAAGCAAGATATTTCAAAAACTGTTTAAGCCATTGCCTTGTCATAAGAGTATTGGAAAAATGTTGCATGCCATCTGCATATCTGCAGTGACAGTTTCACTCAGGTGAGCGAGTTGTGGCCCACGGGCCTCTTGTTATATTTCCCTGCCACTGTGCTGTTTACATGTATATAATCATGATTACTCAGAAACACTTAGCCAATTGCCTCCAAATTTCACATTGATCCTACTGTTGAAATGTGATTGAGAGTTTGTTCAAATGATCACGCTCCATTGACTGTCATGCCATATATAATATTCTTCTTCAAAATTAAGAACTGCTTAAAGGATGATCTTTTCATTAGTTGCGATGACAGGATTGGAAAAATGTTGTATAACATCTGCATATCTGCAGTGGCTATGTCACTCAGGTGAGTGGCCCGTGGGCCTCTTGTTCTTTTTGGAGCCAATAGTTGTTTCCCAAAAAGAAAAAAAAAGGGGGGGGGGTGGGGGGGTGGGAGGGGGGGGGGGCAAATATTAGGTCTCTGAGGCTTAAGAACTGGCATCCTCTAGAGTCTACTATTAACATATAAGGTAGTTAGACCATAACACCTTAAAGATATGTTATAATTGTGAATCTAGATCATTCTTTCTATTAAATATAGAATTAGAATGTATCTGATTCCTTAGAGTTTCCCGAGTCTTAAACCTGAAGTGGTGGGATATAATTTATTTGGTGTTAGAATTAGGAGAACGGCTCCTTCCTATTCTGCAAATTCTAGCACATTAATCATAGGTTAATGTATTGTGCAGTTAAAATGAAGTTTTTTAAAAGTAAAACGTATTTTAACTATCAATACTTAACCTATAGATAATCAATTATCTCCTTCTCCCCCCTCGCTTATCTCTCCTAATTGTGTCTATTCTTTTACACATAAAAGAAACTTACACGTGACCAATTGAGCGGGAGGAGTTATGTCACACAGGTAACTGCCTAAGGGACCTTCTGGTTTAAGACTTTAATTGATGACTAAAAGGTCATTTTTCTGTGAAAGGTGTGAAAATAGAAGAGAATAGCACATTATCTACAGGTTAAGTATTGATAGTTAAAATACGTTCTACTTTTAAAAAAACTTCATTTCCCCGACAGCCTGGAGTCTGTCAACATGTATACAAATGTAAAAGTATTTATTTTCTGCAAAAAGTGCACCTTCCTCACTGGGCCGGCCTCGGTGGCTCATTTGGATGCATGTCCGACTGGAGACCAGGAGGACGCGGGTTCGACCCCCGCCTAGGTCGGCAACATTCTTTCGTGGAGATTGATCATGAAATATTTTCTACGGTCATTCTCTCCCTTCCGCTGATTCAAGGAGGGCAGTTGTCAGTTTCTGGCGAAAGAATGTGCACGATACTGGTTAACCACTTAGAGGACGAAGCCTGTCCAGTAAACGTGTGGTTAGGTAAATTGACCACGCTCGACATGACCCCATTGGGTTGACTGGGCCGTAAAACCTCAACACAAACAAAACCTTCCTCACTGTCACTCACACTTTTAGAATTATTTACCCAGTAGGTGAAGAAAGACATAACCTTAGAAATTATTCGACCACCCTGGTTTTCTAACTAAAGGCCCCTGTTTTGTATGAGCCTCCTGCATGGGTCCTTTGGTTAAATTTTATATTATCCATTATATACCTTTCTCATATGAATGTTAGATGTTGCCTTCAGACAACACAAAGGCAAAAGCCAAACCCAGTCCCACTGACTGAGATCACCATCTCATTTATCCCATGTAATGGCTCATACATAAATGCATACCTGCACATATATGTGCACAACTCATGCATGCATATATTTACATACACAAGCCCACACACATACATGCATCCATGCTCATCTAGAGGTACATATACTTAACATGTAAGCTTTTTTGTTTCCATTTTTCTTTCCATAGGGACCTGGTAGTTATCAACAAAGAAGCAGGTTATGGATATCTTGCACAGTTTTACACTATCATGTTATTTTTTTTATTTTTTTTTTGTTTGATTTATGATTGTTTTACCATTAATTATTGATTGGGCTTATTATATTATGTTCTGTACTATCATTTAGTAATGACTGATTCTGGCTCTATTCATGTTGAATTTTTTCCCTCATCATTCTATTTAGTAGCTATATGAGCTTGTACTTTATACATGTACTTGAGTTTGATTTTAACTGCATAATAATTAACCTATGGATAATGTGCTATTCTCCTCTATACTTAAACCTTCCACGGAAAAACGGTGCAAGTCTTAATCCAGAAGGTCCCTTGAGGCACGTGTTCAGTTTCTTTTCTATGGAACAAAGAAATAAACAGGATTTGTTTACCGGGTGAAAAAAAATCTAATTTATTTCTCTTTTCTCCGGAATATTTCTTATTTCCTGGTAATTAAACTTACTGTACTATTTCAATCCCGCTCACAGGCAATGCCGCAATTTACATGGGATCGCATCTTCCAAGACTTTTGGTTCCTTTGCTGCCCATGCGCAACCAGTCACTTCGACTGTATGACTTTAAGACTGGTCAACCTGACTAGTCACTCGACTATGTGACCAATCAACCTGATAAGTCTAACGACCCAACTGTGTATATCAAGAAAGCCATACGCACACTTTTGTACTGGTCACTCAAGCTACCATCGGGAAAAATAAATTACCATAAACTGTAATTGGATAAAATTATTTTAATGTTTGCCGGACCTTCAGCTCAGACTATGTACACTATATCAGGCCTCCTAGCAAAACCTATAAAACCTATAATTTTGTGTCAAACCTATAAAACCTTTATTTTGTTCATAAAACCTATAAAAAGCCTGTATTTTCATGAAAAAACCTATATTTTTCACTTTTTGAACCTTATAGCCACTCAACCCTAACTTTTCTTCAAAATGCCCTACTATTTTTACTTTTTAGTCCCAAAAAAGTGATGAAAACTGTCAAGAAATTGTATTTTTTTCCTTGCTCGCTTCGCTCGCTCGGACTATGTAAAATTCAGATCAACTTTATCTGAATAATTGTGGTGCAAAAATTCATCAAATATTTTTTTATCAGTTTTAAATCTCTATGTGAGTTTGGAAGAACCTTTTTTTAACCTATATTTTTTATTGAAAAACCTGTAAATAACCTATATTTTGAGTAAGAAGAACCTACATAAAAACCTATATTTTCAAAGTGGGCCACTAGGAGGCCTGCTATATACAAGTGGCAATGTGAATCGGAATGCAATTTACAAGTGTCAAATATCTGAAAAACAACAATATCATCAACCTGAACAACTTGCTAACATACTCAAGATATCAACATGCCCATCTTAATCCATTGTATAAAACTTAAAACCGCCAAACCGAAGGACCACCAAACAGAAAAAAAAAAAAGAAAAAAAAAAAAAAAGGAGAGAGAACAAATAAGCTGATCATAAACCAGTCTGGAGGGACAGATGCAGGAGGTACCCCACTTGCAAGCCAGACACCCAAGTCCAGCTATACAAACAAGATAATTCTGCATTAAATAAAACAAATGCTGAAAGCATAAAGTGCAAGCACAACAAAACGTTAAGCCACACAACTAAAGCAAACTAACATGAACAAGCATCAGACAAGTGCTCCATTCTGCTCTAGAACTCTGCCAACGTATCACAGACCGACAGCAGATCAATAAGCTGGTCTCCATCACCTCTGCGACACGTCGGCTGAAATTGACATTCCAATAGAGGGAATGCTAGCCTCTCTGTCTAGTTAACAGCACACACAAGTAAAGCAACTGTTTCTCTACTTACAGTCTGTGACCCCATTTACGAGGGATGTTCGAAATGAATTGCTTATTGTCCTCTAGCTCGATATCCACATGGGGCACGATAAAAACCAATACATACCTGTATAGGGCTATTCAATATCTACACAATGGTGTATAAATGTACATGTTAGACTAAGGGTAAGACATAAAATTTGCCATTTGAATACACGCAGTCATTGACCACTGTAGTAAAAATGGTTGGTAGAAGCGTCGACAAAAAAGATGAAATACGGGCTTACATCAACGCTCGCTCAAAACTTGGTTGTTCTTTGAAGAAGCTGATGACTGAAATTTCTACTGCTTTTGGACCTTCTTGTGTGTCTTATGACACAGTTCGGCGGTGGAGAAAGAAATTTGAGTCTGGTGTAGAGTCCATCAAAAATGCACCGAAATCAGGTAGGCCAAAATCTGCATCTCGTAAAGAAATCGTTTCCAAAATAAAGGAAATCATTGAAGGAGATGCCAGATTTACAGTTCGTGATATTGCACGAAAGGTAGGCATATCACTATCAACGGTTCACCTTATTTTGAAGAAGGATTTGAAAGTCAGAAAGATTTCTGCTAGATGGGTGCCACATCTGTTGACTGACGAGCAAAAGAGGCAACGGGTTAAAGTGGCCAAAAAGTTGCTTCAAATATTTCCAAAATATGACAAAAAGCAGTTTGCCAATGTCGTCACAGGTGATGAAACCTGGGTCCATTATTTTGAGCCCGTCAGAAAGGTTAGCAATAAGATCTGGGTCACTAAACACAGCAAACGCCCAATAATTGCCAAACGTTCTTTGAGTACAAAGAAGGTTTTGTATGCAATCTTCTTCTCTGGTGAAGGAGTCGCAATAAAAGTGCCAGTGATAAAGGGCAAAAGCAGCACCAGAAAGTACTACAAAGACGTAGTACTGAAGAAACTGAAAAAGTATTATCAGAAACGACGCCCTGCCACTGGTTTTAAACATGTCCGTCTTTTACATGACAATGCCCCAGCTCATACCTCCGCAATAGTTACGGCGTTTTTGAAGAAAGAAAAAGTAACTGTTTTGCCTCACCCCCCGTATTCCCCAGACCTTGCCCCATGTGATTTCTTTTTGTTTCCGAAATTGAAAGCATTCCTTGCTTGGCGGAAATACCAGTCCCGACAGGCACTTGGATCTGCCATTCATCAGTACCTTATTACTGTGCCCAAATCAGCGTACCGTGACGCCTTCAAGAAGTGGATACATCTGCTGAAACTTTGCGTTTCTAGCCACGGGGAGTACTTCGAGGGCATGAAATGAGTACTTTTGGGCTAACTTGAAATTTGAAGTCTCCAGATAGAAATAAGCAATTCATTTCATACATCCCTCGTATGTAATACTTGAACTTCAGAATTAGTGAAACATGCAACTGAAATAATGAAAGCATACAAACAGTTATGCATTAAACCAAGAATGAATTAAAACTTATGACTGTATGCAGTGTTCAACAACCCGGCTTGAAAAAAGACAGAAGGAAACCGCAAACCCTCCCCGCAGTCCAGCCGGCATGGGGGTGAAATGACGTACTAACACCTCCCAGTCCTGAAACCAGGGAATAACATACTTCCCCATGAGTCAACCAGCCTCTCCAGGAAGAATCTGCCCGGAGTAGACATACAGCAACTGGACCATGGTGAGAGGCATCCGGCCTCCCACTGACAGAAACTTTAAACGTCCTTAAGTAAATGTGCAACCGAGTTAATGAGAAAAAAACTGTCTCAACCGCCTGGTACCTTCTATATTCAGATGCAGACCCTGATCATTTATTGCAAACAGTTCACGCCTAGGTTTTCCGAATCTAATAAAAGGATTGAAAGTATGTAGAAGGCGCACTTTCCTTTCCTTACACAGGTGAACTAGGCCCTTATTCACTGCCTTAACTTTATCTGCTGGTTCATCTGCAACCTTATTAGCATTCATTGCTTTGTCCTTACAAGAAAAATGATCTTTGGGCCGTGGAAGAATGCAGGATATAACAACCTGAGCACTGCTTTTCCTCCTAACTACTGAAATGAGGTTGTTAAAACAGCTTAATATAGACCCAGAATCCATTCTCTCTATATTGTTTGTCCCTACGTGAAACAGAACAATTTTCTTGTCCAAAATTAAGCGGCCAGTTTCAATTTTGTGTACCAACTGATTAATGTTTATACCTGGGAATGCTAAGATTTCAGCCTGGCGAATGCCCTCTACATACTTGGCAATAGAATCTGTAACTATCTGCACCTTTATTTCAGTGATTTCTGAAATTATACATTAAAGGAACTATGTAAAACTATCATACATCATTGAAAAATAGCCGAATCAACTTTCTTCAACTGCCTGAATAATTTTTTATTGCCATAGACTCACTTACAGACAGTTTCTCACCAAAGTCAAAAGTAAGATACCTACGGTAGCAATCACTGGCCCAGTCTGCATGATGTTGAATGAGATCCATCGGCACCCCAGCCTTGAAGGCCCATGAGAAACCCCCCCTTCTAAAACTGTGTGAAGCATAAAGGGTGGGGTCTCACCCCGTCTTCCCAATAAGGACTTTGATTTTCTTCTGCAACTGCTTGTAAAGCAATGGCTTCAATTTGCCATTGCCAGTCCTCATTACAAAAATGGGATCTTGTGATGCCGCCGGCACCTCTCTGATCATTGTTTTATAAGCCTCCACAGGCACAAGACTGAACCTGGTATGACCACCAGTGGCACTTTTAGTAGCCTGCTGCCAAACTGGTTGGTTTTTGACCATTTGATCAAAACTACTATAGCACCCGTCAAGACTTTAACATCTTGTCTTATTAACTGCTTGCCAGAATCAAAGTCTGCCACTGAAATGGGGACCATATTTGACTTTCTGGCCATGAGAAAAAACATAAAAAGAAATAAACACCAATATGTGATGTCCTCTGATTTTGACATGTCCAAATGTGCATGCATTTCCTTTAAGATCTGTGGAGTCATAGGAAGTGCCCTGTTAGGCATATGGTTTTTTAATCTTGTTAAACCTTTGAAAACCAGATCTAACTGGAACAAATTTTCTGCTGGAAATTTAACATCTAACATGAGATGCAGATTTTTGACTCCTGAAATATAATTCCTAATAGACTCCGCACACTTAAAAGACCTCCCCAAAAATTGTCCGTATAAACATAAGACCTCTGTTGTTGCTGGGATTGGTACTAGTCCATAAAAATTGCAAAACAAGAAATATGCCTTCCATTGCACTCTTAAGTTCTTATGGGTGCCCTCTGCAAATGCTGCCTTCATAGAAGTCTTGACTTGCTTTTGCAAAACAACCAGAGACATTTCTGTAATTTAAAATATTTGAAACCTAGTAAAACCTCTAAAAATATGTACATATACAATGAAAAGACAGTTTCACTGAAACTTCCCTTATCAATTCGTAATGGAGCAGACACATTTCACTACCAAGGGTTAGAAAACTGAAATAAATCATTGTCTACTGGGACCCTTGAACCCTCAGTCACTCCCATCTGCTCTCTAAACAGGGCCTCAGAGTTTCTGTTCAAGTGCCCGTGAGAGAGTATGTCGGCCAACCTATTGTCTTCCCCACGGGTATGTTGGGTTTTAATAGTAAACTCGTTGACTGATGCAATATAAAAAATCTCCCTTAGGTAAGACTGATGGAAACTGTCTTTTGAAACACCCCTGTTTATTACATGGCAAGATGACATGTTGTCAGTGAAAATTAAAACTTTCTTACCCCTCAACTTTTTGCCCCAAATCTTTAGCACAACTACAATAGTTAACAGCTCTAGAGCATTGATATGCAAACTCTGCTGTGTGATGAAGGGAGGAAACTCTTCATGAAAGAAATATTTTCCCATTATTTCCTCCACAACCGGAGGGACATGCGTCACAAGCAAACACCTTATCTGGCTCTGAAAATTCTTCTAGTAGCATCATAGATACACCTTTAAAATGGGGCAAAAACAACTTCCACCATAAAAGATCAAGCTTCAAATAGGATGGAATCGACTGGGCAGACTTTTTCAGTGAATTAACCTTAACCAGTTGAGAAATCTGGAAATAAAAACTCTGCTTACTTGAACGCAAGATGAGACAAATGACAGTTTTCCCCTAAAGACTGCAATTCTTGCAACGTTACTGACTGCTTTTGAAGCCAACTCTCGACTAATTCCAGAATTTCTTGCACTCTTTCAGGAGTTACACTAAGTGTGAGGTCTTCAGTATCAAACATGACCCCGATAAAAACCATTTTTGTGCTTGGGGGACAAGCTTTTTCCTTAGACTCCTCAATTCCACAGGAGATCAACACGTTACCTAATTCTTCATATGCCTTTAAAGCCAACTCAGGAGTGTCCGCACCAGCAAAGTCATCCAGGTAATTCAGAACTGCAATTTGCATCATTTGGCACATGTACCTTATTGCATCTGTGACCCTCTGACATATGAAAGCAGCAGATCTCAGGCCCATGGATAAATATAAATCAAAATAAAATGCACCCTCAAAATAGTAGCCTAACAAAGGTACATCAGCAACATCTACAGGTATCTGACGGTATGCCCTCTTCAAATCACGCTTGTACAAATGGCATCCCCTACCTTTAATTTTGATAAGTGTGACAAGATCGTCCACTCGTGGAAAGACTAGATCTATTTTATGACCTAAGTAAAAATCCTTTGGAATGCCCTCGTTCACTGCGGCTCCCTCAGGGTAACTAAGATCCAAAATCACATGCCTCTCAGCCGAATCTTTTTTGCTAACTGTACAAAATTCTCCTGAAAATGGGACACTCCTAAAAGGCCCTAAAACTGCCCCCCTCCTTTCTTAAATATTTTTCGACCTCTGCGGGATACTCTGTTACCCCTTTGTGGTTTCTTACTCTGCTGGGACGCTTTTGTACTTTGCCGGTGAATCCAATGAGAAACCCGAACTCTAAAAAGTCCACTACAGCCTTATCTTCATAATCTGATAGCATGAATCTAAAGAATTCCACATTCAAATTTGTTTTCAATGGGATGTGGCATGCTTCAAAATTGTATTTTCCTGATTCAATAACTTTCTGATAAATATAAAAAAATTCTGAAATTTTATCTGAAAATGCCACATCGGAATGTGCGAATGTGTCAATCTGGAATTCAGTGAAAGAATTTTGACTGCTAATTTTGTCTGCGAAAAAATTGCTGACTATCCACAGCTTTGACCTTGTTTCCGCCGTTATCAAAACTTGGACCTGAGTTATCTGCCTCTACATTATCAGACTTTAGTCACTTCTTGTAGTATGGGCATGCTGAGGAAGACTGCGGGTGTTCAAGCTTTGCCTTATCCCCCTTGAAGCAAGCGCTGCAAAAATGCCTTACTGTTCGCAACTGACCCTTAATATGCTTTTGATAGACCAATGCTGAACTAGAACAAGACTGTTTGTTATAGTCAGGGCACCACCATAACTGATCAGAATCTCTCTGTCCCTCTTTTTTTAATTGCGATTTGGTACGCAGTGGAAACCTAGCCAACATAGGCATCTCAATCTCAGTCGAATCATCAGACCACGTGCTCAGACCTATTTCAATGCGCCTGACCCGAGCCGCATAAAACTTTAGAAGCGCGCGCCATTCATAAATGTTTGCATAATACATCATCTTTTTTAACAACCTCAGTCTGCCCATTTTTTCAACCGCAGATACCCTATTACTAAGGACAATTTCCACCTCCCCAGCCACAAAGTTACGGATGTCTAAAGACATGAATGACACAGACTCGGATACAAACTCATATTGCAATGCTGAATGTGGCCATATTTGTGGAAATTTTACTGTGTCGGCTGATTTCTTATATAAACCTGACTTTAAAGTCTTTGTCTTTGATTTTGTTCTAACACTATCATGGTAAGTCACACTATCTGCCCTTTCACCCTCTCTATGTTGAGACGAACTGTCAGACTCAGAAGATTCAGACTGCAAGCCTAACGCACTCAATTGCTGATCAACATCTGAATTAAGGCTGGGCATTGCTCTCAGATCTGATAGAGAAACATCAGTCAAATGTAGGAATTTCACAGTTTTCTTCCCACTGTCTCTAAAATCTGAAACTGTTTTGTTGGAGTACTTTGACATTGGTTTTCGCAACTTTTCAGTTTTAAGCTCACCTTCCTCCTCTGATTTTTTAAGCTGCTGCTCTGCGATAAAAAGCTAACACTTCAATTTATCAACTCTGTCCATGCGTTCTCTCTTCTCCTTCCTCAGCGACGCCTGTTTGAGCTGTGAATTAACTTTCACTAACGAGGATTCCAGCTCAGCTATCGTGTTGTCAAGGTCTGCCAGAAGCTGTAACTGCTCACTCTCGTGACCCCGATCACTGCCTGTTGCTCCTTCAGCCTCTGCAGCTGGAACACCCCTGAGCGACTCAACTACGCACCCAGTACCAATGCTCTTAACATTATCTTTCTGACTCTTTTTGCCTGCTTGCATCGCCTTATAATCAACAATGGGCCTAGGTCTAACACTCCTATCTTTCAATAATGCCCCTTCACCGATTTTTTTACCATTCATTTTGCCAGTCAACAGAGAAAGAGAGGCAACGATTAGGACAATTCAGCGATCCAAAAATCAAACATGAAACAAAAACGTCTTAAAATGCCATAATTCCGAGATTTTAGGACTGAATATTTGAAATAGAGTTCTCCATTCTTTGACAGCCAGTTGACTCCTTAAAGTATAGACAGACAGTGGCGAACAAAGAACCCTTACATTCGGGCAGGAATTTATTCCTAACCAATCAAACTCTGTCTATAAATAGAAATATACTACAGTAGGAATTCCTTAACTAAAATAACAGGTGTTCCCCCAGACTGGTACTGCATTTAATTAATGCATATGACACATATGCACCCATTCTTATGTTGCTTTTTTATTCCTTTCACAGATGACTCATTCTGTTTTCAAATTTCACAAATGTATCTTGTGTTATTATTCATCATCGATCGATCTCATACATTTTCGCGACTTTTGATGCCGACCGATAGAGGCATTTGTTGTCATATCAAAGCGTCCTAGGATAATAATACTAATTGTCTTTCTTGTTCTTCTTGTTCCAGATATTCTACATGCCTGGTTTGTGAGACCTTGTCTTCAACTATATGAAATTTAGCAGACAAACATCGATTGTATTGCTCTAGAAGGTCAACAATGGCTAAGAAGAAATACACCAAAAAGAAGAAGAATGTCAGTTCGAATTTATCCGATGACAATTCTGCAAAGGCTGGGATCACCACCTCTCATGGCAGTACTGTCCGGGGTAGGCCCCAGAGTGGTGGCAACTATACAAATGGGCATATCATTCATAGTATAAGTCCACCAGGCACAGGTCACCAGGCACCAGGCAGTCATCACCAGTCACCAGTCACCGGTCATCCAGGCATAGGTCGTTGAGTGGTGAGCATCAGGCACCAGTCACCGGACACCGGTCAATGAGTGTTGATCACCAGGCACCGTGCACCAGTCATCGGCACCAGGCACCAGTCACCAGGCAGTTGACTTATTCACCGGTCACCAGTCACCAGGCACCGGGTATCAGGCAGCCAACATTAGGCACTGAATACCGGGTAGCCAATTATTATAGACACACCTTGAGCTTGGAGCAATCAGCTACTAATGAGCCTCTGAGCTCAATAAATAAACAAAGAGTGCTACTGCCTCTGGAACCAGATTTCAATGCTATGTCAGGCTCAAGTATTCTTATTGAACTGCCGACAAATACTTGGAAGTCTAATAGGTTTGCGTCTCTTAAAAGACTTAGCAGAAGAGATCAGCCTAAATCTAAACATTAAAAGAGGAGGAGATACAATCCTTCCTCATCTTCCTCTTCTTCTTCATCTTCTTTGTCTTCTCCCAGAAGAAGCAGAAAGTCAAAGAAGTCTAAACATTCACATAAGAAAAGGAGACGCCACTCTTCTTCCTCTTCTGAATCTATTAAAGACTGGTCAGTATCAAAGATCGAGACATCCCTCTTCTCAGGTTGTCATTGTTCATACATCACAACAACCTTATAGGGTTATTATGGAATCACCGAAACTACAAATCAATAATTCGTTGCATCATCCATCAAAGGATTCAGGGTTGAAATCCGAACAAGAAACCTAGAAGGCTATTAATGAAGTCTTCAGATTACTACTGGAGGAGATGTGTCTGAGTCTTCAGAAGATCATACTCCCTCCAGACTTCTTTCAGGAATTGAACTACTTATGGAGTTGCGTACAACTTCTTTACAAGTTCTTACTCAATCTAAGTTGGTAGAAAATACTACCAAGTATATCCAGAACAAATTATACACGCATAAACTTTGTCAAGACGGGAAATGTCTCCAAGAATTGGTCAAATTGTTAGCTCCTATGAGATATTACACGAGTATATCACAATATTTTCCTACTCAAAATATTTCCCCTCTAGATCCTGACACTTCGCAATTAGACATTTCTAGCAGGGGCAAATATTCTATTCCAATCAAAAACATGCGAATATGGGAAAAAAGAGCCTGCTATTTAGTGGCTATTAATTCCCATGCTGCCCTATTTTTGTCTGCAGCTTATCAATGCCTGCATCAAGAGTCTTTGTCAGTCGATGCCTTGTTCAGACTTTTGGAAGTGATGGCCAAATCAGTCAAGCATGCTACAGCCATGTCTACTATATTGGCCATAGAATTATTTCAGGCTCGACGCATTGCAGCTATAGCCTTCTTATGGATCATTCTAGTCTAGAACTGAGAAATGCTCCAATTTATTCTCAACAGCTTTTTTATAATAAGGTCAAGGAAGTTGCAAAATCTAATTTCGAAACACAACAACATAGATTTTTGGTTTCTTCCACTAATAATACAAATTTACAACAGCAAAACTCATCATATTCGGCTACAGGTCCATTTAGAAAACCTAGACAGCTGACAAAAGTTTCTAGACCTAAGCAAAACCAACCATATAGGTCTAAGAATCAGTCACTGTCCTATATGTCTAATATAAAAAAGGATTTAACTAAGAGGAGTAGTAACATAAGACAGTTCCCCTCCTCTAAACCTGCCTCATCTTCCACAAAGTTCTTGAAAGCCAACCCTTTCCATTGCCTATCTTACCACGTCCAGATATTCCAGTGGGAGGAAGATTGGCCCACTTTGTGGAACAGTCGGGAGAATTTAACTCAAAACTAATGGGTCCTCTCTATCGTCCAAACAGGTTTCAGGATACCATTCAATTTGACTCCCCCTCTATCTACAGTTCCAATAAGTCTGAGTCAATCTTCCTCCCCGTT
The DNA here is from genome assembly GCA_964016985.1 of Anodontia alba. Lineage (NCBI taxonomy): Eukaryota > Metazoa > Mollusca > Bivalvia > Lucinida > Lucinidae > Anodontia > Anodontia alba. The sequence goes on from OZ024825.1 coordinate 60,813,962, forward strand.
ATTACGAGAAGAAATAATGGAACTTCTCCGGAGAGGGGCAGTGGAAATGGTACCAGATATGGGAACTCCTGGTTTTTATTCCTGGCTATTTCTTGTTCCTCAAAAGAACGGAAAGTTACATCCCGTAATTCATCTTTCTCTGTTGAATCTATATATAAAGAAACAACTTCGTCTTTGAAAATCAGGTATTCCAATTCACGGCAATAATGTTCGGAATGTCCCTAAGTCCGTGGATTTTCACCAAACTGTTGGACGTAGTGGGTACTCATTTGTGTCAACCTGCCATCTTGCCGTCTAACTTTTTCCATACCTCGACTATTGGCTCATAAGAGATCTGACAGACTTATATCTCAAACAATATATTGTCTCCAAACAGTTGAAAGTCTAGGATTCATTCCAAACCTAAAAAAGTCAGATTTGAAACCAGCTCAGCAGTTCATCTTTATAGGGATGGAATTTCTGACACAACAAAATACAGTCAGAGCATACATGTGATCTTTAACAATCTAGCGTAAAACTCCCAATTTTTTGCCTCTCTTTATGACCTCCTGCAAAAGAAGCGGAATCTCCTGCCAAGAAAAAAATTCTATGTTGGGTTTTCCCCGACCTACCATTTCAAGGTTTACCGTTATGATAATCCAATACTGAGGTATTTGTAGATTTGTAGCCAGTCTACCTGTGGAAATTAAGGGTGACCTTTAATGATCAGCTGTTGTGTGCAAATACAATATAGGGCATCAGCTGTTAGATAATTGATGTATTTTTACATCAATTAATTGGATAAAATGGGCAGTTTAAGTCGATAACAAGTAATATCTGTAAAAAACAGATACACGACGTAGGAACGAAAGTATATTTACATACTTATAACAATGAAAAAAGGGAACGGGACAGATTCATAAAAAAAAAATCCTGGGTTTGGAACCCGCAACCTTCCGCGTGGTAGGCAAACCCTCTCCCGACTGAGCTATGGGGGCTGTTTCGGTGCGGCCCGAAAACTAATTATATATTGTTAAGCAGCTACAGTTTTCTACAGCTAAAAATAAACATAACTCAATAATGTGTGTGTGGAAGGACAAAGAGTACAGTAACGTTCAAAAAGAATTATAAGTATCCTGTTTTTATTTTTTAGTATTTTCCTGTTTAGGTTTGTCCTAACCTCGAAGTTTTACGATCTTGAAAACACTTTTCAAAGCATAATGTACAATGACTAAGATGGCGTGCCCTTTTACGGTAATAACAGAAAAGGTCATTGTGCAGATTCTTTTCAATTGTATGGCATATTCGTGATTTCATATAGCTGCTTAAGACGATGAGCTTAAACGACTACGTCGAATAATTAGCGCAGATAGGTGGCTATCAACAACAGTTACTGTCTTTGTGAAATGTTTGAGTTTGGGCCGACATACTTCAAAGGCAAATTGGAGACTTTTATAATCCCTTTGAAATTAACTGGTGTTACTAGAAATTTGAACTGTGAAAAAAAAAACCCGGATCTTATTTTGTTCATACAATGTACTCGTGACCCGATCGGCTGTGTAGGCTTCTCAGAATAATAAAACTGCTAATATTGTATATAAAGCATGTTAGGCCTTCTAAGTCAGCACAATAAATAAAATAGACCCTTTTCGGATCGCACAGATGTGTACACTAATCTGGATCCGCCCTTTTCTCATTTGCGATATGGTACTTTTTGGCTCACCTGAGCAAGGCTCAGGATGAGCTATTGTGATCACTTGCCGTCCGTCATCCGTCGTCGTCTGTTCGTCCATTTTCCGTCTGTCCACACCTTTGAAGGACTTCTCCTCGGAAACCCCTGGGTCAGTTTTCTTCAAACTTCATGTGGAGCCTTCTGTTAAAGGGGGATTGAAAATTTGTTCAAATGGTCACGGTCCATTAATCAAGATTGCCGCCATACCCATATATGGTAAAACACTTAGAAATTTTCTTCTCCAGAACCAAGAAAGCTAATCTAGGCTGAATCTTGGTATATAGCATCATGGACTCAAGGTCTATCAAGTTTGTTCAATGATGACCCTAGATTGACCTTTGACCTTTTTACTGCAAGGTCAAATTTGCGCCCTTATGCATTTTTATGGGGAAAATGTAGAAAAGTCATTTTCTCAAAATGTATAAAAGACTAATGGCTGAAACTTACAATGAGTGATTAAAGTAGTGAGACATTTTAGTTATAAGCAAAATTTTGTCCCCTAGGGGTTATCTGCCCTTGCCCCTGGGCTATATACATCTATAAAATTGTGTAATTTTTTTAAATGTCTTCTTCTCTTAAACGGCTTGAGCAATTTTCACCAGATTTCACATAGGGCCTTCTGACAAAAGGCTATTGCCAGTTTGTTCAAATGGTTCTGCACCGTCGAACAAGATGGCTGCCATGCCCATATATGGTAAAAACACTTAAAAATCTGTGTTATCCATAAATTCGCTTGGTGAAAAATTCACCGTTGTCTTTAATCAAGTCATTAGCTCACCTGAGCACGAAGTGCTCATGGTGAGCTATTGTGGTCAGTCAATATCCGTCGTCCGTCGTGCGTCGTCCGTCGTGCGTCGTGCGGCGTCAACAATTGCTTTAAAAGCCTACTCCTCCTACACCCTTGTGCCAATTGACTTGATACTTGGTAGGAAGCATCGGGGTGACTTGTAGATCAAAAATAGCTAAAATCATGCCGATTGGAAATCCAAGATGGCCGCCAGGCCGCCATCTTGAAAATCTATTTTTCGCTTCTTCTCCTGAACCGAAAGGCCAATTGACTCCAAACTTGCTAGGAACCATCAGGGTGACTTGTAGATCAAAAATAGCTAAAATCGTGCCGATCGGAAATCCAAGATGGCCGCCATGGCCGCCATCTTGAAAATCTATTTTTTGCTTCTTCTCCTGAACCGAAAGGCCAGTTGACTCCAAACTAACTAGGAAGCATCAGGCTGACTTGTAGATCAAAAATAGCTAAAATCATGCTGATTGGAAATCCAAGATGGCCGCCATGGCCGCCATCTTGAAAATCTATTTTTCGCTTCTTCTCCTGAACCGAAAGGCCAATTGACTCCAAACTTGCTAGGAGGCATCAGGGTGACTTGTAGATCAAAAGTAGCTAAAATCGTGCCGATCGGAAATCCAAGATGGCCACCATGGCGGCCATCTTGAAAATCTATTTTTTGCTTCTTCTCCTGAACCGAAAGGCCAATTGACTCCAAACTTGCTAGGAAGCATCAGGATGACTTGTAGATCAAAAATAGCTAAAATCGTGCCGATCGGAAATCCAAGATGGCTGCCATGGCCGCCATCTTGAAAATCTATTTTTCGCTTCTACTCCAAAACCCAAAAGCCAATTGACTCCAAACTTGGTAGGAGGCATTGGGGTGACTTATAGATCAAAAATAGCTAAAATCGTGCCTATCGGAAATCCAAGATGGCCGACATGGCAGCCATCTTGAAAATCTATTTTTCACTTCTTCTCCTGAAACGAAAGGCCAGTTGACTCCAAACTTGGTAGGAAGCATCGGGGTGACTTGTAGATCAAAAATAGCTAAAATCATGCCGATCGTAAAACAAGGATGGGCGCCATGGCAGCCATCTTGAAAATCTATTTTTCGCTTCTTCTCCTGAACCGAAAGGCCAGTTGACTTGAAACTTGGTAGGAAGCATTTGGGTGACTTGTAGATCAAAAACAGCTAAAATCATGCCGATCATAAATCCAAGATGGCCGCCATGCCAGCTATCTTGAAAATCTATTTTTCGCTTTTTCTCCTAAACCCAAAAGTCACTTGACTCGAAACTTAGTAGAAAGCATCAGGGTGACTTGTAGATCAAATATAGCTAAAATCATTCTGATCAGAAATCCCAGATGGCCACCATGGCCGCCATCTTGAAAATCTATATTTAGCTTCTTCTCCTGCAACGAAAGGCCAATTGACTCCAAACTTCATAGGAGACATTGGGGTGACTTGTAGATCAAAAATAGCTAAAATCATGCCAATGGGATATCATGGCAGCCATCTTGAAAATCTATTTTTCGCCTCTTCTCCTGAACTGAAAGGCCAGTTGACTCGAAACTTGGTAGGAAGCATTAGGGTGACTCGTAGATCAAAAATAGCTAAAATCGTGCCAATCGTAAATCCAAGCTGGCTGCCATTTAGAGTTTGTTCAAATGATCATGCTCAATTGACTGGCAGGCCATATGTCTTCTTCTTCAAAATAAAGAACTGCTTAAATGATGATCTTTTCATTAGTTGCGATGACAGGATTGGAAAAATGTTGCATAACGTCTGCATATCTGCCATGGCTATGTCACTCAGGTGAGCGACCCGTGGCCCGTGGGCCTCTTGTTTACAAATCTTATTTCATTCTTAAACTATGCACTGTAAAAAAATATATGTTGCCTATCTTCATATTTTCATTGTAAAATGTTGGTATTTTTAATACAGATCTTTCATTTATTTCCATCTTCTTGTCAGTATATTTGAATTCTTGTAACTCATCTTTCCAAAAATTGTTATTTATATGTTTCATTTTTTCACTAGCATATTTTAAACAACAGGCTAGTGGTTTATCCATTTCAATATTAGCTCTTATAAAATATTGCCATTTGCTGTCTGTTGTTATGAGCCTTCTTATCCATGTTGTTAGCTCACCTGCAGCTTTGCTCCAGGTCAGCTTATGCCGTGGCCTGTTGTCCGTTGTCCATCTGTCCGTCGTTAGCTTTCACATTTTTGACATCTCCTCCAGGACCATAAGTTGGATTGAGCTGAAACATGGCGGCCATCTTGAACTTCTTCAAACAACATCTCCTCCCAAACCGTAAGTCTGATTGAGCTGAAACTTGATGGGAGGCATCGGAGGGACATAGAGATTCAGAATTGCTCAAATTGTTCCATTCCGCTGTCATATAATATTTTGACCAGCCTAAAAACTGACCCGCGGGTCATAATATTATGACCCGCAGGTCAATATATTACTGTAATATTTTGACCCGCTCCATAATATTTTGACCCACCCAGCTATCTTTCTTAAGGAATGATATAACATATAGAATGGATTCATTTATTAAAATAGCATTAAAAATAATGTTCGGAAAATAATCCGTCCACTTTAATTTTTGTAGGAGGGTTTGGGAGTGGGGGGTCAAAATATTATACCATAATATATTGATCTGCCCCTGACCTTGACTAGGCAATCATAATACATTGCTAGAAATAATGTGTAATAGTTCCTTTTACCATGAAACCTAAAAAACACGCATTTTCATAAAATGACTTCCTATTTCACTATTTGAGGGATGGGAGTGGGTGGGGGAGGGGGTGGGGGTCAAAATATTATACCATAATATATTGACCCACCCCTGGATTTGAACAGGCAATCATAAATGATCGCTGTAAGTAATGTGAAATTGTTCATCTTATCATGAAGACTAGCATTTGACTTTTTGATGTGGGGTTGGCTAAGGAAGGGTGAGTGTGTGGGGGTGGGGGGGGGTGAATATTATACCATAATATATTGACCCACCCCTGACCTTTGACCTGGCAGTCATAATACATTGCTGAAAATACTGTAAAATGGTTGATTTGTAACATGAAAACGTAAAGAAAAATAAAAAAAAAAAAATAAAATGCCATCCTATTTGTCTTTTTGAGGGGTAGGAGATGAGGGGGTGGGGGGGGGGGGGGGGGTGTCAAAATATTATACCATAATATATTGACCCACCCCTGGATTAGAACATAGGCAGTCCAAAAAAATCGCTGAAAATAATGTGAAATATATCCTTTTATTAGCTCACCTGAGCACGTAGTGCTCATGGTGAGCTATTGTGGTCATTCAGTGTCCGTCGTGTGTCGTCCTTATTGCAGCGTCAACAATTGCTTTAAAAAGCCTACTCCTCCAACATTCCTGGGCCAATTGACTAGATACTTGGTAGGAAGCATCGGGGTGTCTTGTAGATAAAAAATCGTGCCGATTGGAAATCCAAGATGGCCGCCATGGCAGCCATCTTGAAAATCTATTTTTCATTTCTTCTCCTAAACCTAAAGGCCAATTGACTCCAAACTTGCTAGGAAGCATCAGGGTGACTTGTAGATCAAAAATAGCTAAAATCTTGCCGATCGGAAATCCAAGATGGACACCATGGCGGCCATCTTGAAAATCTATTTTTCGCTTCTTCTCCTGAACCGAAAGGCCAATTGACTCCAAACTTGCAAGGAAGCATCAGGGTGACTTATAGATGAAAAATAGCTAAAATTGTGCCGATCGGAAATCCAAGATGGCCGCCATGGCAGCCATCTTGAAAATCTATTTTTTGCTTCTACTCCTAAACCCAAAAGCCAATTGACTCCAAACATGGGAGGAAGCATTGGGGTGACTTATAGATCAAAAATATCTAGAATCGTTCCGATCCGAAATCCAAGATGGCAGCCGTGGCAGCCATCTTGAAAATCTATTTTTTTGCTTCTTCTCCTGAACCGAAAGGCCAATTGACTACAAACTTGCTAGGAAGCATCGGGGTGACTTGTAGATAAAAAAATAGCTAAAATCGTGCCGATCGTAAATCCAAGATGGCCACCATGGCAGCCATCTTGAAAATCTATTTTTTGCTTCTTCTCCTAAACCCAAAAGCCAGTTGACTCCAAACATGGGCGGAAGCATTGGGGTGAATTAATAGATCAAAAATAGCTAAAATCGTTCCGATCGGAAATCCAACATGGCAGCCATGGCAGCCATCTTGAAAATCTATTTTTTGCTTCTTCTCCTAAACCCAAAAGTCAATTGACTCCAAACATGGGAGGAAGCATTGGGGTGACTTAATGGATCAAAAATAGTTAAAATCATTCTGATCGGAAATCCAAGATGGCAGCCATGGCAGCCATCTTGAAAATCTATTTTTTGCTTCTTCTCTTGAACCGAAAGGCCAATTGACTCCAAACTTGCTAGGAAGCATCGGGGTGACTTGTAGATCAAAAATAGCTAAAATCGTGCTGATCGTAAATCCAAGATGGCCACCATGGCGGCTATCTTGAAAATCTATTTTTCGCTTCTTCTCCTAACCCCAAATGTCAATTGACTCGAAACTTGGTAGGAAGCATCGGGGTGACTTGTAGATCAAAAATAGCTAAAATAGTTCCATTTGGACATGCAAGATGGCTGTCATTGCCGCCATCTTGAAAATCTATTTTTCGCTTCTTCTCCTGAGTGGAAAGGCTAATTGATTCCAAGCTTGGTAGGAAGCATCAGGGTGACTTGTAGACAAAAAATAGCTAAAATCATGCTGATCGGAAATCCAAGATGGCTGCCATGGTGGCCATCTTGAAAATCTATTTTTCCCTTCTTCTCCTAAACCCAAAAGCCAATTGACTTGAAACTTGGTAGGAAGCATCGGGGTGACTTATAGATTAAAAATTGCTAAAATCGTTCCGATTGGAAATTTTTCACTTCTTCTCCTGAACCGAAAGGCTTATTGACTTTAAACTTGGTAGGAAGCATTAGGGTGACCTGTAGATCAAAAATAGCTAAAATCGTCCCTATCAGAAATCCAAGATGGCAGCCATGACCGCCATCTTGAAAATCTATTTTTCGCTTCTTCTCCTGAACTGAAAGGCCATTTGACTCGAAACTTGGTAGGAAGCATTCGGGTGACTTGTAGATCTAAAATAGCTTAAATTGTTTTGATCAGAAAACCAAGATGGCCATCATGGCGGAGACTCTTTTTTTCGCTTATTTTCCCGAACCAAAGGGTTAGTTGATTTGAAAATTGGTAGGAAGCATCGGGATGACTTGTAGATATAAAAATAGCTAAAATCGTTCCGATCGGAAATCCAAGGTGGCGGCCATTTTGAAAATCTATTTTTCCCTTCTTCTTCTGAACTGAAAGGCCAATTGACTTGAAACTTGGTAGGAATCATCGGGGTGACTTGTAGATCAAAAATAGCTCAAATCATTGCAATAGAAAATCCCAAATTGCGGCTATGGTGGCCATCTTGAAAATCTGTTTTGAACTTTTTCTCCTGAACTGAAAGGGCAATTGACTCAAAGTTCATTGGAAGTATCGAGGTGACTTTTAGATCAGCAGTAGCTAAAATCATTCTGATTGGAAATCCAAGGTGGCTGCCATCTTGTTTATGTTTATTATATTTCCCTGCCACTGTGCTGTTTACATGTATAAAATCATGATTCTTCAGAAACCACTTAGCTAATTGCCACCAAATTTCACATTGATCCTACTGTTGAAATGTGATTGAGAGTTTGTTCAAATGATCATGCTCCATTGACTGTCATACCATATATAATTTTCTCCTTCAAAATTAAGAACTGCTTAAAGGATGATCTTTTCATGAGTTGCGATGACAGGATTAATAATAATAATAATAATAATCGGCTTTATTTAACGAGGGTAAACACATTTAGTTGTACACTAATCTTCCATGTGGCCCTCACTAAGCTAAGACAAAAACATATTTACAAGATGTGCTACAAAGGAATGAAAAAGAATAAAATTGAACTTGACTGAGCATACACTCATCCAGGCTTATACACACATACCATAAAAATACCCAGATATATACAAATATTAACCCTTCTCATGCTGAATAAATTAAGATGCCACACCCACCCCCAACTTCCAGCCAATCAGACCACCCGATTCGGGTTTTTGATAGAAATTCACATATTTAATGCAAACAGTGCAGATTCAGATCAGTTTGCTTCTTCAGAAGCCTACTGATCTGGATCTACACTGTTTGCTAAAACGGGGCATGACGTGTTTAGCAAGAGAAGGGTTAAAAACAAACATCAATATACATCAGGAGGAAAAATTGCAAATAGGAAAAATAATGTAAGCTCTTATTATTATTTTAGCCATTTTATAAAATTATTATGGAAAGAGCTTATAGAATTTAGATTTTTTAGTTGAGCGGGTAAGCTGTTCCATACAATAGGCCCTGAGTATATAATACTTTGCTTAAATATTTCCCTTTTAGGCCTTGGTGGGATAAAATTTGAAGAAACTGAAGATCTTAAAAATGTGGTATTCTCATCAGTGATTCTTTGATTAAACATTTCATTTATATATTGTGGGGTCTCAAATCTATCAACTTTGAATATGAACTTGGATTTTTGTAGAAATAATCTTTCAAAAACTGTAAGTATTTTTAAATCTTCCATGCTTTGAAATATGTTATCAACATTATAATCTAAAATGATCTTAACAGCTCGTTTTTGAAGTCGAAAAATTCTTTCCAAGTTATTTTGGGATGTTCCACTCTAAACAAGATTACAATAATCAATATGAGGCTGAATGTATGTTTTATAAAATTGAGTTCTTTGAGCAGTATTGAGATATTCATTTACTCTTGATAAGAGCCATAAGTTTGAAGCTATCTTTTTGCAAAGCTGGTCAACATGACTTGACCACAGTAAATTATTATCAACAGTAACACCAAGTATTTTATCTTTACTGATAGTAGTTAGTTCTGCCTCATTTAAAGTTAGGAATAAGCTGTCAAATTCCAGAGTGGCTCTTCTTTGATGGGTTGTAATCAGCATCAGCTTTGTCTTGGAAGTATTTATATTACCATGCCATTGCTTTTGCACCATTTAGAAAGGTTGTTCAAAGCAATCTGCAAATTTCTTTCAATATCAGATCTTAAAATTCCAATTTCATACATCGTTGTATCATCAGCATACATGTCAGTGTTTATTGGGTCTGTGTAAAGGGGCAGATCATTAATAAATAATAAAAACATTAGAGGCCCTAAAATTGAGCCCTGAGGGACTCCATTAATTATTACTTCATCATCTGAGATAACATTGTTAACATTTACTCTCTGCTTGCGGTTCAGTAGATAAGAACTAAACCAAGACATAGTTTTGTCTGATAACTTATAACACTTCAGTTTCTTCAGTAAAATATTATGATCTACAAGATCAAATGCCTTTTTGAAGTCTATCATAACAGCTCCAACCATAAAACCATTATTAATTGCAACAAGCCATTTATTAATCATACTTAATAAAGTTGTTTCACATGAATGTGCAGGCCTGAAACCAGACTGGGTTTTATGTAATAAATTATAGCTTGTAAGAAAATCTATCACAGAATCATGAACATGCTTTTCAAGGATTTTGGATAATACAGGAAGGACAGATATTGGTCGAAAGTTATTTACGTCTTCTTTGGAGCCATTTTTATGAAGGGGTGTTACCTTTCCCACCTTCCATTTTTCAGGAAAAACACCATCTTGTATACTCTGGTTACAAATATAAGTGATGCTATCAACAATATAAGGGGCTGCTGTTTTGAGCAAACGGGGACCAATCTGGTCACAGCCTGTAGCCTTAGATACATCAATCTGACTTAAATATTTTAAAACCTTGTCACGAGAAATTGCAGGAATATCAAAATGAACATCTTTGGGGACTTTACTATTGCAGAAATCTTTCAATTTATTGAAATCAGAATTTATTACAGGCTCCTTTAAATTTGAAGCAACTGATACAAAGAATTTATTAAATTCTGAGGCAATCTTAAAACTGTCATCAATGCAATCATTTCCAATTTTAATTGAATTAATATTATTATTTCTATTTGTTTTCTTGATTCCTATTTCCCTAAAATGTTTCCAAATACTTCCAGGCTTATTATTATTTTCATTTATCAAGGCTGAATACTGAGCTTTCTTAGATTTTTTTATAAGTGATATTACTTTACTATGCCAAATTTTGCACTGAGCCTCATTATTCAATGCTTTGTATCTGTCTCTGGTTTTCATGGCATCAATTATTTCTGGGGTTATCCATTTAGGTTGCTGTTTATACTTGACTCTGTGTGTTTTCAAAGGCAAATATTTATCCACAATGGATAAAAATAAACTAGACCATGTGTCAACTACATCATTTGTGTCTTCGAAGACTTTAATAAGATCCCAGGGAGCATCTTGCAACTCTGATGAAAAGTCCTGCTGACAAAAAATTTTGAAAGACCTATATGAAATTGTATGATGTGTAGATTTTGGGGTTGAACAATTAGCTTTACGGGTAATAAATACAGGAAAGTGGTCACTTAGACCTAGTTGTGGAACATCTATTGAACTTACATTTGTATCAATATTGCAATAAATATGATCAGTAAGAGTTTCTGATGTTGTATTTTTCCTTGTAGGTTGGTTGACTCTCTGAATTAGGCCAAATGGTTCCAAATATTCCAACCATGATTTTTTAATCTGCTCATTCAATAAATCCCTATTGAAATCCCCTAGTAAATAAAATTCTTTTCGAGTTTCAAGCACCTTTTCAACAAACATTTCAAAATTTTCATTCCAAATTATGGTTTCATTTGGATGTCGATATAACACGCCTACTAAAAAACTCTTTGATTTCTTAGGAAAAATTTCTAACATTAAACATTCAATTTCAATTTTCTCCAGCTCATTTCTTCGCTCAACTTTCACACAGTCCTTTACATATACAATAATACCACCACCTTGCTCACTTCGTTCTGTTGATATAATTCTGTCCCTTCTGAAAAACTGATAATTGTCAATACAGAAGTAACTGTCTGGATGAATACTTTTCAACTTCGTTTCACATAGTCCCAGAATATGTATATTATTACTTAAATTATTCAACATCAAGTCAATTTGATCCATTTTGCTCTGGATTCCCTGGACATTTATTTGTCCAATTTTAAAACCTTTATTATTTAATTGCAAATTAAGAGAATTTGGGGCACACATGGAAGAACTTGCCTTACTAGCATGCATATTTGAATCATGCACATTGTTGATAACTGACTGATCTTGTAAACTGATATCAAATGTCTGATCCATATAAAGTGCATTGGTTTGAGAGCTTTTATCATAATTTGTTGATATGTTGTATAAACTGGCAGTTCTTGAAATTGTTTTGATACTATTTGTATTTGAAGAAATTAATTCCACTGAAGCACACTGAATGGTATTATTACATTCACACTTCAAACAGTTACAGTTACCACATATATCTACTAGAGTGTCATACTTATTTAAAGACAGAAATGAAATAGTTTGCTTATCAGGTAAATCTTGGGCATATTTGCCACTGTCCTAAAAGTCCCAACAAACAGAATCTTTATGACCCCATAGTTTGCAGTGGTAACATTGTATCTGGTTCTTGTGATGACACTGGTAAGTTTCATGATTTCTCAGTCCACATTTAAAGCAGCTGTCACCATTAAGGGGTGCTGGGTCTTCTTTGTTTTGAGTCCACTATGTGAAGGCATGAGGCATGCCTTCTGTTGGTTGAATAGGAGCCCTTCCATATCCATGATGTCCTGGAGGTTGATTTCCATTTCATTGCAAAGTACCATAGGCACAGTGTTTGAAATTTTCAACAATGCTTATTGGAAAAATTTTGCATAACATCTGCATATCTGCAGTGGCTATGCCACTCAGGTGAGCGACCCGTGGCCCGTGGGCCTCTTGTTATGAAAAACTGAAAATGCATTATCATGGAATGACGTCCTCTTTGACTTTTTGATGTGGGGTGGGCTGAGGAGGGGCGGGGTCAAAATATTATACCATAATATATTGACCCACCCCTGATTTTGACCTGGCAATCATATGACATTGCTAGAAATAATGTGAAATAGATCCTTTACCATGAAACCTAAAAAAAAAAAAACATTTTCATAAAATGACGTCCTATTTGAATTTTCGAGGGATGGGAGGGTCAAAATATTATACCATAATATATTGACCCACCCCTGGATTTGAACAGGCAATCATAAATGATCGTCGTAAATAATGTGAAATTGTTCATTTTTTTATCATGAAGACTTGAAAAATGCATTTTCATGGAATGGTGCTCTTTTGACTTTTTGATATGGGGTTGGCTAAGGAAGTGGGGGTGGGGGTGGGGGCGGGGGGGTTCAGAATATTATACCATAATATATTGACCCACCCCTGACTTTGACCTGGCAGTTATTTAAAGGGATCATTTATGATAATTGGTCGTCATTTAATTAAAATGCTTTTTTTTGTTGTAGGTTTACATGATAAAAGAAAACATTTCACATTATTTAAAGGGATCATAAGCTCACCTGAGCACGAAGTGCTCATGGTGAGCTATTGTGGTCAGTCAATGTCCGTCGTCCGTCGTGCGGCATCAACAATTGCTTTAAAAGCCTACTCCTCCTACACCCCTGGGCCAATTGACTTGATACTTGGTAGGAAGCATCAGGGTGACTTGTAGATCAAAAATTGCTAAAATCGTTCTGATCGGAAATCCAAGATGGCCGCCAAGGCCGCCATCTTGAAAATCTATTTTTCGCTTCTTCTCCTGAACCGAAAGGCCAATTGTCTCAAAACTTGCTAGGAACCATCAGGGTGACTTGTAGATCAAAAATAGCTAAAATCGTGCCGATCGGAAATCCAAGATGGCCGCCATGGCTGCCATCTTAAAAATCTATTTTTCGCTTCTTCTCCTGAACCGAAAGGCCAAGTGGCTCCAAACTTGCAAGGAAACATCAGGGTGACTTGTAGATCAAAAATAGCTAAAATCGTGCCGATCAGAAATCCAAGATGGCCGCCATGGCCGCCATCTTGAAAATCGATTTTTCGCTTCTTCTCCTGAACCAAAAGGCCAATTGACTCCAAACTTGCTAGGAAGCATCAGGGTGACTTGTAGATCAAAAGTAGCTAAAATCGTGCCGTTTGGAAATCCTAGATGGCCGCCATGGCGGCCATCTTGAAAATCTATTTTTCACTTCTTCTCCTGAACCGAAAGGCCAATTGACTCCAAACTTGCTAGGAAGCATCAGGATGACTTGTAGATCAAAAATAGCTAAAATCATGCCGATCGGAAATCCAAGATGGCCGCCATGGCCGCCATCTTGACAATCTATTTTTCGCTTCTACTCCTAAACCCAAAAGCCAATTGACTCCAAACTTGGTAGGAGGCATTGGGGTAACTTATAGATCAAAAATAGCTAAAATCGTGCCTATCAGAAATCCTAGATGGCCGCCATGGCAGCCATCTTGAAAATCTATTTTTCGCTTCTTCTCCTGAACCGAATGGCCATTTGACTCCAAACTTGGTAGGAAGCATCGGAGTGACTTGTAGATCAAAAATAGCTAAAATCGTGCCGATCGTAAAACCAGGATAGATGCCATGGCAGCCATCTTGAAAATCTATTTATGGCTTCTTCTCCTGAACCGAAAGGCCAGTTGACTCGAAACTTGGTAGGAAGCATTTGTGTGACTTGTAGATCAAAAATAGCTAAAATCATGCCGATCATAAATCCAAGATGGCCGCCATGGCGGCAATCTTGAAAATCTATTTTTCACTCTTCTCCTAAACTCAAAAGTCACTTGACTTGAAACTTAGTAGGAAGCATCAGGGTGACTTGTAGATCAAATATAGCTAAAATCGTTCTGATCAGAAATCCCAGATGGCCACCATGGCCGCCATCTTGAAAATCTATATTTAGCTTCTTCTCCTGCACCGAAAGGCCTATTGACTCCAAACTTGGTAGGAGACATTGGGATGACTTGTAGATCAAAAATAGCTAAAATCGTGCCAGTAGGATATCCAAGATGGCCGCCATAGCAGCCATCTTGAAAATCTTTTTTTCGCCTCTTCTCCTGAACTGAAAGGCCAGTTGACTCGAAACTTAGTAGGAAGCATTGGAGTGACTCGTAGATCAAAAATAGCTAAAATCGTGCCGATCGTAAATCCAAGCTGGCTGCCATTTAGAGTTTGTTCAAATGATCACGCTCAATTGACTGGCATGCCATATATCTTCTTCAAAATAAAGAACTGCTTAAATGATGATCTTTTCATTAGTTGCGATGACAGGTTTGGAAAAATGTTGCATGAGATCTGCATATCTGCAGTGGCTATGTCACTCAAGTGAGCGACCCGTGGCCCGTGGGCCTCTTGTTTATGATATCCTGTTGAAATCCAAGGGTGGGTCAATACATTATGGTATAATATTTTGACCCCTGCACCTCCCCTCTCCTACCACTTAAAAAGTCAAATAGGATGTCACTTAATGAAAAAGCTGCTTTGGAGGTTTTCATGATAAAAATGAACCATTTTATATTACTTCTAGCAATCTATTATGATTGCCTGGTCAATTTTATGGGTGGGTCATTATATTATGGTATAATATTTTGACCCCCCTTCCCCCCTCCCCCCTCCCCCCACTCCTACCCCATGAAAAATCAAATTGTTCGTCATTTTATTAAAATGCTTTTTTTTAGGCTTACATGATAAAAGAAAACATTTCACATTATTTAAAGGGATCATTTATGATTGCCTCCTCCTACCCCTTAAAAAGTCAAGTAGACGCCTTTTGATGAAAATGCTTCTTCAGAGGTTGCATGATAACAGGAACCATTTTTATCGCACCTGCTTGTAGCAGGGTGCGATATAGGCATCCGATTTTCTGTCAGTCCATCCGTCCGTCTGTCAACATTTGTCGACGTTCGACATTTATGTCAAAGTTAGTATTCTAATCAACTACAAGACTAAACAACCATCAAACCTTGAATGAAACATCTCCCTGACCTCCTGACTTTGCAACATAGGCGTCCGCTTTTCTGTATGTCTGTCCATTCGTCCGTCCGTCTGTCAACATTTATGTCGAAGTTTGACATTTATGTCAAAGTTAGTATTTTAATCAACTACAAGACTAAACAACCATCAAACCTTGCATGAAACATCTCCCTGACCTCCCGACTTTGCGACATAGGTGCCAACTTTTCCATTTGTCTGTCTGTTCGTCTGTCCGTCTGTCCATCTCTAAACAGTTCTGTTATGTCGAAGTTCGACATTTATGTCAAAGTTAGTATTCTAATCAACTACAAGACTAAACAACCATCAAACCTTGTATGAAATATCTCCCTGACCTCCTGACTTTGCGACATAGGTGCCCGCTTTTCCATTCATCTGTCTGTTCGTCCGTCCGTCGGGGGTGGTTGGGTGGTGCGAAGGTGTCATGTATCTTATGTCACCGGGGCGTCCAGCTGATATTGGCTTACAGTTGGGCAAGGCCTGCTATCCTTGTAGCAGGTAAGGGCAGGGAGGTGATGTTTTTATTTCTTCTGTTTCTTCACTTTCATTCCTTTTCCTCTTTCTTCCCTGTCCCTCTCTTTCATCTCTTCTGCTATCTCTTCTGTCTCTTTTCTCCCTTTCTCTGGGAGACGACACAAAATGACCCACAAGGGTTGACGTGTCGTTAAACCCCAACACAATCAATCAATCAATCGTCCGTCCGTCTGTCTCTTAACAGTTCTGTTATGTTGAAGTTCGACATTTACGTAAAAGCTAGTATTCTAATCAACTACAATTCTACAACAACCATCATACCTTGCATGACACATCTCCCTGACCTCCTGACTTGGCAGATATGTTGACCCAGTGACCTTGACCTATATTTTGCGCTCCATTGACTTTGACACAATTTACGTTGACGTTCCAGATCTTCTCAACTATAAGGTGTACAACTACCAAACCTTGCATAGTGCTTCTCCTAGATGTACAGACTTGGCAGGTACCTTGACCCGGTGACCTTGACCTATATTTTGCACTCCAGTGACTTTGGCATATTTTGCGTCGATGTTCGATATCTCCTCAACTATGAGGCCTACAACCATCAAACCTTGCGAAGTGCGTCTCCTCAATGTACTGACTTAGCAGATACCTTGACCTGGTGACCTTGACCTATATTTTGGCTGCAGTGACTTTGACATAATTTACGTCAACATTCCAGATCTCCTCAAGTGTAAGACCTCTAGCCACCAAACCTTGCATAGTGCTTCTCCTATATGTACTGACTTGATATGTATCTTGACCCGATGACCTTGACCCGATGACCTTGACCTATATTTTGCGCTCCAGTGCCTTTTATACATTTTACGTCAACGTTCAATATCTCCTCAACTATAAGGCCTACAACCATCAAACCTTGCATAGTGCTTCTCCTCAATGTACGGACTCTGCAGGTACCTTGACTGGGTGACCTTGACCTATATTTCACGCTCCATTGACTTTTACACCTTTTACGTTTCCCTTCCATATGCAGGCCTCCTAGCAAAACCTATAAAACCTATAATAACCTATAATTTTGTGTCAAACCTATAAAACCTTTATTTTGTTCATAAAACCTATAAAAAGCCTGTATTTTCATGAAAAAAACCTGTATTTTTCACTTTTTGACCCTTCTCGCGACTCACCCTAACTTTTCTTCAAAATGCCCTACCATTTTTTATTTTTTAGTCCCAAAAAAGTGATGAAAACTGTCAAGAAATTGTAAATTTTTTCCTCGCTCGCTTTGCTTGCTTGGACTTTGTAAAATTCAGATCAATTTTATCGTAGCAATTGTGATGCAAAAATTCATCAAATGTTCAGTTTTAAATCTTTATGTGAGTTTGGAGGAACCTTTTTTAACCTATATTTTTTATTGAAAAACCTATAAATAACCTGTATTTTGAGTAAGAAGAACCTATATGAAAACCTATATTTTCAAAGTGGGCCACTAGGAGGCCTGCATATGTCTTCAACTGTAAGGCCTTCAACCACCAAACCTTATATAGCACTTCTTCTCGATGTACTTACTCGACAGGTACGTTGACCTGGTGACCTTGATCTATATTGTGCACTCCAGTGACTTTGACACATTTTATATTGATGTTCGGTATCTCCTCAAATATAAGACCTACAACCACTAAACCTTGTATAGTGCTTCACCTCATTGCCCTGGCTTGGCAGGTACCTTGACCCAGTGACCTTGACCTATATTTGACACATTTTACGTTGATGTTTGTAACTCCTCAACTATAAGGCCTACAACCACCATACCTTGCATTGTGCTTCTCCTTGATGTACTGAAAAAGCAGGTACCTTGACCCGTGACCTTGACCTATATTTCATGCTCCAGTGACTTTTACACATTTTACGTCAACGTTCCATTATCATTGGGCTGTATGATACAAAAAGTCAGTGCTGAAGATATAGCCATTAGAGGGAATGGGACTGGCCTGGAATATATGTGCCCCACTAGGCACTTTGTCTGCATTTTTTTCAACCCAGTTTTCCAAGTAAGCACTGCTAAGAATGAAATAAACTTATTTAATAACCACATTCTGATTGTGGCTCCTGTGACTTTTGCGCCAGCAGGTGCGATGACGCCTTCCGCGGAATTCTTGTATTAAAATGCTTTCTTTTAGGTTTACATGATAAAAGAAAACATTTCACATTATTTAAAGGGATCATTTATGATTGCCTGTTGAAATCCAAGGATGGGTCAATATATTATGGTATAATATTTTGGGTCAATATATTATGGTATAATATTTTGACACCCCCACCCCACCCCACCCTCTCCTACCCCTTAAAAGTCAAGTAGGGCGTCATTTGATGAAAATGCTTCTTTAGAGGTGTTCATGATAACAGGAACCATTTTACATTATTTCTAGCAATCTATTATGATTGCCTGGTCAAAGTCATGGGCGGTTCAATATATAATTGTATAATATTTTGACCCCCCACCCCCACCCTCTCCTACCCCATAAAAAATCAAATTGGTCATCATTTAATTAAAATGCTTTTTTTGTATGGTTTACATGATAAAAGAAAACATTTCAGATTATTTAAAGGGATCATTTATGATATCCTGTTGAAATCCAAGGATGGGTCAATCTATTATGGGATAATATTTTGACCCCCCACCCCTCAACCTCCCCTCTCCTACCCTCTAAAAAGTAGGATGAGATGAAAATGCTTCTTTGGAGGTTTTCAAGATAACAGGAACCATTTTACATTACTTCTAGCAATCTGTTATGATTGCCTGGTCAAAGTCATGGGCGGGTCAATATATTATGGTATAATATTTTGACACCCCCCCCCCCCCCACCCTCCTACCCCATAAAAATAAATTGGTGGTCATTTTATTAAAATTCTTTTTTTTTTAGGTTTACATGATAAAAGAAAACACTTCACATTATTTAAAGGGATCGTTTATGATATACTGTTGAGCTCCAAGGGTATGGTATAATATTTTGACCCCCCCTCCCCCTACCCCCCCTTTCCTACCCCTTAAAAAGTCAAATAGGACGTCCTTTGATGTAAATGCTTCTTTGGAGGTTTTCATGATAACAGGAACCATTTTACATTACTTCCAGCAATCTATTATGATTGCCTGGTCAATTTCATGGGTGGGTCAATATATTATGGTATAATATTTTGACCTGCCCCCCGCCCTCCTACCCCATAAAAAATCAAATTGGTCATCATTTTATTAAAATGCTTTCTTTTAGGTTTACATGATAAAAGAAAACATTTCACATTATTTAAAGGGGTCATTTATGATTGCCTGTTGAAATCCAAGGGTGGGTCAATATATTATGGTATAATATTTTGACCCCCCCACCCCAGCCCACCCTCTCCTGCCCCTTAAAAAGTCAAGTAGGGCCTCATTTGATGAAAATGCTTCTATAGAAGTGTTCATGATAACAGGAACCATTTTACATTATTTCTAGCAATCTATTATGATTGCCTGGTCAAAGTCATGGGTGGGTCAATATATAATTGTATAATATTTTGACCCTCCCCCCCCACCCTCTCCTACCCCATAAAAAATCAATTTGGTCATCATTTAATTAAAATGCTTTTTTTTGTATGGTTTACATGATAAAAGAAAACATTTCAGATTATTTAAAGGGATCATTTATGATATCCTGTTGAAATCCAAGGATGGGTCAACCTACCCCCTAAAAAGTAGGATTAGATGAAAATGCTTCTTTGGAGGCTTTCAAGATAACAGGAACCAATTCCCTTTCCTCAGAAAAACATGTAAAGACATGTATTTACGCATCTTTACATGTAATGCCAGATAATGCGGAGTATTGGCCCCTCCATTTACGGGCTTTTACGTGTTAGTACATAAAAAAACAAAAAGGAGAGAACAACTGTTGAGAAGAGACTTGACATGTAAAATTTTACATGTAATTACATGTTTTTCCATGTAATGACATGTAATTACATGTTAATTTTCCATGAACAGGTATTTTTGACGCATTAATACATGTAGTCAAGATCACAAATTTTCAGGTTTACATGTCAAATTTTACACGTTTAAAGTTTACATGTATAATTCTACACGTAAAATTTTACGCATAAAATTCTACACGTAAAATTCTACATGTAATAAAACTCTACATGTAAATGGGAAATTCATAGTAATATCAGATGTAGTTGTGATACTTTTAGGTCACCTGAGCAAGAAGTGCTTATGGTGAGCTTTTGGGATATACCATGATGTTCCTCGTACATTGGGACATCCATCCATCAGTCTGTCCATCTGTCTGTCAACTACTGCTTGCATATACACTCTAGAGGGCACAGTTTTGATCCAATCTAAACTTTGCGACTTTCTCAGAATGTTTATCTGCATGAAATATCTAGGCCAAGTTTGAATCTCGGTTATGTCAGGTCGGAAACTAGGTCACAAGGTCAGATCTTAGAAAAATCTTGTGTACATAATAGAGGTTTCATTTTCCATCGAATCTTTATGAAACTTTGTTTGAATGTTTGCTTGAAGACTATATATGTTAAGTTAAAATATAGGTCATGTGGGTTTGAAAACTAGGTTACTAGATCAAATAATTGAAAAAACCTTGTGTGCACAATAGGGGCTTCATTTTTCAAGAATGTTCGCAAAAGTTTGTCAGAATGTTTGTTTTGACAGTGTTCAGGCCAAGTTCAAATATGGGCTACTTCCGGTAAAAAACTAGGTCAGTAGGTGTAATCTAAGAAAAACCTTGTGCACACACTATAGGCTTCATTTTCCACTGAATATTTTTGAAACTTCATTCAAATGTTTCTATGAATAATATCTAGGACAAGGTCTTATACAGGTAAGTGTTGGTTCAAAGTCTAGGTCACTAGGTCAGATCACTGAAAAACTTTGTGTACACAATAGAGGCTTCATTTTTCAGTGGATCGTCATGAAACTTTATGATAAAGTTTGTTTTGACAATAACTAGGTCAAGTTCCATTCTGAATCATGTCAGTTCAAAGACTAGGTCAAATCTTTGAAAAAAAAACGTGTGCACAACAGAGTGCCCTCATCCAGATCTACATTATTTGCTCAGACCTATTTTTTTTTAAATTTTTGGTGTCCAATTTTTAAGAGTTAATTAAAATAAATTAACTAAAAGCCATAGACCTGGAATAAATAATCTTTTTTTTTTTTCAAGCAGTTAATAAGCAGTATTAAAATGTTAATATTTTCAACTGAAAACATGACATATATCAAACACCAAGGAGTAGAATAATTTTGAATGAAATTCAAAAGAAAATTGATCTACCCCACCCACTACATGTACATAAGAAACTACCACAAGAGCTTAGCTGCCTTTTGGTGCCAGTTTATAATGCATCAAAATGCAATACTGAGAAAGTATTAAAATAACTCACATTTTTTCTATAAGCTATCCTCCTGTGTTCAAATATTTTATAGCAAAATGTTTTGAAAAGAACAGCATTTTATAACTCCAATGCTCCATGTGACTTCATGCTTTGAGACTGAATATACTAAAGTTTAAAACTGACCAATCAGACAACAGTATCTTGTACAAAAAAAACTCCCAAGTTCTTATTTTTACGCATTTTTACGTGTTGAAAATTACTAAGTCCAGAGCTGGCTTCTTTTACAGACTGTTTTTTGATAAAGTTATATAAATGCCATATTTTGCCAGGTTATTTTTTTCTAAGTCCACAAATGACACGTAAATACATGTAAAATTTTACACAATTTGCCATGCCTGTACAGGATTATCATGGCTTTACATGTCATTACATGGTTTTACGTGTAGAAGTAGTAAATCTACATGTAATGCCATGCTGTTTTACATGTAGTTACATGTAAACTATATTTTAACCTGTCATTCTGAGGGAAGGGAATTTTTACATTACTTCTAGCAATCTGTTATGATTGCCTGGTCAAAGTCATGGGCGGGTCAATATATTATGATATAATGATATAATATTTTGACACCCCCCCACCACCCTCCTACCCCATAAAAAATCAAATTGGTGGTCATTTTATTAAAATGCTTTTTTTTAGGTGTACATGATAAAGAAAACACTTCACATTATTTAAAGGGATTGTTTATGATATCCTGTTGAACTCCAAGGGTATGGTATAATATTTTGACCCCCCTCCCCCTACCTCCCATTTCCTACCCCTTAAAAAGTCATAGGACGTCCTTTGATGAAAATGCTTCTTTGGAGGTTTTCATGATAACAGGAACCATTTTACATTACTTCCAGCAATCTATTATGATTGCCTGGTCAAAGTCATGGGCGGGTCAATATATTATGGAATAATATTTTGAACCCCCCCACACACACCCACACCCTCCAACCCCATAAAAAAATCAAATTGGTCATCATTTTATTAAAATGTTGTTGTTTTTTTTGTTTTTTTTTTTAGCTTTATTTGATAAAAGAAAACATTTCACATTATTTAAAGGGATCATTTATGATTGCCTGTTGAAATCAAAGGGTGGGTCAATATATTATGGTATAATATTTTGACCCTCCCCCCACCTCCTACCCCTTAAAAAGCCAAGTAGGATGTCTTTTGATGAAAATGCTTCTTTAAAGGTTTTCATGATAACAGGAACGATTTTACATTACTTCTAGTGCTCTATTATGATTGCCTGGTCAAAGTCATGGACGGGTCAATATATTATGGAATAATATTTTGACCTGCCTTCTCCTACCCCATAAAAAATCAAATTGGTCGTCATTTAATTAAAATGCTTTTTTTTGTAGGTTTACATGCTAAAAGACAACATTTCACATTATTTAAAGGGATCATTTATGATATCCTGATGAAATCCAAGGATGGGTCAATATATTATGGTATAATATTTTGACCACCCCACCTCCCCTCTCCTTCCCCTTAAAAAGTCAAATAGGATGTCATTAGCTCACCAGAGCACGAAGTGCTCATGGTGAGCTATTGTGGTCAGTCAATGTCCGTCGTGCGTCGTGCGTCGTCCGTCGTGCGGCATCAACAATTGCTTTAAAAGCCTACTCTTCCTACACCCCTGGGCCAATTGACTTGATACTTGGTAGGAAGCATCAGGGTGACTTGTAGATCAAAAATAGCTAAAATCGTTTCAATCGGAAATCCAAGATGGCCGCCATCTTGAAAATCTATTTTTCACTTCTTCTCCTGAACCAAAAGGCCAATTGACTTCAAACTTGCTAGGAAGCATCAGGGTGACTTGTAGATCAAAAATAGCTAAAATCGTGCCGATCGGAAATCCAAGATGGCCGCCATGGCCGCCATCTTGAAAATCTATTTTTCGCATCTTCTCCTGAACCGAAAGGCCAATTGACTCCAAACTTGCTAGGAAGCATCAGGGTGACTTGTAGATCAAAAGTAGGTAAAATTGTGCCAATCGGAAATCCAAGATGGCCGCCATCTTGAAAATCTATTTTTCGCTTCTTCTCCTGAAACGAAAGGCCAATTGACTCCAAACTTGCTAGGAAGCATCAGGGTGACTTGTAGATCAAAAATAGCTAAAATTGTGCCGATCGGAAATCCAAGATGACCGCCATGGCAGCCATCTTGAAAATCTATTTTCCGCTTCTTCTTCTGAACCGAAAGGCCAATTGACTCCAAACTTGCAAGGAAGCATCAGGGTGACTTGTAGATCAAAAATAGCCTAAATCGTGCTGACAGGAAATCCAAGATGGCCGCCATGGCCGCCATCTTGAAAATCTATTTTTCGCTTCTTCTCCTGAACCGAAAGGCCAATTGACTCCAAACTTGCTAGGAAGCATCAGAGTGACTTGTAGATCAAAAGTAGCTAAAATCGTGTTGATCGGAAATCCAAGATGGCCGCCATGGCGGCCATCTTGAAAATCTATTTTTCGCTTCTTCTCCTGAACCAAAAGGCCAATTGACTCCAAACTGGCTAGGAAGCATCAGGGTGACTTGTAGATAAAAAATAGCTAAAATCGTGCCGATCAGAAATCCAAGATGGCTGCCATGGCAGCCATTTTGAAAATCTATTTTTCGCTTCTTCTCCTAAACCCAAAAGCCATTTGACTCCAAACTTGGTAGGAAGCATTAGGGTGACATATAGATCAAAAATAGCTAAAATTGTGCCTATCGGAAATCCAAGATGGCTGTCATGGCAGGCATCTTGAAAATCTATTTTTCGCTTCTTCTCCTGAACCGAAAGGCCAGTTGACTCCAAACTTGCTAGGAAGCATCAGGGTGACTTGTAGATCAAAAATAGCTAAAATCGTGCCGATCGGAAATCCAGGATGGGCGCCATGGCAGCCATCTTGAAAATCTATTTTTCGGTTCTTCTCCTGAACCGAAAGGCCAGTTGACTCGAAACTTGGTAGGAAGCATTTGGGTGACTTGTAGATAAAAAATAGCTAAAATCATGCCGATCGTAAATCCAAGATGGCCACCATGGCAGCTATCTTGAAAATCTATTTTTTGCTTCTTCTCCTAAACCCAAAAGTCAAGTGACTCGAAACTTAGTAGGAAGCATTTTGGTGACTTGTAGATCAAAAATTGCTAAAATCGTTCTGATCCGAAATCCCAGATGGCCACCATGGCCGCAATCTTGAAAATCTTTATTTAGCTTCTTCTCCTGCACCGAAAGGCCAATTGACTCCAAACTTGTTAGGAGACATTGGGGTGACTTGTAGATGAAAAATAGATAAAATCGTGCCAATCGGATATCCAAGATGGCCTCCATGGCAGCCATCTTGAAAATCTATTTTTTGCTTCTTCTTCTGAACCGAAAGGCCAGTTGACTTGAAACTTGGTAGGAAGCATTGGGGTGACTCGTAGATCAAAAATAGCTAAAATCATGCCGATCGTAAATCCAAGCTGGCCGCCATTTAGAGTTTGTTCAAATGTTCACGCTCCATTGACTGGCATGCCATAAATATTCTTCTTCAAAATTAAGAACTGCTTAAATGATGATCTTTTCATTAGTTGGGATGACAGGATTGGAAAAATGTTGCATAACATCTGCATATCTGCAGTAGCTATGTCACTCAGGTGAGCGACCCGTGGCCCGTGGGCCTCTTGTTTGATGAAAATGATTCTTTGGAGGTTTTCGTGATAACAGAAACCATTTTACATTACTTCTAGCAATCTATTATGATTGCCTGGTCAAAGTCATGGGTGGGTCATTATATTATGGTATAATATTTTGACCCCGTTCCCTCCTACCCCATAAAAAATCAAATTGGTCTTCATTTTATTAAAATGCTTTTTTTTAGGTTTACATGATAAAAGAAAACATTTCACATTATTTAAAGGGGTCATTTATGATTGCCTGTTGAAATCCAAGGGTGGTCAATATATTATGGGATAATATTTTGACGCCCCACCCCCTCTCCTACCCCTTAAAAAGTCAAGTAGAACATCATTTGATGAAAATGCTTCTTTACAGGTTTTCATGATAACAGGAACCATTTTACATTACTTCTAGCAATCTATTATGATTGCCAGGTCAAAGTCATGGGCGGGTCAATATATAGTATGGTATAATATTTTGACCCCCCCACCCTCCTACCCCATAAAAAATCAAATTGGTCGTCATTTAATTAAAATGCTTTTTTTGTAGATTTACATGATAAAAGAAAACATTTCACATTATTTAAAGGGATCATTTATGATATCCTGTTGAAATCCAAGGGTGGGTCAATATATTATGGTATAATATTTTGAAATACCACCCTGCCCTGCCCCCCCCCCCCCCCCCCCCCCCCCCCCCCCTCAGAACTCAGAACATTATTTTTATTGCTTTTTTAATAAATGAATCCATTTTATATATGTTTTATCATTCCTTAAGAAAGATAGAGGGGTGGGTCAATATATTATGGGGCTGGTCAAAATATTATCTGACACCGCTATCCAGGCGGCCATCTTGAAATTCTTCAAAGGATGATTCCACTCTTGTGAAAATTACTTTTATGAAGTATCTAAAACTTTTTGTCTTTTTTCAGAACGCATCGTAGGATACAGACATTTTATGATGGTAGTGAGGGAGCCCCAAAAGGTATATGTCACATTCCACTGGCGGAGCCTTTCTGTCCCCAGACAAGTGAAGTAAGACCATTAATTTTCAGCTTTCTGTTCTTGAATAGCAGCAGAGGACATTTTCAATTTCTTACTTTTTAGCTCATCTGAGCTATGCTCAGGATGAGCTATTGTGATCACTTTTTGACCGTCCTCTGTGCGTCCATCCATCAGTTAACATTTTCAAACAACTTCTCTGAAATGGTGAGCCAATTTTGCTCAAATTTCATATGGAGCTTCCTTAGGTTGGGGAACAAAAGATTGCTAAAATGGTCACGGTCCTTTGACCAAGATGGTTGCCATGCCCATATATGGTAAAAACCTTTTAAATCTTCTTCTCTAGAACCGAGGATGCCTTGGGGCTGAATCATTGCACAAAGCATAGGGGACAGGAGGTCTACCGAAGTTGCTAAAATGATGGACATACATTGACGTTTGACCTTTTTACGGTGAGGTTAAGTATGCTTCCCTGTGCATTTGTATGGGCCCCATACATTTGTATGCGAAAAATGTTGAGAATTATAAATAACTTCTCCTCTGAAGCTGCCTGGCCAATGTTGCTCAAATTTCATGTGGAGTCTCCTTGGGGCAGGGGAATGAAATATTGCTAAAATGGTTGGGGTCCGTTGACCAAGATGACAGATATGCCCATGTATGGTAAAAACATTTAAAAATCTTCTTCTCCAGAACGTACAAATAAGTTCTGGGGCTAATCTTTGCACAAACCATTGGGGACAGGAGGTCTACCAAAATTGCTAAAATGATTGCCCTATGTTGATGTTTGTCCTTTTTACGGCAATGTCACATTTGCTTCCCCATGCATTTGTATGGTCCCTGTACATTTATATTGGAAAATGTTGCAAATTCTTATTTTGGACATCTCCATCCTCCATAACTGGAATAATCTATAGTTATACATATACACTATAAATAATAATATCATCTATTCTCACTAATTCCAGTAATATAGGTGTAGAATAGTTAATCTTGCGTCTCTGAACCTCTATGTCATTTGTTATCAGAGATATTATCAGAGATATTAAAGCTTAGTATTATTCCGACTGGACACGTATACTTTCTAATATCAACTAGCGTTAATAGAAGCTTCTATAATAAACTCCCCATTCTCATCCCATGAGGGAAGTTATTAAACATATAGTGGAGTCAAAATTATGCTAATATCATAGATGTGTCATAGAAGAAGGTTAATTCTGTATTGACTTACTAGCTCACCTGAGCACCAAGTGCTCAAGGTGAGCTATTGTGGTCAGTCAATGTCTGTCGTGCGTCATGCGGCGTCAACAATTGCTTTAAAAGCCTACTCCTCCTACACCTTTGAGCCAATTGACTGGATACTTGGTAGGAAGCATCGGGGTGACTTGTAGATCAAAAATAGCTAAAATAGTTCCAATTGGAAATCCAAGATGGCCGCCATCTTGAAAATCTATTTTTCACTTCTTCTGCTGAACCGAAAGGCCAATTGACTCCAAACTTGGTAGGAAGCATTGGGGTGACTTGTAGATAAAAAAAAAAAACTAAAATTGTGCGGATCGGAAATTTAAAATCTGTTTTTCGCTTCTTCGCTTAAACGCAAAAGCCAATTGACTCCAAACTTGGTAGGAAGCATCGGGGTGACTTATAGATCAAAAATAGCTAAAATGGTACCGATCAGAAATCCAAGATGGCCACCATGGCGTCCATATTGAAAATCTGTTTTTCGCTTCTTCTCCTGAACCAAAAGGCCAGTTGGCTGGAAACTTGATAGGAAGCATTGGGGTGACTTGTAGATCAAAAATAGCTAAATAGTTCCGATCAGAAATCCAAGATGGCCGCCATGGCGGCCTTCTTGAATATCTATGTTTTCGCTTCTTCTCCTGAACCAAAAGGCCAATTGACTCCAAACTTGGTAAAAAGCTTTGGGGTGACTTATAGATGAAAAATAGCTAAAATCATTTCGACCGGAAATCCAAGATGGCCGCCATGGTGGCCGTCTTGAAAATATATTTTTCCCTTCTTCTCCTGAACAGAAAAGCCAATTGATTTGAAACTTGGTAGGAATCATCGGGGTGACTTGTAGATCAAAAATAGCCACGGCGACATCTTGAAAATCTATTTTTCGCTTCTTCACCTGAACCAAAAGGCCAATTGGCTCGAAACTTAATAGGAAGCATCAGTGTGACTTGTAGATCAAAAAGAGCTAAAATCGTTCCGATAGGAAATCCAAGATGGTGGCCATCTTGAAAATCTATCTTTCACTTCTTCTCCTGAACTGAAAGGCCAATTGACTCAAAACTGGGTAGGAAGCATCGGGGTGACTTGTAGGTCAAAAAACAGCTAAAAATGTTCCGATCGGAAGTCCAAGATGGCCGCCTTGAAAATCTATTTTTCGCTTCTTCTCGTGAACCCAAAGGCCAATTGACTTGAAACTTGTAGGAAGCATCGGGGTGACTGGTAGATCAAAAATAGCTGAAATCATTCTGATCAGAAATCCAAGATGGCTGCCATCTTGGATATCTGTTCTGTGCTTCTTTTCCTGAATCAAAAGGCCAACTGACTCGAAGCTTGATATGAAGTACAAGAGCGATTTGTAGATAAAAAATAGCTAAAGCTGGTCCAAGTCAAAGATGGCCACCATGGCCACCATCTTAAAAATCTATTTTGAACTTCTTTTCCTGAACTGAAGGACAGTTGATCTAGTTGTATGTATCAGGGTGTGTTGTAGATCAAAAGTAGCTAAAAAAAACATTGTGATTGGAAGTCCAAGATGGCTGCCTTGGCAGCTATTTTTAGCTCACTTGAGCATGAAGTGCTCATGGTGAGGTATTGTGATCGGTCAATGTGCGTTGTCTGTCATCTGTGTGCGGCATGCGGCATCAACAATTTGTTTTAAATGATAACTCTTCCTACACCTCTGGGCCAATTTCAGTCAAACTTTACAGGAATGTTGCTTAGTGACTGTCTACTACCAAAAAGTCATTCTGCCCCAATGAACAAGATGGCCACCAGAGCTAAAAATAAAATCTTTAAATGACACCTGGGTCAGTTTCATTCAAATGTCACAGGAATGTTGCCTAGGTGATTCTTTAATAAAATAGCTAAAATGGTTGTACTCCAATGAACAAGATGGCCTCCAGAGCTAAAAATAGAAAATAATCTTTAAATGACACCTCCTCTCCAGTCAGTGGATGGACTTCAAAAGAATTTCACAGAATCCTGTTAGTGCCATGCTGCAAAATAGCTAAAATGATTTTGGCCATCAGAGCTCAAAATAGACGTAAAAATCTTTAAATGATGTCTCCTTACAAGTCAGAATAATTTCACAGAACTGTTCCTGTTATATATAGTGCTGTACGAAAAAAGCTCAAATGGTTCTGCTCCAGTAAACAAAATGGCCACCAGAGCTAAAAATAGAAAATCTTTCAGCCACATCTCCTCTTAAGCCAAAAGCTAGATTTCAAAATAATTTATCGGAAATGTTATACCGGTAGTCCTTTACCAAAATAGGTAAAACGGTTCTGCTCCATTGAAGAAGATGAACTCCTATTGGAAAATTTGTTGTTTTTTTTTCATTTCTAATCTGGAACCTTACCTCGGACCTTGGTTTTGTCTTAGAACAATTTCATCTATAGCCATTCATATTTTATAAGCACAGCTTATTTTTATTTGTTATTATCTCATTTCAGGAAGAGGGAAGACTTTCATATTGTATCATCACATTACGAAAACACGCCTATTCAAATATACTGAAAATTTTACCATCAAAAAATGAAAATTTTCAGATAAAAAATTCTGATATTTTTCATACTTTTGCTCAAAACATAGATTGTGGGTACTCGTTAGAACTGCCTCGTCGAGGCAGTTCTAACGAGTACCCACAATCTATGTTTTGAGCAGAAATAAGAAAAATAATGTATACCCCTGTAAACCCCATTTTTACTATATAAATGTGGGGTTTAAGGGGGTCAAATTTATATAGGCATGTTTTCCTGATGAATGAAAGACTATTTTACAGGCTGAAAAATGGAAGAAGAAATAGTGCTTGCTGCACAGAAGGATTATGCTCATGTCATTAAATGTCGTACCCGAATAAAATTGCCTTCAGCTTTGAAATATCTCTTCCATTTTACTTGTATATTAATAGTTTCCATGCCAACAAAGCTTCACGGATGAAGCTTTGCACATCTCTTTTGCTTCAAAATTTAAGCTATCTGAGATACACGCATATTTTTTATGCACAGTACAGGGTGCCTTAAGGCAAATATAATTGATACCCTAGAAAATGTCACAGTCATGAAGAACAGCCCTCCCGAGGTACCAAAGGAAAGAGAGATGAGGAACAAATGCCATATATGAAATCAGAGCTGTACAAACAAAGAACTGCAACAGAGGAACTGCCTTGAAATGGTCAGTAGGAAAAGTACTGAGGGGGCTTAAACCAGTTTTACTTGTTTTCTGATGCAGCTCCAAACAGTAGAACAATGCATACAGAAAAAAACAAAGCAAAGTGGGCAGCCATTGAAGTAAATGACCGCAATTAGAAAACAGAAAGACCAAGGGACTATGAATAGTTATTTTCTCTTGCTGTGAATAACTAATTGTTTTGTAACCTGTATTCTGGGCTATAGAAACATCGCAAAGACACTATTTTCATAAGTCAATCATACTGTTATTCTTTTCATTATGGAAGAGATATTTATAAATGGGCTTTTACAGCTGTACCAGGTAATGTGCCATGGGTGAAGTTCATTAAAATCAGAAATTTGGAAAACCTGTCTAAATATTGATAAAGTAAAAAACCTTCATCTGAGACACTGGCAATGTTTGCTGGTATTTTCTACATTTTGAGCAAGCAAAATGAAATCAAACTCTTATAAAGTCTAAATAGTAGTAACATTTTATCTTCACCTGTGTGGTATATGGGTCTCATCCTGGAATGTAACTGCCTTGGTGATCACTAAGGAGAGTATTATGTACATCCAAACAATTAACATTTTTCTATCATTTTACATGTATTGACGCTTTTCCTGATACTGATAGACACTGGAATAGGAATAGGACTGAAAACATTGAGAAAATGTGAAATTATTCATAATATTCTCACATTGTCTACAGGAGTTGTCTACTGTTTTGGTATCAGGGAAAGAGTTAATACATGTTGGAATTATGTACTTTATTTCTGTTTTTCTGTTTTAGGTTAAAAGTGCTACACAGATTGCTATAAACTTTATTTAAATTGTTTTTTGTGTGTATAAACTTGATATATATTTCAAATTTGTTTGTGGAAGAGCATTATAGACATTAGTGAGGTGTTGCTCAGTAAAGTAGAAAGTGTTGAAAGAGGTGCTAGTTTATTCCAAGTGACAGAAAAGGATTTCACTGAACATACTTGGGTGATTACTATCAGTTTTAAATGTAATACCTAAAAATAACTTTTCATTCCACAATTATCATTTTCATTGATAGAAGGTAAAATTTTATCACACTTACTAGAATCTGGAAACCATCTCTGAATAGAATTTATATACTAACCATGTCATCATAAAAGTGTTAAGTAATGAAATAGTCAAACACAATGAAGAGATAAGTACTACCGTAATAACCCTATTGAGACACATATGCCTGAGCAAACCATGTAGACCCAGATCAGATGTGGGATGAGGGACTACACTGTTTGCCACTCATCCAGCAATATTTTAAACATATCAACAAGTAATAGAATAGACCTTTCAAATTTTAGGACAAGTATGTAAGGAGTTAAGGTGTCCCAATACTTAGGGTAAATATGGTCTTCCATCTTGATGTCTGCATTAAATATTTGCCTAATTATTCTTTTGCTCAAATAATCAAAGGTTGTTGACAGCTGCTTTACTCACACTGTTATTGGTTAAAACTAAAAGACCAACTGTTAAAAAAATGGTCATTAATTATATTTAATCTTTTTTAGATTTTCATTATTTTCTTTTCACTTTTAGTTAATATGCAGCAGATGACTTTGGACATCTGTAAACAAAATTTAATTAAACCCTGTGGCTAGTGGAGATATTCTTTTATAGCATTGAAAATATTTTGGCAAGCAGAGAAATTACTCCAGATGATAGGCAGTTTCTCTTCATTGCCACAATGTTTTCAGTTTTCTACTGCA
Source organism: Anodontia alba (assembly GCA_964016985.1). NCBI lineage: Eukaryota > Metazoa > Mollusca > Bivalvia > Lucinida > Lucinidae > Anodontia > Anodontia alba. The sequence continues at coordinate 60,846,212 of OZ024825.1, forward strand.
AACTGCATAGACATTAAATACTTCCAGCATGTGGCAAAAACACTTTGCCTTTTGCATTGTTTTTGAATTTTCTGCAGCAGGGTGTCTATATGCAGAAAATGTTTGAGCAGCACAGTCATGTATGTTGTCCTAATGCTTTTTTTACTGTATTTCTAGGTTAAAGCCATGCCTTGCAAGAAGAATTCCAGACGGTCTGCTGCTCAGAAGCAAGTGATGGAGAGGCGTATGTCAGTGAAGAGTGGAAAAGGATGGGATGAGGGTGTTTCCAGCCCTGCGGGTCCTTCTGGACCTGTGCCTTTGGCTGATATTACAGCTATGCCATCCCATCATTTGGTTTGTCTAGCAAAAGATGAGGGCCTAACCACCCCTACTGATTGTTCCAGATTAGTGCCTCTGGTTGATTTATCGTCCATGCCAATGCGCTACAGGGCTGCAAATTATCAGATGGGGGCAAAGCCCGTCCTACCTGTCTGTCACACACAAATATAGACAGACTTGTGCATAGCTGTCCCAGATGGATGGCTGTGTCGTCTGAGCCAAATGATACAATAAACGTCAAAAAGATTGCCTTTGGAAACAAGAACAAGCCTATGTACTAGCCAAAGAAATATCAATGAAACTAGCCAAGAAACTATCAATGACATTTACCATAGAACTATTTACAGTAGAACTGTTAATAAAACCAGCCATGAAACTATCAGTGAAACTAGCCATGAAACTACCTCTGAAACTAGCCATGAAACCTGCTCAGAAGCTCAAAGAACTTGTTCAGATATGCAAAGAATTTGCCCAAATATATCTGAAGCCATAATAGAAACCTGCTACAACACTGATCCGGAGTCCCTTAAAATTGTTGAAACATCTTGCATGGGAACCTTGATACTGATAAGTATGGAGATGTTTTGGAAACTGCTGATACCGACAGTGCACAAAAGTCTGACACAAGTAGTTTTAACTGCACAATACATTAACCTATAGATAATGTGCTATTCTCTTCTGTTTTCACACCTTCCCCAGAAAAAATGACCTTTCAGTCGTCAATTAAAGTCTTAATCCAGAAGGTTCCTTAGGCAGTTACCTGTGTGACGTAACTCCTCCCGCTCAATTGGTCACGTGTCAGTTTCTTTTCTGTGGACAAAGAAAATCAACAAGGATTTTTTACCTGTGAAAGAAATTCGGATTATTTCTTTTCCTCACAGTTAAATTTCTGTATCCTTGTGTTTCTTTTGTTCCTTTATCACTTCTTTCACTATCCATGTTATTATTTGAAAATTTCGATTGTCGATTTCTTGTATTTATTGACTGGCTCTTCACGACATGCGTTTTCGCGACTCGCTATAATCGGCACAACGCTTGTGTGTGGTTGGTTCGGAAGTCGTGTTCTTATATCAAAAATTTTAACTTGTTTCTTTTTGTTCCAGGTTATTCAGCGATGCGACATGCAATACCTGGACTATTACTGGATATCTTGCAGAGAACTACGAGTTAGCGAAGATTTCAATGGTGGAGAAGCTGATTAGTAAAGAACTTGTCAACCCTTATGGGTTATACGACAATTCTTTACTGATGGGAGCACCACCCCACATGGCTATACTGCCTGGGGTAAGACCCATCTAGGTGACATCTTATGGATGCTTAAGTATCCAAAATAAGTCTTAAGTCCACAAGGCACCAGTCACCAGTCATTCATTATCAGCTTCACCAGTCACCGGGCATCCAGGCATGGATAAAATCACCGGGCATTCCTTACCAGTCACCCGTCATCCAGTCACCGGGCATCCAGGCAGGGATACCGTCGCGATATGACTGAAAAAGGTTGAAAGCGACGTTAAGCCCAAATCAAACAAAACAGGCAGGGATAAAATCACCGGGAATTTATCATCCAGTCAATTATTCACGGGTACTAGTGTCCGGTCATTGTGACGGATTACTAGTTACTCCTATCGGGCAACAGTTACGACTACTAGTGTCCGGTCATTGTGTCACATTATTAGTGACTTCTACCGGGCAACAGTTACGAATACTAGTGTCTGGTCATTGTGTTGAATTATTAGTGACTTCACCGGGCAATAGTTACGAGTACTACTGTCCGGTCATTGTGTCGCATTATTAGTGACTTCTACCGGGCAACAATTATGAGTACTAGTGTCCGGTCATTGTGTCGAATTATTAGTGACTTCACTGGGCAAAGAGTTACGCATACTAGTGTCCGGTCATTATGTCCAATTATTAGGGTATACCACTGGGCAATAGCTATGAGTATTAGTGTCCAGTCATTATTCGGATTACTAGTGACGTCTACTGGGCAGTAGATACGAGTTATAGTGTCCAGTCATTGCATCGGATTACTAGTCACTTTTCACCGGGCAGTAGTTACGTAGACTAGTGTCCGGTCATTGTGTCCGATTACTAGTCCCGGAACAATGTATAGAGCTTTATAGACAAGTCAAGTCAATGGATATAGGTTATAAAATGACAGTGTTGGGTTCGAATACCTAGTAACCACTTATAAAATAGAATTCTGTCCAGTCTTTCCCGAATTAGACTTAGAATTCTAAATAATTCATTGGCTTATTATAGGAGTGTAATTCTATTAATATTTTAAATTAACTTGTTTTCTCTCTTTCATTCGCTGGAAAGAGGTTAACTTCCGATTCTAGCGAATTTCACCGGGCAGTAGTTACGTAGACTAGTGTCAGGTCATTATGTCGGATTACTAGTGACCGAGTAGTAGTCACTAGTCCTTGAACAACCCATTATTACTCATAGAGCATCATAGACATGTCTAACCGTGGGTTACAGGTTATAGAATGACAGCGATGGGTTCGAATACCTAGCAGCCTCTTATATCGTAGAATTCTGTCCAGTCATTTCTGAATTAGACTTAGAATTCTAGATATATATATATATATATATATATATATATATATATATATATATATATATATATATATATATATATTTATTTATTTATTCTTGGTAAATGAATTAAGAATTATCAGTTACGATCAAATTCGCAATTCATTGACTAAGTATAGAAGGTACTTCTATCTATATTTAAAATAACTTATCTCTCTCTTTATTCGCTAGAAAGAGATTAACTTCTTAGGTATTCACCTTATTTGGCTCCAAGGCAAAGGTGAATTCCATAAAATTATCGTTATTTCCAAAGAAGAAAAATATACACGGAACTAATTATTTCTTCTTTCCTCCCATGTTTTTCTACATGCTCGCGATATGTATCAGCATGCAGTCTAGGGAATAAGTTAGATATAGAAAGTAGCAGTCGATCCTCTCTGCTTTCTATTAATATTACATTCATAAGGTAACAGAAACCTAGACGAATTAGATAACTGATTCTTAGTAATTAGGAATTAATCTATAAAAAAAAAATTACCTTTATACTCCAATAAATTAAGAGTTTATTTATTTATCTACTACCTCTCTAGATTACAACGATTAGTATAGAACTCTAGTTGAGGTACATATTTCCTTTTGTTTTTGTACATGGAAAATAGCCGGTCAATTATGCTGTTATTCCATATTATACTATCTATTGATTAATTATATAAAGAGTCTAGGGTAGTCGTGCCCTGTCTGAAAAAAAGGTAAGAGAAAAGTCCAGGGAGTGCCACAATCACAAACCGCAGCCCTTCCCAGACCCCAAGAGGAAGAGGAAACCGACAAATCTAAACAAGCACAAACCGAACAAACGTACGAAAAGCACTAAGATTAGCTCTCTCTTCCCCAAGCGAGGTAATCGCAATACTAAAAGGACTGAAAAACACAAGAACAACATGACACACGGAAAGACATACAACAAATCGCCTCGCAGAACAAACCACAAAGCAACAAAGAGTAAGACTAACACCGGGACCACCGCCTTAGAACGGTCGGTAGAGCAAACCACCGGGGGGTTTAAAGCACTTTTACAGCTAGCCAACTTCACCCTGGGTCCCGATGCTACTCTTAATACAGAAATACATAAAAATTCGGTTCGCATAAAGGAATAAAGAACTCTGGAATAAAATAATAGGCGGGCCCCCGTAGCCTAGTGGATAAGAGAGTTGACTCTTAATCCATTAGGTTTCTCACCGCTGTGGTTCGAGCCTCGCTCGGGTCATATGTGGGAAAGCCAAGATCTGCTTACGGATGGTCAGGTGGTTTTTCTCTGGGTTCTCCGGTTTTCGTCCACCTTTGATGAACGATCGGCTCAATATAAGTGAAATATTCTTGAAAGGGCCGTAAAACCCAAATAAAAAAAAAATAAAAAAATAAAATAATAAGAAGAAAATCATATATTAAGACATATATAATTCGATACGCTCTTTACCGTGCCTTTCATTTTCCTTCTGGATCATCTAAGACTACGATAGTAATGTGCCAGATAATTTTTTCTCAGTTATAGAATTTATTACGCTGAAGATTCTTCATCTGGGAATAATAATTTTACTACGATTACGATTGGAAATTATTTTAGGAAGGTGTGAAACTTATAAACAGCTAGACCTAATCTACGTATAGTATAGGTCTACATTATTTATTATTGAGGAATAGTTTGCTTCGACTAGCTCTAATGCCTCTACTATTTACACTTATAACAAGTCCATGTCAATCAAAGCTTGCTCGGACCCTTGGAATAGACAATGCATAGATATTCAGTAAAGGCATTAATTTATCCAGTACGTGACTGATTATTATTGCCTAAATTACATATTATATACACATGTACAGTTTTTCTATTTAATTATTTAATTGGCTATGTAACCGTTCAGAAACCGTCACAGTCAATTATTTCTTAGGTCTAAACACTTTGAAGGCATAGATCTTATATATATATATATATAAAATGCTTAGAGGGTAATTAACGATAGTTTACCTCAAAATAGCAGATATAATTATATTCAAATTAATCATCCCTTTGTCCTACTCTGTACGTTGTAGGTTTAGACAATGGGGAAAACATATTTAATTACGATTCGGTAAAGAAATAAGAAACATTTCATTATCTCTATATCCTTTTATGGTTACAGTCGTTAAAGGGATCAACAGTTCTTCTCGCTATAAGAATTCAAGTTCTGTTTGCGAGTAATGGAAAGATTAATATCTTGATATCCCGTTCGCTTTAAGATAAAGGTCCATATATAGAAAATATCTTTTCCGAAGCTGGATAATTATACTTTAGATACAATAAGTCATTTCAAGACGTTTCGATGGGTTATGAAATGCACTGTCTCAATTCATAATATAGAGTTCGTTTATATAAACTTCACAACGTAGTAAGTGCCGCACCTATGTTTCCGGTCAGATCTTACTATTTCGTGATACGATTTCGAACATACCGGAAGTTGTCTGATTATACATTCGGTAAATGAACTTTTGCTTAGCATTTACGCTTTAAACCATTAAGATTATTTAACAATATTTGGAGATAATATATAATAACCGATATTTATATATCTATCTTCATTAATTATCATTCTGAACTTGCTTTTATGTTTAGATTGACCTTTCTCGCTACGTTCCAGGTCTAAATCTAACTAACATTATGGACCTGTCATGTTATGTTACAGATAAAAAATTTTTCCTAAACAATTTTAACAGCATTTCTCAGTATTCAGCGCGTAACGACTATATGAATACTTGGAAGTATTTTCAACTCTGCGCTTGTTAAGCAAAACTAAAAATAAGCTTTAGTTTTTTTAATGGATACTATCCTTTGACTCAGTTCAAGGAGACACATCCATTCAGATCTCATCATCTTTATTTCAACCATACAAATTTTGATGACTAAGAACTCATTTTCTACCTGCGAATACAGAAATAATGAGAGACTGTTCTTGCATATTTGGTTAAAGATAGAACAAATTATATCTTAAACCTATATGACTTTAAATTAATAATTACCTTTATTATTTCAAATTTATACATGTTTAACCCTTGCGTTAGGGATCGTGGTAACACTACTATAATTATAACTATGGTTTACGCATAGATCTCGAGAGTATATATATATTTCTTCCTGAATTCCTATACGAGCACGTAATTGGGTATTCAGGAATTATCGATTATTCAGAAATAGGTTTTTACACTATACATATTCAATTCTAAAATTTTATTGAATATTTATCTATAAAATTCCGGGCAGTAATTTTATAACAAGTTATATGTTTAGTTATTCCTTGCTTAATAAATAGTTACGCTTAACGTTTTATTCATAGCAGGAATTTGCCCTGTAGTATAATTTTAATTTGGTATTTATATATCTATTCTCACTATTCTTAAATATTCATACAGAATAGTAACTCTGTCTCTGAACTTATAAGTTAAGTGTTACAGAGATGATTAATCAGTACTATTGTATAATATTTCTACAGAATGACTGTCGCCCTATTACATTCTTTCTGAGTCCTTCTCTTTGTCTGAACATTTTGATTCGTCATTACAAAGTGGACTTTAAATTATTTCTTGCTTTCCATGATTATGTACTCCGGAGTAATTTTCATGGCAATCTTTTCTGGCAATAGAAAGATTCTGTCCAGTTATTTCCTATTGCTTAATCTCAGCAGTATGGTAAGATTTAGCCAAAATAAGACTGTCTAACAGTTAGCTGTGATCAGCCTTATTCTTCTCTCTCTTATTGTCTGCCAAATTCTACGTTATGATGTTGGCAGTCTCTTCCTTTATTAATTTGTCCAGGACACGAAACGCCTTAATATGTCCAATGACAAAAGTATTTATCAATGACTTAGGTTGCCTTTTTTCCTCCCAGCAGTCTTAGGCAACCTCTGTATTCTGTTATTGCTTAGTCTATAAATACGTTAATACAATTAGTCTAGCAATAGTTTAAACCATAAATTTTGTATATACCTTTCCTTCTGATGGATAACTGAAATTCAGTTAAGTTTACTCCATCTACACAATTATTATTTCCTCCTCTTTTAATTTGATCAAAGGGGAATAATTATACAACATTATGGTTATTTCAAGTTTATGGTCTGTTTATCGGAAACGGTCCTATCGCTCCAATTAAACAGACTCTAATTAGATTATAATTCTAATAGCTTAGACTATTACAATTAGATAATCTTCACATATCTAGAATTTATCCAAAATCTTTACATATGTCGGTTATCTATAGGAAACTCGACCGAGAAGACATTTCCTTATTTAAGTTGAGCCTCTAAGATAGACAACTTATAGTCTAGGCTTCTGTTTGAACTTTTGTTTCGAACATATTATCAAACAATATTCCTGAGCTTACATTACAAATGGAATATTAAGGTTATGTCTCAATGACTCATTTTTCTTTTTGGAGCCAATAGTTGTTTCCCCCCCCCCCCCCCCCCAAAAAAAAAGGGGGGGGGGGCAAATATTAGGTCTCTGAGGCTTGAGAACTGGCATCCTCTGGAGTCTTCTATTAACATATAAGGGAGTAAGACCATAACACCTTAAAGATATGTCATATTGGTGAATCTAGATCATTCATTCTATTAAATATAGAGTTAGAATGTATCTGATTCCTTAGAGTTTCCCGAGTCTTAAACCAGAAGTGGTGGGATATAATTTATTTGGTGTTAGAATTAGGAGAACACCTCCCTCCTATTCTGCAAATTCTAGCACATTATCTATAGGTTAACATATTGTGCAGTTAAAATGAAGTTTTTTAAAAGTAAAATGTATTTTAACTATCAATACTTAACCTAAAGATAATCAATTATGGTCCCTCCTCCCCCCTCGCTTATCTCTCCTAATTGTGTCTATTGTTTTACACATAAAAGAAACTGACACGTGACCAGTTGAGTGGGAGGAGTTACGTCACACAGGTAACTGCCTAAGGGACCTTCTGGATTAAGACTTTAATTGATGACTGAAAGGTCGTTTTTTCTGTGGAAGGTGTGAAAACAGAAGAGATTAGCACATTATCTATAGGTTAAGTATTGATAGTTAAAATACGTTTTACTTTTAAAAAACTTCATTTTTCAAACCAGTTCATTCATTATACAGCAACTCCACTAGGTTATGAGGCAGATGTGAGGTCATCTTTGCAACTTCAAGCTGTACCTTCACATTGCTTTACATTTGTCCATGGATCCTTCAATCAGGCAGATTGTATGTTCAGCCAAGTATCACGTGGAAGTCAGTGTACTGTAAATGCACAATGTGCACTAATATTTGCCAAGTCCTCACGTTTACAAACAAAGCAAAACTTGGATCAAGTGCTATTACATGGTGACAAATTGTATAATAAATTGTTATTTGGATTAAAAGCAAAGGGAGTGTTCAAGAGTAAACTTTTAATTTTTGAGGAATTACCAAATATGGTAACTCTGTTTGATAAAGAAATCAGTGTTTGCATCCATTAGTTTGGTACTTTAGGATTTCCATCTCTTCATCAAGCACTTCATACTGCTTTTCAGAGATCATCTCATATACTGTTTATGATTGGTTCAGTATGCTCAGCTATATTTGAAATCAATGATGAATATTACTTTTTTGACTCGCATTCACATGGGTCAGATGGTTTGTCATGTCCAGATGGGCAGTCTGTATTGGTTTCCTTTCACTGTCTTGAGGATCTAGTTGCCTTTATGTATGCTGTCTATGATAGTATGTTCATAGATATATCAGCACAGTTTAATATGTTACCCATTTCTATGAGAATAAATACAGCTGAGAGAGAAAATCCTTCTTGGGGAAAAAAATCAGAAGCAGAAAATATGAAACATGGTGCTCTTGAGAACAGATTAGGCTCTCATAATCCCCAGACTTATCAATGGAAAGCAGTCACAGATTACAGCAAAAAAGAAAGCAAGCTATGATAATTTGAAAATAGAATTAAAAAAGACATCAGAACCATTTTTAAATGAAGAGAGTAACAATACTTTAATAGGTTGATACTTTGAAGATCAAAGGCTAAAACATGACTGTAAGCAGAAAGATTAAAACAGTAAAACTGACAGAAAAATATATCAACTTTTGTATAAACAAAAGCAGCGACAATCAGTTGATTTTAAAGAGATGGAAAGACAAGCTAGAAAAGCTGCATGACTAACAAGCAAATACAGGAATAAGGAGAGAAAATACACATACCTCTCTATGAAATCTGCAAGAGATTTGGCTGATTATAAAGAAAAAGAAAGAGTTGTTAAAAGCAGTCAAGGCAGAGTGATGAATCAAAGATCAAGGAGAGACAGAGAACATTAAAGTCAATGAAGTTTGCTAGAGATTCTGCGGATTTCAAAGAAAAAGAAAGAGTTGCTAAAAGCAGTTCAAGGCAGAGTGATGAATCAGAGATCAAGGAGAGACAGAACATTAAAGTCAATGAAGTGTGCTAGAGATTCTGTGGATTTCAGAGAAAAAGAAAGAGTTGCTAAAAGCTGTTCAAGGCAGAGTGATGAATCAAAGATCAAAGAGAGATAGAGAACATTAAAGTCAGTGGAGTTTGCTAGAGAATCTATGGATTTCAAAGAAAAAGAAAGAGTTGCTAAAAGCAGTTCAGGGCAGAGTGATGAATCAAAGATCAAGGAGAGACGGAGAGCAATAAAGTCAAAGAGACATGCTAGAGAGTCTATGGATTTCAAAGAAAAAGAAAGAGTTGCTAAAAGCAGTGCAAGGCAGAGTGATGAATCAAAGATCAAGGAGAGATGGAGAACATTAAATTCAAAGAGACATGCTAGGGAATCTATGGATTTCAAAGAAAAAGAAAGTGTTGCTAAAAAAAGAGCAAGAGATTGTGTAAAGTTCAAAGAAAAAAGAACTAGTTTGTCAGAGAAATTCAAAGAAAAAGGCAAGAACTAATCCACTTGTTTTAGAAACGGAGATAATTCGTAAACAAGTCTGGAGATCTGATGTAAGAAATAAACTGTCTGAAAACTTTTCAGATTGTAAAAGAAAAGCTACTAATCATAAAGATACATTGCTTTATGAAGAAGAAACAAAAGCTGCTAAATGTAGAAAGTATGATACTAATATAAATACATGTATAGAACTTTTTCATAAAAGAATATCTGTTGGTCCTGTTTATATATGCAATTGCTGTCATCAGACATGGTTTAAGGACGGTGTCAGTAAAGTATTAGCAAATTCAAACTTGTTTAACTCACAATACCTCTCAGGTAAAATATCTGTAGACAATGCAGAATGGATTTGTATTACATGTAAGAATAGTTTAATTAACCACAGAGTTCTGAAGCTATCTGTTAAAAATGGATTTAAATGGCCAGAGAAGCCAAAAGAACTTGAAATTCATCCACTAGAAGAAAGATTAATTGCACTGCGAATACCTTTTATGCAAATGAGAGAGTTACCACGGGATCGGCAATATTCCATTAAAGGTAATATTGTAAATGTACCAGACGAAATTCAGCTTGTAGTAGATGCTCTTCCACGTCCATTTGATGAAAATGTAATTGTTCCTGAAAACTGAAGAAAAAATTGTCACACAAATCATGTGCATTCACAGAAAATGTCCGACCTCTACGAGTTAGTAGCATTACATTGGCTTATTTTCACAGCAAATTTTATCAAACTCTGGTGTGCATATTGATGAAAACTCGGTGAAGCAAGTTACACAGCATAGTTTTGAAACTGTTAGTGAGTTCTTGAAGCCACCCAAATCTGAACAGTCCTCAAATGATGTACTAAATGCCAGTGTTAGTCATTTACAAGAAGTACAAAAAGATAATATTTGTGATGACTTGTGTGATTCTGATGCTGAAGATCACACAGGAAAATATGGGTAATATTGATACACTCCTTGATGATGGAAATTTGGAAAACAGAAGCTGCACATTAACATTTGCTCCTGGAGAAAACCAGCGGACCCTTAGTATCTGTCAGGATACAGATTCAGATTATTTATGTTTTCCAACCATATTTTATGGCCAAAGACGACCAGAGAATAAAGAACGTTCAGTATCAGTGCATTACAGTGATATTGCTTAGTGGGAATTAAGAAGTACTGATAGAAGAGCAGCAAACAGTGTTCCAAATATGTTTTTCAAACTGAAAAACAGTTGAATGACAAAGTTAGCCTTGCTGTAAGAAGATGTCAAATAAGTGGAAAAAATATAACTGTAGCACAAGCCAGAGATTCAAATTATACAGAGAATATTGTTAAGAAGGACCAGGGTTACTATATCTTTAAACAGTTCAGAAATTCTCCATCCTACCTTGAGACAAGAAAAAAAGATGTTTTTGCAATGATACGTCAGTTGGGATTACCAACATGGTTCATGTCCTTGTCATCTGCTGATACAAAGTGGTCAGATCTTCTTAAAATGTTAGCAAAATTAAACAACAATACTGATTATAGTGATGATGAAATTAGTGCACTGACCTGGGAACAAAAGACAAAGCTTATTCAAAAAGATCCAGTCACATGTTCAAGATACTTTGATCACCAAGTTCAACAATTTATCAAGCTTGTTTTGAAAAGTATGCACAATCCTCTTGGCGTCATTACTGATTACTTTTACAGAGTGGAATTTCAGCAGCGTGGGTCACCTCATATTCATTTGATAGTAGAAAACTCTCCAAAATATCAGGGAAACAGTGTTGATGACATCACTGAATATGTTGATAAGTATTTAAAGTGCTCCTCCACTAATGACAATCTGACGGATCTTATCCAATTACAAATGCACAAGCATTCAAGAACATGCAGAAAAAAAGTGGACAAAATATGTCGGTTTGGGTATCCCCTCCCTCCCTTGTCAAAGACAATGATACTGGAACCACTTGATTCAGAGATTGATAAATACAAAAAAAACACATGCCAAAATACAACAAAAAATGAATGAGCAGAAAAATGGATATGATATGAGTTATGACCAATTTCTGAAAGAAGTTGTCAAGCTTCCCGAGGCAGAATACATAAAATGTATCAGACGTACATTGACTACTACAAAGGTTTTTCTTGAAAGACAGCCAAAGGATATCCGTTTGAATTTATGTAATCATATACAAGCAAATCAAAAAGGGGAATGAGTTCTTTAATGCATGCAGCTTCTAAAGAAGCAAGATATGGCAATTTTGATATCAAGAGACAAGTAAGGCATATTGGAAACGCATTTTCAAACAGTGTGGAGGTCAGTGCTCAAGAAGCTGTTTTCTTGGTTCTTCAGATGCCTTTGACAAATAGCACAAGGCAAGTTGTATTTGTAAATACATCCTTACCAGACAAACGTATACAGCTTATAAAATCCAAAACTGTGCTTGATGAAATGCCTGATGATTTGACAGACATTGTTGCAGAAAATGTCATTAAAAGATATTCAAAAAGACCTAAAGCTTTGGAAAACTGGTGTTTAGCAGACTACATTTCGCAGTTAGATATTATTTATCCAAATGATGACTCTGCAGCAAGGAAAGAGGAAGATGTTAATCATGACTGAGAAATCGAAAGTGATTCAGGGGAAGTTGATGATGATCTTACTGTAATCACTCTTAAAAATGGAATTAAAATTCGATGCAGGCAGAACAATAAAATTCTGAGATATGTGAGATTCAGTAAAAAATCTGATGAGGAAAATCACTTCTGTGAAAAGCTTCTTCTGTTTCTGCCTTGGAGAAAGGAAGACACAGATTTGATAAGCACATACAATACATATAAAGATCATTACACAGCTGTGAAGGGAAGGGTTGATTCTAAATGTAAAGAGTATGAACACCATGTTGAAGAACTAGAGTTAGCAAGAGAAATGGCAGAAAATGATATGCAAGATGCTTTTGATGAAATAGCACCTGGAATGCAAGATGCTTTTGATGAAATAGCACCTGGAACTGAACAAACTGAATCTGAAACTGCAAAGGAACAGCCAGTTGACTCTGAAACATTTAATCCAGACAAGGTAGCTGAACAATACAACTATGATATTGGAAATGAAATAGGTAGTTCTTCTTCAGTCGCTAGAATAGGACATAAAACAAATCTTCTTGCAGAGGATTAGTACTTTCTCCTATTGAGATCTCTGAATTCAAATCAGAAGTATTTCTATAATCATGTCATTCATTAGATCAAAACAAAAGATGCGCCATTGTATGCATTTTTGAGTGGAGGTGCTGGTGTTGGTAAAAGTGTTGTAATACGTGCTTTATATCAGACGCTGTACAGACTACTAAATCTCAAAGATGGAGAAAATCCAGATGACATTAGAGTTCTTCTATGTGCTTCTATGTGCTTTTACTGGAAAAGCAGATTTTAACATTGGAGGATCAACTATATCTACAGCATTCCATCAAAAGGTCAAACAATCAGATCAGACACTGAGTTGTGATACCCTAAATACATTCAGATAAAAGTACAGAAATTTATCAGTTGTAATAATTGATGAAATATCAGTGGTTGGAAATGCACTGTTACAGTTTATTGACCAAAGGCTTCAGGAACTTACTGGTTCTAGAAAACCATTTGGGAACATAAGTATCATAGAAGTAGGTGATCTATTTCAGTTACAGCCTGTAAGAGGAAATTGGATTTTGAATGATTTGACACATGATGCGTCTGCACTAGCAGCAAATCTTTGGAAGGAGCATTTTAAAATGTTTGAACTGACAGAAATAATGAGGCAGAAAGATGATCTTGATTTTACAGAACTGTTAAATAGGCGAAGACACAATAATCTTACAGAGTCAGACATGCAGAAAATAAAATCCTGTCAAATTTCTAAAGAATCTGCAAATTATCCAAAGTGTGCTTCCCACCTTTTTGCAGAAAATGAGTTCATGCACAGTTTCAATAACAAGATTATAAATATTCTTGAAACAGAAAAAGTTACTGTCACTTGTCATGATGTAGTTCTATCGCCAAATATGTCCCATACAGATCAAAAGAAGTTACTAAATAAATTGCCAAAAGATTCCTGTTACACAGCAAACTTGCATCAGTCACTGGTCATTGTTGTTGGTATGGTTTATGACTTGACAGTAAATTTAAATACTGAACATGGACTGGCCAACGGTGCTTCTTGTGTTATAAAGTTTATAGATTACAGACAAGCTAACACAAGCAGACCAAGTATCATATGGGTCCAATTTGATGACCTACAAACTGGGGTTCAGAGGAGAAAGCAGTATAGAAGATTCTACAATGAACATATAGCTGATTCTTGGACTCCAGTGTCTGACATTGAACGGACATTTGTGTACGGCTGATTCAATAAAAATGCTACTGTACAGAGAATTCAGTTTCCATTACAGCCAACAGCAGGTCGGTCTGTTCATCGTGCTCAAGGAATTACCCTTGATAAAGTTGTGATTGATCTAACACAGAATGCAACAAGGAAAGTTCCACATCTGCACTATGTTGCGCTAAGCAGGGTAATATCAGTGCAGAATCTGTATATACTGAATTTCAATGAAGATGCATTGAAAGTTGATCAACAAGTTGAAGAAGAAATGAAGCGACTGTATGACTGTGCTATGCCAGATCTGTGTTATGTACCATTTGATACCATAGATTCAAAATGTCATTTTAAAATAGCCTACTACAATTGTAGGTCACTTCACAAACACTTTGAGGACATAAGACATGACAGAAGTATCCTGTCAGCTCATGTGGTTGGTATATCTGAAAGCAGATTGTGTGAAAAAGATAACTCTAATTCATATGCAGTTGAAGGCTTTGCTATGATAAGAAATGATCAGGCAATGAGAAACGAGTCAATGAGACCATCACATGGCTCTGCAGTGTATGTTAGAAATGATGTCACTGTATTGAAATGCTATTCTTATAACTCAAAAGAATAAGAACTAACTTACATTGACAGTCAACATGAGCTTACCAATATACAGATTGTTGTAGTGTACAAATCGCCAAACTCAAGTTACACTGCTTTTATCAGAAACTTTGAAAATGAACTACATCCACATGTAGACAGAAGGAAACCTTTAGTTATTATTGGCGATTTCAACATAAATGTTAGGCAGAAAAAAAACAAACATAGAACAATTTATATTAAACATTCCATTGTGAACAATTAATGGATAGACCAACAACAGATAATGGAACTATAATAGATCTTATTTTTTCTAATTGTCCTGGTCAAATTGGAATAGAAGAAACCTATTGGTCAGATCATAAGATGCTGTACTTTTTCACATAACTTGGAAATTTTGTGAGGTGTTTTGTACATTATATTTCAGAGTGTAATAAAACTGGGTTCACAACTTACTACAGGGCAAAGGTTCTCGAAGCTCGCACTTCTACTCCTGGATCATTTAATTTTAAAATAACTCTGACACCACCAGTTGATAAGCTCAATTTGATAAGCTTTAGTATTTTCCCAAGCTAGGTAACTGTGTCCAGAAATTGCTGTATTCTATTGAGGATTAACACTCTTGTTAATCTGCAGACACCGAATGCAAATATTCACTTCACTATGTAAAATTAATGGGGTTTAAACTCGGAGAAAGACTGTTCTGCTGATAATCTGAATTTATCCCTGATCAAAATATAATTACAATTTCATGCAGAATAACAAAAAGTAATCTCAGTATATAGAATTGCAGAAAAGTTGAAAACATACAAATATAGTTGTGCTTAACCAATAACTAATGCCAGCAGAGATAATCCTTATACTGAGGACCAAAAAGGGGTATATAAAATATTTGGACACTGGATCTAGATGAGCCTTAAAATTCAATAGAACTCCAGGGCCCAATCCATGGAAATGTATTCACATGTTTAGAGCCTCTATACTTTCAATTTATATACTTTAAGAAGGGAAAGTAAGAAGATAGAATGGGATGTACTAGGTTCTTTCTCTACTTTGATTATCTTTGATGCAAGATTGTGAATATACGAAATTTGGAACAATTAGAGTCTGGAATGATATCAAAAGATATGCCTCAAACTTGGGTGTCACTTTTATCGTGCACGTTGCAAGAACCTTGCTAATATTCCAAACTTGATGGCACATTTATGAAGTATGCTTCAAAGTTATTGCGAAGTTAAAACTATTTAGTTCTGCTTCACAAACAAAATATTATCAAAATATTACAAATTCCCAGTAGGCTTCTGGACATTATGCATAACCTTTACCTAAGTAAAAGTGCATACCTTTGCAAGCACATAGTATGTGATGGCCAGAAAAAACCTTTTTAAACAACCCTACAATTTAGACTCCAGATCTCTAAAAGATTTCCAGAATACTTTGAATTAAAATCACTAATTGCTTAAAATTCTTTTTGCAATTAATAAATTTTATCATTGAAAGTAATTGAACTGAATTCAGACCTTTACCAATTTTATCACCCTTTGAAGGTTAATAACTATCAGTTCTTAAGTCAATGAATGGTTTTTACTGACAACATTAATCAAAATTAAAAACTAAATTTTGTACTCCCAGAGAATAACCAAATCCTGAAAATATATCCAGATCTCAATCAGCAGGACTTTTAACTAAAATATACACTCCAAAAATGATTGAGAAGCCAATTTCTCAACATGAGTAATCACCCACCAGATGTAATGCAATACTTACCTTTTTTCAAAGGTAGGTATTGCTGGTGGTTTTACAAGATTTGGATGGCATTATTTTAGACACATCAACAGGTAGTAAAATAGACTTTTTCAAAGTTTAGGAAAAGTATGGTAAGGAGTTAAGGTGTCCCAATACTTATGGTAAATAAGGTACTCATACTCATATTTGTATTTTTATATATTTTATGTACTTAATGTATTTTTATACCCCATCGCAAGAAAGTGTGAGGGTATTATGGTTTCATGTTGGTGTCAGTGTGTCTGTCTGTATGCCCACCCATCCGTCTGTCTGTCCTTCTGTCATACGTCCATCAGTAATTATGTCTCCAGACGATAAACTTGGTATGTGTGTTGATATTGTGGAGATCGGGTTTGGGATTGCTAATGGGCAAACAGTTATCTGCCCATGTCATATCAGTATTTTCATTTCCACACAATAACTTGAGTAAATATCAATGGATTTTCACCAAATTTGGTATGTGCATTGATATTGTGGAAGTCTGGTTTGGGATTGCTAATGGCCAAATTTCATTAATTTTTGATAGTTATTTGCACGAGATATGATAATGGTGGGGTATTATCATTTCACATTTTTATTTTCCAGTAGAAAGCCTGTCAGTTAGCTTAAGTTTTAGTTCGAGTGATGCTTTGAAATATTAACTAAGTAATGTTTGTTTGTTTTATGTTTTATTTTGTTTTTCTGTCAAAGCAGTCAGTAAAAATGAACTGTCTCAATGAAAATGTATTTAAATCATCAACTGTATATACAGATACCAGATGAGTGTCAGTAAGGATGGACTTAATACAATCAACTTCCATCTACATAATATCTTGGAAGCTGGTACAATTTGGCTGCTGGCTTCCCTGCTGGCAGTGTCATGAATGTGGACTTTGTGTAGCAGCTTATCAGAGCACTGATTTTAGAAGAGAGAAGAGAGTATAAAAGGACATTTCTATATGGCCTTCACATACTCACTATTTTACTGCACAAAATGAGAACTTTACATTCATGGGTTGATTAGACAAGATATATAAAAGGTGCAAGCTTTAAACAAAAATGATATATACTCAAGAACATTACAGTACTCTAGAGCACAGAAATTAAAACAGCTTTTACTGTAGAAATTAAAACAATTTCTACTTACATCCTGGACAGTATATGTGCATGAGATGACAGTGGTATGTGTAAAAATGATGCTGATAATGCAGAGGACATTACTATATTGATGAAAAAGCGTGGTGATATGAATCAGATTAACTTGGAAAGGTTTTACACTAGACATCAACTTTGAAAGACCTTACACCTGAAATCAAGACTAAATAATAAATAACAAACTGTAAAAATGGTGAACCTGACATATAACATGGATACAATTGGGATGAATATTCATTTGAATACTAAGTTGAAAAAACAAGATAAAACAATAAAAACAAACAAACATTGTGGGTGTGAGGTTGCTTGTCCTATATGTCTTGTTACTTGGAATCCAATGACAGTGAGATTGAAAGCCTTTTAACAAAACTTACACGTACAGGTCCGATCATCAGTTTTTGTCATCTGCAGTCTGCTGGTGGTTGGTAATGTTAGAAGGCGGTATGGGCTTCAAAGCATTCATCATTCTAGAAGGTCATGTGAAGATCAAATGTGTTTTGTACTTATGCCCCCAACTTAGAAGTTGAGCAGGCATATTGGTTTGGGCCCATCTGTCTGTCCATCTGCCTGTCTGTCTGTCCGTTACACTTGCATAAGGTGAAGAATGGTTAGAGCTGGAATCCAGAAATTTTTTATATACCATCAGCATGAAAAATAAGCGGACTCACATTTTTTTTTGTTTTTTCCGTCAGGGTTTTCTTTGCAGAGCTATTCCCCTTATCAAAAGCGTATGATTTGCTTGCCCTCCCATGTTAATGAGCTATCAGTGTTATCCATTTGTATATTTGTATACTGTACACTGCAATTCCTATAGTGTTTTTTTTATACATTAAACTCGGCAAGAATGACAAATCGTACCTTGCCGGCCTCGGTGGCTCAGTTGGATGCGCCGTCCGACTGGAGACCAGGAGGTCGCGGGTTCAACCCCCGCCGAGGTTGGCAACATTCTTTCGTGGAGATTGATCATGAAATATTTTCTACGGTCATTCTCTCCCTTCCGCTGATTCAAGAAGGGCAGTTGTCAATTTCTGGCGAAAGAATGTGCACAATACTGGTTAACCACTTAGAGGACTAAGCCTGCCCCGTAAACATGTGGTTAGGTAAACTGACCTCGCTCGACATGACCCCATTGGGTTGACTGGGCCGTAAAACCTCAACACAAACAAACAAACAAATCATACCTTACTATGGTGTCAACAGTAGTTATGATTTTTATATTTCAATAAATTATTGAAACATCCTTATAGTTAAGTTTTGTATAAATTCCTCATTCATAGTTCCAGCTAGGATGGATTTATACCCATACAAGAAACACCCACCACCATTTCAAGGTTCTGGTATCATAAAGAATCATGTTCTGCTTAAGCCGGTGCTTGGGGGCAGGGCATATAATGCTTCCCAGTACACTGCCATGCTGTTATTTAAAGAGCCCCACTGAAACCCAAGACTCCAATTTGTGTTCTTTGTTTCCAAGGGTAATGGAGAGGATGCATTGCAGGTTATAAGGAAACAGTCATATTTTATGACATGGTCTGTATGTATGAAATATTTAACATTGATTTTTAAAAGCAGAATACAAATTAACCTTTACCACTCTCTTGGCTAATTCAGCAGATGACAAATTGGTGATATTTTTCTTATTTGTCACGGGAAACAGGATTTGACATTTCTGGCAAATTTTCTCAGTTGGAGACAATTTGCCTGAAATGTCAAGTCCTAGTCTCTCGGAAAAATATTTCAAAATGTCATCTGAAAATTTTAACCAAAATACTAGGCGTTAAATAAAGACAGTCCACTGTGTTGATAAGTTACTGTGACAATATTGGAAAAATGTTGTATGTTACCTGCAATGGCTGTTTCACTCAGGTGAGCGAATTGTGGCCCGTGGGCCTCTTGTCTTTCCGTCATAGTCAAAATTATAGATATACCTTTGAATTTTGACAAAGAATGCTAATCAGTATCATCTAGGAATAAGATGAAGGATTAATACTTTAGATCTGGTAATAGAATTAATTCTAACCAGTTGTTTCAAAGTTAATTAGATCTTTAATCGATAGTGTAAGATTTCCTTTAAAGAGTTTTTTCTTAAAATTATGAGGCTATCATACTGTATGTTATGTTATCAGCCTTTTCTCTTATTTGAAAGTCAAATTCTATGTGATGATGTTAGCAGCCTTTCCTTTTATTAACTTTTGCCAAGGCTGAGAAACAATTCCTAAGTCCGCTCTGGTAAAAGTCCCATGTAAAAGTTTTTTGAGTTGTCCATCTTCTTGCAGAGAAATAAACAACCTTTTCTATTATCTATTGCCATGACTAGGATAGGTTACCAAAGTCAACCTGGCAATAGATAAATCATATAAAAAATTATCAGTCACATGTTTACCATCATTGATTTATGAACTGGGTATTCAGCAAAGAATGAGATCTGTCCATTTACCCAGATTATTATTATTATTTCTATTTAGCTAGAAAATGCAAAAGGGGAATAATTTGTAAAATCTTATAGTTAATTAGAAATTATGAACTGGATATTTGGCGAAGAATCAGATCTGTCCAATTACCCAGATCTTAATTATTTTATATTAACTAAATAGTCAAGACTATTTACTAATTAAAAATGATCGTTCCATCTCGAAGATTTATATTAAAATCTCGAGAGATGTAGGTTATCTATAGGAAACTCATCCGAGAAGACATTTCCTTATTAAACAATTAAGGCTCACAAAGATAGCCAGCTATCTTTTCTGGACATTTTGTTTGATAAGGTTCTGCTCAAATACATTATCAAACAGTAGTCTTGAAATTTGCCTTTTAATGTACAAAATCTTGAAGATTATGTCTCAATAACTTATCACTTCTTTTTGGGACCAACTGTTGTTACCCTGAGAAAACTGGCAGCCTCCAGAGTCCACCATTAACATATAAGGTATTAACACTTTAGAGATATGTTATAAGCAAATCTAGATCATTCTAATTTCTTAAAATATATTATAGAATGTATCTGATTCCTTAGAGTTTCCTGAGTCTTAATCCTGAAGTTAAGGGAATCTAATAAATATATATTTATATATATTTATAGTGTTAGAATTAGGGGAGCACTTCCCTCCTTATCTGCAAATTCTAGCACATTATTTATAGGTTAATGTATTGTGCAGTTAAAATGAAGATTTTATAAGTAAAACATATTTTAACTAGCAATACTTAACCTATAGATAAGAAAATCTGTATCCTTCCCCGCATAGCTCAGTTATATTGTTTTATACTTCAAAGAAACTGACAAGTGATCAAAAGAGCGGGAAGAGTGACGTCACACAGGTAACGGCCTAAGGGACCTTCTGGATTAAGACTTTTTGAACTGTCGTTTTTTTTTCTGTGGAAGGTTTGAAATACAGAATAGAATAGCATATTATCTATAGGTTAAGTATTGCTAGTTAAAATATGTTTTACTTATAAAAACTTCATTTTACTCTCATTGATTTTATAAACTGGGTATTTGGCAAAGAATCTCATCTGTCCATGTACACAGGTCTTTAATTATTCCTAAATTAGCTCGAAAATGCAAAAAGGGAAATATTTTGTGAACTTTTATGGTTAATTAGAAAATTATGAACTGGACATATAACAAAGAATCAGATCTGTCCATTTACCCAGATCTTTAATTATTCCTATATTAGCTAAATAGGACAAGATTATTTACTAATTAAAGGTAATCATTATATCTTTAAGATTTATCTTAAAATCTCGAGATGTGTAGTTCATCTATAGGAAACTCATCCAGGAGACACTTCCTTGTTAAATAATTACAGCTCACGAAGATAGACAGCTATATTTTCCTGGGCATTTTTTTTTTGGATAAAGTTCTGCTCAACTATATTATCAAAACAGTAGTCTGGAATCTTTCTTCGAACTGCGCAAAATCTTGAAGGATATGTCTCATCAAGTTATCAGTTTGCTTTATTTGGGCCCAACTGTTGTTGCCCCAAAAGGAGGTGGGGAGCCAGGAATTCAGGCCTCTGATGCTTGAGAAAACTGGCAGCCTCCAGAGTCCATCATACATATAATAAGGTATTAACACCTTAGGGATATGTTAAAGTGAATCTAGATCATTCTTAGTATATATTATAGAATGTATCTGATTCCTTAGAGTTTCTTGAGTCTTAAACCAGAAGTTAAGGGAATCTAATATATATATAATAGTGTTAGAATTAGAGGAGCTCCTCTCTCCTAATCTTTAAATTCTAGCACATTGTCTATAGGTTGATTTATTATGCAGTTAAAATGAAGTTTTTATAAGTAAAACATATTTTAACTAGTACTTCTTAACCTATAGATAACAGATTCCCTCCTCCCTCCCTGCTTCACTCAGTTACCTATATTGTTTTATTCTACAAAGAAACTGACACATAATCAAAATAGCGGGAAGAATGACGTCACACAGGTATCTGCCAAAGGGACTTTCTAGACTAAGACTCTTAAGACTGTTGTTTTTTTTTCTGTGGAAGGTTTGAAATACAGAATAGAATAGCACATTATCCTTAGGTTAAGTATTACTAGTTAAAATATGTTTTACTTATAAAAACTTCATTTTCAGGTACAAAAATGTCTTTCTCCTCTGATAGCACTATGATGGGGCTATAGTCAGATTTTTCAGACAGCTCTGTTTTGAATTTAGTGATATTACAGTACTACTCATGAAGCGACTCCATAAAGTCCAAGTGTGCTCTTCATTTTATTGGTGTGTTCCTTGTTTCCTGTATGTCTTTATTCCAGATCATTTATAACTGTGCTAAAGAGTTAGGATATAGCTGTCGTGAAAGTGGAACAATGTTAACTATTGAGGGGCCACGATTCTCTTCTAAAGCTGAGAGCAAACTCTGGAACTCGTGGGGAGCCCACTGTGTTAATATGACAACCGTCCCAGAGGTACAACTTTTTTAGCTTTCCTTATTTCAGCTGACAGTCCAGGTACTTGCTATATTTGCCATAACTTGGAGCAGATTTGTGCGGGTGTTGATGTAAAAATCTGGAATTTGTATGGAAACATGATTGCAGATAAAATTTATTTGGATTAAAAGCCATTATCAATCTATGCCTGTATGCAGTATGCTCAGTTGTGCATTCTGCAGTATCCAGTGATTCTGTAAGTGGATTACAAAGTGGAGAACAAAGCCCCTGATTAGATTGTGCACCTGTGCCTACATTGCTTGCATTTGCCACAATAACCCATATTGTACTAGGGACAATCAAAAAGTTATTGTCCCTTGTAAGTTGGGAATGACCAAGAGCAGAAATTGTGCCATTATTATGCCATTATTATGCCCCCAACTTTGAAGAAGTTGGAGGGGCATATTGCTTCTGGGGCATTCGTCCCTTCCTCCTTTCATCTGTTTGTCCATTCCTCCGTCCTTCCATTCATCATGCTTTTAAATGCATAGCATAACTTTAAACACATGCATACTACTGTTTTGAAATTTCTTGTATGGTTTCTTCATGAAAAAATAGCTGACAAGTATTTTTGTTCTAGACAGGATAATGACCCTTTCCTGAAAAAATATGGATGCAATCTTGTCAGCAAAATATCTAAAAAAACTATTGAAGCTGGAGCCTTGAAACTTGATGAATAGACTGGTAGTGATGAGTAGACAACCTGATTAACTTTGGAATAAAATTCTGGAAAATGTTTCATGCGTTATGGCCCTTTGTATTTTTGGGCCTTTTTACCTTGTCAGCAAAATATCTCAAAAACTGTTGGAGCTAGAGCCTTGAAACTTGGTGAAGTGATTGGTAATGATGAGTAGATGATCTGATTAGCTTTTGAATCAATTCTGAAAAAATATTTCATGAGTAATGGCCCTTTGTAATTTTGGGCCTTTTTACCTTGTCAGCATGCCGGCCTTGGTGGCTCAGGAGGTTGTGGGTTAGACCCCGCCTGGTCGGCAACATTCTTTCGTAGAGATTTGATCATGAAATATTTCCTACGGTCATTCTCTCCCTTCCGCTGATTCACAAAGGGCAGTTGTCAGTTTCTGGCAAAAGAATGTGCACAATACTGGTTAACTGCTTGGAGGACTAAGCCTGCCCAGTAAAAGTGTGATTAGGTTAACTGACCACACTCGACATGACTCCATTGGGTTGACTGGGCCGTAAAACCTCGACACAACATTACCTTGTCAGCGAACTATGCCTCAGTGGCTCAGTTGGATGCGCCGTCCGACTGGAGACCAGGAGGTCGCTGGTTCAACACCCGCCGAGGTCGGCAACATTCTTTCGTGGAGATTGATCATGAAATATTTTCTACGGTCATTCTCTCCCTTCTGCTGATTCAAGAAGGGCAGTTGTCAGTTTCTGGCGAAAGAATGTGCACAATACTGGTTAACTGCTTAGAGGACTAAGCCTGCCCAGTAAACGTGTGGTTAGGTAAACTGACTGCGCTCGACATGATCCTATTGGATTGACTGGGCCGTAAAACCTCAACACAAACAAACAAACAAATCACAAAAACTGTTAGAGCTAGATACTTGAATCTTGGTGAACTGATTGGTAATGATGAGTAGATGACCTGATTAACTTTTGAACAAATTTTGAAAAAATATTTCATGAGTTATGGCAACTTTGTAAATTTGAGCATTTTTCCTTGTCAGCATAATATCGAAAAAACTATTGAAGGTAGAGCCTTGAAACTTGATGTATAGATTGGTAGTGATGAGTAGATGACCCTGATTAACTTTTGAATAAATTCTGAAAAATACTTCATGAGTTATGGCCCTTTGTAATATTTGGCCTTCCTACCTTGTCAGCAAAATATCTCAAAAGCTGTTGGAGCTAGAGACTTGAAACTTAAGGAATCGATTGATAATGATGAGTAGATGAACTGATTAACTTTTGAATAAATTCTGAAAAATATTTCATGAGTAATGGCCCTTTGTAAATTTTGGTATTTTTCCCTTGTCAGCAAAATATCTAAAAAATTATTGAAGCTAGAGCCTTGAAACTTGATGAATAGATTGGTAGTGATGAGTAGATGACCTTACTTACTTTCTTTTGAATAAATTCCAAACAATACTTCATGAGTTATGGGCCATTGTAATTTTGGGCATGTTTACCTTGTCAGCAAAAAAATTAAAAAAACTGTTGGAGCTAGAGCCTTGAAACTTGGTGAATTGATTGGTAATGACGAGTAGATGACCTGGTTAACTTCTGAATAAATTCTGAAAAATATTTCAGGAGTAATGGGCCTTTGTAAGTTTGGGCCTTTTTCCCCTGTCACCCAAATATCTCAAATAATGTTTGAGCTAGAGCCTCATAACTTGATTAATAGATTGATAGTGATGAGAAGGAAGTTGGAGAGGCATGTTGCTTATGGGCATAAGTAATGTCCCTTTGTAAATGGGCATTTTCCCTTGTCAGCAAAATTCTCAAAAACTGTTGGAGCCAGAGCCTTCTAACTTCATGAATGGATTGGTAGTGATGAGAAGATGACCTTATTAACTTTTGAAAAATATTCAGGAGTTATTCCCTTTGTAGATTTGGCCATTTTTACCTTGTATTATCTTTAGAGGCAAGCATATGGTTGGGGGCATAGTGTTTTACGAACACAATTTCTAGTTTCTCAAAATAATCTCCCTTTTCCTCAGTGCACTTTCTGCAATGCTGTTGCTTATCCCTTCTAAATAGAAGCCTTCTTCCTGGTCCCACAAAAAACTCATTAACAGCATCTATGATGGCTTCAGTGCTTCCAAAATTCCTACCACAAAGGTTAGTTTTCATATTTGGAAACAGATAGAAGTCTGAAGGGGCTAAATCTGGAGAATACGGGGGATGAGGAAGGACCTCAAAGCTACATTTAGTCACAGCAGCCAGTAGCGAGAAGTGTGGGCTGGTGCATTATCTTGCAAGAGCAGAACACCTCGAATCAATTTTCCTCTTCTTTTCTTCTCTATCTCCTGATGCAGCTGCCTTAGTTCTTCTGCATAATATAACCATTTATTGCATCAATTATCATGCAACCTTCCTCAAGATAATCAACTATGATAATGCCCTGACTATCCCAAAAGATGGAAGCCGTCACCTTCCCTGCTGAAGAAACTCTCTTAAATTTCTTAGGAGGAGTGAGCCTGGGTGCTTCCATTTTAGCTCACCTGAACAGGAAGTGCTCAGTGACCTATTCTAACAGGCCTGTACTCTGGTGTCCCTCGTCTGTCGTCCATCCGTCGTCCATCGTCTATCAACAATTGACATCTAAACCACTGGGCCTATTTTAAACCAAACTTCACAGGAATGATCCTTGGGAGGTACTAACTTAATGTTGTTCAAAGAATTGGAATCTAAGCAGAACTCTGGTTGCCATTGCCATGGCAACCAAAAGAAAAACAAAAGAAAAAACTTGAAAAATCTTCTTGTCAGAAACCACTGGACCGATTTCAATATAATTTGGCAGAAATGTTCTTTTGGTGATCCTCTACCAAGATTGTTCAAGCCATCATGATTCATCAAAGACATAGCCGCCAGGGGGAGGCGGGGCTTATTTACCTATATCGAAAACCATGGCCACTAGGGGGGTGGGGTTTATTTTGCCTATACATCTATAAAGAAAACTAAAAATCTTCTTGTCAGAAACCACTAGACCTATTTCAATATTACTTGGTAGGAATGATTCTTTGGTGACCCTCTATCAAGATTGTTCAACTCGTCATGATTCGTCAAAAAACATGGCCACCATGATGCGGGGCTTATTTTCCCTATATATCTATAAAGAAAACTTTAAAAATCTTCTTGTCAAAAACTACTTGACCAATTTCAATATGACAGCAATGTTCCTTTGGTGACCCTCTATCAAGATTGTTCAAGCCGTCAGGATTCGTCGAAAAACATGGCTGCTAGATGGCGAGGATTATTTTCCCTATACACTGCAGCGCCTTTATAATGCGGTCGTTGGGAGCCATGAACACTGACCGTGATATACGTGGTCCCGCGTTAACATGACAACCCCACCCACGTGCACCATTGCAGTTTCCTCCAGTTATTATGAGATATTACATATTGCATGTATGTTATATTGCATGTTGTTTTTTTCGGCGTAGCTTTATAAGCTGGCTTTTGACATACTTATTGATATTAGTCTCGAATGAATAAATAGTAATTTGCGATTGGTTAAAAATGTGTAAACTTCTGTAAATAAGTAGGGGTAAGTATAGAATTTACCGATGTTTGACGAATATATTTGTGACTGAACAATCACTTAATTATGACATTTATCTATTTAAAGTTGTACAGTATGGCAATGCAGATGTTAAACAATGGACAAAAATACCCATAATTTAAATTATACCAATAAAATAGTTGCAATGAAATAAATGATTATAGACGAGCTTTTAATTCTGTACAGTGTAACTAAATTGTTTGATATAAGCGGCCCAAACGCTAAGCGAACAAGGGATGTTCAAGTTTACTTCTCTCCACTGTGTCCATAATATACAGAATTATCATGTGCCTTGTATTATGTGCAAAAGGGATGTAAAATTGCATGGTTTAATTTTATATAATAAATAAACAGGAACTATGCCTTAAGCTTGGTAGAAATATTGGCAACATAAATAATATTGTTCATTCTTAACTAGGTAATAGGTTTGTTGAACACCCCTTTTATTTTTTCACGGTGTAAGCGGCCTATTGCGTCGTGAACGACACGAAGAAGAAAGAAATATTACTATTTTTAGCCTCTGCTTCAGGTAGGATTTTTTAGAATATCTCTTCTCATACCGAATGGAATTTGTTCAAATAAAGCGCAGAGTACGTGGAAAATAAAGGTCTTTCTGGTGGTGTAGGCACTATTCTGCGATCTGGTCTAATTCTCGAGAACATTTGAAGAATGTTTTTGCTGTCAATCTTAGTCACCGGAAGGGGGTGGTCGGGTGGTGCGAAGGTGCTGTGTATCTTACATCACCGGGGCGTCCAACTGATATTGGCTTACAGTTGGGCAAGGCCTGCTATCCTTGTAGTGGGTAAGGGTAGAGGGGGAATGTTTTTATTTCTTCTGTTTCTTCACTTTCATTCCTGTTCCTCTTTCTTCCCTGTCCCTCTCTTTCATCTCCTCTACTCTCTCTTCTATCTCTTTTCTCCCTTTCTCTGGGAGACGACACAAAATGACCCTCAAGGGTTGACGTGTCGTTAAACCCCAACACAATCAATCAAAATCAATTAGTCACCGGAACAATGTACATGAATTTTGACGAAAAACATTCTCCGAGGTTGCAGAACAGCACTGACACCACGAGAAAGAGCTTGATTTTCCGCGAACTCTGTGCTTTATTTGAAAACAATTCATCAGGTATAAATCGAGATATTCTAAAACATCCTACCTGAAGCGGAGTTAAAAATAGTAACAAACTCTGCGCACCTAGTCATTTGGTCACGTGTTTCCCACATCTGAAAAGTCAATGTGTTGGAGGGCCGAATGATTGTTCAAAGTTTATGAATAGAGACCGTTATTTTTCAGCTATTTTGAAGTATGGTGCATTCAGTCACCGTGAAATTAAGCTAGATCACTATTGTTGTTTAACCAATTCATCTGTACAATTAGATAATCCATTCCAATTAATTATGCAATAATATTGCAAACAGTTAGTTAAACGATCAAAAGAGAGAGAGAGAGAGAGAGAGATGGCAATGTTGTTTGCTGAAGTTTTCTTGTCCTGAATTCATTTTCTCGTCGTTTTCTGACGGATGCAGAATTTTCCTAGTTATTCCCCTTGAATAGTAATACAGAGGCTCAACTATTATGAGATTTAATTCCAAGTCTAAGTCTTGAACATCAGAGAGAAAAGATAATAATAACCATTTAATAAATTACATAAAAAAAGGTAGAAATGTAATATTTAATGTGATTATCTGTTTAGATTAGCACTTGGTAGGAAGAGGATCTACAACTCGATAAAAATTGAAATTTAATTGATACAATAATATATTGTGTGACTAAATGGTCACTTTATGTGAACCAGTTGCTTGTAGCTTAAAATATCTGAACAGTCAGTCATCCAAATATTGACACACTCTAACTATTCTACACCAAACTATTCACGTGAAATGTCGACATTTTACAAAGGAAAAAAAAAATAAGTGTCTGCTACTATTGTGATACACAGAATTTTCTCTCATTGAAAAGAGGTAATCCCAAAGTTCAGTCCTAAATAAAAAAAATATAAATTGTAAGACCCCATTTAACTTATTTCTCTGTTACCCTTACTGTTTCTTAGATCAAAAATAAAGTAATAGATCTATGTTACATGAGGCTGAATTGCACAGTACACTATAGATCATAATGGTACTGATAATTGACCATTTCAAAGAAAAAAAAAGTGCCCTATTTTTTTGCCCGCACGCGCAAAAGTGCCCTACCCAGCACCCCTCTGCCCTAAAATCCTAGCTGGAGCACTGAGAGTTATCCCTCTTGTTGTAATAGCAACCAAACCTTAGTACGGGCTGGTTGGATTTTTTTTCACAGAAATGTTTCTTCAGTAGAAGATCTTTAAATCTTGTTAAAAGAATTCTGTCTCAAAATATGCTTCCAGTTGGCGTGGTTACTTTTCATTATATATGGAATTATGTAGAGTAAACTTGACATTTCTTCTTCTGCACAACCTATGGTCCAATTTCAAACATTTTGTACAAATGTTCCATAGGTGAATGTCTATCAAATTTGTTCAAATTATTTTGGTTGGTTCCTCATATGTCTGTCGAGAACACTTCGAACATTTTGTAATCAGCAACTAATTAGATTTCAATAATACTCACAAACATTACTGGATTAACCATCCATCAAAATTTTTCAAATTAATTTGTATCACCAAAAGAAAAAAAAAATAAATCACCAACAAAGGGCAGGGTCTAATATATATATATATATATATATATATATATATATATATATATATATATATATATATATATATATATATGCAGAAAACTTTGAAAATATCCTTCCACCAGGCTAAAAAAGTCTGCTTCCCACGTGAGCAATCCAGGGCCATCATGACCCTCTTATTACAAATTAAATGCATAATGTATGTTTTTTCCAGTTTTTGCCAATCTTCATGGTCAGTGTTACACTTTGCTAACTCTTTATCAAAAGGTGCATGTTGGCAAGGATATTTCTAATACTAGTAAAGTATACAAATTAACACACAAAATTATATGCTTTACATTTATATGCTAAATTGCTTTTCATTATTTAGCACAGATGTTTACACATCTGAGTACACTCTCTTTCCTGCCAACTCTTGTAATATATACAATGTTATACAGTATTAAAACTTTCTTGATTCTGTTTGAATTTGTAATAAATTTTATATTTTAAAGGCCTTCTTCTTTTCATATTGAACCACAGTTTCAATATTCATATTCCAGTACTTCTTACGCTGTTTATATTTTTTAAAGATATTTCTTGTTTATGTTTTTTAATTGTTGAAACTTTATGCATGTACCTTGCCTGATTTCCGTTACATTGTTTTTATCCAGTAAATGACAAATTTGTAAGCTTAATTTTTTTTTTTATGATCATTCAAGGGAACTAACTACAACAGTCTTGCATTATGGATACAAACAATAATGTAACAAACAACATGTCCTTTACCGGAATTTGCCTTGAGCATGGGTATCTGCTGTCAAAAAATAACCTTTGTTGCTCCCTGGACAAATTCAGCAGATGACAAATTGTCATTTTTTTCATAAAACAGCATTTGACATTTCATGCAAATTTTCTCAAGAGAGCAATCAGTTTGTATGCAGTGTCAAAATCTTGCATCCTGGGGAATATAAGAAAAACAATATTTCATAAGGTGGTCTGCTAATAATTTTACACAGCATGCTAAGGGTTTAGCAACAGCTGTGGAAAAAAAATCAATACCAGCTGTTGCATCAGATGTTAAGTAACATGATAAAAAGGAGAGGCTTACCTGCTTGGTCAGTTTTTTTCTGGCTGTCCTTGATTTCTTTAACAATAAAAAAAAAAACTGAACTGTGATATTTTTATAAAGAGCACTGACCAGTCTTTGTTTAGCGCAAGTGATGCAATTACTACCTTGCAGTCTAACTTGGATTCTCGCATGGTCTTCAAAAAAAAAAAAAAAAAAGTAAGAAAATATACCAGTACTTTTTAATTAAAAAAGATGCTTTAACTGGAGCTATAAATTGTCTCAGTGTATTCACATCTGATCTGTTTCTTTGATCTTTTTGGACATGCTGACTGTCATAGCTCCAGATAAGAGGGTCAAGCCACAGCTCCAGATTAGAGGGGTACCCACATATTAATTTTCTTATTTCTCCACAAAAATCGTAGGTTGTGAGTACCCATTGGAAGCGCCTCGCCGAGGCGCTTCCAATGAGTACCACAACCTACGTTTTCATGGAGAAATAATAAAATATACTAGTACTATTTAGTTAAAAAAAGACACCTTATCTGGAGCTATGGACTGTGGCAGTGTACACAAACAGATTAATTATCAGACTGCCATCACAGCAAAAAGGACAGTGAATTGTTGATTTGATGACTATGTATGGATAATCATATAATTAATTTGTGTTGCGTAAGTTACAATTATTTCTCTTGTTTCTCCTATAATACATGAAAATGACCGTTGAGAGCCGTGCTAGTTATGGTAGTATGGCATTTAAAAGGTGCGCGGACGTTATCTGAAATAGCCTAACCTAAAGACAAATACTGGAGGGTTTCTATTTTTCGAGTAGTGAGTTTCGAGTAAGAAAAGTGAGTTTCGAGTTAAAAAAGCGAGTTTCGAGTAAGAAAAGCGAGTTTCGAGTAAGAAAAGTGAGTTTCAAGTTAAAAAAGTGAGTTTCAAGTAAAAAAAAGTGAGTTTAGAGTAAGAATGGTGTTGCAGAATAATGATTACAGAATAAATTCTAAACATGCATATGCATCAAACTGAGCGTTATTATTCAAGTAAACACGGTACTTGTTGAAGGAACTACGACTTTGGTGCGGACGTGACACAGGACACCTGTCCAACGGCGGCCAATTTCAGAAGCATTGCCGCATACTTTGATCAAAAAACGTCCACAAAAACATCAGACTATTCGCTTGCGTAAACGGAAGGCAGTCATTCAAAAAAAGGTACCTTACCAACTACAAAAAAGTAGCCAAAATTTATGATAGGACAGCTGGCTGTCCGATCAGGACCTAGTTTGCTTGACAACGTTAACAGGACCTAGAAACATTTTTAGGCGCAGGCTGATTTAGGTCATTATATCTTGCCCAAGAAGTAACTATTTTGCGGTTCACGAGTCTACCGATTAATCCCATACAGTGTTCCGAGTAGTAAAAAGTGTACCTTATTGTAAATGCGAAAATAGCTGATCCAGACAAGGCTGCACGGTCCAATAGGGTCTATTTTATTTATAGTGCATACTTACAAGGACGGACATTCTTTACGCACAATGTTAGCAGTTTTATTATTTTGAATAGCCTGTGCAGCCGATCAGGTCGCGAGTAATTCGTGTAAGATCCGTTTTTCTTTTGCAGGTCAGATTTTTGCTTGCACGTCATCATGTGGCCACTGTATCTCTGTGAAACATATTTGTTAACCTTTACCAATTCAGCAGACAACAAACTGATGACAATTTTCTTCCTTTTCTCTCATATACACAATTTGACATTTCATGCAGATGGTCTCTTGAGGAGACTATTTGCATGCAGTGTCGGATCCTATTTTCTAGGAAAAATTAGAAAAACTGTCATCAGTTTGTCATTTGCTGAATTAGCCCACAGCATGGTAAGAGTTAACACATTGGCCATCTAATAATAAGATATCCAACATGCTTAAAATAGCACCTGCAGTCAGCTGCAGAAACCGTGTTAACACAGTGCATTATTGTCTGTTGCCAGTCTCCGCATGTGTTCCGTTTTAATAGTTGCCATGTGTTGGAAATAGATTCGGCGCGCGGGGGTGGAGGGGGCGCGGGTAACTTCCTATATATGGCATAGTATGGATGTGCGTGCCAAATGGCCTCCTTTTTCAGCGCTGCCAGGTATATATGATTAGCTGCCTTTTTTTTTTCAACAAAGTACATGACTGACCCAATTTTTCTTGATTCGTATGTAAAGGCCCCACTTTTCTGACATCCCAGTATATGCGTATATTTTTCGAGGCTGCTTGTTCTCTTGGTATTCATTGGATTAACTGTGTTATTTGTCTAATTACCAACAATAAATGGGTATGGGTATAAAAAAATCAAAGGGCAGTATAACCCCACCCTCAACCCATTGTTTTTTAACATTTTTTTTATGTTTGTTTTGGGGGGGGGGGGTGGGGGGGGGGGGGGGAGGGGAGAGGGGCGGAGTGAGTTGAGACAGGGTCGGTTGGGTTTCAGGAAGCATTCCATTTTTTTTTTTTTTTTCGCCTGTGACCTTAGTTTTCTTAGTTTAAGATGCGAAGTATCCTTATTAAATGCCATGGACTGGACGGGACATGACCAATGGACACACAGACATGGGTAAAACTTAATGGCTGTCTACGTTAAAAAAACACATACGAAAAGTCAGATTTTTGTAGCAAAATGCATGTGCACTCAGCAAAGACTGCACATCCGTGCATTCGCTCGTCCGTGCACTCTATAGAAAGCTAATGACCCAAAGCTAATTGATGCGGACAACCAAGACTGATAAGATGTGCAGGCTGATCTGAGTCTTTGCTGGGGCGCAAATGTAATTTTGTAGCAATTGCTGTTCCTCAGCTTATTATACAGAACTAACTAAAGATAAAAAAATATGTGCCATAGTGTTGACCAAAACAGATCACTACATGCCCCAAGTGCCAGCCAAGTGGCTCAGTCAGATGCACATTCGGCTAGACGCGGTTTCTATCCAGACTGGCGAAAGGATGAGCATTGAGTACTAGTGAAACACTTTATATAAAAGGTCTACAATAAACTGTAAGCCTACCCAGGCTGGACTCGGTAGCTCACATGCGCATTCGACTAGAGGTCACGAGGACGCGGGTTCGATTCTGCAACATCCTTTCGTGGAAATTTATAGAGTGGTCATGAATTATTCTTCCGTCATTCTCCTATTCTGGAAGATGCAAATAGTTAGTAAATGAATAATGCTTCTTTAAACACTAAGATGCCGTTTTGAAAGCTCTGACGTGTGGTGCTATTGCCACCCCTGCCAATGTCATATAGCAATTGCTGCTAAAACTCGTCCAAATTAAGTCCAGTGTTTCATGCAAGTCACGAAATATGAATCACACTACAAATATACCGAGCAAAAGTGAAAACACTACACTACAAAATCTGATTTCCTGGGTAAAGTAATAGTAATCTGCTTTCCTGAATCGCATATGCCATGTGCAGTAAACAGCATTTATATTATCTCCCCTGTCAATGCTAAATCCCTATTCAAAATTGGTTTTGTGCATACCATCTTTATTTGGGAACCCTTAGTGCTCTTATGGGTGTAAATAATGTCATGTGAACGCAAATCACATCAAGGGAGGATGCGTTTTAGTGGACCCATAGTGAATCTTACTTAAGTTACCTCTGACGTCAGTTTGATGCATATGCCTGTTCAGAATTTATTCTGTAATGATTATTCTGTAACTCCCTTTACTTACTCGAAACTCACTTTTCTTACTCGAAACTCGCTTTTCTTACTCGAAACTCACTTTTTTTTAACTCAAAACTCTTTTTTCTTACTCGAAACTCACTTTTCTTACTCGAAACTTGCTTTTCTTACTCGAAACTCGCTTTTCTTACTCGAAACTCACTTTTCTTACTCGAAACTCACTTTTCTTACTCGAAAGTTTGGAAAGTATTGTCAACAGTGGAATCTTGCGTCTACAAGTCTGAGAGAGCATGTAGACTCAGCTGGGCACAACGAGAAGGATAAACTTTTTATTCATTACAGCCCTGCTGAAAGCCCTGCACTGCAGGGACCTGCTGACAGTCATAGCACCGCTCTTTTCATACAGTAAATTCCACTGGGGGTATGTTTGTGCAACAACACAAGCCCGGCACTGCGGGGAGCTGCCCTGCACATTGTCCCCGCTATCCCTCTCCCATTCCAGTAGGTGGGTTAGAGGTGGTGGGGGCAGTGTTTACAAATGGCTTGTGCATTCCGCTAAATAAGTCAGTCTAAATTTATGAATTTCCCATGTTGTTGAATTCTGGAGAATACGGCACGGGAATCTGGATACTGCTGAGTTATAACATCAAACTTTTATGCACCGATTGACAGGTAGAATCTCTTTTGGGAAACTAAACTGCTGGCGAGTAAATACGGTATTGGATTTCATATTATCGATCATGAAGTGACCTCATGATTACCCACAATTTACTTTGATATTGCTGGTGACAATTTCCCTTTTCTCACTATCTTCCTTTAAGTTACAAAACACAAACTGAAAAAAATGGCTGTCCTAACCAGCAGTGGCATTGCAGAATAATGAATGATTTTTTTTTTTAGCGCTGAGTGGGTGGGTTGAGGGGGGGGGGGGGATGGCAATTTGCCCCCGCCCCCTCCACCCCAACCCACCCAATCTATATATTCATGTGGGTGTAGTTGCTGAAGGGGCAGGCAGGGTGTCCAGGATTCTGCATGACTAGCCCCAGTAATTATCAAACTAGCCAGAATTATTTTCTCAGCTTAGAAATTGTCTGCATAGGCGGACAGTTTTGTTTGTTTATTTTGGAGTTTTACGGCCCAGTCAACACTATTTAAGTCATTTTTGAGCCGATCAATTTACCTAAACCACACTTCCTGGGCAGGCTTATACATTAGTGGTTAACCAGTACAGTGCACATTCTTTCACCAGAAACTGACAACTGCCCTTCTTGAATCAGAGGAAGGGAGAGAATGACCCACGAAAGAATGTTGCTGACCCCATGCAGCAGGTATTGAACCCTCAACCTCCTGGAAATGACAGAAAAAAAATAGCTTGCAAAATTACTGAAATTGGCTTAAAAATAGCTTTGAAATCCACTCTCAGGCAATTCAATTTTAAAAAAATGTCCCGTGGGAGACCCCCGAACCCGCCTCGCTATTAGCGGGGGAGATCACCCCTCTCATACTCTCCCCCTCTCGGCAGTCAATACCCCGCCCCGTCATCGGACCTTCTGGATCCAGCCCTGATTGAAATCATTTAAATGCTTTACATCACGTGACAAGACCAGGCCATGAAGACCCTGGCAAACTTCACATCGAGTGATCGAGTGCATCTTTACACCGATTTTGCAGTGATCAGACATATGTGAATGTGGGCATGGTGGGGGAGAGTGCACTGTCCGTTCAGATGTAAAAGAGACAGTTCTGCAGCCACAATAAATTAAATCCAATTAATTAATGGATTGCTATGTACAAAATGGAAATAACGTTTGTGTTTTTTTTTTTGACAAGCTGATATGAATCACGTATGTCGTGTGCAGTAAACAGCGTTTATATTATCTCCCCTGCCAATGCGAAATCCCTATTGAAAATTGGTTTTGGGCATCCCATCTTTATTTGGGAACCCTTAGTGCCCTTGTGGGTGTAAATAATGTGACTTGAACGCAAATAGGATCAAGGGAGCATGTGGTTTAGTTGACCCATAATGAATCTTACTTTAGGTACCTCTGACGTCAGTTTGATGCATATGCATGTTCAGAATTCATTCTGTAATGATTATTCTGTAACTCACTTTTCTTACTCAAAACTCACTTTTCTTACTCGAAACTTGCTTTTCTTACTCGAAACCTTACTTTTTTAACTCGAAACTCACTTTTTTAACTCTAACTCACTTTTCTTACTCGAAACTTGCTTTTTTTACTCGAAACTCTTTTTTTTGACTCGAAACTCACTTTTCTTACTCGAAACTCGCTTTTCTTACTCGAAACTGCCTTTTCTTACTCGAAACTCACTTTTTTTAAACTAGAAACTCACTTTTCTTGCTCGAATCTCACTTTTCTTAATTGAAATTTTGGAAAGTATTGTCAACAGGGGAATCTTGCGTCTACAAGTCTGAGAGAGCATGTAGACTCAGCTGGACACAACGGGACAGATAAATGTTTTATTCATTACAGCCCTGCTGAAAGCCCTGCACTACTGGGACCTGCTGACAGTCATAGCACCGCTCTTTTCATACAGTAAATTCCACTGGGGGTATATTTGTGCAACAACACAAGCCCGGCACTGCGGGGAGCTGCCCTGCTATCCCTCTCCCATTCCAGTAGGTGGGTTAGAGGTGGTGGGGGCAGTGGTTACACATGGCTTGTGTATTCCGCTAAATAAGTCAGTCTAAATTTATGAACTTCCCATTTTTCAGTTCTGGAGAATACGGCATGGGAATCCGGATACTGCTAAGTTATAACATCAAACTTTAATGCACCGATTGAAATCATCATTTAAATGTTTTACATCACGTGAATGAGACCATGCAATGAAGACCCTGACAAACCTCACATCGACTGCATCTTTTCACTGATTTTGCAGTGATCAGACATATGTGAATGTAGAGGAGAGTGCACTGTCCGTTCAGATATATAAGAGAAAGTTCTTTTAAAACTAATAAATTAAGGGATTACTGTGTACACGATGGAAATAACGTATGTGGTTTTTGACAAGCTGATATGAATCGCATACACCATGCGCATTAAATTGCGTTTATATTATCTCCCCTGCTAGTGCGAAATCCTTATTGAAAATTGGTTTTGGGCATACCATCTTTATTTGGGAACCCTTAGTGCCTTTGTGACGTGAACGCAAATTGCATCAAGGGAGCGTAGTGAATCTTACTTTAGTTACCTCTGGCATCAGTTTGATGCATATGCATGTTCAGAATTTATTCTGTAATGATTATTCTGTAACTCACTTTTCTTACTGGAAACTCACTTTTCTTACTCGAAACTCACTTTTCTTACACGAAACTCGCTTTTCTTACTTGAAACTCACTACTCAACTAAAAACGAATCACCAAATACTGATGAAAAGTTTGGTAAAAAAAAAAGAATGAGTATACAGTCATGGCTGATGATTTTTTGACTGCCGAGTTCCGCGGAAAAATGGCAACACTTTCAAAGTGGGGAAAAAACTGCAAAAAAACCACAAAAAAACGGGAGCCACCGCCCAATCGCGTTATAACGGTTTCCACATTATAAGCAACCGCGTTATAATGGCGCTCCAGTGTATATCTATATAGAAAACTTTAAAAATCTTCTTGTCAGAAACCACTGGATTGATTTCAATATAATGTTCCTTTGGTGACCCTCTGCCAAGATTGTTCAAGCTTTATGTAATGATTTGTCAATAAACATGGCTGCCAGGGGGCAAGGCTTATTAGCTTACCTGAGCACAGTGCCCAAGGTGAGCTGGTGTGATTAGTCAATGTCTGTCGTCCGTCATGCGTCGTTCATCGTGCGGCGTCAACAATTTCATTATAAAGCCTACTCCTCTTACACCTCTGGGCCAATGGACTCGAAACTGGGTAGGAAGCATCGGGGTGACTTGTAGATCAAAAGTAGCTAAAATTGTTCCGATCAGAAATCCAAGATGGCCACCATCTTGAAAATCTATTTTTCGCTTCTTCTCCTGAACCAAAAGGCCAATTGAAGCGAAACTTGGTAGGAAGCATTGTGGTGACTTGTAGATAAAAATAGCTAAAATGGTTCCCATCGGAAATCCAAGATGGCCACCATGGCGGCCATCTTGAAAATCTATTTTTCGCTTCTTCTCCTGAACCAAAAAGCCAATCAACTTGAAACTTGGTAGGAAGCATTTGGGTGACTTGTAAATCAGAAATAGGTAACTCGTTGCAATCGGGAATCCAAGATGGCCGCCATGGTGGCCCTCTTGAAAATCTATATTTCCCTTCTTCTCCTGAACCAAAAGGCCAATTGACTCGAAACTTCGTAGGAAGCATCGTGGTGGCTTGTAGATCAAAAATAGCTAAAATTGTTCTGATCGGAAATCCAAGATGGCCACCATGGCGGCCATTTTTAAAATCTCTTTTTCACTTATTCTTCTGAACCAAAAGGCCAATCAACTTGAAACTTGGGAGGAAGCATCGGGGTGACTTGTAGATCGAAAATAGCTAAAAAGTTCTGATGGGAAATCCAAGGAAGCATAGGGGTGACTTGTAGATAAAAATAGCTAAAATGGTTCTGATCGGAAATCCAAGATGGGGGCCATGGCAGCCATCTTTAAAATCTATTTTTCGCTTCTTCTCCTGAACCAAAAGACCAATTGACTCTAAACTTGGTAGGATGCATAGGGGTGACTTGTAGAGCAAAAATAGCTAAAATTGTTTGGATTCCAAATCCAAAATGGCCACCATTGGCCGCAGTGGTGGCCATCTTGAAAATTTATTTTTCACTTCCTCTCCTGAACAGAAAGGCCAACTGACTTGAAACTTGGTAGGAATCATCAGGGTGACTTGTACATCAAAAATAGCTCAAATTGTTCCAATCAGAAATCCAAGATGACCACCATCCTGAAAGTCTATCTTTCGCTTCTTCTCCTGCCAAAAGGCAAATTGACTTGAAACTTGGTAAAAAGCATCGAGCGGGGTAACTTGTAGATAAAAAAAAAAGTAAAATTGTTCCGATCAGAAATCCAAGATGGTTGCCATGGCGGCCATCTTGAAAATCTATTTTTCACTTCTTTTCCTGAACCGAAAGGCCAATTGACTACCGAAAGGCCAATTGACTCGAACCTGGCTAGGAAGCTTTTGGGTAATTTGTAGATTAAAAATAGCTAAAATTGTTCCGATCAGAAATCCAAGATAGCCGCCATGGCGGCCATCTTGAAAATCTAGTTTTTGCTTCTTCTCCTGAATTGAAAGGCCAATTGACTCTAAAACTGGTAGGAAGCATAGGGGTGACAGGTAGATAAAAAATACAGGCTGTCAACTGATTCCTGTAGTCCTATATTTTTCAGAATTTTCCTATTTCCTATATTTTTTAAACCTCCTATATTTTCCTATAATTTGGACATTTTTCCTATATTTTTCTGTTAAAATACCTCAAGTATTGATATGTACAACATTAATTTTTTGTTTTTTTTACTGCCTCTAGATATTTTTATTTGCAGTTTTTATTTTGCCTCCGCCACAAAGTGGAGGAGGGCATAATAATTATATATAGTTTTACCCTCCGTCATAAGTATGTCTTTGTGTCTATCCTTCTGTCCATCTGTCCATTTGTCTGTCTCACTTTATAGTACTGTTTGTGTCTTTGCCACTCCTCATACTGTTTTCAAGATAAAATGGTTTGACACCATAGAAATATGCACTTAGCATGTGCATAAAGGTAAAAACCTCTGATCAAATTATTATTAGTAGTTACATATATACCCTTGATTTTAAATACTTTGAAAATTTTTAATACACATGGCATAGTAGGGTTCTTGTCTCAAGATAAGACATATTTTTCAACAGAAAAAAATGATATTTTTCTTATTTCTGTACAAAAACATGTTGTGGGTACACATTAGAAGTGCCGCACAGAGGTGCTTCTAATGAGTACCCACAACATATGTTTTTGTACAGAAATAAGAAAAATACGAAGGCGCTTCTAATGTGTACCCACAACATATATTTTCATTTAGAAATAAGAAAAATATCAATACAGTGTGCTTCTAATGAGTATCCATAATATATGTTTTAATGGAGAAATAAGAAAAATATTGTCTTGAAACCATCTCCTGTCTGGAGCTGTGAAAGCAACAGAGGATTTCTTGAAGAGATATTTGTTGATACTGGGGCATTTTTTTTCTTCAAATTTCTTAATATAGCATACATTATAGTATAACTTACAGAGTTACCAAACACAGTCTAAGGTTGTCCTACAGTTTTCAAAATGATGATTTTAAACTTGCTAGGCTTCACTCTTTAATTGCACGACGGCGGTTCGGGCCTCAGACTCAATGACGGCCTCTTGGTAAAACTTTAACCAGTGGGTTGGGGCTTGATGATATGTCTTTGGCTTGGCCTTCCATGGTTCAACTATTGATTTTCATTTACTCTGGCATACAGTAGAATTGGCCATGAGTACTCGTCTTTGTTTATTGCACGGCGCATCAGCGCCGGGCATATTGTGGTTACTTTGTAACTGTTAGTGTGTGTCGGAAACGGCGTAACCTTTCGGTTCACATTTTTTTAAAAACATATGACGATTGTATTAAATAAAAGGTCCTGTGATATATTAATGTGCTACAAATTGTGGACAGAAATAATGTTTCAGCTACGTGATAAATACAGGGTCCAAACTTCCCTGTTTGTATAACCAACATGCGTTTATTTACCGGATATTTTAGGAGTATCCTTTCGGTTTTTGTGGCGGGGCGAAAAATATCGGGTTGGAGCTGGTACCCGTTCTAATTTGAAGATTTCGCGTTTTAGTTTATCTATGTGGAGAACCAGTCAGCGCGTGCCTTTGAAGAAAATGGTCGGGTATAAAAGCCAAGTCCGATCCGATCCAGTAAATATAAGAAAATCATAGTTTTCTCAGTAGTGAAGCTCTGAATGTTCTAGTGACCATTTATTCTCTGCGACAGAGCTAATCTCTGTATATATTAGCTTCACTACTGAGAAAACTATGATTTTCTTATATTTACTGGACTTGGCTTTTATACCCCTAGAAGACAGAAAACTGCTTAAAAATCAAATCCAAAAGCATTGAAAAAAGAAATATCTTTTGTCGAATATTTAATTAAGCAATGTATGATAATACAAAACTGATATACTGGACATTTGAATCGTAGTTTAGATATAATGACAAAAATAAAATTTATGATCGGCAGAAAAATGATCGGCGGATCGGATCGCCATATTGGATGAATCGAAGCTGCATGAGTTTGGGTAAATAAACATAAATGTTGCTATGTATCTGCTTTTTCGTTGGTTGTATTTTTGCGTGCATTAAAATATTTGTCGAGGCTCTATAATTCGATACAAAAAGGAATGTTTTATTCAATCCTAGCGGAACTTTTATGACCATTTCACCGCCCGTTTCTGTAGGCAGTATCCACATTCGTGACATTTATTTAGTCCTTTTACCAGACTCGGTAAGACACTTTTTGCCCACAAACAAAGCAAGACGTGCTCGTCTGTATTGTTTTCCATAAGATGCCTTGCTCGAGGTTTGTGCAGGGAAGTATTCATCAGGGTTCATTGGGCATTTCTGTGTTGAGCGCCTCCTTTGGCACGCAGTGTACAGCCATTGCATTAATTGCTTTGGTTTTTGCCTGCTTTAAAGTAGATGTGACCACATGGGAATCACAGCATTTGGATACTGTAGTATTTGAAGGTGATACTTTGTATAACAGTATCGTTCAAAGTAGATATGATGGCGATGCCACTGTTTATTTAGGGCATCAAGATTTGCCATTAGAATTTACTGCTTTTGGTGCAAGATACCAACAGAGGTTGGGTTCAACTTTTCATGTGGCTATTAATAACCGTCCGGCAGTTGTAGAGGCAGGCGGGCACACAGTAATAGATGCCTTAGAAATGGCTTTCAATCAGTCTCCTTGGCTTATTGGAACTTTTGGTGGAAGATCAGTAGCCTTATTTAGAAGCAATGTTATGTTTTTTGTTTTCGACTCGCATTCACGAAATGCAGTGGGTCAAATTGATTCAGCAGGTAGAAGCATACTTCTGTGTTATGATAATGTAAATGTTTTGTCATTGTATTTATCTGCAGTCTATCCTGATCATATTTTTAACATATCTCCAGTTCAACTGCGTGGCCCAGAAGAGTTGGTTAGTGCCATCTTAAATGAACCAGTACAGAGTACTGAACATGTCGAAGAAATGATATGTGATGAAGCTGAAATAAACACATTCATTCTTCCAACTGATGCACATGTAGCTGTTGACAGTGTAATACATGAATTTGATCATACATACCATGCATTGCCTGGAAATAAACCTAAAGGAAAATCTTATAAAAAGCAATGCAAAGATAAAGATCGCAGGACAATTGGTGATTTGTATGCAAGCCAGCAGACACAACTTCATGGTAGGAATATGTCTTCTGTTACATGTGAGTTGACTATGTGTAGCTCAGATGTGGCTGCTGTTTGTAATATTAGTACTAGTGACCAGCAGAGGTCAACAGTCAGTGATAATACCAATGTGT
Organism: Anodontia alba; assembly: GCA_964016985.1. NCBI lineage: Eukaryota > Metazoa > Mollusca > Bivalvia > Lucinida > Lucinidae > Anodontia > Anodontia alba. The sequence continues at coordinate 60,888,967 of OZ024825.1, forward strand.
GTATGTCTGACCAAACTAACCAAGATTATGAATCATACATTCGTAGCACACCTAAGTATTGGTGCAAATGTTGTGACCGATTTCTTTTCTCATCTCAAGTCAAGCATTTAGGTTGTAAAAATAATTCAGTTATACAGGCTTTGAAATTCAATTCTTCTACACAACTTTGTCACACCTGTTATAAATATGTATGTCAAGGAACTATTCCTCCTTTGAGCTCCGAACTAAATGCTCTTGGTATAGACTATATTCCCAATGAAATCAGTTCTTTAAGCTCACTAGAAAAGAAACTTTTAGCCAGAATTCAAGTTTGCATGACTGTCATTTTACTTCCTGGTGGACAGTATGCTGAGAAAGGTCTAATAGTTGACATGCCAAGAGATGTTGAGTCATTCGTGGAAGAAATAACAGGTATTGACAACATGTGCTTGGTGCAATTTGAATTTGATAGCACAATTGGTTCAAGGGGGTGCTTTTTAACAGATCCATTTAAAGTTGTAAGAGGTTTTGTATGGCTTAAAGCTAATAATAGACTGTATGCAAACACAAGAATAGCAGACTTGAATTTAAATTCCTGTAATTCTGATGATAGCACTATTTGTTCAACTGATTTTCCTGTTATAAGAGATACTGTTAGCTGTTTGGAGCATGTAACTTTTGCTCCTGTTGAGTACTGCAGTAACACTGAGACAGGAGGTCAGAGTTCCTTGAGAAACACAAACCTGGGTTCTTCAGTATCTAGTCAAGCTAGCCCACTTTTAATTCCTCTTAATGATGCTACCCCAGTCTCCATATATGAAATGCCATTTGGTGAAGAAAAGGCATTCCCATGGCTTTTCCCTTCAGGCAAATTTGGCTTTACATACCCAAGATGAAAAAGCATTCAGCCAAGTTTATACTTCAGATACCGGTTGAACAACCGCCATGGTTATTGGCGAAGAGATATCTCATATATGTTGCATGCTGCTGTATCATACGATAAACATCTTCTGAAGAAAGATATTGGTATTTGCATGAAAATGCGTAAAGGCTTCTCTGATACAGGGCCAGGTCTGCCAACTACAGCTGCAGACGTTCGGTCTAGAAATACAGACCCTGACATTCTTCAGAACTTGTATATGTTCATGAAAAATATTCGTGGTACAGTTGCTTATTTTCGAAATGCCTTGTATGACCTTTTAGCCATGTTTCGCTGCTTGGGTCCTCCTACCTTATTTATGACTCTTTCAGCAGACGATTTGCATTGGCCAGAATTGGGCATGCTATTGGAAAACTTATCTTATGCTGAAGCAGTGTCGAAGCACTCATTTTTTTCCAGCATGAGGAAGGATCCCTTAATGACTGCAATTCATTTTGATCGCCGATTTACTGCTTTGATGAAATATGTAATTCATGGGCCTGTGAAACCTCTAGGTATTGTCAAGGATTTTTTTGCACGTGTGGAATTTCGGAATAGGGGCTCCCCTCACTATCACATATTCTTTTGGGTTGGTAATGTGCCAAATGATATTAATGAAAATACAAGCGAAACTGTTTTGCAATACATTACTAATACCATTCATACACATATCCCATTGGAAACTGAAAATCCTGAATTGTATCATCTGGTTAAAAAACTTCAAACTCACTCACATTCCAACTATTGCATGCGTTCAGGAAAACACCCCTGTCGTTTTGGTTTTCCGAAACGTGAATGCATAAAAAGCAGATTACTTTCAAGGGTTATGACTATGAAGAATAGAGGCCAGTTTTATGAAACATATAGGCCAAAAAATTCTGCTTTCATAAATGCTTATAACCCTCAAATTTTGCTTCACTGGCGAGCAAATATGGATGTACAGCTCATAAATGATGCTGATGGAGCAGCATATTATGTTTGTCATTACTTATGTAAATCAGAACCTGATGAATTGAGGTGTGCACTTGGCAATTTAATAAATACTGTTTTTCACCAAAACCTAGAAATGACAGTTTTCCAGCGTCTTTGGAATATTGGTTTATGTGTTTTAAAACACAGACAGGTTTCTGCTCAAGAGGCAGCATTTCATCTTAGTCACCTTAAACTTATTCAATGTTCACGGTCTGTTGTTTATTTGAACATCAGGCCTCAGAACAAAAGATTTAAAATGTTAAAACCATTAGCTGAAATTGAAGCCATGAATGATACAGAGACAGACATATTTATGCACAATATTATTGATTACTATATGGCACGACCTCAGTCCATGGAAACAGTGTCTCTACATTTCTTTGCTTCTTGGTTTGCAGTTATACACAGGAGTTCATCTTGGTTCTTCACCTGTAAAGTGTTGCTCACCGACTGGGACAGCAGCTAGGCATATATATTCTATATATAACTATTCATTCTTTGCTCCATATTCCTGTTGACAGGTATTTAAATTATGCTGGTCTTAGTTCTTATGCACTCAGCTCATTGCGAAGAAAATTTATTGGTGTTCATACTATTGTAATTGATGAGATAAGCATGGTAAGTGATAGAATGATGACATTCATCAGTAGGCGGCTTGGATAAATTGCAGACAGTTGCCAGCCTTTTGGTAATTTCAATGTAATTTTAGCTTAATGAGCTTGTTAAGTGTTAATTTGTTAACTGCTTTAGCAAAGTTAATTCAAATACACGCATATTTTTTGCAGAAAAAAAAAGTGAGAAGCTTTTGCATTGAAAAAAGAAGCTTACATTTTCCCCACAAAGTTAATATATTTGCATATCACAACACAAAAATTTTAACATTTTCTTAACAACGTCGTTAACTTTGAGCTACAGGGCCCAGTTGTTCAAAGCATCGTTAGCTTAACGAGCTCGTTAAGTGTCATTTCGTTAACTGTTTTAGCAGATTCAACATGAAGTATTTTCATACTTTTTGCTGAAAAGATGTGAGTAGCGTTTGCACTGCTCTGCTGCAAAAGCTACTCAGACTTTTTCAGAAAAAATTTCAGCATATTTGCGTATCATACGATATAAATTTTAACGAATCGTTAACTAAGGACGTTAGCTTTCAACAACTGGGCCCAGAACTTGATTCTATATAAGCAACCTAACAGTAAGTGTCTCCGTTTCAACATTACAAAGCTCAGCATCTGATGACGAATCAATCTCTTCCATTTGTGAAGAAGTAGTAAGTAAAGCAATATATCAATTACACATATGATTATTCTGGTACTGATTGTGAAGATGAGGTTTCATTTTTATAGCCCGCCACATCACAGTAGCGAAGGGTAATGATAATATTGTCTGTCTGCCAAGCTCCTCTTCTTTCAAACCTACTACTACATGTACATATTTTAATTTGAAAAGGTGATACTTGGTGAACAATACAAGACTTTCTGTACAGCAGCCCATGTTTATGAAGGTTACAGTGTACCAAAAAATTAACAGAATTATTACTCTTAAAAAACTGTCCTTTTTTTAAAAAAAAATAATTTACACCTGATTTTCACATCAGGCAAACTGTTTTGCAGTTTTAATCTGATCATGCTGTATAAAGACTGGCAACAGTGCATATTTTTAGCTCAGCCTTTTCTTGGGCGCCGTGCTTCCCGTTATGCTGCTTTTTGCAGCAACTTTTGTACTTGTTATAGTGATTAATTTGATTTTTATGTTTTTGCTTTGATGCATTGACTGAGTTAGGAGCCTTTATGCAAACCGAATTGTTATGTATTTCTGTATTAAGAATAGCATCGTGACCCAGGGTGAAGTTGGCTAGCTGTAAAAGTGCTTTAAACCCTCCTGTGGTTTACTCTACAGACTGTTCTAAGGCGGTGGTCCTGGTGTTAGTCTTACTCTTTGTTGCTTTGTGGTTTTATAGCTCACCTGGAGCTTTGCTCCAGGTCAGCTTATGCAATGGTCTGTTGTCCGTTGTCAGTCCGTCCGTCCGTCGTTAGCTTTTCACATTTTCAACATCTCCTCCAAAACCATAAGTTGGAACTTAGTAGGAGACATTGTGGCAACATGGAGATTCAAAATTGCTAAAATCGTTCCATTCAATATCCAAGATGGCTGAAATTCTTCAAACGACATCTCCTTCCAAACCCTAAGTCCGATTGAGCTGAAACTTGATGGGAGGCATCACAGTGACACAGAGATTCAGAATCGCTAAAATTGCTCCGTTCTGATATCCGAGATGGCCGCCATGATGGCCATCTTGAAATTCTTCAAATGACATCTCCTCCCAAATCCCAAGTCTGTTTGAGCCAAAACTTGATGGGAGGCATCACAGTGACACAGAAATTCAGAATTGCTAAAATCATTCCATTCCGGTATCCAAGATGGCTGCCATGGTGGCCATCTTGAAATTCTTCAAACGACATCTCCTCCCAAACCATAAGTCAGATTGAGCCGAAACTTTATGGGAGGCATAGGAGCGACATAGAGATTCAGAATTGCTAAAATAGTTCCGTTCCGATATCCAAGATGGCCACCACGGTGGCCATCTTGAAATTCTTCAAACGACATCTCCTTCCAAACCGTAAGTCGGATGGAGCCAAAACTTGATGGGAAGCATCACAATGACACAGAGATTCAGAATTGCTAAAATCATTCTGTTCCGATATCCAAGATGGCTGCCACGGTGGCCATCTTGAAATTCTTCAAAGGACATTTCCTCCCAAACCATAAGACAGATTGAGCTGAAACTAAAAATATGGGAGACATCGAAGTGACATAGAGATTCAGAATTGCTAAAATTGTTCTGTTCTGATATCCAAGATGGCCGCATGGTGGTGGCCATCTTGAAATTCTTCAAACGACATCTCCTCCCAAACTGTAAGTTGGATTGAGCCAAAACTTGATGGGAAGCATCACAGTGACACAGAGATTCAGAAATGCTAAAATCGTTCCGTTCCAATATCCAAGATGGCCGCCCTGGTGGCCATCTTGAAATTCTTCAACTGACATCTTATCCCAAACAATAAGTCAGATTGAGCTGAAACTTGATGGGAGGCTTTGAGGAGTTATAGAGATTCAGAATTGCTAAAATCGTTCTGTTCCGATTTCCAAGATGGCTGCCATGGTGGCCATCTTGAAATACTTCAAATAACATCTCCTCCCAAACCGTAGTGGGATTGAGCCAAAACTTGATTGGAGGCATTGCAGCAACATAAAGATTCAGAATTGCTAAAGTAGTTCTGTTCTGATATCCAAGATGACCGCCATTGCGGCCATCTTGAAATTCTTCAAAGGACAGCTCCTCCCAAACCATGAGTTGGATTGTGCCAAAACTTGATGGGAAGCATCACAGTGACACAGAGATACAGAATCGCTAAAATCGTTCCGTTCAGATATCTAAGATGGCCGCCATCTTGAAATTCTTCAAATGACATCTCCTCCTAAACCATATGTCCGATTTAGCCAAAACTTGATAGGAGGCATCGGAGCGACATAGAGATTCAGAATTGCTAAAATTGTCAGCCATCATGAAAATCTTCAAACAACATCTCTTCCGGCCATCTTGAAGTCTTCAATTGTTATCTGCTACCGAACAGTAAGTGGGATGGAGGGGAAACTTGGTGTAAGGCATCGGGGCAGCATGTAGATTTAGAATTGCTAAAATGATTCCGTTCTGATATCCAAGATGGCCACCATGGCAGCCATCTTGAAAATCTTCAAATCACATCTGCTACTGAAGGGTAAGTCTGATTGAGCTTAAACATGATGGGAGGCATTTGGGTGTTATAGAAATTCAGAATTGCTAAAATCCTTCTTTTCCAATGTCCAAGATGGCCACCATCTTGAAATTATTCAAATCACATCTCCTCCCAAACAGTAAGCCAGGTTGAGCCGAAACTTGATAGGAGGCATCGGGGTGAAATGGAGATTCAGAATTGCTGAATCATTCAATTCCAATATCCAAGATGGCAGCCATGATGGCAAGCTTGATACTCTTCAAACAACATCAGCATTCTGAATTGCTAAAGGCAATCTGATCTGATAGCCAAGATGGCCACCATGGCCCAATGTAACATATCCTGATCAGCCTAATCCAGGTGAGCGATTTCTGGCCCACTTGGGCCTCTAGTATTATATATGAGTTATGCAGTAGTTTCATTATATATAACCCTGTTTGTTATAATGCAAAAATTGTAATACCCCTATTAGAAATAAAAAACAAGACATTTTCAGAGGGTGGACAAGATGTCACCATTTCATTCAGGGGTTTTCAATGGTGGCATCAGAAAACAGTAGTAAATTTTGTCCACCCTCTGTAAATCAGTTTCTGGGTTGTCTAAAGGAAATCAGTGGGCCAATGTTATATTTAGACCAACCAGATTAACTTAACCCTTGTCATGCTGAATAAATTAAGATGCCACGTTACATTACTTGACCCAGGTTGTTGATACAAACTCACATACTGAATGGCAAACAATGCAGATCCAGATCAGTTGGATATACACTGTTTGCAAAGACAGGGCATATCCGAGAAGCAGGAACAGGATTAAAAGATTTGTATGACCAAAATCTGATGGAAGTATTTTTGTCTGAAAATGTGTGATTTTGATTGTTTTTCAAGAACCTCTTAGCCATATGTGAGGCACTTAGGGTTCCTAAATGGTGTAACAATAGTATTAGCTGTTCTTCACACCTGTAACAAACAGTTTATATGCACCTGGGCAATAATTCTCACAAAGCACACTTCAGATTTGCTGTTTTTATTATTGTTATTTGTTTGTATTTTATATGGAGAACTGAAGTTAGCCAAGTATTTTTAGATTGAACCTCTCAGCCCTGCAGACAAAAACAATTTTTTTGCAAACAGTGTAGATCCTGATGAGATGAGTCCACTTCAGAAACTCAGGTATGAAAGGGTTAACATAACTAAATAGGGCATTTTCATCCAGGGCCCAGTTGTTCAAAGCATTGTTAGTTTAACAAGCTCTTTAATGACAAACTTGTTAACTATTGTAGCTAAGGTATTTTCAAATACATTGATATTTTTGCAGTAAAAAAATATCAATGCAGTTGCCATATTTTCCATATGTTTCTTCTTGTTTGTGGCTATATTCAAATGTATTTATATGTTTAATGCCAAATAAATTTATGTTGTTATGTTATGTTCTATTTCAGATAGAAATTTTAAAGTCACTATAGCTAACAACTTGTTAAGTTTTGAATAACTGGGCCCAGAGTTTCTATTAATTTTAGAAGGAAAAGTAAAAAAAAAGAACAATCTGAGATGGAAAGGACGAATTCAGAAAAAACTGTTGATCAGTCTTAAATGAGTCCATTTGGGAAACTACATGTAGGTAGCCTTGCCCAAAACTTGACACTTCAGTTGTTTTCAGTTTTGTGAATGTGATAACATATTGCTCTGAATGGAATCTGTTGCCATATAAAATTAGGGTTTATAGATATGCTAATTGATAGGATGCTTTATGGTTTTATCTATTTATTATGTTCTGTTCCAGTGAATACCATCAAGATATGTTTGATGCAAAATTTACAAAAAAATACAAGTACAGCTATGTCCTTACCAGAACTGTGCATATATATATTTGTACATGATTTAGACAAAGTTGAAAACACTTTCTAAACAAATCATTATCATGATGAGTAATTCCATATACGAGGGTCGTGCAAAAAGTTCTGTCACTAGTAGGGTTCCTGAGTTTTATCCCAGGTATATTTTAAAATGCTTCACTGCACTTGAATAGTGTGTTGAATAGCTAATGATACCCGTTTATTTCCTGCAAATTGCTTTCCAACTGACCGAGTTATTTCAAACTGAAATAGATGCAGTCATATACACTGACCAATTTACTTGTTACATTGGAACATGGACCAGAAGACTGAAATGCCGCATTAGTCTTAATATAGATTCAAAGCAGATATTTAATGAATTGTGTGGTGTATATGGACCTCAGACCATTTCAATGCGCACAGTTTTTAGGTGGGTTAAAGCTTTTAAAGCTGGGAAATTTTCTGTTGAAGATGTACCTGTCCTGGAAGGCCTAAAATCTCTGTTACCAAGGCTAACATCGCTGCTGTAAAGATTGTGGTCAAACAGGATGCGCAGTTGTCTGTCAGAGATATAGCTAGTTGTACTGTCATATCAGAAGGCAGTGTGCAAACAATTCTGAAAAAGCGTTTGGAACTGAGAAAGGTTTGCGCTAGGTGGGTACCTCATTTGCTCACTGAAGAGCAAAAGACACAACGCCTTAAATGTGCCTAGGAACTTTTGAAAACATACAAAGGCTGTAATAGTCGGGTTATTTCTAACTTTCTAACAGGTGATGAAACCTGGGTGCACATGTTTGAGCCACAAAGAAGGGCTGATAATAAACAATGGAAGCGAAAAGATCAAAAACACCCATGTATTGCCAAGAGAACCATAAATTCGAAAAAGATGTACGCAATTTTCTTTATTTCAAATGGGCCAGCTGTTCAAGTGCCTTGTCCATCTGGTCATACAGTCACTGGCGGATTCTACAAGAATTCTGTACTGAAGAAAGTGAAAGAGTTTTACAATAAGAAACGATCAAGCAAAGGATGGTCAGGAGTCCACCTTTTACATGACAACGCCTCCTGTCATGTGAGGTTGTTAAGTCTTTTTTTTGGCTTCTGAAAAGGTGAAAGTTTTAAACCATCCACCTTATTCACCTGACCTGAGTCCCTGTGACTTCTTTTTATTTCCAAGGCTTAAGAAAATGCTTTCTGGAAGTAAGTATACGTCTAGAAGTTCTCTTGGCAGCGCTATTTATCAGTTTCTCCAACAGATACCAAAAGAAGACTATTTATATCTGCTTTTCGCGACTGGGTAAAAAGGTTACAAAAATGTGTTTCAGTAAAGGGGGAATACTTTGAAGGTTTGTAAAAAAATATGTTTGATAAGAGGAGCACTGAAGTAATCCGAACCCAGTGACAAAACTTTTTGCAGGACCCTCGTAAGATGGTCTGAGATCTCAGATCTGAAGTTCTTATCAGTACTTAACAGCAAAATCACAGTCTCAAAAAAACTCTTGTCAATCTTTTTCACAGCTCCTGATAAGGCACTTTTTTCAACCAAAAAGAATAGATATTTATGTCATTTTTTGACGAAAATGTTTGTTGTGGTACTCATTAGAAGTGCCTCACTGAGTAGCTTCTAATGAGTACCACAACATATGTTTTCTTGCAGAAATAAGAAAAATACTTACCATATACTGTTAGCTGGAGTTGTGCATTTTGGCTAGGACTTCTCAGGGATAAAAGGCATTTTGAAGTGGACCATAAACTAATCTGTGTAATAAATAATACCATTGGGTTGAAAATGAATCATCATATCAGGTGATTTACTTAATCCAACAACCTAATGAAAACATGTGCACTGACATGCATGTTACCAAGGGCGTTGCAATCTGATACCTACAATAATAAACTTTCTTGAGTAAATGAGAACTCCAGATTAGAAAACATTTGACATATGAAGTGCAGTTTTTGCATTTCCCCTGGTTTAACTTCCATTGTGGCTACTTGTCAGAATTCCCGCTCAGAGGCAATTTTATTTTATTGTCAGCGGTGAAATCAGTGTATATCTGATGAAAATAAAAGTGGTATCAATCACTAGTGAATTGATATCGTATCATTTCACTAGTGACTGATACGATTTATATTTTCACTCCTCGCTTTGGACAACTTCGGTTTTCTTCACTGTTTCAGAAGTGGATGTTACCTCCACTTCAGATTTTTTAACACCTCTAACTTCTTTGTTTCTGAACTAAACTATCAAGTGTTGGTATGCATTTTCTTAGTTAGAATGTAAGGAACATTTTGGTATCAAAATTATTTTGATTCGCCGAAACTTTTTGTTTTTGTCTCTCCAGCAGTTCACATGTTAAGCACTGAGCATCAACGCCCTGACGTTCATGTTTTGTTTGTTGACGTTATTTATTACGTCAGAAACGCGCATTGACGTGTAAACAATAAAATAAAAAGAAAATTTACTCTTTTTCAGTGAATACCATAAAATTTTCATCTCGTGTAATGAAAACAATCAAATTTTCACTCGTGCTTCGCACTAGTGAAAATACTGATGTTTTCATTTCACTCGATGACAATATTTATGGTATTCACAGCAAAAGAATAAATATCCTCTATTTATTCTGAGTATCTGGAAGCTTCATTGGATTAGCCATGTGATATATTTCCAAATATGAGCAGTATCTAGATAAATATTTTTCTTGTTTCTCCTAACAAACATTGAGGCACTTCTAATGAGTACCCACAACCTACTCTAATAATCCAAAGTATCCTGACAGATAGGCCTTTGCAAACAGTATAGATCCATATCAGATGCTACATTCTGCAGTGTCAGATCTATATCTAAAATGCTTGTCATACATACAGCAATATTTCAGACACATTGACAGAAAGTAGAATAGACTGCCATATTTCAAATTTTAGGACTAGTATGGTAAGTACGAGGGTGAGTCAATAAGTAACCAGCCTAACTTATTTCCGGTTGAGATCCACCTCTTCTTTTTCGATGTAATTGCCCTCTAGTGTGATGCACTTAGACCAACGGTGTTCAAGTGCCATCAGCCCAGAACTGAAAAAGTCAGGGTCCTTTCCATTGACCCACTCCTCAACTGCCGTCACGACTTCTTCATCAGACCGGAAATGAAGTCCACGGATATCCTTTTTCAAGTTTGGGAATAGGAAGAAGTCGCTAGGAGCTAGGTCAGGCGAATAGGCAGGATGTGGTATTAATTCATACCCGTTTCGCTCTACAGCATCCATTGCAACTTTGCAAGTGTGGACTCGCGTTGTCCTGTTGCAGCAAAACACCTTTAGAGGGTTTACCTCGGCGTTTTTCACGGATGACGGTTCTCAGCTGGTCTAACAAGTTTGCATAGTACACTCCAGTTATTGTACTTCTCTTGGGTAAAAAGTCCAACATAATAACGCCTTTTGCGTCCCAAAATACTGTGGCCAGATGGTTGTGCTTGAACTTCTTTGGCCTCGGGGACCCAGGCCCTACCCACTGACGACTCTGATCTTTATTCTCTGGCTCATAATAATGAACCCAAGTCTCATCTACAGTCACCAGACGCAAAAGAAAATCATCTTTTGACCTAAAACGCTTCAACAAGACGCTGCATACTGATGCTCTGGTTGTCATTTGCTCATCGCTAAGGGATTTGGGGACCCAACGGGCTGTCGGCTTGCGCATACCTAAACGATCATGTAAGATTGTTGAAACACTACCATGTGAAATGCCTAATGCCTGCGCTATTTCTTCCACCTGAGTTCACCTATCAGAGTATACCAGATCCCGAACTTTCTTACACATTTCTTCTTCAGTGGCATCCAGTGGTGTCCAGACCTGGCTTCATCTTCTAAAGACATTCTGCCACATTTGAATTCCCCTACCCAGAATTTAACCTGAGCATAAGATGGTGCAGAAGACTCATAAACATCGGCTAACTCGCCGTGTATTTCCTTGCCTGTTTTACCTTTTAAATACAAGTACCGAATTACAGCACGGTATTCAACTTTAGATGAAAAGCATTGCCTTTGCATCACTAGCCATGTTTGACATTCAATATCTTATTAAAGAATGACTCGATACGTGTGCAATTTTGTACCCATGTATAAAACATATATTGAAACAAAGCATGAAAATCGTGACCATCTCGGTCCATCAGAAATGGGATAGGCTGGTTATTTATTGACACGCCCTCGTAGATAAGGTGTCCCAGTACTTATGGTAAATACGGTCTGTTTTCATGGAGAAGTAAGCAAAAATATCAATATTTTTTGACTGAAAAGAATATGTTGTGGGTACTCATTAGAAGCGCATTGGTGAGGCACTTCTTATGAGTACCACAACATACGTTTTCGTGGAGAAATAAGAAAAATACCTGTACTTTTTGGTTGAAAAAAAGCACCTTATCTGGAGCTATGTAGGAGCATGCATGTTATCTGGAATGCAAAAATAGAAAAAAAAAAAAAAAAAAAATGTATGGGCGGTGATTGCAACTAGTGCATGTAAATATTGATCAGGCTATTCTTCTTGAGAGACATGTCAAGAAATAGAATTACAAATGCATATTTAATGAACAAATTAGGAAACATTTGATCTTGTGTATATTCAGACGCTTTTTTTTTTTTTTTTCAATATTAAATAAGTGCATCGGTACTATAGGTTACATTATTTTTGGAGACAAAAAAGTCTTGATACTTTGATTTCTTTATGGAAACGTATGTTGTGGCATTTACAAGGCGCTCTCAACCCATTTTATTTGGAAGTCCCAAAAGGGACACTGGCAAACAGTGCAGATTCAGAACAGATGCAACAGAATGTGACGTCTGATCAGGGTTTACCCTGTTTGCTTAAAAACAGGAATTTCTATAAAACATAGTACATGTAACAATAAAGATGAATTAGACACCCTGCTATTGGAAATAGACTGGTCAAAAGAGTTGTGGTAGAAGAGTCCACTCAATGTAAATGGGTTTCTATTGAGTATGGTAAATGTCCTAAAATTTCGAACACTTTATTCAATACTATTTTGGCCTAAATTTTGCTTTTTATGCAGTTGTTTCTTGAAATAGTTATTGGACTGGCAAACAGTGTAGACCCTTATCAGACTGCTCCTTCAGGAGCTGTCTGATCTGGGTCTTCACTGTTTGCATATGTCATTTTATCAGAAACTGTTTGAATTTTTAGGAATTTACCGTAACACAGGGAAATAAGAAAAATGTTTTTTGTTTTTTTTTCGCTGAAAAAATACTGTCCTATGGATAGTTATGATGGGAATTACTGTATTCACCCTAAGTATTTACAATGAAGACACAGATCAGATGCTGCATTGTGAGGCATCTGATGAGGTTGTACATTGCTTTCCACTCATCCAGCAGTTTTTAGGCACATTAGTTGGTGTAGTAAAATGGATTTTTGTCCAAAATGTTTAACATGTATGGAACCAATATCTGGAGAAAGTCCAGTGTGCTAAATTTCTGCCCAATGGTAGCTATTTTTTCATAACATTTATAATGATTGGAGATACAGACGAGATGATCTTTATGCAGGGTAATATAACTAGTGTGATTTGTGTCTCCCAAATTCATACAATTTGTCATTGATATTCATTATGCATCACTTGGTTATTTATGTATGTTAGTTAGTCTAGTCTGCTCAGATGCAGTGTACCACTTTTACCCTAAGTATTCAGACACCTTAACCCTTACCCTGCTGAATCAGAATATACCCCGCATTTGCAAACAGTGTAGATCCAGATCAGTTGGCTTCTGAAGAAGCCAACTGATCTGGATCTGCACTGTTTGCCATTAAGTATGTGAATTTATAGCCACAATTTGAATCAAGTAATCTGATTTGCTAAAAATTAGAAGTGACATGGCATCTTAATTTATTTAGGAGGACAAGGGATTAACTTCTTACCATACTTGTCCTGTTAAATTGGAACAAGTCAGTGTAACTACTTGATGATGTGTCTAGAAACAGCTGTATGAATGGTGAATGGCATAGTGCAACATCTGATCTGGGTCTACACTCTTTGCTCAGGCCTGTCCCAATTTTTAGGATATTCATGGTAGATTTTATTTCTGATATGGCAGCTTGCACTGGGAGTCATGCTGCATAGCTCTAGAAATTAAAGAGATGCAAATTCCTCAAAACATTCCATTATACATAAACATGTATGTTGTTGGTACTCACTGGCACTATGACATTTCTTATGAGTTCTCAGAACATCTTTAAAAACAGAAAAATAACTAATAGGTTTTGGTTGAAATTTAGAGTGCTTCTTGTCTAGAACTAACATACATGCTTATAGCAATAGTAGTAAATACCTTAGCACTCTTTGCAGTGATTCAGATAGACCAAAATCAGTTCCGGATATTTTGTCCAAATGGCAGCTAGTTCTTCGGGACATTCTGAAATTTTCTTGGACAAATTATAAAAGCTAGAAAATTGCTTTACTGTGGATTCAGCAGTGGGTGGGGGGCTGGCATCATTATTGCCATTTCCCTTGTAGGGATTCAGTTTGGTCACTATTGGATTTTGGCATGAAAAATGTCAACTTTTGTTGCTTTCTAGGGGCATTTTTTGTGCGATGTTATGTCCAATCCTTTACAAAACACGAGTGTAATATTTCGCCTTGCACGGTGTCACATGCAAACAGATTCGATGAGATCAAGGCAAGTAACTTAAAAGAGGATTTGGCCTTATCTATGTTTTGGCCAAACAAGTTAGACTGGTTTACTCGGTTTGCGGACGCAAAACTAACGGGCATTACAGAACATCACAAAAAATCAGTTATGTTTGATAAGCAGTCTAGTACTTCTTAGATTGACCAATCACCGGTTGTTTTACAAGATAAAGATCGGCATCAAAAATAAACTGTAAAACAGGAGTAGAAATCCATATATTACAAGCCAAAAATGGCAATCGGACAATGTGTCCAACCAGGTCAGAAAAGTTTCGGACATCTGGAAATTTCGGCGGACTATGGCTGATGGCCGACGTCAAACTGAATCCCTGCTTTGGTCTAATTCAATATAGCAACAGTAGTAAACACTTTAGCACTGATCTCTTGGCTAATTCAGGAGTTGTTTTTGTTTCATTTTTTCTCCCAGAAAATAGGGTTTGACGTTGTCCAAAATAAAGAAAAATATAATAAGACCATTGTCTGCAAAAATATATTATGCCAACAAATGAATATTGCTCCTGATGGTGCAATCTCCTGCTGAAAGCTTCATAGTGTTAGCCATGCCATCACTGGCTGTTGGCAGCAATACAAGGTTCTTGCCACACTTAAAGCAAGATCAGGGATTGGGGCCTTTGTATCATCTAGCCCATTCTTTTCTTCCTCCCTAAGGGAGATGCCTTGACATCAATGAAATATTGTTATCAGAAACATTAATGCTTTGCATGCTGGTAAAAATTTAAATAGATGACAGTTTGAAATATTTTCTTATTTTCCAAGAAAATTGGCTTTGACATTTCATGCAAATTGTCTCCTTAGGAAACAATTTGCATAAAATGGCAAAGCCTATTTTGTGGTAAAAATATAGAAAATTATCATCAAATTGTTGTCTGCTGAATTGTCCATAGCATGCTAAGTGTTAAACCTCAACTCCAGAAAAACAAAAATCAAAAAAAAAATCTTTAATGATAGGAAAGCTGATTTCTACTTCCTAATTTCAGTCAGTTTCCATTTTCAGTTTCACAATAAATTGCTAATGAAGCAAGGTTTCTTTCCCCAAGTGCTTAATGCTTAGCATGCTGGGTAAAGTTGTGGCTGACAACATTCTAAAATTTTGTCATTTTTTTTGGCAGACAATCCCTTGAATTGCTAAGTCTTATTTTCTTGGAAAAATGATACAAATAAAATCAAAACGTAGACTGCTGCAGTTGTGACTAGTACTTTAAGGGTTGAATTAGCAGCTTGTTTGCAATGATAATAAATAATGAAATTCTAATGATACTGTAGTTGTTTGTTTGCAGCTGCTCTGGTACCTATGACAAAAAAAATACAAAAAAATACTGGGTATCAATTTGTGCAGACTATATTTTGAAATACTTTTCTTATTTTTGCCAGAAAATAAGCTTTGGCTTTTCATTAAATTGCCTCCTAAGAGACAATTTGCATGAAATGTCAAAGCCTGTTTTCTGTCAGTTTGTGATCTGCTGACTTTGCCTAGAGAGGAGTAAAAGTTAAACCTATTCTTAGCTCAAGATTAGATATGTATCCACATAATATGTTTCTTATATCTCTATGAAAATGTACTAGTGGGTATACAGAAGTGCCTTGATGAGTACTCATAATGTATGTGTAGAAGTGCATTGGAGAAGCGTATGTTTTTCAGAAGAAATAAGAAAAATGCATATTCATTTTGGTTGAAAATTTTTAAAAAAATGCCTTATTTAGCTAGAGCTATGTATAACATTATGCCTTTTCATAGACAACTGTAAATAAATTGATCATGCTTTCAAATTAACAGTTCTGTTTCTCCATGGGAACAGATTAGTGGGATCTCCATTGAGTCATTTTACCAAATACATTTACACAGTATTGTTATCTGCAACATAACAAACCATCCTCAAGCTTAAAACTTTTTATACAAACACAAAAAAAAAAATTGCAAAAAAATTGTGGTGTAATAAGTCATCATCAAATCTGTCTGTTTCTTTGTTATTGTCTGCAGCCAAATCTACTGTCTGACATTCATACTGCTACAGAAAATGTATCACCAAAAAGTAGTGATATTTTTCTTATTTTTCCATGAAAACATATGTTGTAGTACTCATTAGAAGTGCCTCAGAGAGGCGCTTCTAATGAGTACCCACAACATACATTTTTATGAAAAAATAAGAAACGTATCAGAGGAATTGCTAAGGATGAGTATTTTGAGATAATTATGGGATAATTTTCTCCATTTCTGCAGAAAAACATATGTTGTGGGTACTCATAGAAGCGCCTTGGTGAGGCGCTTCTAATGAGTACCCACAACATATGTTTTTATGCAGAGACAAGAAAAATTATCCTAGAATTATCACCAAATACTCCTTAACAGTTCCTCTGCATATTTACCTGCTACCTCCTCCTTTGGAGCTATGCTTACAGCACTGCAAAACCAAGTCCCAACATGAGAAAACAACCGTATGACATGATTGTGTACCCAGTGAAGACTCCAATCAGCCTCCACATTACATGCAGTCTGATTGTAAACTATAACTCTAGATAAGACAGGATAGCAGGTAAATAAATTTCTTATTTCTCCATGAAAACATTGTTACTCATTAGAAGTACCTCGATGAGGTGTTTCTAATGAGTACCATAACATATGTTTTCATGGAGAAATAAGAAAAATATCAATATTTTTGGTTGAATAAAAGTGTCTGATTTGGAACTATGCTTTATTCATCAGTTCCAGTGATTTTATATATGGACAGTGGAAGTCTTGATCAGATGTCATATGTAATTGCACAGGCTGATCTCAGCCTTTATTCTCTGCATATCCATAAGGGTCCTTTTGTTCATGTTAAGGCTAAGGTAGATCTGAAAGGGCATGCAGTTGGCAGAAATGATGGGAACTTGTGAAACCATAAAGTAATTTTGGCAAGTGATAATCCATTTGTTCTGAAAAAAAAAATATGGGTTCTGCCATGAGAGCTGTGATAAGTGACTTCCTTGCAACTGGTCTTTGTAAGAAATTTTGTGAATTGGCCTCTTGGTATTGTCAACATTGAATTAATTTAATTTCTAGCGGCAGGCAAGACTTCGAAAAATAATTTTTTTGTATTTTTCAGAGAAAATAAAACTTGATGCTGCATATGAATTGTCTGCCTGGCAGATGATGATGCCAAGTCTTATTTTCTCTGAAAAACAATTTAAAAAAAAATAAAATGTTGTATGCTACAATTTTGCTTAGCACATTAAGGATTAGTAAAATCTCAGAAGCTCTTAAAGCTTTCAAGCAAGCAAGCAAGGTATAAGGACAAGCGAGTCTTTCCCAATGAGTGCAGGATTTAAATTTCTGTTAGCCATATCTCTTTTTCACTTCTTTCTTTCTTTCTTGCTTCTTTGTGTGTTTGCTTCACAACCTTTTGTTATACTCCGAAAATATACAGCCTTGTATAAAGCAGAAACCAATTTTGGTAGACATGTGCAACACCTAAGGTTAACAACATTTGAAGAATTAGTGTGGCAGCTAACCAAATCACCATTGTCCAAAATCTATTATTGACCATCTAACACCATTTGGTGGCAGGATTTGCCAATATTTACAAAGAGTTCAGTTGCTTCTCTCAGTTCTCTCCTAAATACTATAAAGAAATCTTTTGATTTAATGCTTTGTGTGCTGGGAAAGAAAATCAGCATACAACATTTTGTGCCATTTTTTCCCCAGAACATAGGTCTTGCCATTGCATGCAAATTGTCTTTAAAGGTAGCAGTTTGCATGCAGTGTCAAACCTTATTTGCTAGGAAAAATAAGAAAATTATTTCAAATTGCTATTTGCTGAAATTTTTACCAGCTTACTTAGCATTAACTATGCTACTAATGAGTATGCTTCCTAACATGCTTCTTAATACTTAGTGTGCTCTTGGCAAATTCATCTGTCGACAAATTGATATTTTTCTTATTTAGCCTAGAAAATAGGATTTGGCATCTCATGAAAATTGTCTCCTTAGGAAACAATTTGCATGAAATGTTAAATCCTATTTTCTGAGAAAACTAAGAAAAATATTAAAAAATGATATCAGAATTTTTCCACCCAGCATGCTAAGTGTTAATCGATATACAGAAAGCATTAAGCTTTGATGTGCAGATATCAGTTATGATGATATCAGATCAACAAGATTGGCTTTAAAATTATTTTTGTGTATTTGTTTCCAATTCTGGCAAATTGTATAGGAGCAACAAGTATCATATCACGAATTCATGAAAAGATAAATTCTATTTGAAGAAAAACAGAACTTTTAACCCTTGTCCTGCTGAACCCTTGCCTTTGCCTTTGCAAACAGTGTAGATCCAGATCAGTTGGCTTCTAAGAAACCAACTGATCTGGATCCTAGTGTATCAAACTTTAATTTCAAATTAGTGGACCGTTAATTCGT
Organism: Anodontia alba; assembly: GCA_964016985.1. Taxonomy (NCBI): domain Eukaryota; kingdom Metazoa; phylum Mollusca; class Bivalvia; order Lucinida; family Lucinidae; genus Anodontia; species Anodontia alba. Next base: position 60,907,546 of record OZ024825.1, read on the forward strand.
CTTTAAAAAGTTCGTCATTAAGTCCGGTTGTACGAAGATTTTAATTATGAATGTTCGTCATTAAATTGCTTAATTTGAAATTAATTTTAATGATGGTCGGGGATAATTTTAACCAGTCATTAGCGGAATCAAAATGGCGGCGAACATCTTGTTCAATCATTTTGGACACCGAAGAAAAGACCGTGTTTTAGGGAAAGAAGTGATCCGCTTACCGAAATTTAGGACGAGGGGCCAGGCGCTGTTACCGGTTGGCATCTGGCACATACATCGTAGAGCTGATCAGACCACTGATTGAGCCATCCCCATTCAGATCAAGAGCCATCAGTGCCGACTTACAAGTAAAAACTTCCAAAAATACCATTTTTCGTTTTCTTTCCAACTTTATTTGTTTCTGTACTGTCAAATTCTGATGTAGTCAGCTGTTGACCTTGGTGACGCAATTCACTGGTTCCCAGGATGCTATGACGTAGCTTCAATCACTGAAGTACAGGCTGTACACTAATAATTCAATGCATTTGTTGAAAATCGATCTCTTTATCATGGTTTCATTATAATGGCTTTGCACACTATTTGAAGGAATATGTGAGAGTTGAGTTCTCTTGGCATCAGATACTTTTGATTGATAGTCTATAGGCCTGTACGCAGAAGGACTGCGGGCGGTACAAAAGTCCCCCACCTCCCCCTCCCTCCCCCCCCCCCCCCCCCCCACACACACACACACACTTCTTGAGAAAATTATTTCAAGATCATGCAATTACCAAACTTTACAGCCCTAATTTCAACCTTAACCTTAAGCCGGCCTCGGTGGCTCAGTTGGATGCGTCGTCCGACTGGAGACCAGGAGGTCGCGGGTTCAACCCCCGCCGAGGTCGGCAACATTCTTTCGTAGAGATTGATCATGAAATATTTTCTACGGTCATTCTCTCCCTTCCGCTGATTCAAGAAGGGCAGTTGTCAGTTTCTGGCGAAAGAATGTGCACAATACTGGCTAACCGCTTAGAGGACTAAGCCTGCCCAGTAAACGTGTGGTTAGGTAAACTGACCGCGCTCGACATGACCCCATTGGGTTGACTGGGCCGTAAAACCTCAACACAAACAAACCTTAACCTTAAAATGCTCTCTCCCTCTCTCTCTGCATGTTTGATGCATATACGCGTGCACGCATAAGTGTATGCATGTGTTTGTGTACGTGCCTGAATGTGTGCGTATGTTTGTATGTTGTAATTATGAGTGTATGTATGTTACGGTTTACATACATGCATATAAGTAATTAAGCTTTTGGTACAATTGTTTATGATCAAATATGTCAAAAGGCTCAGCCACTCATAACATCAAAGGAAGTTACATGCCTTTATTGCTAGGAGATGACTTTCAGACAAGCTAAGGCTTACTGTCAGATCCTGGAAAATATTGTATTGTAGTAAATTATGTTGGTTTTGAAGCAATCAAAATAAAGTTTAAATCAATGGCAAGAAAACCTGCATCTGAAAATGTTGTTTGTTTATGTCGTCTGCTAATATTCTTGCAAACTTTTCAAACTTATTTTTGCATACAGGCAAACAGTATGGACCCTGATCAGACTGCTTCATGCTGTTTGCAAAAAATGACTTAAAATCACAAGCAGGTGACGAAGCAGACACAATTGTTGTGATTGGCAGTTTAACAATTAAAAAAAAATTGACAATTTCTAAGCATTCGCATCCCTTTCAAAATACCAGAATTTCGCGCCCCGCCCCCTCCCCCGCCCCACCCTACCCCCTTTCAGACGCCGCAGTACGGCCTGCTAGAATGAGCTAGGCATCATCTAAAACATAACTGCATTAAGCCTAAGATGTGCATATTTTTGTAAGTTGGGGCTTAAGGAGGGGGGTGGGGCTTCCTCCTATATGAAGCACTACACGGGGATTTGCCGCTCGAATAGGAATACGTTTTATGCCCCCAACTTCGAAACAGAGGAGCATATTGCTTCTGGGGCGTTCGTCCGTCCGTCCCTCTGTCCGCGGGGGTGGGGGGGGAGGAGGAGGAGGGGGAGGGGGAGGGAAGGGGGGTTGCTGGGGAGGGCTACTTCCTATATGAAGCGCTACACTGGGATTTGCCGCTGGAATAGATATACTTTTTATGCCCCCAGCTTCGAAGAAATTGTAGGGGCATATTGCTTATGGGGTGTTCGTCCGTTCGTTCGTCACACTTTTTTGATGCAAAGCATAACTTTAGAATCTTGCATGCTACTGTTTTGAAAGTTTTTAAATGGATTCATCATGGAAAAAAAAAAAAAAAAAATAGCTGACACGTATTTTTTTCTCAACAGGATTATGTCCCTTTCCTGAGTTATGGCCCTTTGAAAAAATATGGCTGAAATCTTGTCAGCAAAATAGCTAAAAAACTATTAAAACTAGAGCCTTGAAACCTGATGAATGGACTGATATTGATAAGTAAACAACTTGATTAACTTTTAAATAAATTTTAAAAAATAATTCATGAGTTATGGCCCTTTGTAAATTTGAGCATTTTTCTCTTGTCAGCAAAATCTCAAAAACTGTTGGAGCTAGAGCCTTGAAACTTGGTAAATTGATTGGTAATATAAATGAGTAGATGACTTGATTAACTTCTGAATAAATTCTGGAAAAAAAAAAATATTTTTTGAGTAATGACCTTTAAAAATTTGGGCATTTTTCCCTTGTCAGCAAAATATCTGAAAAAAAAAAAAAAAAATAGAGCAAGTGCCCAGAGGGTCACGAATAACCCCGGCCGGCGCTATTACTTAATTATAAAATATTTTAAAGTCAATGACAATGAAGGCAAGATATAGTTTACAATGTCAGTCTCTGAGTGACACTGATCTATCATCCCAAGTACAACTTTCCTGGAGTACATAGTCTTCAAGACATGAAGCAAATTTGCTGGGCCAAAAAATATGGGTCACTGACCTACATATACTTGAGAAATTAATCTGATGGTCACACTGATGCATTATACCAACTAAATCACTAGACCATGGAATATACTCATACTGATTTATATTTACTTTGAGGTGAAAGTTTGGGTCACACTGTGTCATTATATGTAAATATGACATTTAGGTATCAAACAGTGGGAGATATAAGACAAAATCACAGAGTTATGAAATATAGGTCACATAATCCCAAAATATGATAGTTGTCTTCAAGATGTAACATAAAATCACTGGACTATGAAATATAGGTCACAATGACCTACATTTACTTTTAGGTCAACTGTTGGACCATATTAATTCATAATCCCAAATAATGATGTTCATACATCAATTAACATTCAAGATATGCGGCAAAATTACTGGACCATGAAATAAAGATCAAGGTGACCTACATTTGTTATGATGTCAATCATGGTGTCACACAGAACCAATATTCCAAGTATCACATTAATCAATGAAATAGTCTTCAAGATGTAAGGCAAAAATCACTGAAGCATGAAAATACGATCACAATGACCATGACCTTATTATACTGAATGTTGATGTGATAAACATGTCTGATGACCATCCTTCTTTAAGAAGTTGTTTGTATCAACAAACTGCAACATACTACTTTATTGAGGCATTAATCCATGAACTAGTAGTAACACTAACCACACATCAACATCCTAAAGTGTAAGCTTTCAAAAATATATACAAAAGGAAACTTTGGTCAGTAGCTGTAGCAGCAGGATGATGTCAGCTATTCTGTAATCATCCAGCAGTAGTACAAATCACACATTAATAACCTTAAATCAAAGCTTTTAGAAATACAAGCAAAGGACAAAAACTTCACTTAAAACTTTGACGTAAACATCACACTATTTTCTAAGTCCATGACCTTGACTTTGGGTCAGCAGCAGCAGCAGAATGATGTCAGTTATTCTGTAATCATCTAGTAGTAACAGTAATCACACATCAACATCCTAAAGTGTAAGCTTTCAAAAATATACACAAAAGGAAAAATCTTCACGCAAAACTTTGATGCAAAATGTTAACATTCATACTGACGCACGGATGGACGGACGGACGAACTGACGGAAAGACGGAAAGTATATACCCCTCGACATACTTCGTATGCCGGGGGCATAACAATTGAAGCAAGAGCCTTGAAAGATGACCTGAATAAGTTTTGAATAAAATCTGAAAAAAAAAATACTTCATGAATTATGGCAATTGTAATTTTGGGCATTTTTCATTTGTCGGCAAAACATCTCAAAAACTGTTGGAGCAGAGCCTTCAAACATTATGAATTGATTGGTAATGATGAGTAGATGACCTGATTAACTTTTGAATAAATTCCGAGAAAAAGTTCCATGAGTAATGGCCCTTTGTAAATTTGGGCATTTGTCCCTTGCCAGTTTAATATCTAAAGAACTATTAGAGTTAGAGCCTTGAACCTTGAAAAATAGATTGGTAGTGATGAGTAGATGACCTGAGTAAGCTTTGAATAAATTCTGAAGAAAAAAAAATCATGAGTTATGGCCTTTATAATTTTGGGCACTTTTACCTTGTCAAAATATCTCAAAAACTGTCTGAACTAGAGCCTTGAAACTTTGCGAATTGATTGGTAATGATAAGTAGATGACCTGATAAACTTTTGAATAAATTCTGAAAAATATTTATGAGTAATGGCCCTTTGTAAATTTGGGCATTTTCCCTTGTCAGAAACTATTGAAGATAGAGCCTTGAAACTTGATGACTAGATTGGTAGTGATGAGTAGATGACCTGATCAGCATTTGAATAAATTCTGAAAAAAAAAATACCTCATGAGTTTAGGCCCGTTGTAAGTTTGAGCATTTTACCTTGTCAGCAAAATATCTCAAACTTTTGGAGCTAAAGCCTTAAAACTTGGTGAATTGATTGGAAATGACAAGTAGATGACCTAATTAACTTCAGAATAAATTATGAAAATATTTCAAGAGTGATGGCCCTCTGTAAATTTGGGCATTTTTCCCTTGTCAGCAAAATATCTCAAATACTGTTGAAGCTAGAGCATCATAACATGATGAATATATTGGTTGTGCTGAGAAGGAAGTTGGAGGACCTATTGCTTCTGGGCATGAGTAATGTCCCTTTGCAAATTTGGGCATTTTCCCTTGTCAGAAAAATATCTCAAGAACTGTTAGAGCTAGAGCCTCATAACTTGATGAATAGATTGGAAGTGATGAGAAAATGACCTGGTTAACTTTTGAATAAATTGCACATTGTTTCATGAAACGTAACTTCGATGTTAAATTTATCAAACTATCTCAACTGTTTTTTTTTTGCGATAAGAAACGAGACGGACAGACACGGGGAACTCAATATATCTAACCAACTACCGACACGGCAGTATTTTTCCTGTTATATCATAACGTGTAACCAAGACATGCGTATACAATTTGTAAGACTTCGAATTCCAACCAGATAAAATCATAATTTAGTAGTTACTGCATTTGACTTGGTCAGGGACTGGTAGTATTTTTGTTTTTAATCAGAATATTTTACATAACGTTTGTGACATATACGTGCATGAAATAAGTGAACTTCTTTCGGAAGGGGGTGGGAGAGGATGGAGGTTAAGAAATGTGACAAATACGCATCAATATGGTTTGTATGCAACATGTAAAATTGTTACCGAACGTATATGTCACACATGTGTGACATATGTGACATATCATGCGTTCGAAAGCTATTCAAATTCGTTTGAATTCATGTATGTCACACATGTGGTATATCCGTTCCGTGACATAAACGGTCCAACAAAGTTTTTAATTTGCATATTTCTGTCTTCTTGAGCAAAAACAAATGTGAATCTAAGCAGCAGAAAGCAGTTTTAAAGGCTTATACGTAGACATGTTCCTCGCAGAAACACACGGGGGAGCTTTGAGAAAAAAAAAAAAGAAAAAGAACAGCATCAACAACAATGGCTTCCCAGCAAGTGATGCTTGAATGTAATGGGGTTTTGAAAGAAACTGATGTGCGAGATAAATGATAAAAAATGATGTTGAGGCATCATTAAGTAAATCTCAGACTCATTTTCAGAGTGTCGTTTTAGACATAAATAAGCAACTGTGCTTTCAAAATCTTTCAGAAAGTCATTTTCTGCTTGGCACTTTACACAGAAGAATTAAATTAGCAAAATTTTGCCATGATTTAATGCAAAACCATTTGTCGTAACTACCTATACACAAAAAGTTTTATTCTAGTCATTGGATTTTAAAAAAATCAAATATTTTCACTTTTCCCATAGTAAAACTGAAAGCAAATTATGCAAAGGTCTGTAGGGTAGATAACTTTGAAGACAGGTTTTCAACAAGTTCCGCTTGTTCAATTTTTCTGAAATTTTCACAATATTATTGTGAAACATTAAATATTTAAATTCAGCAAAGAAAAGTAAAAAAATATTTTCTAAGACAAAAATTGCAAAAATTGCAAAAAAAAAAAAAAAAAAAAATAAAAAAAAAAAAATAATAATCTCTTCACTATAGAAATTGCATAGGTCAGACCAGTTTATGGCCATAAATTTAATTTTAGAGTAAATATTTGAGAACAAAACACAGAAACAGAAAAGACAAATGATTTTTGATCTGATATGGTCAATCAGAACAAAATGTTTTCATTTAAAATAAAACAAAGCAAAGAAGGTCTTTCCGAATGATGTCGAAAGAACAATAAAAACTTACCTGAAATGTCCTTATCTGGGTTCAACACCATCATAGCATAGTTTCTATTATTACAACACGGTAACTTTACATCACTGGCGTTGAAAGGTCTTCATTAAATGGTGGTTGGTGGTGGGGAGGGGGGTGTAGGGGTCGGAATTTAAGGGACCAGTGGGGCCATAACACACTTTTAAAATTATCTGCCCCGCCTCCCACACACTCCTGATGTAACGTCTAGGTATATATAAAAAACTGAATTGGTAGATCTATATAAACTGTTATAAACTGTGCACAGTGAAACTCATGAACAGTGGTATTGAATTACTGATGCGCTACCTTTGATTGTTCAACACCAATTTGACAGCTGTGTGTTGACGTCACAGGGCAGAAAATACAAATTGCTGCAGTCTTAGTGGAGATGAAAAAACAAAACAAAAAAAAAACGAAAACAAAACGGGATGATCCCAGAAGAAGGATTAGAATTAATTAAACACACGGTGTTATATTCTAGTAGAATAGATGTTTATTATTGTGATAATACCATAAGAAAGTAGGAATTTTAGTTTTTCTTTTAGATCTATATCTATATTTCGTTGGTGTTTTATACATTATTCTAATTTCTAAACTTGTGTGTGTGTGTGTGTGTATGTTTGTGTGTTTGTGTGTGTGTGTGTGTGTGTGTAAGGGGGCGGGAGGGGGGAGGGGAAAGGGGGGGGGGGGCGCAGGGACCTTTTTCTTCATTTTCTCAATCTAATAATAAATTTTAGACTACATGTATTAGGTTAGTCTTAGAGCATTTGCTTTATCTTGGGGCATTTGACTTACTTTCAGATTAGCATAGAGCTCCAGGACTTTTTTTTTCTGTTTCAATTCTATCTATATTTATTTATTTATTTATTGTTATGGCTTCATTAATTTTTTGATGTTGCTCTTATCTTACTATTTTTTCTTGACTTTTATTTATTTATTTTTTTTTTTTTGAATGTACAATGATTTGATGTTTTAACAATTTTGATCCATATTTTCATGAATTTCTCGTAACAGCTTATACTTCAATTGTTTTGGGACTTTATTATTCAGTTTGGACTGTACGATAAATTTGTGCTTTATTGCTAGGTCAATGAGCAAATCTTTTTCTTCTGGTTCAAACTTAGGACCCCTTCTGCGCGGCTTTTTTTCATCAGACATGATTTTTTTTTCTCTTTTATTTCTGGGTTTTTCTGTTGGTAAACAGACGATGAGATCACGTGTTTATTTGTTTACCGAGAGGAATTCTGGGAGACTGGTTTCATAATTTTGATCAAAAGTTCGTCATTAAACTAATTCCAAATTAAAATTCGTTTCGTGCAACCGGCGCTAATGTCGTCATTAAAAAGTTTGTCATTAGGACTTTAATGATGAACTAGCGGCTAATTTGAAATTAATTTTAATTGCATTTCGTACACTCGGATCCTGGATCTACACTGTTTACCAATCAGTATTTGAATTTATATCAACAATCTGGATCAAGTAATCTGACTGGCTGAAAATTTGAAAGGGGCATGGCATTTTAATTTATTCAGCAGGACAAGGGTTAAGATAGCAGAGTAAATTATTGCTCCTATGCAGTCTGATCTAGCGGTTAATGGTTCAGAACCCACTGGGAGTGGAGTAATAGTTCTTCAATTGGCATGATTGTATGCTTATGCACCTTATCATCATCATAAAATGACTAAAATACAGTTGATGGGAACTTAACCTTTACCACTCTCTTGGCAAATTCAGCAGCTCTATGACAAATTGATGATATTTTTCTTTTTCAGAAAATAGGCTTTGACATTTCATGCAAATTGTCTCTTAGAGACAATTTGTATGAAATGTCAAAGCTTATTTTCTGAAAAAGTAAGAAAAAAATTTTAAAGATGTTGTCTGCTGAAAAGATGTTATAAATACAGGATGCCAAGCTGGATATGTGCGTTTTGAAATATGTCTGTCCTGAAGAGTGTGAACCAGACAAAACTGGTAGAACTGAACCCCAAACCTCAACACCATCAAATCCATCAAGACAACTCCTCCTTTATTGCTGGGTGTGGCGAAGGTGTCGTGTATCTTGCGTCACTGGGGTGTCCAACTGATATTGGCTTACAGTTGGGCAAGGCCTGCTATCCTTATAGCAGGTAAAGGTAGAGGGGTGATGTTTTTATTTCTTCTGTTTCTTCACTTTCATTCCTGTTCCTCTTTCTTCCCTGTCCATCTCTTTCATCTCCTCTACTATCTCTTCTATCTCTTTTCTCCCTTTCTCTGGGAGACGATACAAAATGACCCACAAGGATTGATGTGTCGTTAAACCCCAACTCAATCAATCAATCCTTTATTGCTGAAATTTTAACCCATACTAAACTGTGAAAACATCAGAAGTTTTATGTAACGTAAACTACATGCATTGCATCGCTGAACAGTTTGATGATTTGTAATCAGAGAAGGAATATAAAGTCAGTTTGTTATTAAGTCATTTGTTACTCAGAAACCTGCAGAAGCTGTAATTATTTTTAATTTCTGCAAAGTCTTCAATTACCTTGTCATCTTTAAGTACATTTTGATCTTTTATTACTATTATAGCTTTTATTAGCTCACCTGAGCATGAAGTGCTCATGGTGAGCTATTGTGGTCAGTCAATGTCCGTCGTGCGTCGTCCGTCGTGCGGTGTCAACAATTGCTTTAAAAGCCTACTCCTCCTACACCCCTGGGCCAATTGACTCGATACTTGGTAGGAAGCATCAGGGTGACTTGTAGATCAAAAATAGCTAAAATCGTGCCGATTTGAAATCCAAGATGGCCGTCATGGTCGCCATCTTGAAAATCTATTTTTCGCTTCTTCTCCTGAACTGAAAGGCCAATTGACTCCAAACTTGCTAGGAAGCATAAGGGTGACTTGTAGATCAAAAATAGCTAAAATCGTGCCGATCTGAAATCCAAGATGGCCGCCATGGCAGCCGTCTTGAAAATCTATTTTTCGCTTCTTCTCCTGAACCGAAAGGCCAATTGACTCCAAACTTGCTAGGAAAGCATCAGGGTGACTTGTAGATCAAATTTAGCTAAAATTGTGCTGATAGGAAATCCAAGATGGCCGCCATGGCCGCCATCTTGAAAATCTATTTTTCGCTTCTTCTCCAAAACCGAAAAGCCAATTGACTCCAAACTTGCTAGGAAGCATCAGGGTGACTTGTAGATCAAAAATAGCTAAAATCGTGCCGATCGGCAATCAGAGATGGCCGCCATGGCAGCCATCTTGAAAATCTATTTTTCGCATCTACTCCTAAACCAAAAAGCCAATTGACTCCAAACTTGGTAGGAAGCATTGGGGTGACTTATAGATCAAAAATAGCTAAAATTGTGCCGATCGGAAATCCAAGATGGCAGCCATCTTGAAAATCTATTTTTCGCTTCTTCTCCTGAACCGAAAGGCAAGTTGACTCCAAACTTGGTAGGAAGCATCGGGGTGACTTGTGGATCAAAAATAGCTAAAATCGTGCCGATCGGAAATCCAGGATGGGCGCCATGGCAGCCATCTTGAAAATCTATTTTTCGCTTCTTCTCCTGAACCGAAAGGCCAGTTGCCTCGAAACTTGGTAGGAAGCATTTGGGTGACTGGTAGATCAAAAATAGCTAAAGTCATGCCTATCGTAAATCCAAGATGGCCGCCATGGCGGCTATCTTGAAAATCTTTTAGAGTTTAGAGTTTGTTCAAATGATCACGCTTCATTGACTGGCATGCCATATATATTCTTCTTCAAAATTAAGAACTGCTTAAATGATGATCTTTTCAATAGTTGCGATGACAGGATTGGAAAAATGTTGCATAACATCTGCATATCTGCAGTGGCTGTCACTCAGGTGAGCGACCCGTGGCCCGTGGGCCTCTTGTTATTTAACCCTTAAAATGCTAATCACAACTAGTGCAGATGACAGTCTAATTTCATTTTATTAGCTCACCTGAGCACAAGGTGCTCATGGTGAGCTATTGTGGTCAGTCAATGTCCGTCGTCCGTTGTCCGCCGTGCGGCGTCAACAATTGCTTTAAAAGCCTACTCCTCCTACACCCCTGGGCCAATTGACTCGATACTTGGTAGGAAGCATCAGGGTGACTTGTAGATCAAAAATAGCTAAAATCGTGCCGATTTGAAATCCAAGATGGCCGTCATGGTCGCCATCTTGAAAATCTATTTTTCGCTTCTTTTCCTGAACTGAAAGGCCATTTGACTCCATTGCTAGGAAGCATCAGGATGACTTGTAGATCAAAAATAGCTAAAATCGTGCTGATCGGAAATCCAAGATGGCCGCCATGGCCGCCATCTTGAAAATCTATTTTTCACTTCTTCTCCTGAACCAAAAGGCCAATTGACTCCAAAGTTGCTAGGAAGCATTGGGGTGACTTGTAGATCAAAAATAGCTAAAATCGTGCCGATCGGAAATCCAAGATGGCCGCCATCTTGAAAATCTATTTTTTGCTTCTTCTCCTGAACTGAAAGGCCAACTGACTCCAAACTTGCTAGGAAGCATCAGGGTGACTTGTAGATCAAAAATAGCTAAAATTGTGCTGATCGAAAATCCAAGATGGCTGCCATGGCCGCCATCTTGAAAATCTATTTTTAGATTTCTTCTAACCCCAAATGCCAATTGATTCGAAACTTGGTGGGAAGCATCGGGGTGACTTGTAGATCAAAAGTAGCTAAAATCATTCCAATCGGAAATCCAAGATGGCCCCCATGGTTGCCATCTTGAAAATCTATTTTTCTCTTCTTCTCCTGAGCAGAAAGGCCTGTTGACTCCAAACTTGGTAGGACGCATCAGGGTAACTTGTAGATCAAAAAGTAGCAAAAATCATGCTGTTTGGAAATCCAAGATGGCCGCCATGGTGGCCATCTTGAAAATCTTTTTTTCACTTCTTCTCCTAAACCCAAAAGCCAATTGACTTGAAACTTGGTAGGAAGCATTGGGCTGACTTATAGATTGAAATTAGCTAAAATCGTTCCGATTGGAAATCCAAGATGGCCGCCATGGCAGCCATCTTGAAAATCTGTTTTTCACTTCTTCTCCTGAACCAAAAGGCTTATTGACTTTAAACTAGGTAGGAAGCATCAGGGTGACCTGTAGATCAAAAATAGCTAAAATCATCCCTATCAGAAATCCAAGATGGCCGCCATGACAGCCATCTTGTAAATCTATTTTTCGCTGCTTCTCCTGAACTGAAAGGCCATTTGATTCGAAACTTGGTAGGAAGCATTTGGGTGACTTGTAGATCTAAATTAGCTTAAATTGTTTGGATCGGAAATCCAAGATGGCCGTCATGGTGGCCATCTTGAAACTCTTTTTTTCGCTTATTTTCCTGAACCAAAGGGCCAGTTGATTTGAAAATTGGTAGGAAGGATTGGGATGACTTGTAGATATAAAAATAGCTAAAATCGTTCCAGTCGGAAATCCAAGATGGCGGCCATCTTGAAAATCTATTTTTCTTTTCTTCTTCTGAACTGAAAGGCCAATTGACTCGAAACTTGATAGGAAGCATCGGGGTGACTTGTAGATGAAAAATAGCTCAAATCGTTCTGATAGGGAATCCCAAATTGCGGCTATGCCAGCCATCTTGAAAATCTTGTTTTGAACTTTTTCTCCTGAACCGACTCAAAGTTCATTGAAAGTATCGAGGTGACTTGTAGATAAACAGTAGCTAAAATCATTCTGATTGGAAATCCAAGATGGCTGCCATCTTGTTTATGTTTATTATATTTCCCTGCCACTGTGCTGTTTACATGTATAAAATCATGATTCTTCAGAAACCAATTAGCTAGTTGCCTCCAAATTTCACATTGATCCTACTGTTGAAATGTGATTGAGAGTTTGTTCAAATGATCATGCTCCATTGACTGTCATGCCATAAATAATATTCTTCTTCAAAATTAAGAACTGCTTAAAGGTTAATCTTTTCATTAGCTGCGATGACAGGACTGGAAAAATGTTGCATAACATCTGCATATCTGCAGTGGCTCTGTCACTCAGGTGAGCGACCCGTGGCCCGTGGGCCTCTTGTTTTATTTTTAATATTTATTTTTTTGAGAAAATAATACTTGGCATTTCACATAAAATGCCAAGTCTTATTTTCTCAAAAAAAAAAAAAAAAAAAAAAAAATTATAATGTCATCTGCAACAATTTTGCTTAGCACTTAAATGGTAAATTTCTGCTATGTTTGCAATTGCTGTGTCATCTTCACATAGGTCTAGATAAGAGTGGGTAAAAGGTTAATAGTTTTCTTATTTCTTGACGAAAACATATGTTATGGATACTCATTAGAAGCCCTCAGTGAGGTGCTTCTAAAGACTACGCACAACATATGTTTTCGTCAAGAAGTAAGAAAAATATAGATACTTTTTGGTTGAAAAAAGCACCTTATCAAGAGCTATGCAAGTTCAGTTACATTTTGATCTTTTATTACCATTAAAACTTTTATTATTTAACATGTGAATTCAATCTGCTTTAAACTGAACTTTCCTGTAATTTCAGTTATCTGTTTTATTGGAGATCAAAATTACATAACTGTCCTTATGTAGAGATATACCCTCTTTAATTAAAGAGATATAATCATAAAGAAGGTTTAGGAAAAGCTGGTGTCTACAGTCTTGACTTTGATGGGAGATCATTATGCATTTTTTCACCAGTCTCTGGGCTTATTCAGCAGATGACAAATTAATGATATTTTTAGCTCACCTGAGCAAAAGCTTAGGGTGAGCTATTGTGATCACCTTCTATCGGTCGTCGTCCGTCGTCAGTGGTCCATCATTCGTCATCAACAATTAGTTTGTTAACACTCTAGAGGTCACAGTTTTGACCCAATCTTGATGAAACTTGCCCAGAATGTTTGCCCCTATGAAATCTAGGTCAAGTTTGATACTGGGTCACTTAGGGTCAAAAACTAGGTCACCAGGTCAAATCAAAGGAAAAACTTGTTAACACTCTAGAGGTCACATTTTTGAAGCAATCATCATGAATCTTGCTCAAAGTATTTGTCATGAGTTCTAGGTCAAGTTCGAAACTGGGTCACTTGGGGTCAAAAACTAGGTCAGCGGGCCAAATCAGCAGAAAACCTTGTTAACATTCTAGTGGTCACATTTTTGAAGCAATCATCATGAATCTTGCTAAAAATGTTTGTCTTGATGATTTCTAGGTCAAGTTCGAAACTGGGTCACGTGGGGTAAAAAACTAGGTCACCTGGCTAAATCAGCAGAAAACCTTGTTAACACTCTAGCGGTCACATTTTTCAAGCAATCATCATGAATCTTGCTAAAAATGTTTGTCTTGATGATTTCTAGGTCAAGTTTGAAACTGGGTCACTTGGGGTCAAAAACTAGGTCACCAGGCCAAATAAAAGGAAAACCTTGTTAACACTCTAGCAGTCACAGTTTTGATGCAATCGTCATGAATCTTGCTCAAAATGTTTGTCTTGATGAGTTCTTGGTCAGGTTTGAAACTGAGTCACTTGGGACCAAAAACTAGGTCACCGAGCCAAATCAGCAGAAAACCTTGTTAACACTCTAGCGGTCACATTTTTGAAGCAATTATCATGAATCTTGCTCAAAATGTTTGTCTTGATGATTTCTAGGTGAAATTGGAAACTGGGTCACATGGGGTGAAAAACTAGGTCACCTGGCCACATCAGATAAAACCTTGTTAACACTCTAGCAGTCACATTTATGAAGCAATCATTATGAATCTTGCTCAAAATATTTGTCTTGATGATTTCTAGGTCAGGTTTGAAACTGGGTCACTTGGGGTAAAAAACTAGGTCACCAGGCCAAATCAAAGGAAAACCTTGTTGATGCTCAAGAGGTCACATTTTTGAAGTGATCATCATGAATCTTGCTCAAAATGTTTGTCTTGATGATTTCTAGCTGACGTATATTACTGTCCAGTGACTTTCTTAAGTTTTTTCATTTAGGTCAGTTTCTCAGTAACTATTGGTCCTATAGAGTGATATTTGGTACTTCTATTACATCGAAACAAACAAAGAGGGACAAATTTGCCAGTAGAACTTACCTCAGAGGAGGGAAGGCCATATTGTAATTCCAGCATGTTGCTTTCTCTGTTTTACAAGCAAAAACCTGCTGTGGAAAATGGTCACTGCGTGAATTGAATTGTTTATATCGACACTGGTAACACCGGTTTTCCATAGCAACAAGCAGTTTATAGTGTACAGTGGTAATTTCATGCCATAGCGATTCTATTGGATTTTTGGCAGATTAAAACGGGGAATTCTCCAAATTGGCACGGATATTTTTTTAGGACTTTTTTTAGTTATTTAGCTGACTATATCCTATGTTTTGGTACTGAGAGAATTTCTCAAGGAATTAGTTTGACCATAAAAATCAAAGTTTCTTGCCTATAAACATGAAAGCAAGATATCTCAAAAACTATTTGAGCTATTGTATTGAAACTAAAGGTGCTGATAGGGGATAAGTAGATGACCCAATTAACTTCTGAAAAAAATCTGAATTTTTTTTTTTGACTTACGGCCCTTTGAATATTTTAGCATTTTAACCTTGTAAACAATATATCTCAAACTGTTTAAACCATTGATTGCCTTGAAACTTGACAGGCTGATTAGGAATGATAAGTAAATGACCTGATTAACTTACAGCAGTTAACTCAGGTGAGCGTTATGGCCCATGGGCCTCTTGTTAAATTATGCATACTTGTTCTACATGGTCTGTAGATGTGCATATGGTTTTGGGGTTATCCTCCAATTATTTTTAGCTCACCTGAGCCGAAGGCTCAAGGTGAGCTATTGTGATCACTCACCGTCCGTCGTCGTCGTCGTCCGTCTGTCCGTCCGTCTGTCCGTCTGTCACAATCTTTAAACAACATCTCCTCCTAAACCACTGATTGGATTTTGACCAAACTTCACAGGAATGATCCTTGGTTGATCCTCTTTCAAAGTTGTTCAAATGGTTCCGGTCCATTGCATATCTATGTCACAGGAGCTAAAAATAGCTTTTTTAACTAAAAAATTAAAAAATCTTCTTGTCAGAAATCAATTGACTGATTTCAATATAATTTTGCAGAAATGTTCCTTTGGTATTCCTCTACCAAGATTGTTCAAGCCATTTGGATTTGTCAAAAAACATGGCCACCAGGGGGCGGGGCTTATTTTCCCTATATATCTATATAGAAAACTTTAAAACTCTTCTTGTCAGAAACCACTGGACCGATTTCAATATAATTTTGCAGAAATGTTCCTTTGGTGATCCTCTACCAAGCTTGTTCAAGCCATTTGGATTTGTCAAAAAACATGGCCACCAGGGGGTGGGGCTTATTTTCCCTATATATCTATATAGAAAACTTTAAAAATCTTCTTGTCAGAAACCACTGGACCGATTTCAATATAATTTTGCAGAAATGTTCCTTTTGCAGAAATGTAACCCTCTACCAAGATTGTTCAAGCCATTTGGATTCGTCAAAAAACATGGCCGCCAGGGGGCGAGGCTTATTTTCCCTATATTATCTATATAGAAAACTTTAAAAATCTTCTTGTCAGAAACCACTGGACCGATTTCTATATAATTTTGCAGAAGTGTTCCTTTGGTGATCCTCTACCAAGATTGTTCAAGCCATTTGGATTTGTCAAAAAACATGGCCGCCAGGTGGCGGAGCTTATTTTCCCTATATATCTATATAGAAAACTTTAAAACTCTTCTTGTCAGAAACCAGTGGACCGATTTTAATATAATTTTGCAGAAATGTTCCTTTGGTGATCCTCTACCAAAATTGTTCAAGCCATTTGGATTCATCAAAAAACATGGCTGCCAGGGGGTGGGGCTTATTTTCCCTATATATCTATATAGAAAACTTTAAAAATCTTCTTGTCAGAACCACTGGACCGATTTCCATATAATTTTGTAGAAATGTTCCTTTAGTGATCCTCTACCAAGATTGTTCGAGTCATTTGGATTTGTCAAAAAACATGGCCACCAGGGGACGGGGCTTATTTTCCCTATATATTTATATAGAAAACTTTAAAAATCTTCTTGTCAGAAACCACTGGACAGATTTCAATATAACACGGCAGAAATGTTTCTTTTATAACCTTCTCCCAAGATTGTTCAAGCCGTCATGATTCGTCTAAAAACATGGCTGCCAGGGGGAGGGGCTTATTTTCCCTATATATCTATATATGAAAACTTTAAAAATCTTCATGTCAGAAACCACTGGACCGATTTCTATATAACTTGGCAAAAATGTTTCCTTGGTGATCCTCTACCAAGATTGTTCAAGCCGTCATGATTTGTCAAAAAACATGGCCGCTAGGGGGCAGGGCTTATTTTCCCTGTATATCTTTATAGAAAATTTTAATGATCTTCTTGTCAGAAACCACTGGACCGATTTCAGTATAACATTGCAGGAATGTTTCTTTTGTAACCCTCTACCAAGATTGTTCAAGTTGGCATGATTCATCAAAAAACGTGGCCGCCAGGGGGGCGGGGTTTAATTTTTCTGTATTTCTATATAGAAAACTTTAAAAATCTTCTAATCAGAAACCACTGGACTGATTTCATTATAACTTGGCAGAAATGTTTCCTTGTTGACCCTCTACCAAGATTGTTCAAGTTATCATGATTCGTCAAAAAACCTGGCCGCCAGGGGGCGGGGCTTATTTTCCCTATATATCTATATAGAAAAGTTAAAAAATCTTCTTGTCAGAAACCAATGGACCAATTTCAATATCACTTGGCAGGAAAATTTTGAAAATTAGGTGTCTCCAGAAGCGATTTGATTGCATTTTAATGCCAATTTTGCTTCTGAAACACAACCGATTTCATGCGTTATTTCATTATTACTAACTCAAACCCAAGCTTTTCTAGACTCCCGCCAAACCAAAACAACTATTTCGACCCCTCGGTAGGTCTCATCAGGTGGTGGCAGCAAGATTAACAGTTACTAAATGCAACAGTTAATCCTGATACAGATATCCCCGCTATAGTTGGTTTTTTTTATTTTATTTTTTTTTTATTTATTTATTTATTTTTTTTCATTTTTTCTCTTGTTTTTTTTTGTTTTTAGCTCACCTGAGCTGAAAGCTCAAGGTGAGCTTTTGTGATCACTCACCGTCCGTCGTCGTCGTCGTCGTCCGTCCGTCCGTCCGTCCGTCCGTCCACAATCTTTAAACAACATCTCCTCCTAAACCACTGATTGGATTTTGACCAAACTTCACAGGAATGATCCTTGGTTGGTCCTCTTTCAAAGTTGTTCAAATGGTTCCGGTCCATTGCATATCTAGGTCACATGAGCTAAAAATAGATTTTTTAACTAAAAACTTAAAAAATCCTCTTGTCAGAAACCACTGGACCGATTTCAATATAATTTTGCAGAAATGTTCCTTTGGTGATCCTCTACCAAGATTGTTCAAGCCATTCGGAATCGTCAAAAAACATGGCCTCCAGGGGGCAGGGCTTATTTTCCCTATGTATCTATATAGAAAACTTTAAAAATCTTCTTGTCAGAAACCACTGGACCGATTTCAATATAATTTTGCAGAAATGTTCCTTTGGTGATCCTCTACCAAGATTATTCAAGCCATTTGGATTTGTCAAAAAACATGGCCGCCAGGCGGCGGGGCTTATTTTCCCTATGTATCTATATAGAAAACTTTAAAAATCTTCTTGTCAGAAACCACTGGACCGATTTCAATGTAATTTTGCAGAAATGTTCCTTTGGTGATCCTCTACCAAGATTGTTCAAGCCATTTGGATTCGTCAAAAAACATGGCCGCTAGGGGGCGGGGCTTATTTTCCCTATATATCTATATAGAAAACTTTAAAAATCTTCTTGTCAGAAACCGCAGGACTGATTTCTATATAATTTTGCAGTAATGTTCCTTTGGTGATCCTCTACCAAGATTGTTCAGGCCATTTGGATTCGTCAAAAAACATGGCCGCCAGAGGGCAGGGCTTATTTTTCCTATATATCTATATAGAAAACTTAAAAAATCTTCTTGTCTGAAACCACTAGACCGATTTCAATATAATTTTGCAAAAATGTTCCTTTAGTGATCCTCTACCAAGATTGTTCAAGCCATTTGGATTCGTCAAAAAACATGGCCGCCAGAGGGCGGGGCTTAATTTCCCTATATATCTACATGTACATAGAAAACTTTAAAAATCTTCTTGTCAGAAACCACTGGACCGATTTCCATATAATTTTGCAGAAATGTTCCTTTGGTGATCCTCTACCAAGATTGTTCGAGCCATTTCGATTAGTCAAAAAACATGGCCGCCAGGGGGCGGGGCTTATTTTCCCTATATATCTATATTGAAAAATGTAAAAATCTTCTTGTCAGAAACCACTGGACCGATTTCCATATAATTTTGCAGAGATGTTCCTTTGGTGATCCTCTACCAAGATTGTTCAAGCCATTTGGATTTGTCAGAAAATATTGCCACCAGAGGGCAGGGCTTATTTTCCCTATATATCTATATACAAAACTTTAAAAATCTTCTTGTCAGAAACCACTGGACCGACTTCAATATAATTTTGCAAAAATGTTCCTTTGGTGATCCTCTACCAAAATTGTTCAAGCCATTTGGATTCATCAAAAAACATGGCTGCCAGGGGGTGGGGCTTATTTTCCCTATATATCTATATAGAAAACTTTAAAAATCTTCTTGTCAGAACCACTGGACCGATTTCCATATAATTTTGTAGAAATGTTCCTTTAGTGATCCTCTACCAAGATTGTTCGAGTCATTTGGATTTGTCAAAAAACATGGCCGCCAGGGGGCAGGGCTTATTTTCCCTATATATAGAAAACTTTAAAACTCTTCTTGTCCCAAACCACTGGACCTATTTCCATATAATTTTGCAGAAATGTTCTTTTGGTGATCCTCTACCAAGATTGTTCAAGCCGTTTGGATTTGTCAAAAAACATGGCCGCCAGGGGGCAGGGCTTATTTTCCCTATATATGTATCTATATAGAAAACTTTAAAAATCTTCCTGGCAGAAACCAATGGACCGATTTCAATATAACTTGGAAGGAATGTGTCTTTTGTCACCCTCTTCCAAGATTGTTCAAGCCATCATGATTCGTCAAAAAATATGGCTGCAAGGGGGTGGGGCTTATTTTCCCTATATATCTATATAGAAAACTTGAAAAAAAATCTTCTTGTTTTCCCTATATCTCTAAATAGAAAACTTTAAAAATCTTCTTGTCAGAAACCACTGAACAGATTTCAATATAACTTGGCAGGAATGTTCCTTTGGTGACCCTCTACTAATTTTGTTGAAGCTGTCATGATTCGTCAAAAAACATGGCCGTTAGGGCATAGGGCTTTATAGCTATATAAAACTTTTTAAACCACTGGACCAATTTCAATATAACTTGGCAGAAATGTTCCTTTGGTGACCCTCTTTTAAGATTCAGTTCAAGTTGTCAAGATTTGTAAAAAAACATGGCCGGGGGTGTGGTGGAGGGGGGTGGGGGTGGTTAGTGCTATAAAGTTTATACAAAAATCATAGAGCAATGAACTTGGCTGAAACTTCAACAGTAAATATGCAAATCTGTTTGGTCAGGTGAGCGATAAAGGACCATCATGGTCCTCTTGTTTTTTTATCTTCTTTACTGATTTTTTTTTTCTTTTTTTGTGTGTGTTTTTTTCTTTTTCTTTTTTTTTTTTTTTATACTTTTTTCTCGTTTCTCTTTTTTTGACATAAATATATACATGTACAAAATATAAAAACAATTTTGAGCCTGGTCTCTGTCATGTTTAATACATGTAGGTCCGGTGAGCAAAGACCAATCAGCTTGCACATCAGCACAGTCTGATCAGAGTCTTCACTGGCCGTATGCAGCATCTTCATGTCTGTCTAATAACTCACATGCAAACCCATTGAAGAGTCTTCAATGGGTTTGCATGTGAGTTATAGGATTTGTGACCGGGCTCAAACATCAAGACAATAAGCCTAAGCAATAATACCCAAATAATACCCAACTTCGGTTTGGTTTGAAGAGGTTAACATTATTTTCTTTGTTTCTTTTGCAAAACATAGATTGCATTTTTGTTTATGTACTTTATAGTTGTACACAATGAACAGAATTGCGCTTTCATATTTTAAATTACTAATTCAATGGTCAGTTTTAAATATCCCAAACACACATCTTCGTTCCCTGCAATGAACTTGTTTGCGATAACTTTCAAGTCCAGGGCGTCTGTTTTGTCTTTGTGTACATGTAAGGTAATAAGACTGTTCAGTCTGGTCTGGGTCATTGTACTTCTCAAGTACGTTTTCACTCTGCGCAATGCTGAAAATGTCCTTTCACTGGTTGCATTTGTCGCTGGAATCACCAACAATATCCTTGTCAGAGTCACAATTTCTGAATAGATTGCTCGCATTGCTGATTTCAGTTCACGCAGATAATCAAATATATCGGACAGTTTGACTGCTTCACTCTCTTTCTGATCAAAGTACGTTTTCGGAGTTTCCAGCTGAACTTTCAGTGAGTCCTTGTCAATGTCCTTCGCATAGAACTCTGTCATGAATGTGAATTCTTCACTTTAATCCTCAAAGTCTGAGCGCACTGATTTGACAAGAAGTTCTTCTACATTTCGGAACACTTTGTATCCAGGTTGGTCGAAACGGTTCTTAACACAATTTATCACTAGGTCCATTGCTTCGAAATAGTTCTGCCTGTACATGTCACGCTCTGTCTGAGGAAAGAAATGTTCAGCATCACCAATCTGAAAACGTTTCGGCATCTTACGTCTCCGAGGCATTGACGGTTCATTCACATCGACTGATTCTGCTTTTGCTTTCACGTCATCGTAGAATTCAGGGAAACGTTCATCAGTTCTAAGTTTTGATAGAGTTTCAATTGTCAGTTGGGCCATGGTTTGCCCTTCACATGCCGACAAATCCTGTTGCAGACCTTTGCTTAAATTGTCCGTATGCCGCAAAATTGACTGTCCTAGCATGACACCAAACAGATAATCAAACGTTTTCATCTGCGCATCAACTCCCTTGATTCTGGCTCTGATGTCAGTATCCTTAACGTCTGAATAAGATTCTTCCCAGAGGTCCTGCAGCACAACGTAATTGTCCAAAACACTCTGCAGGCTGTTTGCTCTAACAGTCCAACGCGTCGGACACAATGTCCTGAAACCCGGTGTTTCAGGAGCGAGTTCTTGTTTTAGTTTTTCAAACAAACTATCCCGTTTTGGGGAAAACGCCACAAGTTTTGACATCTCGTAGGTTGTATCCAAAGCGTCACGCATGATTTTTGATTGTTTCACAGTGTCTCCAACAGCCAAATTTAGGACATGTCCATAGCAGTGTGTGTAAACTGCTCGCGGTTCTTTTTCACTGATTCTCTTCGCAACACCGTTCTTTGCTCCAGACATGTTGCTTGCAACATCGTAACACTGACCACGACAATTGTTCAACGAAAGATTCATGCGAAGCAGACAGTCCTCAATCGTCTTTGTCAAAGTATCCGAATCAATGGAATCAACTTTGTAGAGTCCAATGAAATCTTCATGAGCTACGAGATCGTCGTCAACATGTTTGAGTACTAACACACACTGTTCACGGTTTGACACATGAGTTGTTTCATCAGCCATAATGGAATAATACACAGAGGTTTTGATGTTCTGGGAGATATCTCTGAGTATCGAAAGAGCCATAATCTGCAACATCTCATTTTGAACTTCAGCACAGGTGTATTTTTCATTTTTACGTTTTAACCAGTCCAGCATACGCGAATCATCTTCCCCGCGAAGCATCAGCAGCTGAATATAATTCCCATCGGACTCATCACCATCACCGTGAATTAGTTGTCCTTGACGGCCTAGAAAGCGCAAACTAGATCTTTAACAAACAGTCTCTGTTATTAATCTTGTCTTCATTGTGCTGCGTCGACAATGTTTCACCTATGTCTTCAGTTGTATTTGGCAGAGTTACCACCTTAAGAATGGATTCACGATAATTCGACGATTCATATTTTCGAAATGACACACTGGCATCTTTCCAGTTTGAATATCCATTAACTATAAAGGCTTTGTCAATGGTGTTGCTCTTAAGTTTGCCGTCCTTATAAGCAACCAGACATACATGGCAAAACGCGAGGTCGTTGGTTTCATCGTAGTGCAACCAAGTTCTGTTAGCAAACCACGAAGCCTGAAAACTTCTTTTCACAGGAATTTTAACGCCGAAAGAACGTTGTGAATGTTGTGGAAATTTGAAAGTTTTTGGTTGATTTGGATCCGGCGGTATATCCATGGCAGAAGAATAACATGCACATGCACATGCGACCGTACCTTTTAGAATACTCATGAAGGCATTTTTCAAAAAATTTATATGTAAATGGTCTGTCGGCATATTGTTTGATTTCATGTAATAAATGTCTCTTTCTTTGGGAAAAGAAGAATATATATTTTTAGCTCACCTGAGCAAAAGCTCAGGGTGAGCTATTGTCATCACCCTATGTCCGTCGTCCTTCGTCGTCCATCGTCCGTCGTTCATCGTCAACAATTAGTTTGTTAACACTCTAGAGGTCACAGTTTTGACCCAATCTTGATGAAACTTGGTCAGAATGTTTGCCTCTATAAAATCTAGGTCAAGTTCGATACTGGGTTACTTGGGGTCAAAAACTAGGTCACCAGGTCAAATCAGAGGAAAAACTTGTTAACACTCTAGAGGTCATAGTTTTGACCCAATCTTGTTTGTCTTGATGATTTCTAGGTCAAGTTCGAAACTGGGTCACTTGGAGTCAAAAACTAGGTCACCGGGCCAAATCAGCAGAAAACCTTGTTAACACTCTAGCGGTCACATTTTTCAAGCAATCTTCATGAATCTTGCTCAAAATGTTTGTCTTGATGATTTCTAGGTCAAGTTCGAAACTGGGTCACTTGGAGTCAAAAACTAGGTCACCAGGCCAAATCAGCAGAAAACCTTGTTCTAGTGGTCACATTTTTCAAGCAATCATCATGAATCTTGCTCAAAATGTTTGTCTTGATGATTTCTAGGTCAAGTTTGAAACTGGGTCACTTGGGGTTAAAAACTAGGTCACCAGGCCAAACCAGCAGAAAACCTTGTTAACACTCTAGCGGTCACATTTTTGAAGCAATAATCATGAATCTTGCTCAAAATGTTTGTCTTGATGAGTTCTAGGATAGGTTTGAAACTGGGTCACGTGGGGTCAAAAACTAGGTCACCGGGCCAAATAAGCAGAAAACCTTGTTAACACTCTAGTGGTCACATTTTTGAAGCAATCATCATGAATCTGGCTCAAAATGTTTGTCTTGATGATTTCTAGGTCAGGTTCGAAACTGGAACACCTGGGGTCAAAAACTAGGTCACCTGGCCAAATCAGCGTAAAATCTTATCACTCTAGCCGTCACATTTTTGAAGCAATCATCATGAATCTTGCTCAAAATGTTTGTCTTGATAAGTTCTAGGTCAAGTTTGAAACTGGATCACTTGGAGTCAAAAACTAGGTCACCGGGCCAGATCAGCAGAAAACTTTGTTAACACTCTAGCGGTCACATTTTTAAAGCAATCATCATGAATCTTGCTCAAAATGTTTGTCTTGATGATTTTTAGGTCAGGTTCCAAACTGGGTCACCTGGGGTAAAAAACTAGGTCACATGGCCAGATCAGCAGAAAACCTTGTTAACACTCTAGTGGTCACATTTTTCAAGTAATCATCATGAATCTTGCTCAACATGTTTGTCTTGATGATTTCTAGGTCAAGTTTGAAACTGTGTCACTTGGGGTCAAAAACTAGGTCACCTGGCCAAATCATCAGAAAACCTTGTTAACACTCATTTTTGAAGCAATCGTCATGAATCTTGCTCAGAATGTTTGTCTTGATGATTTCTAGGTCAAGTTTGAAACTTGGTCACATGGGGTCAAAAACTAGGTGACCTGGCCAAATCAGCAGAAAACTGTTAACACTCCAGAGGTCACATTTTTGAAATAATCATCATAAATATTGCTCAAAATGTTTGTCTTGATGATTTCTAGGTCTAGTTTAAAACTGGGTCACTTGATATCAAAAACTAGTTCACCTGGCCAAATCAAAGGAAAACCATGTTGCTCCAGAGGCCACATTTTTGAAGTGATCATCATGAATCTTGCTCAAAATGTTTGTCTTGATGATTTCAAGGTGATGTATAGTTTTCTGTCCAGTGACTCTCTTAAGTTTTTCCATTTAGGTCAGTTTCTCAGTAATTAGTGGTCCTACAGAGTGATATTTGGTACTTGTGAAGTGTTTGTGTTTAGGTCAGTTTCTCAGTAACTATTGCCCCTACAGCCAGTGATACTTAGTACATGCATACATCTTAGCATGGCCTCTTGAGTGCAGTCATCCATATTTGACCTTGACCTTTATTTCACAGTCCATTAGACATGCTACATTGTCTTACTTGTTAATATAATCTTTTTGAACTTTGATCAGAATGTTTGCCTTGATCAATTCTAGATCAGGCTCTCAAAGTGCTATGTTGCTCAGGTGAGCGTTACAGGGCCATCATGGCCCTCTTGTTTGAATTTGTCCGCCGTGAAAAACAGTATTGTTTTATGATTTCTGATTCTCTAAAAGCCCTACAAGTCGGTCACATTATTCATTAAAGAACACTTTGATGCGCCAACACTTCAACGATAATCCCTGGTCTCGTTTTTCATTAAAGAATACTTTGATGCGCCTACACTTCAAATGATAATCCTTTAATATTGATTAGCCTAGTTAATACAGGTGTCAATTTCATAATACCAAATAAACAAGTTTCTATCGTATTATCGTGTTTTCATAACGAGCGTAATTGAATCAAGGTTTAATACCCTGCGGCAGACAAATAAGTGACAGCGGCATGCCTAAATTATCAATTTTTATTGACTTTTGACCACTGAACCGCAAAACGGGCGAAAAAAGTAGAAAAATATAGGTACGGCCAAACCCATTTTCGGCCAAAAAAGTGGACCGGCCGGACCGCCAACGACGGCCTTGCCTGACTGATTTTAATATTACTTGGCAGGAATGTTGCTTTGGTGACCTTCTACCAAGATTGTTCAAGCAATCATGATTCGTCAAAAAACATGGCTGCTAGGGGTGGGGCTTATTTTCCCTATATATCTAAATAGAAAACTTTAAAAATCTTCTTGTCAGAAACCACTGAACCGATTTCAATATAACTTGGCAGGAATGTTCCTATGGTGACCCTCTACCAAGTTTATTCAAGCAGTCATGATTCGTCAAAAAACATGGCCGTTAGGGGGTGGGGCTTATTTTCCCTATATAGCAATATAAAACATTTTAAAAATCTTTTTGTCAGAAACCACTGGACCGATTTCAATATATCTTGGCAGAATTGTTCCTTTGGTGATCCTCTTTCAAGATTCAGTTCAAGCCATCATGATGCATGAAAAAAAACATGGCCGCTGGGGAGCAGGGCTATAAAATTTATACAAAAATCTTAGAGCAGTGAACTTGGCTTAAACTTCAACAGTAAGTATGCAAAGCTGTTTGCTCAGGTGAGCAATATAGGACCATCATGGTCCTCTTGTTTATCAACTTTTTCCACTTTTTAGCTCACCTGAGCTATGCTCAGGATGAGCTATAGTGATCACTTTTTGTCCGTCGTCTGTGTGTCCTTCCGTCCGTAAACATTTTCAAACAACTTCTCCTCTGAAGCCGCTGAGCCAATTTTTCTCAAATTTCATATGGAGCCTAAGGATCCTTAGGTTGGGGGAATGAAAGATTGCTAAAATGGTTGCAGTCCATTTACCAAGATGGCTGCCATGCCCATATATGGTAAAAACCTTTAAAAATCTTCTTCTCTAGAACCCAGGATGCCTTGGGGCTGAATCTTTGCACAATCCATCGGGGAAGGGAGGTCTACCAAAGTTGCTAAAATAATGGTTGTACATTGACATTTGACCTTGTTATGGCGAGGTCAAGTTTGCTTCTCTATGCATTTGTATGGGCACCATACATTTGTATGGGGAAAAATGTTGAGAATTTCAAACAACTTCTCCTCTGAAGCTTCTGGGCCAATGTTGCTCAAATTTCATATGGAGCCTCCTTGGGGCAGGGGAATGGAAGATTGCTAAAATGGTCCTGGTCCATTGACCAAGATGGCCGCCATGCCCCTATATGGTAAAAACCTTTAAAATCTTCTTCTCCAGAACAAAGGATGCCTTGGGGCTGAATCTTTGCACAAATCATTGGGGATGGGAGGTCTACCAAAATTGCTAAAATGATGGTCGTACATTGACGTTTGACCTTTTTACGGCGAGGTCAAGTTTGCTATGGGCCCTATACATTTGTATGGAAAAAATGTTGATAACTTCAAATGTCTTCTTCTTTGAAGCCTCTGGGCCAGTGTTTCTCAAATTTCATTTGGATCCTCCTTGGGGCAGGGGAACAAAAGATTGCTAAAATGGTCATAGTCCATCGACCAAGATGGCTGCCATGCCCATATATGGTAAAAAACTTTATAAATCTGCTTCTCCAGAACCAAATCAGCAATGGGGCCTAATCTTTGCACAAATTATTGGGGACAGGAGATCTACCAAAATTGCTAAAATGATGGTCCTACATTGACGTTTGACCTTTTTTACGGCAAGGTCAAATTTGCTTCCCCGTTCATTTGTATGGGCCCTATACATTTATATGGGAAAAATGTTGAGAATTCATATTTTGGACAACTCTTCTATAATCCAGTTGAATCAAGACTTGATGATGAGCAGTAGAGTGCTTAGTAGACACAAAATAGCTAAATGAGCCGAAAGAAAATCAAAGATGACAGCCACAGCTGCCATCCTGAAAATCAATTTTCGACATCTCTTCCCAAACCTTTGGTCGCCTTGAGCAGAAACTTGCTCTGTAGCAGCAAGATGACTTCTGGATCAAAACGATCTAAAATTGTGTCAATCGGAAATCCAAGATGGCTGCAATGGTTCCGTTCCATTTGACAAGATGGCCGTCGGAGCTAAAAATAGAAAATCTTCAAACGACATGTCGTTCTTTGTCAATGGCCTGATTTCAAAATATTTGCACAGAAATGTTCCTCCATTGGCCCTCTACCAAAATTGCTAAAATGGTTCTGCTTGGTTGAACAGAATGGCGGCCAGAGCTAAAAATAGAAAAACCTTTCAAAGACATCTCTCTTTCGCAGCCTGTGTCCTGATTTCAAAGTAATTTCACAGAAGTATTCCTCTTATGGCCCTTTACCAAAATTGTTAAAAAAGTTTCGCTCGGCTAAACAAAATGGCCACCAGAGCTAATAATAGAAAAAAACAACAACAACCAAAAAAAAACAACCTTTAAATGACCTCTACTCCTTGGCCAGTGGCCTGATTTCAAAATGATTCCACAGAAATGTTCCTCTTATCCTCCTTTACCAAATTGCCAAAATGGTTCTGCTCTGCTGAACAAAACGGTCACCAGAGCTAAAAATAAAAAAAAAAAACACCTTTAAACAACATATCCGTGGCCAGTGGCCAGATTTCAAAATAATTTCACATCAGGGTTCCTCTTATGCCCCTTTGCGAATATTGCTAAAATAGTTCTGCTCTGCTGAACAAAATGGTCGCCAGAGCTAAAAATAGAAAAACAACAACAAAACAACCATTAAAGGGCAGGATAAGTAGATGAACCAATTAACTTCTGAAAAAAATCTGAACTTTTTTTTCTTATGGCCCTTTGAAAATTTCAGCAATTGTAAGCAAGATATTTCAAAAACTGTTTAAGCCTTTGCCTTGAAACTTGACAGGCTAATAGGGAATGATGAGTAAATGACCTGATTAACTTACAACAGGTGACCATTATGGCGCATGGGCCTCTTACTTGACTTAATTTTTAGCTTACCTGAGGATCAGGATGAAGAAGGCTCAGGATGAGCTATTGTGATCACTCCCCATCCGTCGTCCCTCTGTCCGTTCACACCTTAGAACAACTTCTCCTCTGAAACGCCTGGCCAAATATCTTCAAACTTCATTTGGAGGCTTGTGTTAAACGGGGATTGAAAATTTGTACAAATGGTCATAATCCGTAAATCAAGATGGCCGCTATGCCCATATATAGCTCCCATAGACTTATAATGGGAAAAACTTAAAAAATCTTGTTCTCTGAAACCATGAGGCCCACAGCTTATATATTTAATATGTAGCAATGTTTAGTGGTCCCCTACATAAATCCTGCCAATCAAGCCCCTGGGGTCCAAACTGGCCACACCTTGGGGCTCATAAGCTCCCATAGACTTATAATGGGAAAAACTTTAAAAATCTTCTTCTCTGAAACCATGAGACCCACAGATTATATATTTAGTATGTAGCAATGTTTAATGGTCCCCTACATAAATCCTTTCAGTCAAGCCCCTGGGCTCCAAACTGGCCACACCCCAGGGGATCATATGTTTATATAGAGCTACATAGCTAAAGAACCTTCAAAAATCTTCTTCTCTAAAACCATGAGGCCAAGAACTAACAGATTAAATATGTAGGGATGTTAAGTGGTCTCCTATATAAATCCTGCCAATCAAGCCTCTGGGGTCCAAACTGGCCATGCCCCGGGGGTCATTAAATCCCAAAGACCTTTAATGGGAAAAACTTAAAAACTCTTCTTCTCTGAAACCATGAGGCCTACAACTTATATATTTAGTATGTAGCAGTGTTTAGTTGTCCCCTACATAAATCCTGCCAATCATGCCCCTGGGCACCAAACTGGCCATGCCCTGTGGGTCACGTGCTCCCATAGACTTATAATAGGAAAAAACTTAAAAAAAATCTTCTTCTCTGAAACCAGGAGACACACAGCTTATATATTTAGTATGTAGCAATATTAAGTGGTCCCCTACATAAATCATGCCTATCAAACCCCTGGGCTCCAAACTGGCCACACCAGGGGCTTATATGTTTGTTAGCTCACCTGAGCACCAAGTGCTCATGGTGAGCTATTGTGGTCAGTCAATGTCCGTTGTGCGTCGTCAGTTGTCCTTTGTGGGGAGTCAACAATTGCTTTAAAAGCCTACTCCTCCTACACCCCAGGGCCAATTGACTCGATATTTGGTAGGTAGCATCAGGGTGACTTGTAGATCAAAAGTAGCTAAAATCATTCCAATCCGAAATCCAAGGTGGCTGCCATGGCCGCCATCTTGAAAATCTATTTTTTGCTTCTTCTCCTGAACTGAAAGGCCAATTGACTCCAAACTTGCTAGAAAGCATCAGGGTGACTTGTAGATCAAAAACAGCTAAAATTGTGCCGATTGGAAATCCAAGATGGCCGCCATGGCAGCCATCTTGAAAATCTGTTTTTCGCTTCTTCTCCTAAACCCAAAAGCCAATTGACTCCGAACTTGGTGGGAAGGATTGGGGTGACTTGTAGATCAAAAATAGCTAAAATCATGCCGATCAGAAAGCCAAGATGGCCGCCATGGCAGCCATCTTGAAAATCTATTTTTCGCTTCTTCTCCTGAACCGAAAGGCCAATTGACTCCAAAGTTGGTAGAAAGCATTGGGGTGACTTATAGATCAAAAATAGCCAAAATCATTCCGATCGGAAATCCAAGATGGCCACTATGGCAGCCATCTTTAAAATCTATTTTTCGCTTCTTCTCCTAAACCCAAAAGCCAATTGACTCCAAACTTGCTAGAAAGGATTGAGGTGACTTATAGATAAAAAAAAAGCTAAAATCGTTCGGATCGGAAATCCAAGATGGCCACCATGGCAACCATCTTGAAAATCTATTTTTCGCTTCTTCTCCTGAACCGAAAGGCTTATTGACTTACTAGGTAGGAAGCATTGGGGTGACTTGTAGATCAAAAATAGCTAAAATTGTTCCGATCGGAAATCCAGGATCCAATTGGAAATCCAAGATGGCCGCCATGGCAGCCATCTTGAAAATCTATTTGTCGCTTCTTCTCCTAAACCCAAAAGCCAATTGACTCCAAACTGGGGTGACTTATAGATAAAAAAAAAGCTAAAATCGTAGACTTATAATTCGAAAAACTTAAAAAATCTTCTTCTCTGAAACTATGAGACCCACAGCTTATATATTATATTTAGTATGTAGCAATGTTTAGTGGTCTGCAACATAAATCCTACCAACCATGTCCCTGAAGTCCAAATTGGCCGTGCCCTTGGGGTCATTTATTAGCTCACCTGAGCAAAGGTCTGGGTGAGCTTTTGTGATCACCCTTTGTCCGTCGTTGGCCGTCCTCAACAATTAGTTTGTTAACACTCTAGAGGCCACAGTTTTTACACAATCTTGATGAAACTTGCGCAGAATGTTTGCCCCTATGAAGTCTAGGTCAAGTTGGAAATGGGGTCACTTGGGATCAAAAACTAGGTCACCAGTTCAAATCGAAGGAAAATATTGCTAACATGCTAAAGGTAACATTTTTCAAGCAGTCGTCATGAATCTTGCTCAAAATGTTTGTCTTTGTGTTTTCTAGGTCAAGTTCGAAGCTGGGTCACTTGGGGTCAAAAACTAGGTCACCAGGCCAAATCAAAAGAAAACCTTGTTAACACTCTAGCGATCACATTTTTGAAGGACTCATCATGAATCTTGCTCAAAATGTTTGTCTTGATAATTTCTAGGTCAAGTTTGAAACTGGGTCACTTTGGGTCAAAAACTAGGTCACCTGGCCAAATCAGAGGAAGACCTTGTTAACACTGTAGAGGTCACATTTTTGGAGCAATCATTATGAATCTTGCTCAAAATGTTTGTCTTGATGATTTCTAGGTCAAGTTTGAAACTAGTCAATTTGGGTCAAAAACTAGGTCACCAGGTCAAATCAAAGGAAAATCTTGTTAACACTCTAGTGGTCACATTTTTCAAGTAATCATCATGAATATGGCCCAGAATGTTTGTCTTGGTGATATCTAGGTCAAGTTTTAAACTTGGTCACTTCGGGTCAAAAACTATGTCACCTGGCCAAATCAGAGGAAGCCCTAGTTAACAATCTAGAGGTCACATTTTTGAAGCAATCATCATGAATCTTGCTCAAAATGGTTATCTTGATGATTTCTAGGTCAGGTTTGAAACTGGGTCACTTGGGATCAAAAACTAGGTCATCAGGCCAAATCAACGGAAAACCTTGTTTACACTCTAGCAGTCAAATTTTTGAAGCAATTATCATGAATCTTGTTCTAAATATTTGTCTTGATGATTTCTAGGTCAAGTTAGAAACTAGGCTACTTGGGGTCAATATCTAGGTCACCAGGCCAAATCAAAGGAAAACCTTATTAACACTCTAGCGGTCACATTTATGAAGCAATCATCATGAATCTTGCTCAAAATGTTTGTCTTGATGATTTCTAGGTCAAGTTCAAAACGGGTTACTTAGGGTCAAAAACTAGGTCACCAGGTTAAATCAAAGGAAAACCGTGTTAACACTCTAGAGGTCACATTTTTAGCTCACCTGAGCACGAAGTGCTCATGGTGAGCTATTGTGGGCAGTCAATGTCCGTCGTCCGTCGTGCGTCGTCCGTCGTCCGTCGTGCGGCGTCAACAATTGCTTTAAAAGCCTACTCC
This sequence comes from Anodontia alba, assembly GCA_964016985.1. Taxonomy (NCBI): domain Eukaryota; kingdom Metazoa; phylum Mollusca; class Bivalvia; order Lucinida; family Lucinidae; genus Anodontia; species Anodontia alba. The sequence goes on from OZ024825.1 coordinate 60,939,738, forward strand.
TCCTACACCCCTGGGCCAATTGACTTGATACTTGGTAGCAAGCATCGGGGTGACTTGTAGATCAAAAATAGCTAAAACCGTTCTGATCAGAAATCCAAGATGGCCGCCATGGCCGCCATCTTGAAAATCTATTTTTCGCTTCTTCTCCTGAACCGAAAGGCCAGTTGACTCCAAACTTGCTAGGAAGCATCAGGGTGACTTGTAGATCAAAAATAGCTAAAATCGTGCCGAACGTAAATCCAAGATGGCCGCCATGGCCGCCATCTTGAAAATCTATTTTTCGCTTCTTCTCCTGAACTGAAAGGCCAATTGACTCCAAACTTGCTAGGAAGCATCAGGGTGACTTGTAGATCAAAAATAGCTAAAATCGTGCCGATCGGAAATCCAAGATGGCCGCCATGGCCGCCATCTTGAAAATCTATTTTTCGCTTCTTCTCCTGAACCGAAAGGCCAATTGACTCCAAACTTGCTAGGAAGCATCAGGGTGACTTGTAGATCAAAAATAGCTAAAATCGTGCCGAACGGAAATCCAAGATGGCCGCCATCTTGAAAATCTATTTTTCGCTTCTTCTCCTGAACCGAAAGGCCAATTGACTCCAAACTTGCTAGGAAGCATCAGGGTGACTTGTAGATCAAAAATAGCTAAAATCGTGCCGAACAGAAATCCAAGATGGCCGCCATCTTGAAAATCTATTTTTTGCTTCTTCTCCTGAACCGAAAGGCCAATTGACTCCAAACTTGCTAGGAAGCATCAGGGTGACTTGTAGATCAAAAATAGCTAAAATCGTGCCGATCAGAAATCCAAGATGGCCGCCATGGCTGCCATCTTGAAAATCTATTTTTCGCTTCTTCTCCTGAACCGAAAGGCCAATTGACTCCAAACTTGCTAGGAAGCAACAGGGTGACTTGTAGATCAAAAATAGCTAAAATCGTGCCGATCGGAAATCCAAGATGGCCGCCGTCTTGAAAATCTATTTTTCGCTTCTTCTCCTGAACCGAAAGGCCAGTTGACTCCAAACTTGCTAGGAAGCATCAGGGTGACTTGTAGATCAAAAATAGCTAAAATTGTGTTGATCGGAAATCCAAGATGGTCGCCATGGCCACCATCTTGAAAATCTATTTTTCGCTTCTCCTGAATCGAAAGGCCAATTGACTCCAAACTTGCTAGGAAGCATCAGGGTGACTTGTAGATCAAAAGTAGCTAAAATCGTGCCGATCGGAAATCCAAGATGGCCACCATGGCAGCCATCTTGAAAATCTGTTTTTCGCTTCTTTTGAACCGAAAGGCCAACTGACTCCAAACTTGCTAGGAAACATCAGGGTGACTTGTAGATCAAAAATAGCTAAAATCATGCCGATCAGAAATCCAAGATGGCCGCCATGGCCACCATCTTGAAAATCTATTTTTCGCCTCTACTCCTAAACCATAAGCCAATTGACTCCAAACTTGGTAGGAAGCATTGGGGTGACTTATAGATCAAAAATAGCTAAAATCGTGCCTATCGGAAATCCAAGATGGGCGCCATGGCAGCCATCTTGAAAATCTATTTTTCGCTTCTTCTCCTGAACCGAAAGGCCAGTTGACTCCAAACTTGGTAGGAAGCATCGGGGTGACTTGTAGATCAAAAATAGCTAAAATTATGCAGATCGTAAAACCAGGATGGGCGCCATGGCAGCCATAATGAAAATCTATTTTTCGCTTCTTCTCCTGAACCGAAAGGCCAGTAGACTCGAAACTTGGTAGGAAGCATTTGGGTGACTTGTAGATCAAAAATAGCTAAAATCATGCTGATCGTAAATCCAAGATGGCAGCTATGGCGGCTGTCTTGAAAATCTGTTTTTCGCTTCTTCTCCTAAACCCAAAAGTCACTTGACTCGAAACTTAGTAGGAAGCATCAGGGTGACTTGTAGATCAAATATAGCTAAAATCGTTCTGATCCTAAATCCCAGATGGCCACCATGGCCGCCATCTTGAAAATCTATATTTAGCTTCTTCTCCTGCACCGAAAGGCCAATTGACTCCAAACTTCGTAGGAGACATTGGGGTGACTTGTAGATCAAAAGTAGCTAAAATCGTGCCAATCGGATATCCAAGATAGCCGCCATGGCAGCCATCTTGAAAATCTATATTTAGCTTCTTCTCCTGAACCGAAAGGCCAGTTGACTCGAAACTTGGTAGGAAGCATTGGGATGACTCGTAGATCAAAAATAGCTAAAATCGTGCCGATCGTAAATCCAAGCTGGCTGCCATTTAGAGTTTGTTCAAATGATCACGCTCAATTGACTGGCATGCCATATATATTCTTCTTCAAAATTAAGAACTGCTTAAATGATGATCTTTTCATTAGTTGCGATGAAAGGATTGAAAAAATGTTGCATAACATCTGCATATCTGCAGTGGCTATGTCACTCAGGTGAGCGACCCATGGCCCGTGGGCCTCTTGTTTAATTAATCATCATGAATCTTGCTTAAAATGTTTGTCTTTATGATTTCTAGGTCAGGTTTGAAATTGAGTCACTTAGGGTCAAAAACTAGGTCACTGGGCCAAATCAACAGAAAACTTTAACACTAGCAATCACATTTTTGAAGCAATCTTCATGAACCTTACTCAAAATGTTTGTCTTGATGATTTCTAGGTCAAATCCGAAACTGGGTCACTTTGGATCAAAAATTAGATCACCAGGCTAAATCAAAGGAAAACCTTGTTAACACTGTAGAGGTCACATTTTTGAAGCAATCATCATGGATCTTGCTCAGAATGTTTGTCTTGATGATTTCTAGGTCAAATCCGAAACTGGGTCACTTTGGATAAAAAATTAAGTCACCAGTCAAAATCAAAGGAAAACCTTGTTAACACTGTAGAGGTCACATTTTTGAAGCAATCATCATGAATCTTGCTCAGAATGTTTGTCTTGATGATTTCTAGGTCAAGTTTGAAACTGGGTCACTTAGGGTCAAAATCTAGATCACCAGGCCAAATCAAAGAAAAACCTTGTTAACACTCCAGAGGTCAAATTCTTTAAATAATCATCATGAATATTGCTCAAAATTGTCCTCTTGATGATTTCTAGGTCTTGTTCAAAACTGGATCACTTAGAATCAGAAACTAGGTCACCAGGCCAAATCAAAGGAAAACCTTCTTGACACTCTAGAGGTCACATTTTTGAAGTGATCATCATGAATCTTACTCAAAATATTTGTCTTGATGTTTTCTAGGTGAAGTTTTGAACTGGGTCACTTATGACATATATTTCATGGTCCAGTGACTTTCTTAAGTTTTTCTGTTTAGGTCGGTTTCTCAGTAACTATTGGTCCTACAGAGTGATATTTGGCACTTGTAAAGTGTATGTTTTTAGGTCAGTTTCTCAGTAACTATTGCTCCTACAGCCAATGATACTTAGCCCATGCATACATCTTAGCATGGCCTCTTGAGTGCAGTCTATTTGAGCTTGACCATTTCACAGTCCATTAGACATGCTACATTGCCTTACTTCTTAATATAATCATTAAGAATTTTGGTCAGAATGTTTGCCTTGATCCATTCTAGGTCAGGTTCTCTAAGTGCTATGATACTCAGGTGAGCATTACAGGGCCATCATGGCCCTCTTAATATAGAGCTATATAGCTAAAACTTAAAGAAAAAACTTCTCTGAAACCAATGGGCCTTAAGCAGGTGCCGTCATCATGGATCTTGCTCAAAATGTTTTCTAGGTCAAGTTTGGGCCTGGGTCACTTATGACCTATATTTCACAGTCCAGTGACTTTTTTCCGTTTAGGTCAAGTTCTCAGTAACTGAGTAGTTGTCCTACAACAGTGATACTTGGCACTTGCAGACATCTTAGCATGGCCTCCTGAATGCAGTCATCTATATTTGACCTTGACCTATATTCCATGGTCCACTGACTTTGTTAAGCTTTTGCATTTACGTCAGTTTCTCAGTAATTATTGGTCCTACAGCCAGTGTTACTTAGCTCAACGAAAAGGCCAATCGACTCTAAACTTGATAGGAAGTATTGGGGTGACTTGTAGATCAAAAATGGCTGCCACAAATGCCATATCCAAAAACCTCTTCTGAACTAAAAGGCCAATTGACTTGAAACTTCATTGGAAGTATCAAGTTGACTTGTTCAAATTACAGCCCTGGGGTCAAAAAATGGCCCCATCCAAAGGGTAACTAGTTTCGTACTTGGCTGAGCAATACAGGGCCATCTTGGCCCTTCTTGTTTTCCCCTATGTATCTGTGTAGAAAACTTTAAAAATCTTGTTGTCAGAAACGGCTGGACCGAGTTCAATATAATTTAGCAGAAATGTTCCTTTGGTGACCCTGTATCAAGATTGTTGAAGCCTTCATGATTCTTTAAACAAACATGGCCACCAGGGGGCCCATATATATCTATAAGTATTTGCCCCATTATCTATAAAGAAAACTTTAAAAATCATCTTTTCAGAAACCACTGAACTGATTTCAATATAATTTGGTAGAAATGTTCCTTTGGTAACCCTGTACCAAGATGGTTCAAGCCATAATGACTTGTATAAAAAACATTGCCACCAGGGGGCAGGGCTTCTTGTAAGAAATCACTGGATTAATTTTTACATAATTTGGCAGAAATGTTCCTTTGGTGACCCTCTACCGAGATTATTCAGGCCATGAGGATTCGTCAAAAAACTTGGCTGTCAGGGAAAGAGGCTTAATTTCTTAGTATACCTAAATAGAAAACTTTAAAATCTTCTTGTCAGAAACCACTGGTCTGATTTCAATATAATTTGGCAGAAATGTTCCTTTGGTGACCCTGTACCAAGATTGTTCAAGCGATGATGATTTGTCCAAAAAACATGGCTGCCAGGGGGCAGGGCTTATTTCCCCCATATATCTATTTAGAAAACTTCAAAAATCTTCTTGTCAGAAACAACTAGACTGATTTCAATATGATTTGGCAGAAATGTCCTATTGGTGGCCCTCTACCAAGATTATTCAAACCATGATAGTTCATCTAAAAACATGGCTGCCAGGGGGTGGGGCTTATTTTCCCTATATATCTATATAGAAAACTTCAAAAATCTTCTTGTCAGAAACCACATGACTGATTTCAATATAATTTGACAGAAATGTTCCTTTGGTGACCCTGTACCAAGATTGTTCAAGCCATCATGATTAGTCAGAAAAAATGCCACCAGAGGGTGGGGCTTAATTTCCCCTATATATCTATATGAAAAGCTTTAAAAAGTCTTCTTTTCAGAAACCACTGGACAGGTTTCAGTATAACTTGGCAGAATTGTTGCCTTGATGACCCTCAAGCAAAATTGTTCAAGTCATCATGATTCATTAAAAAAAACAACAACATGGCCACCTGGGGGAAGAGCTTTTTCCCTTATATATCTATATAAAAATGTAAAAGTTTTCTTGTTAGACTCTTGTACTGATTTTAATATAATTTGGCAGAAATATTTCTTGGTGACCCCTAGCAAGATTATTCAAGTCAAATGCATTAAGGCCACAAACTTTCATGGATATTGATCAAGAAATAATTTCTACAGTCATTCTTTTCTTTCCACTGATTCAAGTGGTCAGTTGCAAACCTGGTTATCCTCTATAAATTGCATGGGGAGGGAAGCTATCGGGAGATCATATTCTGGACTGCCTATCAGTTACTGCTTTGTAGCTAAAGTACCACTACAAATACAATTTGAACAATGAGACAGTGAAACTCAAGTGAGTGATTTAGGGCCATTTGGCCCTCTTGTTTAAGATACAAGAATGGGCTAAAAGCTTACTTTCAGTCAAGAAAAGTGTGAATAATTCTTTGAATGAAGTAACCAAATTTGCAAAAGGAGGCAATTTATTTTCTCCATTTTGCAAACTTTGTTACTTCCCTTTGCATCATTAGCATGTATAAATATAATTTGTGTCAATCTAGCACAACAGTTGCTCCAACTCAAATGTAAGTAAACAAAAGCAGACAAGACACATGTCGCTGTCCATTACAATTATCATTCGACATGCATCTGCCACTGCTGCAGCCTGTCCGATGAGAGACTATTCATTAGTTCCACCCAAACTTAATTGTGCATGTCTGGGTTTCTGTTAGTAGATCATCTTATTTTTGATAGTCAGTAATTATAGCATGTGACATTCGATCATATCAATAGCATAAAATCAATATATTGTAATATTTATGACATTTTATAACCCGAAATTCATTATAATCTTAAATCTAGGCACAAATTGGAAATTGACTAACTCATGTTATCCCAAAATTGTAATGCGATCATATATATAGTTTGTCTGTCATTACTGACAATGACCAATCCCAGTTAAATGTGTGAAGTGTTATAATTTGTGTATTCTAAGATGGCTGATGAGACCAATCTTAGCTCTCATGCAATCATCCGCCTTATTGAAGTCACAAGATTCAGCCTCTGTCAATCAAGCTTCCAAGAAGGATTTTTAGAAAACATGCTCTATAAATACCTATGACCTTGTTTTTAGCTTACCTGAGCCAAAGGCTGAGGATGAGCTATTATGATCACTCTCCGTCCGTCGTCCGTTATCCGTCTGTCCGTCCATTCACACCTTAGAACGATTTCTTCTCTGAAACCTCTGGGCCAAATTTCTTCAAACTTTATGTGGAGCCTTGTGTTATAGGGGGATTGAAAATTTGTAAAAATGGTCACGGTCCATAAATCAAGATGGCCGCCATACCATGATATAGCTCCCATAGACTTATAATGGGAAAAACAAAAAAATCTTCTTCTCAGAAACCATGAGTCCCACGGCTTATATATTTTGTATGTAGCAATGTTTAGTGGTCCCCTACATAAATACTGCCAATCAAGCCGATGGGGGCCAAACTGGCCACGCCCCAGGGGGTCGTGAACTCCCATAGACTTATAATGGGAAAAACTTAAAAAAATCTTCTTCTCTGAAACCATGAGGCCCAGAGCTTATATATTTTGTATGTAGCAATGTTTAGTGGTCCCCTACATAAATCCTGCCAATCAAGTCCCTGAGGTCCAAACTGGCCACGCTCTGGGGGTCATTAGCTCCCATAGACTTATAATGGAAAAAAAAAATCTTCTTCTTTGAAACCATGAGACTCACAGCTTACATATTTAGTATGTAGGAATGTTTAGTGGTCCCCTACATAATTGCTGCCAATCAAGCCCCTGGGGTCCAAATTGGCCACATCCCAGGGGTGGGGTCATTAGCTCTCATAGACTTATAATGGGAAAAAATTAAAAAATCTTCTTGTCTGAAACCATGAGGCCAACAGCTTACATATTTAGTATGTAGCAATGTTTAGTGGTCCCCTACATAAATTCTGCTAAACAAGCCCCTGGGGCCCCAACTGGCCACGCCTCTGGGGTCATTAGCTCCCATAGACTTATAATGGGAAAAACTAAAAAAAAATCTTCTTCTCTGGAACCATGAGGCCCAGAGCTTATATATTTAGTAGGTAGCAATGTTAAGTGGTCCACTACATAAATCCTGCCAATCAAGCCCCAGAGATCCAGACTGGCCATGCCCCGGGGTTCGTTAGCTCCCATAGACTTATAAAGGGAAAAACTTAACAAAATCTTCTTCTCTGAAACCATGAGGCCCACAGCTTATATATTTAGTATGTAGCAATGTGTAGTGGTCCCCTACATAAATCCTGCCAATCAAGACCCTGGGCTCCAAACTGGCCACCAGCCCCCGAGGGTCATTATAGCTCCTATAGACTTAAAATAGGAAAAACTTAAAAAAATCTTCTTCTCTGAAACCATGAGGCCCACAGCTTACATATTTAGTATGTAGCAATGTTTAGTGGTCCCCTACATAAATCCTGCCAATCAAGACCCTGGGGTCCAAACTGGCCACACCCCGGGGATCATTAGCTCCCATAGACTTGTAATGGGAAAAACTTAAAAAAATCTTCTTCTCTGAAACCATGAGGCCCAGAGCTTATATATTTAGTATGTAGCAGTGTGTAGTGGTTCCCTACATAAATCCTGCCAATCAAGCCCCCGGGGTCCAAACTGGCCATGCCCCGGGGGTCATTATCTCCCACAGACTTATAATTGAAAAAAACTTAAAAAAAAAAAAAAATCTTCTTCTCTGAAATCATGAGGCCTACAGCTTACATATTTAGTATGTAGCAATATTTAGTGTTCCCCTACATAAATCCTGCCAATGAAGCCCCTGAGGTCTAAATTATCTATGCCCCGGGGGTCATTAGCTCCCATAGACTTATAATGGGAAAACCTTAAAAAAATCTTCTTCTCTGAAACCAAGCGGCCCAGAGCTTATATATTTAGTATGTAGCAATGTGTAGTGGTCCCCTACATAAATCCTGCCTATCAAGCCCCCGGGGTCCAAATTGGCCACACCCCAAGGGTCATATGCTTATATAGAGCTATATAGCTAAAGAACCTTCAAAAATCTTCTTCTCTGAAGCCATGAGGCCGAGACCTAATAGATCATTAATCCTGCCAACCATGCCTCTGGGGTCCAAATTGGCCACACCCCGGGGGTCATTAGCTCCCATAGACTTATAATGGGAAATACTTAAAAAATCTTCTCTGAAAACATGAGGCCCATGAGCTTATATATTTAGTATGTAGCAATGTGTAGTGGTCCACTACATAAATCCTGCCAATCAAGCCCCTGGGGACCAAACTGGCCAAGCCCTGGGGGTGATTAGCTCCCATAGACTTATAATGTGAAAAACTTAAAAAATCTTCTCTAAAACCATGAGGCCCACAGCTTATTTATTGAGTATGGAGCAATGTGTAGTGGTCCCCTACATAAATCCTGCCAATCAAGCCCCTTGGCTCCAAAACTGGCCACACCCCAGGGGGTCATATGTATATATAGAGCCATATAGCTAATCATCTTCAAAAATCTTTTTCTCTGAAACCATAAGATAGAGAGCTAACAGATCAAGTAAATAGCAGTGTTTAGTGGTCTCCTACAAAAATCCTGCCAATCAAGCTCCTTGGGTCGAAACGGGCTATGCCCCGGTGGTCATTAGCTCCCATAATGAGAAAAACTTAAAAATCTTCTTCTCTGAAACCATGAGGCCCACAGCTTATATAATTAGTGTGTAGCACTGTTTAGTCCTCTCGTACATAAATCCTGCCAATCAAGCCCCTTGAGTCCAAACAGGCCACGCCCCGGGGGACATGATTAGCTCCCATAAACTTATAATGGGAAAAACTTAAAAAATCTTGTTCTCTGAAACCATGAGGCCCACAGCTTATATATTTAGTGTGTAGCAATGTTTAGTGGTCTCCTACATACATCCTGCCAATCAAGCCCCTGGGGTCTAAACTGGCCATGCCCCGGGGGTCATTAGCTCCCATAGACTTATAAAGGAAAAAAATTAATAAAATCTTCTTCTCTGAAACCTTGAGTCCCACAGTTTATATATTTAGTGTATAGCAATGTTTAGTGGTCCCCTACATAAATCCTGCTAATCAAGCTCCTGGGCTCCAGACTGGCCACACCCCAGGGGGTCATATGTTTATATAGAGCTATATAGCTAAAGAACATTAAAAAATCTTCTTCTTTGAAACCATGAGGCCCAGAGCTAACAGATTAAGTATGTAGCAATGTTTGGTGGTCTCCTACATAAATCCTGCCAACCATGCCCCTGCCGGTACCTCAAATTTACGAAAACACTGAACAGTTCTCTTTGTAAATGAGTGGATTTTTTCGTATTTTTGCGTAATTTTGTCCAGGGATTGCATATATTCTTGTAGTTTGTTATGAAGGTTTGCGGAAATCTGCATATTTATGAACAAATTTCTGCACATACGTAGAAATATATTCGTAGCTGTCTTCAAACAAATGGAGCAATCTCGTCACTCTGAACGGATTGCTTCGTAAAACCGTGGACTTAAGATTTTTCAGTGAGGAACAGTTCGTAGAATATAGATTTTAACTGATTTCGGTTTGTATATGTATGGAGATTACTGGACTTAGAAATTTTTTAGACCAAATGTTAGTTACGAACAACTACACAGTCATGCGGAGATGATTACAGACTGCGGAGTATTGGGACATTTTCTACGAAACTTTACGCAACATATGAATGGTAAGCATGTGTAAGCATGAGGAGCTAGTTACGAACAACTACGCAGTCATGCAGAGCTGATTACAAACCAGCGGAGTATTGGGACATTTTCTACGAAACTTTCCGCAAGATAAGAACGGTAAGTATGGGTAAGCATGCGGAAATTTCATCCCAATACTCTGCTTGTTACGAAAGTGCGTAGCTGATTCCAAATGTGGTAATCGTAGAGGTTTATGCATTCTCCACTCTGTTTTCCATTTTCAGTCAAAAATTGCTTCGTAGTAAATGTCCCAATACTCCGCACAATATTTTGTTCGTAGTTATTCGTAAGTGCACAGAATCCTTCAGAAATTTGAGGTATGGGCGGGGTCCAAATTGGCCGTGCTCCATGTCATTAGCTCCCATAGACTTAAAATATGAAAAACCTAAAAAGTCTTCTTCTCTGAAGCTATGAGGCCCACAGCTTATATATTTTGTATGTAGCAATGTGTAGTGGTTCCCTACTTAAATCCTACCAATCAAGCCCATGGGGTCCAAACTGGCCACACCCCAGGGGTCATATGTTAATATAGAACCGTGTAGCTAAAGAAGCTTCAAAAATCTTCTTCTCTGAAACCATGAGGTCCAGAGCTAACAGATTTAGTATGTAGCAATGTTTGGTGGTCTTCTACATTAATTCTTCCAACCATGCCCCTGGGGTCCAAATTGGCCATTTCTCAGGGGGTCATTAGCTCACGTGAACTCATAGTGGAAAAAAAATTAAAAGAACTTTTTCTCTGGAACTATGAGGCCAACAGCTTAAATATTTAGTATGTAACAATGTTTAGTGGTCCCCTACATAAATCCTGCCAATGAAGCCCCTGGGGTCATTAGCTCCCATAGACTTTTAATGGGAAAACCTTAAAAAAAATCTTTTTCTCTGAAACCATGACGCCTACAGCTCATATATTTAGTATGTAGCAATGTTTAGTGCTCCAACATAAATCCTACCAACCATGCCCCTGGGGTCCAAATGGCCTTGCCCCGTGGGTCATTTACTCCCACAGACTTACAATGGGAAAAAACTTAAAAGATCTTCTTCTCTGAAACTATCAGCCCCACAGCTTATGTATTTAGTATGAAGCAATGTTTAGTGGTCCCCTGCATAAATCCTGCCAATCAAGCCCCTGGGGTTTAAACTGGTTTTACTTATGGCCCTTTGAAAATTTCAGCATTTTTCCCTTGTAAGCAAGATATCTCGAAAACGGTTTAAGCCCTTGCCTTGAAACTTGACGGGCTAATAGGGAATGATGAGTAAATGACCTGATTAACTTACAGCAATTAACTTAGGTGGGCTTTGTGGCCCATGGGCCTCTTGTTTTTTGTTAAAATTGCATTTGCCTTATCTCATATGACACAAACTAGTTTGTCCTAACATAATAGAAAGTGTTGCGGTAAACTGAGCTAGGTTGTAATAACTTTTTGTCTGTTTAAAGTAACGTTTATTATACTGTTGAAGTTTCTTTAAAAACTTCAGTTTTCTTCTAAATTTCAGGTTATCTTAGCTAAAGAAGCTGGGCTGTGTTATGCAGCAATGGGTTTAGTAACAGACTATGATAGTTGGAGAGAAGATACAGAAGGGGTATGTTCTTGGAAATGAACATCAACACACCATATTTACCCTAAATATTGGGACATCTTTACTCCATATGTACCTGTAATTCCACTTTACTACTTGTTGTGTCTAAAACTGCTGGATGAGTGACAAATAGTAAAGACCCTGATCAGATACCATGTTTTGTGGTTCTACACTGTTTCCTCAGGACTCTTTATTCTGATACTTAGGGTAAATATGGTAATTGCACATTTTAACGAGATTTCTAACTTTTTCATCTTGGTATTTCTTTTAGTCCTGGCTTTGTACTTTGCCTAAACTGACTCATTTTTGTGTAATCAACTTAAAAAAGTGACTTCTTGAAAGGGAAGAATTTGCTCCCAAAGTTCTTTCCTTTCAGAGAAGACTTCTTTTCAGATGGGCATTGGTGTACAGGAAAGCAAAGACAGAAGTCAGAGAACTTATCCACCAAAGAGGCAGAAAATCTACCATGTGTCCATTCACCTTTATCAATTTGGTTGATCATTACCCATTTACAGTCTGGTTTTTGGGGGCCCTTGCCAATCAGCACCAGGTTCAACATACCAAATTTCAACAATCCATTTTCCTGGTACTACCAGCCTAATCACCTAACAACTAGCTACCTGTGTTACTATACAGATCAGTATGAATATATTGCACAGTTTTTTTGGATGTTAGGTCCCTTTTTTTTACTGCCTAAGTACATTTTCTACCTGCAAGTATAAAGTACAAATGTTTCATCATACTTGAATCATGTGAATAATGTTTATCTTATTAAACAGCAAAATATCAATTTCCCAGTGCTTTCACACACAACTGAAAGAATATGGCAGAGGGCAAACGAATATACAACATTAAACATTTCAGAAGACCGTTGTCAGATGTTTTTAGCTCACCTGATCACTCCAGATCAGCAGAAAACTTTGTTATAATCATTTTGAACTTTGATCAGAATGTTTGCCTTGATCAGTTCTAGATCACCCTATGTCCGTCGTCCGTCGTCAACAATTAGTTTGTTAACACTCTAGAGGTCACAGTTTTGACCCAATCTTGATGAAACTTGGTCAGAATGTTTGCCTCTATGAAATCTAGGTCAAATTTGATACTGGGTTACTTGGGGTCAAAAACTAGGTCACCAGGTCAAATCAAAGGAAAAACTTGTTACCACTCTACAGGTCATAATTTTGACCCAATCTTGATGACACTTGCTCAAAATGTTTGCCTCTATTAAATCTAGGTCGAGTTCGAAACTGGGTCACTTGGGGTCAAAAACTAGGTTACCGGGCCAGATCAGCAGAAAACCTTGTTAACACTCTAGCGGTCACATTTTTGAAGCAATCATCAAGAATCTTGCTCAATATATTTGTCTTGATGATTTCTAGGTCAAGTTCAAAACTGGGTCACCTGGGGTCAAAAACTAGGTCGCCTGGCCAGATCAGCAGAAAACCTTGTTAACACTCTAGCAGTCACATTTTTGAAGCAATCATCATGAATCTTGCTCAATATGTTTGTCCTGATGATTTCTAGGTCAAGTTCGAAACTGGGTCACTTGGGGTGAAAAACTAGGTCACCAGGCCAGATCAGCAGAAAACCTTGTTAACACTCTAGCGGTCACATTTTTGAAGCAATCATCATGAATCTTGCTCATTATGTTTGTCTTGATGAATTCTAGGTCAAGTTCTAAACTGGGTCACCTGGGGTGAAAAACTAGGTCATCTGGCCAGATCAGCAGAAAACCTTGTTAACACTCTAGCAGTCACATTTTTGAAGCAATCATCATGAATCTTGCTCAATATGTTTGTCTTGATGATTTCTAGGTCAAGTTTGAAACTGGGTCACTTGGGGTGAAAAACTAGGTCACCAGGCCAGATCAGCAGAAAACCTTGTTAACACTCTAGCGGTCACATTTTTGAAGCAATCATCAAGAATCTTGCTCAATATATTTGTCTTGATGATTTCTAGGTCAAATCTGAAACTGGGTCACCTGGGGTCAAAAACTAGGTCACCTAGCCAGATCAGCAGAAAACCTTGTTCACACTCTAGCAGTCACATTTTTGAAGCAATCATCATGAATCTTGCTCAATATGTTTGTCTTGATGATTTCTAGATCAAATTTGAAACTGGGTCACTTGGGGTCAAAAACTAGGTCACTGGGCCAGATCAGTAGAAAACCTTGTTAACACTCTAGCGGTCACATTTTTGAAGCAATCATCATGAATCTTGCTCAATATGTTTGTCTTGATGATTTCTAGGTCAAGTTCGAAACTGGGTCACTTGGGGTCAAAAACTAGGTCACCTGGCCAGATCAGCAGAAAACCTTTTTAACACTCTAGCAGTCACATTTTTGAAGCAATCATCATGAATCTTGCTCAAAATGTTTGTCTTGATGATTTATAGGTCGAGGTCAAAACTGGGTCACTTGGAGTCAAAAACTAGGTCACCGGGCCAAATCAGCAGAAAACCTTGTTAACACTCGAGGGGTCACATTTTTGAAGCAATCATCATGAATCTTGCTCAAAATGTTTGTCTTGATGATTTCTAGGTCAGGTTCGAAACTGGGTCACGTGGTGTCAAAAACTAGGTCACCAGGCCAAACCTGCAGAAAACCTTGTTAACACTCTAGCGGTCACATTTTTGAAGCAATTATCATGAATCTTGCTCAAAATGTTTGTCTTGATGAGTTCTAGGATATGTTTGAAACTGGGTCACTTGGGGTCAGAAACTAGGTCACCGGGCCAAATCAGCAGAAAACCTTGTTAACACTCTAGCGGTCACATTTTTGAAACAATCATCATGAATCTGGCTCAAAATGTTTGTCTTGATGATTTCTAGGTCAAGTTCGAAACTGGAACACCTGGGGTCAAAAACGAGGTCACCTGGCCAAATAAGCGTAAAATCTTGTTATCACTCTAGCGGTCACATTTTTCAAGCAATCATCATGAATCTTGCACAAAATGTTTGTCTTGATGAGTTCTAGGTCAAGTTCGAAAATGGGTCGCTTGGTATCAAAAACCAGGTCACCGGGCCAAATCAGCAGAAAACTTTGTTATAATCATTTTGAACTTTGATCAGAATGTTTGCCTTGATCAGTTCTAGATCAGGCTCTCAAAGTGCTATGTTGCTCAGGTGAGCGTTACAGGGCCATCATGGCCCTCTTGTTGGTTTTTTCCCAGGGGTCACCGGAATAACCGAAATCACCGAAATCCCCGAAATCACCATGGAAATCACCGAAATCACCATGGAAGGGTGGGGTGGGGGAAGGTATGATACGTTAGGGTGGATCAGGATAGGGTAGGGATGGGTTAGGGGTCGTTTGTTAGGTAGGGCGAGATAAGGGTATAATGGGGGAATCACTATTAGAGCTGAGTCATTTGCTTGTTTGTCTGTCCGTATAATGCTACTCGTCCATTTTATGCATTTTTGGTTTTCTTCCTCTGGGTGCCGTGTTGGCCTCATCTTCTGATTGTGGCGTTCCCTGAACTTTGCATTCCTACTTATACCTAACAATTCTTAGCTGACTGTCAGTGATTTCTTTTGATATTTTTCAATTTACAGTGATGATCTAATTATACCTGTTGATTATGTTGTTTGGTTTTGCGCCTAAGGATGTGCAAGGTAATTAATGAGGTATTTGTCGCATCAAAGACCATTAGAACTTGTTAATTTATGACTGTTAGCAACTGTATTAATCTATCTTCACTTACCTCGGGAAAAAATGAAAATAAATAATAATTGCGAATTTAAAATTATTTTTATGTAATAGCGAACTTTTCGGTATCGCGCATAACTAAAGAACGGTGATTTCCACTGGGAGTACGTTACACTACTGGTCCGGGCCCTTCGATAACCATACTCAGCTTGCATAACACAGCATACCCTGTCGTAGTCCTACCACCCATCCACTCCCCCATCATATGACAGTATGATTTATGTCCAGAACTTTATAAAACAACGATGATTTCAATTATTTCCACCGAGATTTAGGTATAAAACTCGCCTCATTCGGGGCCACATTCGATAGCCTTACTCACCCTACGTAACCAAATCCCACCATAACTTAACTCCTACCCACCTTTACTCACACCTACCAACCCCACCACACCCAACATCACCCCACCCCACCCCTTGATGGTGATTTCGGTGATTTCCATGGTGATTTCGGTGATTTTGGTGATTTCGGTTATTCCGGTGACCGTTTTCCCAGGATGGGGTTAAAGTGTGAAGACCACCAGAAATAAAATTTAATGTACTGTAAGTGGGGCTGAATGACAACCCGTACCTCAAATTTCTGAAGGATTCCATGCAACTACGAATAACTACGAACAAAGTATTGTGCGGAGTATTGGGACATTTACTACGAAGCAATTTTTGACTGAAAAATGGAAAACAGAGCGGAGAATGTAAAACTGCTACAATTACCACCACATTCCAAATGAGCTACACACTTTCCTAGCAAGCGGAGTATTGGGATGAAATTTCTGCATGCTTACGCATACTTACCATTGGTATCTTGCGTAAAGGTTCGTAGAAAATGTCCCAATACCCTGCTAGTTTGTAATCAGCTCCACATGACTGCGTAGTTGTTCGTAACAAGCTCCTCATGCTTAGGCAAGCTTACCATTCATATCTTGCATAAAGGTTCGTAGAAAATGTCCCAATACTCCGCTGGTTTGTAATCAGCTCCGCATGACTGCGTAGTTGTTTGTAACTAGCTCTGCATGCTTATGCACTTACCATTAGTATCTTGCATAAAGGGTTCATAGAAAATGTCCCAATACTCTGCTCGTTTGTAATCAACTCTGCATGACTACCTATTTGTCTCCAAATGAACATTTGTTTGTGTTGAGGTTTTACTGCCCAGTCAGCCTAATGGGGTCATGTAAAGCCTGGTCAGTTTACCTAACCACACTTTTACTGGGCAGCTTAGCCCTCTTAGTGGTTAACCAGTAGTGTGCACATTCTTTCGCCAGAAACTGACAATTGCCCCTCTTGCATCTTTGGAAGAGAGAGAATGACCATTTAAAGTATTTCATGACCAAATCTCTATGAAATAATTTTGCTGACTTGGTGGGTAATCTGATGACCAGTTGGACGTGCATCCAACAGAGCCACCCAGGCCGGCCTCCGAATGAACATAATCTGTAAGCGTCTCTAGGATTTCACGGTAGGGCAGTAACAAACTTATTACGAAAACTCCATAAAACATGCTTTTTCTACCACAAAATGAAACATAACATAAGTTAATTTTGTATCAAAGCACTTTGTATTTACAGAAAGGTTATTAGTTATTGGAATCTACTTAAAAAGTTACATACATGTGTGTTTTGTATATCTTTTAACAGTGATGGAAAAAAAGATTTTACAGCAATTTTACAGCAGTTCTTTTGAAGAAAAGCATTATAATCAATGCATTGTGGAGGAAAAAATAAAAAGTGCAAGACTTCGAATTCAACTTTTCGATTTGCTTATATTCTATTGAAATACATGTAATCAAAAGAGACCACCAACCTTTTGTCCAAACCACTGAAATCAATCAAAAGAGACCACCAACTTTTTGTCCAAACCACTGAAATCACCAATCACATTTCCATGGACTTAAAGTCATTTAGAATATTCCATTTTACTTGTTAAACACAAAAACCAAGTATATGTATTTCTAATCCATAATTTAAATTCACTAATGAACTAGCTTGATAGCTATGTTGCCTCAGAGTAGCTCTATAAATGACTGAACTTTTTGGTTTCAAAGCAATAAAGCAACTACTTTTATGATATCTTAATTGATAACATTTTGTATCCATGGCAACAAATTCTTCTGTGTATCTGTTATGCATATTAAATTACAAAAGCCCCTAAGCACATTCCGAAAGCTACGAAAGATTATGAACCAAAATTTGGTTAAGTTATATTCTATGTTCTCATTTGGTCTAAAAAAATTCTAAAACCAGTAATCTCAATACATATACAAACCAAAATAAGTTAAAGTCTATATTCTACAAACTGTTCCGTACTGAAAAATGTTAAGTCCACAGTTTTACGAAGCAATCAATTCAGAGTGCGGAGATTGCTCTATTTCTTTGTAGACAGCTACAAATATATTTCTACGTACTGAAATTTGTTCATAAATACGCAGATTTCCGCAAACCTTTGTAACAAACTACAGAATATACACAATCTCGACAAAATTACGCAAAAATATGAAAAAATCCACACATTTATGATAAGAACTGTTGGGAGTTTTCGTAAGTTTGAGGTACGGGAAGGTCAGCCGGAAGGGACCAACGTCTGCTTTAGGTGTACAGCATCCAACAGATTCAGTCTAGACTGAGCAAGGCTGTCATCGAGACACGTAATTATTCGACAAGTGGGTAGCAGTAGCCATAAAATCCGTGGGAACATATATATTTATAATATAAGTGGGCTTTAATTGCCAAATCAAGAAACGTACTTGATTGAAAATCAAAATGATGTATTAAATTAACAGAATTAAGTATACATAGATTAATAAAATAGTAGACAGTATATTTCCTGCTAGTTACTGTTAGTGTTTCGAGAAGCATTCTCTTCACATAGGCATGCCAAAGTTCATGGCACTAGGTTGTGAATTGTACTGGTTGTCAACAATTTAATTAGTCAAGCCAGATCAATCAAATTATAAACCAGTATCGTTTTTGATCTTGTTGTGATCATTATCGAGCTGACACGAAGGGAGTAGCTGTTATATGTTTTGTGTATTATAATTATATATGTGTAAAAAAAATATCATAAAAAATTCTAAAGGTGTTAGAGTCTGTGTGTAATGATACAATTAGGCATTACCCAACCTGGAGTTTTATTAATAGGAAGTCACCCTCTTTCCATCTTGACTGCACTCAAGCGTTACATCTGGTGTCAGAAGTGGGATGATTTACATTTGATTGGCACATTGGATCCTTTCTGTGTTACTATACAAATATATGTTAATTAGACCCAGTGAAAAAGAAAACTAGTACAATATTTTTTTGGAGCAAAACAAAGTCATTCTATCTCTAACCTTTTCCCACATGCTTAAGTGCAACATCCTGGTGTTCCAAATTGCATAGGAACCAGTGTCTCAGTTTATCTTGTCCCCCATGTAGCTTGTCCCCAGGGACAAGATACCATGTGGTATCTTGTCCCCAGGGGACATGATACCATGTGGTATCATGTGGCCAAGTGGTATCACATGGTATCTTGTCCCCAGATACAAGGGGGACAAGATAAACCGGGACACCAGTAATAGATCTTTCCATTTTAATCTATATGTGAAAACAACAGTTTAAGATGGAGAAAAGCAAGTCATTGCCTATTGGAAAAAAGACTGGGCTGTCTCTATATAGCTAAGGATGCTTATAGACATTTCGAAGTCATCTGCAATCAAGAAAGTTTATATCTCCGCTTCATGTTCGGCAATCAAGTCTTCTAATTCAGGGTACTGTTTTTCAGAATGTCCCTAAATTTATGCTTTCTCACCAAACTGATGGACGTAATCGCTGCTCATCTGCATTAACATGCCATTTCAATTTTCTGTATTTAGACTATTTGCCTCATTGAGATATTATACGTGGTAGAATAATCTCTCACTATATATTGTCTCCAAATAATGTAAAGTCTAGGATTGATTCCAAATCTAAAATAAATTAAATTTGAACTCAATTCAGCAATTCATCTTTATAGGGGTATGAAATTCCTGATACAATGCAATACAGTCTAGGGTACTACTAGATAGTATTGATACCTACTCTTGAAAATAGAATATTTTTAACTCAAACTCAAGTTTTGGATCGAAATTTCTTCCCTTTGGGGAAATTCAGAGGTGCAACAGGCTGAATAGTTGTAGACAGACTTCATGCAAGCCAGATTTAAATATGTCTGCTTCTCAGCTTGGAGACCTCATTTGGGTGCTCATTTGATCTAATGAGACTATCCTTTCATGGTCGCTGGATAGAAGATCGATTCCAGCTCCACATCATATCCAAAAATAATGGCCAGTATTTGTGAACTGAAAAAGACCATACAGTACAATATTCACTCTTGTGTTATGATATCTACCGACAACACAACAGTGGTCTAATATATCAACAAATAGTTAGGTACTCATTCTCCCAATCTATGCATAGAAGTATGGGAGACCCTCATTTGATACCTGGAACAGGATATAAGTCTCCAAATTCGTCACATTTCAGGGAAATCTAACATTTACTGACGGTCTCTTGAGATTAGACAAACCTCTCAATACAGAATGGTCCTTGTATCAAACAGTGATAAATTCCATTTTCAAATGATCACATTTTACACTATGGATTTGTTTGTGATTTGATGCACTCACAAACTCCTATTATATATCTATCCAATTCCGGATAATCAACCTTTGTGAGACGCTTTATCCGTAAACCGGAATAATCTAATGTTTATACATTTCCACTTAAAATTTTGATATCATCTGTTCTCTCTAAATCTGTTAATATGCAGAATAGTTATTACAGTACCTCTTTGACCTCAGTGTCATTGGTTCTCAGAAGTGTTACAACTAATAGTATAGCCTCCGATTTGACATCTATACTTTCCAAACTTATTAACAATCAGTTGGAAAGTTTCAACGGTAAACCTCCCAAATCTTGCCATTCATGTTTGGGAAGTTGTCAAACAAAAATTCGCAAAACATCACAATACAGTCTCAGTACTATAAAACACATCTGCTCAAAAAGTCTATGATGCAAAATGGGTCATATACTCCAAGTGGTGTCATAGAAAGAAGGTTTATTCTGTCATGACTTCTCTTAGTGTGGCCAATTTTCTTATAAACATTTTGTTTTCTGACAAAACACATCTGCTCAAAAAGTCTATGATGCAAAATGGGTCATATACTCCAAGTGGTGTCATAGAAAGAAGGTTTATTCCGTCATGACTTCTCTTAGTGTGGCCAATTTTCTTATAAACATTTTGTTTTCTGAGAAAAAAAATGCTAAATGAGTACCATCAAGGGCTATAGACCCATTGTGCCTAAAATATGTTATTTTAAGTATGGTAATAGAAGCCATTCTAATCCAGTTTTATCAGAGTTAATTAGATCTTTGAATTGCAATGACCAGTACAAAGATCTTTACCCCTAAGGGGTTTTACCTTGGGTCTTTATTGTCTGCAAAAAGTCCCATATCAAACTTTACATGAGGCTGTCAAACTTCATGTTACGATGTAAACAGCCTTTTTTATTAGCTCACCTGAGCCAAACTTGAGCTTTTGTGACCGGTCTTTGCCTGTCGTGCGTCGGTCAACAATTTACTTAAAAGACATCTCCACCTAAACCGGTGAATGGATTTTGAAATAATTTTACAGGAATGTTCCTTGGGTGACCCTCTACCAAAATTGCCTAAATGGTTCCACTCCACTAAACAAAATGGCCACCAGAGCTAAAAATAGAAAACCTCTAAATGACATCTCCTCCTAGGCCACTGAATGGATTTTGGGCCGTAATACCTCAACACAAACAAACAATTTTAAAATAATTTCACAGGAATGTTCCTTAGATGACCCTCTACCAAAATTGCCTAAATGGTTCCGCTCTGCTAAACAAGATGGCTGCCAGAGCTAAAAATAGAAAAACCTTTAAATGACATCTCCTCCCAGGCCAATGGCCCAATTTCAAAATAATTTCACAGAAATCTTCCTCTCATGCCCCTTTACCAAAATTGCTAAAATGGCTGCTCCGCTAAATAAAATGGCCACCAGAGCTAAAAATAGTAAAAACCTTTAAATGACATCTCCTCCCAGGCCATTGGCCAATTTCAAAATAATTTCACAGGAATGTTCCTCTGATGCCCCTTTACCAAAATTGCTAAAATGGTTCCGTTCCGCTGAACAAAATGGCCACCAGAGCTAAAAATAGAAAAACCTTTTAAACGACATCTTCTTCTTGGCCAAGGACCCAATTTCAAAATAATTTTACTGAATTGTTCCTCTAATGCCCCTTTACCAAAATTGCTAAAATGGTTTGGCTCCGCTGAACAAAATGGCCACCAGAGCTAAAAATAGAAATAGGGCATAGACTGTCATGGGTCTGTCAACAATTTACTTAAGAGACATCTCCTCCTAAATCGGCCAATGGATTTTGAAATAATTTTACAGGAATGTTCCTTGAGTGACCCTCTACCAAAATTTCTAAAATGGTTCCGCTCCACTAAACAAAAGGGCCACCAGAGCTAAAGATAGAAAAACCTTTAAATGACATCTCCCATGCCAGTGGCCCAATTTCAAAATAATTTCACAGAAATGTTCCTCTAATGCCCCTTCACCAAAATTGCTAAAATGGTTCCACTCTGCTAAACAAAATGGCCATCAGAGCTAAAAATAGAAAAACCTTTAAATGACATGTCCTCTTAGGCCTATGACTGGATTTCAAAATAATTTCTCAGAAGTGTTCCTCTTATGACCCTTTACCAAAATTGCTAAAATGGTTCCGTTTGGCTGAATAAAATGGCCACCAGAGCTAAAAAAAAGAAAAAAGGCATAGACTGACATGCGTCTATCAACAATCTACTTAGGAGACATCTCCTCCTAAACGGGTTAATGGATTTTGAAATAATTTTACAGGAATGTTCCTTGAGTGACCCTCTACCAAAATTGCTAAAATGGTTCCTCTCGGCTGAACAAAATGGCTGCCAGAGCTAAAAAGATAAAAAAAAAACTTTTAAACGACATCTCCTCCCAGGCTAATGGCCCGATTTCGAAATAATTTCACAGGAATGTTCCTCTGATGCCCCTTTACCAAAATTGCTAAAATGGTTCTGCTCAGCTGAACAAAATGGCTGCCAGAGCTAAAAATTCAGGCCTCTGATGCTTAAGAAAACTGGCAGCCTCCAGAGTCCAATATACATATGATTAAGGTAATTAACACCTTAGAGATATGTTATTAGTGAATCTAGATCATTCTTAAGAATATATTACAGAATGTATCGTGATTCCTTAGAGTTTCCTGAGTCTTAAACCAGTAGTTAAGGGAACCTAATTTATATACTAGTGTTAGAATTAGGGGAGCACCTCCCTCCTAATCTACAAATTCTAGCACATTATCCATAGGTTAATGTGTTATGAAGTTAAATGAAGTTTTGATAGTAAAACATATTTTAATAAGTAATACTTAACCTATGGATAAGAGATTGCCCGTCTTCGGATCAAAACAACGGGAAAGGTAACGTCATACAAGTATGCCTCAAGGGACCTTTTGGATTAAGACTGGAGCCATTTGTCTGTGGAAGGTTTAAGTATAGAAGAGAATAGCATATTATCCATAGGTTAAGTATTACTTGTTAAAATATGTTTTACTATAAAAACTTCATATTAACTCAAAGGAAATACTGGCAGTATTTTTGGCTGTGTACAGATGGGCACCAGTTTGGGCCAATAAATGCATTTATATTCAGTCTGATCACAAGACTAAAGTTGCTACCATCAATCAGGGTACCTCACAAAACCCTTTCTTGATGTCATGCCTTCTGACTCTCTTCTGGTTGTCGGCCTAGTTCAACTTCCACATAACTGCAAGGTTTTTGCCATGCTCATTAAATTTGGTGGCTGATGACATTTCTAGAATACATGAGCCGGGTCCCTTACCCAGATGTGTGCCTTATGTTTATCCTTCACCTTTAGTTCTTCACTTGTCTCAGGCCAGTTTATTTTTCTCTTTGATTGATCCCTTGGCCAGGCAGCAGCTGATCAACAGGTAGCATCTTTGTGAGTTCTTACTTTTGCTGAGTCTACAAGGCGCACATATCAGAGCCAGAAGATGTTGTATCTCCAGCTTTGTGCAAGTCTGAACATTGCACCAGTCCCTATATCCCATGGTGACCTGGGCCAATATATTGCCTTCCTAGGCAACAGGCTAAGTTACTCATCAGTTCTACAATATTTGAATGTAGTTCACAGTATGCATTTAGGTGAGGGCTTTAATAACCAACTATCTGACAACTGGTATCTGTTTTCCATCCTAAAGTGTCTGCGAAGGCACATAGGTAATAGTATAAATCAAAAACTCCCAAATAGTCCCTATATTGCAGGGCATTCTTGCAGCGCTAAACTTGAATAACTCCTTTGATGTGACCTTTTGGGCAGCATGCTTGGTTGCCTCACCTATTGTGATCACTCCCCGTCGGTTATCCATCGTCCGTCCATCCATCCATTCAACCCCTGGGCCAAATTTCTTCAAACTTCATATGGAACCTTCTCTTAAAAGGGGATTGAAAATTTGTACAAATGGTCATGGTCCGTAAATCAAGATGGCCGCCATGCCCATGTATGTAAATACTCAAAAATCTTCTCCAGTATTGAGAAAGCTTTTGGGTTAAATCTTGGTATAAATCATCGAGGACTCAAGGTCTACCAAATATATTCAAATGATGACCATAGGTTGACCTTTGACCTTTTTACGGCAAGGTAAAATTGGCGTCCCTATACATTTGTATGATGAAAATGTTCAAAAGTCATTTTCTCAAAATATATTAAAGACTAATGGCTGAAACTTACAATGTGTGGGGGGTGGTCGGGTGGTGCGAAGGTGTTGTGTATCTTACATCACCGGGGCGTCCAACTGATATTGGCTTACAGTTGGGCAAGGCCTGCTATCCTTGTAGTGGGTAAGGGTAGAGGGGGAATGTTTTTATTTCTTCTGTTTTCACTTTCATTCCTGTTCCTCTTTCTTCCCTGTCCCTCTCTTTCATCTCCTCTACTCTCTCTTCTATCTCTTTTCTCCCTTTCTCTGGGAGACGACACAAAATGACCCTCAAGGGTTGACGTGTTGTTAAAGCCAACACAATCAATTACAATGTGTGATTAAATTATTAAAACTTGATAGTTACAATCAAAATTTTGTCCCTTGGGGGTTATCTGCCCTCGTCCCTGGGCAATGTACATTAATAAAATTGTGTAATTTTTAAATGTCTTCTCAAAAATCGCTTGAGCAATTTTCATCAGATTTCACATGGGGCCTTCTGTCAAAAGTGAATTGACAATTTGTTTGAATGGTTCCGTGCCATTGAACAAGATGGCCGCTATGCCCATATAAGGTAATAAGACTTAAAAATCTTCTTCTCCAGAACGGAGAAAGCTTTGAGGCTGAATCTTGGTATAAAGCATTGAGCACTTGAGGTTTACCAATTTTGTTCAAATGATGACCGTGGGTTGACTTTTGACCTTTTTACGGCAAGGTCAAATTTGCATCCCTACATATTTGCATGGGGAAAATGTTGAAAAATCATTTTCTCAAAATGTATTAAAGACTAATGGCTTAAACTTACAATGTATGATTAAATTATTAAAACTTTTTAGTTACAATCAAAATTTTGTCCCCTGGGGGTTATCTGCCCTTGCCCCTGGGCTATGTACATGTATAAAATTGTGTAGTTTTTAAATATCTTCTTCTCTGAAACCGCTTGAGCAATTTTCACCAGATTTCATATGGGGCCTTCTGTAGAAAGGGCATTGACAATTTGTTCAAATGGTCATTGAACAAGATGGCCGCCATGCCCAAATGTGGTAAAAACACTTAAAAGTCTTCTTCTCCAGAACAAAGAAAGCTTTAAGGCTGAATCTTGGTGTATAACATCAGGGACTCAAGGTCTACCAATTTGTTCAAATGATTGTCATAGGTTAACCTTTAACCATTTTAAGGCAAGCTCAGATTTGTGCCCTTATACATTTGAATGGGGAAAACGTAGAAAAGTCTTTTTCTCAAAATCTATTACAGACTAATAGCTGAAACTTACAATGTATGAATAAATAGTATAACCTTTTAGTTACTATCAAACTTTTGTCCCTAGGGGGTTATCTGCCCTTGCCCCTGGGCTATATACATGTATAAAATTGTGTAATTTTTAAATGTCTTCTTCTCTGAAACGGCACGAGCAATTTTCACCAGATTTCACATCAGGCCTTCTGTCAAAAGGTAATTGACAATTTGTTCAAGTGGTTCTGCACCATTGAACAAGATGGCTGCAATGACCAAATATGGTTAAAAAAACTTTAAAAAATCCTTCTCCAGGACCAAGAAAGCTTTGGAGCAGAATCTTGGTATATACATCTGGGACTTAAGGTCTACCAAGTTTGTTCAAATGATGGTTGTAGGTTGACCTTTGACCTTTTTATAGCAAGGTCAAATTTGCACCCCCATACATTTGTATAGGGAAGATGTTGAAAAATCATTTTCTCAATATGTACCTAAGACTAATGGCTGAAACTTACAATGTATGATTAAAGAAGTAAACTGTTCAGCTACCATTAAAATTTTGGGGGTTATCTGCCCTTGCCCCTGGGCTATGTACATGTATAAAATTGTGAAATCTTTAAACATCTTCTTCTCTGAAACAGCTTGAACAATAATTTTCACCAGATTTCACATGAGGCCTTCTGTCAAATGGATGTTGACAATTTGTTCGAATGGTTCCATGCCATTGAACAAGATGGTTGCCATACCCATATATAGTAAAACACTGAAAAGTCTTCTTCTCCAGAACTAAGGAAGCTTCAAGGCCGAATCTTGGTACACAGCATTGGGGACTCAACATCTACTAAGTTTGTTCAAATGATGATACTAGGGTGACCTTAGACCTCTTTATGGTATGGTCAAATTTGTGTCCTTGTTGCTGTGGCAAAACTGGAAGAAGTTACGTCATCCTGGGTATGACATAAAACTGCATCCAGCTGTGACACTCAATATGAGTGTGGGAATGTGAGGCTGCCCTCTATCACAGTTGCCCCCCCACCTTCAGGGTAACGAGGCTGCCACAACCTGGGTGGCAGAGCTAGGCAGCAATCATCTACAGACTGATGGCATGGTGTTCTAGCTGTTGTGGTTTGGCGGACGATCCTTTCTTTATAAGGACAACGGCAAAGCACACCGCCCGAGTGCAGGAACGGCATGCATACTCAGATGCCGTAAAAGAACTGAGTTGGGATGTCAGCTAGGACAGGCGATCCCATAAAAAACAGTTGTTCCAAAATCTTACATGGCAAGCAGAAAAATAGGTTCAGAGTTAGGCAGTGCCAACAGACATCAAAGTTCTGTTGGTAACGTCTCCGGCTTGGCCTCCTGTCAGGTGTGGGAGGCAGGGTCATCCATTGTGGCGAATCCAGCAAGCACCTGAGGAAATTCAGGGTGGGAACACCAAGTGTGAACACCCTGAGAGGAAGAGTTTGCGAGGTAGTGGAAACACTATCCCGCAGGAAAGTGGATGTCTGCTGCATTCAGGAGACCAGATACTGTGGTGGCAGCTGCCGCACAATCAAGGGTAAGGACACCAGGTACAAGCTCCACTGGTCAGGAAACGACAAAGGCACTGCTGGTGTAGGAGTGTTTGTGGCAGAAGAGTGGATAGAGAAAGTTTTTGAGGTTCAGAGAGTCTCCGACAGAATGATTTTAGTGAAACTCATAGTCGGCCAGCGTGTGGTTACTTTTCTGTCTGTGTATGCCCCACAGAGTGGTCTAAGTGATGAGGTTAAGGACCTGTTCTTTGATCAGCTGCGTGCTGTGACTGCCAGGATCCCAGCATCAGAATTTCTGATCCCATGTGGAGATTGGAATGGCCATGTTGGCCGTGCAGGCACTGGATACAGGGAAGTGCATGGTGGGATGGGGTATGGCAGGTCGAAACCAGATGTTGAGGGTGAGAGAATCCTAGAGTACGCCCTAGCATTTGACCTGCTTCTTGGGAACACATGTTTCAAGAAACGTGACAGCCATCTCATCACATACAAGTCTGGAAACATAGCCACGCAGATAGACTTCATCCTTTTCCGTAGGACCATGCGCAAACTTGTCACAGATGTAAAAGTGATCCCTGGTGAGGAAGTAGCTCTGCAACATCAGCTTCTTGTATGTGACATGAGGATTGATGTGCCTCCAAAATCCAAGCGCAAGTTCACCCCTCGCCTCAAAGTTTGGAAGCTTAAAGACCCTCAGACAAGCAGTCATTTCCAGGAGGTCTTCAACTTGCATGTGAGCACATCTGCAGGTGTAGCTGATGGGGCCACTGAGGATATCTGGAACAACATCAAGACTGGACTGCTCAAGACAACTGAGGAGGTATGTGGCACAGCTCGGCCACACCGTTGACATCGTGAAACCTGGTGGTGGAATGAACATGTGGAAAAGGCCATTGCTGCCAAGCGGACAGCTTTCAAGGCCTGGAAGGCTGATAAAGGCACTAGGGCATCATATGATGCAGCCAAACGAAATGCCAGACATGCAGTGCACCATGCTCGTCAAGAAGCCGACAAGAAGGTCTACGAGAATATTGACCCCAAATCTTCAGAAGTCTACCGCCTTGCTAACCATTATAGAAGAGGGACCACTGATGTTGTTGGTGACAAACCTGTGAAGAATGATGCAGGAGAGATATCAATGAGTGAGGACTCAAAGCAGAAGGCCTGGCTAGAGCACTACCAAAGGCTTCTCAATGTTGAGTTTGACTGGGACCCAGACCACCTGTCAGATCAACCAACAGTGGAAGGCCCGCCCATCCCAATCACCATTTATATGGTTAAGGCTATCTCACAGATGAAGGCTGGCAAAGCACCGGGCCCATCAGGCATAGTAGTGGAGATGAAACGAGCCGCTGGTGACATGGGAGCCTCCATGATCCCTGACCTTGCAGTGGCAAGGTACCCTCTGACTGGGAGCAAAGTTTCATTGTCTGCCTCCACAAGGGAAAAGGGGACGCATTTGAAAGGGGCAACTACCGCGGTCTCAAGCTGACAGAGCAGGTTATGAAAATCCTGGAGAGGGTTGTGGATGGCCTCATCAGACAGTTGGTGTCAACTGACGACTCCCAGTTTGGCTTCGTCCCAGGCAGAGGCACTACAGATGCAATCTTTGTTGTCAGGCAGCTGCAAGAGAAGTATCTAGCTGCCAATAAGAGACTCTACATGGCTTTCGTAGACCTGGAGAAGGCATTTGATCGAGTACCTCAGAAGGTCATCTGGTGGGCGCTGAGAAAACTTGGTGTGGAGGAGTGGATTGTGCAACTGGTGCAGGGGATGTATGCAAATGCGCGGAGCCGTGTCCATGTTGGTGAGGGATACAGTGAAGAGTTTGAAGTGAAGGTTGGTGTTCACCAAGGATCAGTACTCAGCCCGCTGCTCTTCATCATTGTGCTTGAAGCCTTATCATGAGAGCTCCGCTCTGGGGTCCCCTGGGAGGACCTCTATGCCGATGACCTTGTTATCATCGCTGAATCGCTTGAGGAAGGCTCTTGACTTGGAAAGAAGCAATGGAGAAGAAAGGACTGAGAGTAAAAGCAGGAAAGACAAAGATCATGATCTGCGGTACGGGACTAGACCTCCTGCAGAGTTCAGGCGAGTTTCCGTGCGCCATCTATCGCACTGGAGTGGGCAGCAACAGCATCTTCTGCAATGGCTGCAAGCACTGGGTGCACAAGAAATGCAGTGGGCTCAAGCGCTTGAAAAAGGACCCTGACTACAGATGTACACGGTGCCAGGGAACTGCGCGCCCCTTCGATGGCAGACCACAGAAAGAGTCCAGATCGGACCTGACAAGCTTGAGGTGGTAGCTTCCTTTTGCTACCCAGGAGACATGCTCTCAGCAGCAGGTGGCTGTGAACTTTCAACCACAACACGTGTGAAAACCGCCTAGAAGTTCAAGGATCTGCTACCAGTCCTCTCTTCATGCCACCTCTCTTTCAAAACAGGTGGCCGTGTGTACAGCTCTTGTGTGCGGAGCACAATGCTTCATGCCAGCGAGACTTGGCCATTGACAAAGCCGAACCTCCAGCATCTGCAGCGAAATGACAGGGCAATGATCAGACAGATCTGCAATGTCAGGCCGCAAGACATTGTCACCACCAGGTCCAATGAGTTACTTGTGCGGCTTGGCATTGAGGATCTGGACCTCATTCTGAAGGAGAGAAGGCTCCGATGGTATGGACATGTGGAACGCTCCAATGGTGCAGTCAAGACAGCCTTTGACATACAGGTTGATGGAAAGTGTGGGCCTGGGAGGCCCAAAATGACATGGACGCAGCTGACAGAGAGGGATTGTAGAGAATGGTAGCTCTTGGCTATCAACCCTCATGATAGACGTACCTGGAGATCTGATGTGAGATCTGCCATGCGTGCAGCAAGCCAGCTATCTGGAAGGGGGCCCACTGATGTGGATGTTGCCCCTGTACCTGCACGTTAATCAAAAATCCGATTATGATATGATATGATGAAGTTGCATGGCATTTGCAGACATTCAATTGCTGTTTTTATCAGGTGAGCAAACCATGGCCCATGGGCCTCTTGTTAGAAAGCCTAACTTGCTTGTCCCATCAGCCTTGCAGTTTGATCCATCTAAACACCTCTGTGTATCTGATGTTCATTTGATTAAAATAGGAGCATTTCTGATGGTGCCTTGGTCCAAAACTATTCAGTTCCGGCAACAAACATTACACATCCCCTTACCGTGTATTAAAGACTCTCCCTTTTGCCCATAAGCAGCCCTCCTGTTAAGCACAAGTGTCCTTCCTGGGCCGGAGGACCCTGTCCCTTTGTTTAGTTTCCACACCTCAGGCCCCCAACCAGTCATTTACACCAGATTCATTACACATCTATGGCTATGCTCACAGAAGCTTGGACAACCACTCACTGTTGTCCGGACATTCGTTCACTGTTCAGGTGCTGGCTTGGCACTGCAGTGCGGTATTCCAGCAGAGTGGATCTAACTGCAAGATGACTGGGCTAGTGATGCCTTCCAGAGGTATCTCAACCCCTCTTTTGGATTTAGAAAACAACTGACAGCTGCAATGGGTAGATTCTTTCCACAATTCCCTAACAAAGCAGTGTCTGATAGAGACTGACTGACTAGTTTTTATATTGTAGCGGATTTTTAGCTCACATGAGCTATGCTCAGGATGAGCTATAGTGATCACTTTTTGTCAGTCCACCGTTCGTCTGTTCATCCATCCATCAATACATCCATCCATTACATTTTCAAACGACTTCTCCTCTGAAGTGGCTGAGCCAATTTTGTTCAAATTTCATATGGAGCCTCCTTAGGTTGGGGGAACGAAAGATTGCTAAAATAGTCATGGTTCATTGACCAAGATGGCCACCTTGCCCATATACGGTAAAAACATTTAAAAATCTTCTCCTCAAGAACCAAGGAGCTGAATCTTTGCACAAATCATTGGTCTACCAAAGTTGCTAAAATAATGGTCGTACATTGACATTTGACCTTTTTACGGTGAGGTCAACTTTGCTTCCCTTTGCATTTATATTGGCCCCATACATTTGTATGGGAAAAATGTTGAGAATTTCAAACAACTTCATCTCGGAAGCCTCCAGGCCAGTGTTGCTCAAATTTCATGTGGAGCCTCCTTGGAGCAGGGGAATGAAAGATTGCTAAAATGGTCGCAGTTAATTGACAAAGATGGCCGCCATGCCCATATATGGTAAAAACCTTTAAAAATCTTCTTCTCCAGAACAGAGGCTGAATCTTTGCACAAATCATCGGGGACAGGAGATCTACTTAAGTTGCAAAAATGATGGTTGTACATTGACATTTGACCTTTTTTCAGAGAGGTCAAGTTTGCTTCCATATGCATTTGTATGAGCCCCATACATTTGTATAGAAAAAATGTTGAGAATTTCAAATGACTTCTCCTCTGAAGCCTCTAGGCCAATATTGCTCAGATTTCATGTGGAGCCTCCTTGAGACAGGGGAACGAAAGATTGCTAAAATGGGCATAGTCCATTGACCAAGATGGCTGCCATGCCCATATATGGTAAAAATCTTTAAAAATCTTCTTCTCCAGAACCAAATAAGCCCTGGGGCCTGATCTTTGCACAAATCAATGGGAACAGGAGATCTACCAAAATTGCTAAATAATGGTCCTACGTTGTCGTTTGACCTTTTTACAGCAAGGTCAAATTTGCTTTCCAATGCATTTTTATGGGCCCTATACATTTATATGGGAAAAATGTTGAGAATTCATATTTTGGACATCTCATCTATAATCAAGTTGAATCCAAACTTGATGATGAGCATTAGGGTGCCTAGTAGACACAAAATAGCTAAATGAGCTGATAGAAAATCAAAGATGACCACCGCAGCCGCCATCTTGAAAATCAATTTTCGACATCTTTTCCCAAACCTATGGTCACTGAGCCAACACGCACTGTAGCAACAGGATGACTTCTGGATCAAAATGAGCTAAAATGGTGTCGATCGGAAATCCAAGATGGCCACAATGGTTCAGCTCCATTGAACAAGATGGCCACCAGAGATAAAAATAGAGAATCTTCAAACAACATCTCGTCCTTAGCCAATGGCCCAATTTCAAAATATTTGCACAGAAGTGTTCCTCCAATAGCCCTCTGCTAAAATGGTTCTGCTTGGCTGAACAAAATGGCGGCCAGAGCTAAAAATAGAAAAAACCTTTAAAAGACACCTCCTCCATAGCCAGTTACAAAGTAATTTCACAGAAGTGTTCCTCTTAATGGCCCTTTAGTAAATTTGCTAAAATAGTTCTGCTCGGCTGAACAAAATAGCCGCCAGAGCTAAAAATAGAAAAAAACCTTTAAAGGACATCTCCTCCTTGGCCAGTGGCTTGATTTCAAAATGATTTCACAGAAATGTTCCTCATATCCCCCTTTATCAAAATTGCCAAAGTGGTTCTGCTCTGCTGAACAAAATGGTCACCAGAGCTAAAAATAGAAAAATCTTTATACGAATTACCTTGGCCAGTAGCCAGATTTCAAAATAATTTCACAGCAATGTTCCCCTTATGCCCCTTTACCAAAATTGTTAAAATGGTTCTGCTCTGCTGAACAAAATGGATGCCAGAGCTAAAACTAAAAAAAAAAACACCTTTAAAGGACATCTCCTCCATGGCCAGTAGTCGATTTCAAAATAATTTCACATATATGTTTCTCTTATGTCTTTTTACCAAAATTGCTAAAATGGTTCCACCAGGCTGAAGAAAATGGCCACCAGAGCTAAAAATTGACAAGAAGCAAGGTCTGCAGGGTCTTCTTTCCCTGCTGGTGCTTCACATTCTTTCCCTGCAGGCACATCAAATGGTCTTCTTTCCCTGCTGATGCTTCATATTGTCTTCTTTCCCTGCTGATGTTTCACAAATTTCCTACTTTAAAGTTTTGCCATAACAGCCAAACGAAATGGTCACCTTTAATCAATATATCTCAAGCCATGACACCATCACTTCCACAAACTATCTTTTTAGCTCACCTGAGCCGAAGGCTCAAGGTGAGCTATTGTGATCAGTCACCGTCCGTCGTCGTCGTCGTCCATCTGTCCATCCGTCCGTCCATCCACAATCTTTAAACAACATCTCCTCCTAAACCACTGATTGGAATTTGACCAAACTTCACAGGATTGATCCTTGGTTGGTCCTCTTTCAAATTTATTCAAATGGTTCCGGTCCATTGCATATCTAGGTCACAGGAGCTAAATATAGATTTTTTCAATAAAAACTTAAAAAATCTTCTTGTCAGAAACCACTGGACCGATTTCCATATAATTTTGCAGAAATATTCCTTTGGTGACCCTCTACCAAGATTGTTCAAGCCATTTGGATTCATCAAAAAACATGGCCGCCAGGGGCCTGGGCTTATTTTCTCTATCTATATAGAAAACTTTAAAAATCTTCTTGTCAGAAAACACTGGACCGATTTCAATATAATTTTGCAGAAATGTTCCTTTGGTGATCCTCTATCAAGATTGTTCAAGCCATTGGATTCGTCAAAAAACATGGCCGCCAAGGGGCGGGGCTTATTTTCCCTATATAATCTATATAGAAAACTTAAAAAATCTTCTTGTCAGAAATCACTGGACCGATTTCCATATAATTTTGCAGAAATGTTCCTTTGGTGATCCTCTACCAAGATTGTTCAAGCCATTTGGATTCGTCAAAAAACATGGCCGCCAGGGGGCGGGGCTTATTTTAACTTCGTAATACATTAACCTATAGATAATGTGCTATTCTGTTCTGTTATTCACCCCCTCCACAGAAAAACGACCTTTCAGTCGTGATAAAGTATTAATTCAGAAGGTCCCTTTAAACAGTTACCTGTATGACGTAGTTCCTCCCGCTCAAATGATCACGTGTCAGTTTCTTTTCTGTGGACTGTGAATTGTTCAAGGATTATTATTCTGTGTTAGAAAAAATGGATTAAATTTATTCTACACGGTTAAAATTTTTATATCCTCGACTTTCCCTGGTTCTATATTCACTCCTTCTCCTATCTATGTACTTATTTTCGAAATATCGATTTTAGATTTCTTGTTTTCTCAATGTTAAATTTCTTCCTTTGTTTCCGCGTCAGTCGATGCATTTCGCCCGCGGCAACTGTGGCCATTTAAAAGCTAAATGGGATACACATCTATCTTGTTTAACTTGTAATTCTTGCACACATATCTCTCTGTGTTCTATTTGCAGTTCCTGGACAGCAAAAGTTTGGAATCTAGCAGAAAGAAGACGTCTTCATGCCACTAGAAAATCAGTAATGACGCAGAGAAGAAAACAGAAGAAATCAAAGAAAACCAAGAAGTCTAAGTCAGACATGTCTGACAGCGGGATAGTTGATGGGAGCACCTCCCCTCATAGCTATACTGCTCGGGGCAGGACCCATCAAGGTGGCAGCCCGGCGGACTTAGAATCTGACCGGGCATTAAGCCCACCAGTCACCAGTCACTGGTCATCCAGTCACCGGTCATCCAGTCAACCAGTCACCAGTCACCCAGTCACTGGGCAACTTATCACCAGTCATCCAGTCACCGGTCATCCAGTCACCGGTCAACCAGTCACCAGTCAACCAGTCACCAGTCAACCAGTCACCAGTCAACTAGGCTCCAGTCAACCAGGCATTGGTTTACAGTCATTCGCATATGACCTACAAACACAAATTCCGCCTGGTTATATACCTATAAATGTGCCTGTACAAAGCTACTCTCCGTCCATAAGTAGCCATATTTCACATGGTAGTGTCCACAGACTATCCAATGTTTTAATTCCTGGATATGAACGTTCTGAAAGATTAGAACTTCCTAATCCAGCTTCTTCCTCTAGACAGATAATTCCACTCGAACCTGATTTTTTGCAGGTCTCAGATCCAAGTGTAATGATTGAGCCTCCTAATTCAACTGATTTATCTATCTCCAGACCTTCAAGGAAGGATCAGTCAAAAAGAGCATAAATCTGAAAAGAGAAGAAGACATCGATCGTCCTCTTCTATTTCTACTTCTAGATCAGACTCTTTGAGTTCTTCTCGGCGAAAGAAAAATTCAAAGAGATCTAAGCACTCTCATAAAAAGAGAAGAAGACGATCGATGACGCCTTCTTCTTCATCAAATTCCTTTCAATCTCAACTTGACATTGGTAGATACACAAGGGCTCATAAATCTCCCCAGGTTGTTCAAACGCCAACTCCAATACAACCTGAGGAGACTAATTTTAGTCCAGTCACTAATCAACCTATTAATTATGATCAGTTTCAACCGAATCTCACTCAACAGAACAAGGAGTCAGATTCGGAAACTGAATCTGAAGTCTGGTCCTTTGATCATGCGATTAACGAGGTCTTCCGACTTCTTCCTCCTGAGTTATGTCCCAAAACTCAGCAGGATCAAGCACCATTAAAACCTCTCTCTGGGATCGAACAATTAATGGAGTCTCGTTCCACTCCATTTCTTGTCCTTCCACAATCCAAATTAGTAGAAAATACAACAAAATATATTCAAAATAGACTAGACTCGGACAAATGTTCAAGAGATTGGATATGCCCGCAAAGCTTGGTTTCGGCTCTTGCTCCGACTAAATTCTACAAGAGCCAAAACCAATATTTGCCAACTGACAATATCCCTCAATTAGAAGCGGATGCGTCTCTCCTAGACATTTCTAATAAAGGAAGAGCTTCCATTCCGCTGAAGAATCTGGAAGCATGGGAAAGGAAGGCTAGAAAACTAGTCTCCATTAATTCTCATGCTGATCTATTTTCTTCAGCTGCCTTCCTTTCATTACAACAGGAATCGATGTCGGTTGCGGCCCTTTCCAGACTTCTGGAGGCCGTAGCCAAATCGATTAAACATGCTACTGCCATGTCTACACTTTTAACTACTGAATTATTCCAAGCTAGGAGGGACGCAGCCCTAGCTTCGTCTAAACTACTTCTCGACAATTCCACATACGAGTTAAGGAACGCTCCTATTAACTCGAAATCCTTATTTGACGGCAGGATAAAAGAAATAGCTAAATCAAACTTTGAAGCTCAACAGCAAAGGTTTCTAGCTTCTACATCCATTCAGTCACAATCTCATTCTTTTAAGCCTCCTTCTCAGAGCAGAGCTTTCAAGATACCTAAATATCCTGCTAAACAAACAACATCCAGACCTAAACCTACGCAATCGTATAGGTCCAAAAATATTCCTCAAAGCTCATCTTTTCACACTAAAAAAGATGATATCAAGAGGACTGGTAACATCCGTCAGTTCCCCTCCTCTAAACCTGCCTCTTCCTCCGCAAGATTATGAAGACCCACCCTTTCCACTGCCTGCTCTTCTGCTCGCGGACATTCCAGTGGGAGGACAATTGGCCCATTTTGCGGAAAAATGGGAGGAAATAACAGACAACAAATGGGTCCTCTCTATCGTACGAAACGGATTCAGGATACCATTCATCAAAATTCCTCCTTTGTCATCTGTTCCGATCAGAATGAGTCAATCCTCCTCCCCGTTTCTCAGAGAAGAGATCGAAAACCTTCTCAACAAATGGGCAGTGGAAAGGGTACAGAATCCGGGAACTCCTGGCTTTTATTCCCAGATATTCCTTGTGCCAAAAAAGAACAGAAAGTTTCGTTTGATAATAGACTGTCTTTATTAAACCGATACATAGAGAAACAAGCATTCAAAATGGAAACAGTCAAATCGGTAAGACAAGCGATGAGACTCAACGATTGGGCTGTCTCCATAGACTTAACAGATGCATACCTACACGTGCCGATACATCATCAATCCAGGAAGTATCTTCGCTTCGTACATGAAGATCAAGTATATCACTTTTCGGCCCTACCGTTCGGAATGTCCCTAAGTCTGTTAATTTTTTCGAAACTGATGGACGTTATTGCAGCTTTTCTACGCCAACGTGCCATATCAGTTTTTCCATACCTAGAGATTGGCTGATAAAAAATCTGATTCGCAACCGACTGATTACTCAGACAAACTTTTGCATTCAAACTATCCAAAGCCTAGGTTTTCTGCCAAATCTCAAGAAGTCAGATCTCTTTCCTGCTCAGAAATTCACCTTCATAGGTATGGAATTTCTGACGCAACAAAATTTAGTCAGGGTTCCAGAGGATCGTGTACTGAATCTAATTCTAACAATCAAGAAAATAATGTCAGCCAAACATGTATCGGCACGAACTTTCCTTTCCCTTTTGGGCAAACTCAGTGCTGCAGCAGACCTTGTTCTACTAGGCAGACTGCACTTATGTCCTCTTCAGATGTGCCTGCTGTCTGTCTGGAAACCTCATATTCTTCCTCTCGATCACCTGATCTCGATAAACGGTATGATTCGATCTCACTTACAATGGTGGATAAACCCCATTCGATTTGAGACAGGGACTTCTATCCATCCTCCAGACCCCGAATTCTTCCTTTATACGGATGCCAGTCATTACGGATGGGGAGCTCATTTAGAGCCGACAACACTGTCCTTTCATGGTTGCTGGACAGAAAACCAATCCCAGCTCCATATCAATATGTTAGAAATGATGGCCATAAGATTAGCACTGAAACAAGCCAAAACATTTATTCACCATTCTTGCATCATGATATCCACAGACAACACAACGGTGGTCTCATATATCAACAAACAGGGTGGCACTCATTCCCCCAATCTTTGGGTAGAAGTTTGGAAAATACTCAATTGGTGCCTGGAACAAAACATAGTTATCAGAATTCGTCACATCCCAGGCAAATTCAACATTCTTGCAGACCGCCTCTCAAGACTAGACAAACCTATCAAGACAGAATGGGCTCTGGATCAAACAGTTGCGAATTCAGTATTCCAGATGCTCAACTTCCCAAATGTGGATCTGTTTGCGACAAGATTCAACCACAGACTCCCATTATATGTCTCTCCAGTACAAGACTACAAAGCACTAGCGATAGATGCCCTGTCCATGGACTGGAATCATCTTCATGCATATGCTTTTCCTCCTTTTATTCTGATACCTGCTGTTCTAGAGAAAATCCGACAACATCAGTGCAGAATAGTTCTCATAGCTCCGTTCTGGCCACAACAGCAGTGGTTCTCAGAACTTCTTCTTCTATTAGTGTCAGCCCCGATTCGTCTGCCACTAATTCCATGACTACTGACTCAATCCAAAGGAAGATTTGTCCATCAAAACCTCCCAATTCTCGACCTTCACGCTTGGGAGTTATCAAACAATCAATCAGAGATAAAAAATTTTCACAAAACGTTGCAGATTTTGTCTCCAGATCAAGAAGAGCATCTACACAAAAAGTCTACGATGCAAAATGGACCATCTTCTCTAATTGGTGGCATACAAAAAAGGTTAATCCGATCTCGGCCCCTATTACAGTTATAGCCGATTTCTTAATCTTTCTTTTTTCGGAAAAGAAATGTCAGATTAGTACTATTAAAGGTTATAGATCTATGGATTCTAACACTTTAAAATTCAAAACTGGTAATAGAGTCGGATCTAATCC
This sequence comes from Anodontia alba, assembly GCA_964016985.1. NCBI lineage: Eukaryota > Metazoa > Mollusca > Bivalvia > Lucinida > Lucinidae > Anodontia > Anodontia alba. The sequence goes on from OZ024825.1 coordinate 60,978,164, forward strand.
AGTCTTATCTGAACTTATCAGATCTTTTGAACTTCAACGACCAGTACAAAGATCTCTTACACCTAAATGGGACTTATCGTGGGTTTTAGTATGTCTACAAAAACCACCTTTTGAACCTCTTGATAAGGCTTCTAAATTTCATGTTACTATTAAGACAGCCTTTCTCTTAGCTCTTGCCACTGCTAAAAGGTGTAGTGAAATACATGCTCTGGCTATGGATTCACAACATTTAAGATTTAATCAATCTGATGGTTCAGTTTCCTTGATTCTTAAATCTGGCTTTTTAGCAAAAAACCAGCTTCCTTCTGTTAAACCAGATCCTATTGTTGTTCCTAGTCTTGCTCGAATATGTAAATGGGAACATACTGACAGACTTCTTTGCTCCGTTAGGGCTCTGAAATTCTATCTCAAAATGACTAGATCTTATCGCCAGAACAGAACTAGACTCTTTCTTCCTATTAAAGGCAATAAGGATATTTCTAAAGATACTATCTCGAGATGGATATCTTACACTGTTAAACTTGCCTATAGGAAACTCACTAAACGAGACCTCTCTTTCCTTAAAATCAAAGCTCATGACGTTAGAGCTCTTTCCTCTTCTTGGGCTTTCTTCGACAAAGTTCCTCTCAATGATATACTTCAAGCAGCGGTTTGGAATAGTTCATCAACTTTCGCCAAATTCTATCTTAGAGACATGTCTCAACAAGCAGAGAATCTTTAAAGTTTGGGCCCCATTGTAGTGGCCCAAAAAGTGGTGGGGGGGCCAACAGCAATCAGCTATGGATGTGTAGACAACGTCAACAGCCCCCTACACCTGATGCTATACTAGAAAGGTACTAATTATATTATATTATACCTTTCTTATATATATATATCTTAACCCTGGATTACTTTATCCTTGGTTAAAGGACCTTATTATTGCCTTAAGCACTAATTATGTCCTCATTATATATATAAAAATAAATTTTTTTACTAAGTCTTAATTCAGAAGTTGGGACTAACTTATTAGGAGAAATCCTCCCTCCTATTCTACAAATTCTAGCACATTATCTATAGGTTAATGTATTACGAAGTTAAAATGAAGTTTTTTAAAAGTAAAACATATTTTAACGAGTAATACTTAACCTATAGATAAGTATTTATCATCCCACCTCCCTTCCCTTGCTCTTTTCTCCTAATTGTGTATTGTTTTACACATAAAAGAAACTGACACGTGATCATTTGAGCGGGAGGAACTACGTCATACAGGTAACTGTTTAAAGGGAGCTTCTGAATTAAGACTTTATCACGACTGAAAGGTCGTTTTTCTGTGGAGAGGGTGAATAACAGAATAGAATAGCACATTATCTATAGGTTAAGTATTACTTGTTAAAATATGTTTTACTTTTAAAAAACTTCATTTTCCCTATATATCTATATAGAAAACTTTAAAAATCTTCTTGTCAGAAACCACTGGACCAATTTCCATATAATTTTGTAGAAATGTTCCTTTGGTGATCCTCTACCAAGATTGTTCAAGCCATTTGGATTCATCAAAAAACATGGCCACCAGGTGGCGGGGCTTATTTTCCCTATATATCTATATGGAAAACTTAAAAAATCTTCTTGTCAGAAACCACCAGACCGATTTCAATATTATTTTGCAGAAATGTTCCTTTGGTGATCCTATATGAAGATTGTTCAAGCCATTTGGATTCGTCAAAAAACATGGCCACCAGGGGGCGGGGCTTATTTTCCCTATATAGCTATATAGAAAACTTAAAAAATCTTCTTGTCAGAAACCACTGGACCAATTTCCATATAATTTTGCAGAAATGTTCCTTTGGTGATCCTCTACCAAGATTGTTCAAACCATTTGGATTTGTCAAAAAACATGGCCGCCAGGGGGCGGGGCTTATTTTCCCTATATATCTATATAGAAAACTTAAAAAATCTTCTTGTCAGAAACCACTGGACCAATTTCCATATAATTTTGCAGAAATGTTCCTTTGGTGACCCTCTACCAAGATTGTTCAAGCCATTTGGATTTGTCAAAAAACATGGCCGCCAGGGGGCAGGGCTCATTTTCCTTATATATCTATATAGAAAACTTAAAAAATCTTCTGGTCAGAAACCACTGAACCGATTTCCATATAATTTTGCAGAAATGTTCCTTTGGTGATCCTCTACCAAGATTGTTCAAGCCATTTGGATTTGTCAAAAAACATGGCCACCAGGGGGGCAGGGCTTATTTTCCCTATATATCTATATAGAAAACTTAAAAAAAATCTTCGTCAGAAACCACTGGATCGATTGCTATATTATTTTGCAGAAATGTTCCTTTGGTGATTCTGTACCAAGAATGTTCAAGCCATTTGGATTTGTCAAAAAACATGGCCGCCAGGGGGCGGGGCTTATTTTCCCTATATATCTTTATAGAAAACTTTAAAAATCTTCTTGTCAGAAACCACTGGACCAATTTCATTATAACTTCGCAGAAATGTTTCCATGGTGACCCTCTACCAAGGTTGTTCAAGTAATCGTGATTCATCAAAAAACATGGCCGCTAGGGGGTGGAGCTCATTTTCTCTTTATATCTATATAGAAAGCTTGAAAAAATCTTCTTGTCAGAAAGCACTGGACCGATTTCAATATAATTTTGCAGAAATGTTCCTTTGGTGATCCACTACCAAGATTGTTCAAGCCATTTGGATTCGTCAAAAAACATGGCCGCCAGGGGGCGGGGCTTATTTTCCCTATATATTTATATAGAAAAAAAAAAAATACTTATTTTCCCTATATATCTATATAGAAAACTTTAAAAATCTTCTTTTCAGTAACCACAGGACCGATTTCATTATAACTTGGCAAAAATGTTTCCTTGGTGACCCTCTACCAAGATTGTTCAAGTAATCTTGATTTGTCAAAAAACATGGCTGCTAGCAGGTGGGGCTTATTTTCCATATATATCTATATAGAAAACTAAAAAATCTTCTTGTCAGAAACCAATGGACCGATTTCAATATAACTTGGCAGGAATGTTTCTTTGGTGACCCTCTACCAAGGTTATTGAAGCTGTCATGATTCGTCAAAAAAACATGGCTGCTAGGGGGCGGGGCTTATTTTCCCTATATATCTATATAAAAAACTTTAAAAATCTTCTCGTAAGAAACAGTTAGACCGAGTTCAATGTAACTTGGCATGAATGTTGCTTTGGTGACCTTCTACCAAGATTGTTCAAGCCTTCATGATACATCAAAAAACATGGCCCCCAGAGGGTGGGGCTTATTTTCCATATATATCTGTATAGAAAACTTTAAAATTCTTCTTGTCAAATACTTCCTGACTGATTTCAATAATACTTCAAATGTTCAAGCAATCCTGATTTGTCAAAAAACATGACTGCTAGGGGGTGGGGCTTATTTTCCCTATAGATCTAAATAGAAAACTTTAAAAATCTTCTTATCGGAAACCACTGAACCGATTTCAATTTAACTTGGCAGGAATGTTCCTTTGGTTACCCTCTACCAAGTTTGTTCAAGCTGTCATGATTCGTCAAAAAAACAAAAAAAAAATGGCTGTTTAAACAACATCTCCTCCTAAACCACATATTGGATTTTGACCAAACTTCACAGGAATGATTCTTGGTTGGTCCTCTTTCAGAGTTGTTCAAATGGTTCCAGTCCATTGCATATCTAGGTCACAGGAGCTAAAAATATATTTTATAACTAAAAACTTAAAAAATCTTCTTGTCAGAAACCAATGGACCGATTTCAATATAATTTTGCAGAAATGTTCCTTTGGTGATCCACTACCAAGATTGTTCAAGCCATTTGGATTTGTCAAAAAACATGGCCACCAGGGGGCGGGGCTTATTTTCCCTATATATTTATATAGAAAATTTTAAAAATCTTCTTGTCAGAAACCACTGGACCGATTTCAATATAATTTTGCAGAAATGTTCCTTCGGAGATCCTCTACCAAGATTGTTCAAGCCATTTGGATTCGTCAAAAAACATGGCTGCCAGGGGGTGGGGGGGTGGGGGAGGGGCTTATTTTTCCCATATATCTATGAAGAAAACTTTAAAAATCTTCTTGTCAGAAACCACTAGACCGATTTCAATATAATTTTACAGAAATGTTCCTTTGGTGATCCTCTACCAAGATTGTTCAAGCCATTTGGATTCGTCAAAAAACATGGCCGCCAGGGGGCGGGGCTTATTTTCCCTATATATTTATATAGAAAACTTTAAAAATCTTCTTGTCAGAAACCACTGGACCGATTTCAATATAATTTTGCAGAAATGTTCCTTTGGTGATCCTCTACTAAGATTGTTCAAGCCATTTGGATTCGTCAAAAGACATGGCCGCCAGGGGGCGGGACTTATTTTCCCTATGTATCTATATAGAAAACTTTAAAAATCTTCTTGTCAGAAACCACTGGATCGATTTCAATATAATTTTGCAGAAATGTTCCTTCGGTGATCCTTTACCAAGATTGTTCAAGCCGTTTGAATTTGTCAAAAAACATGGCCGCCAGGGGGCGGGGCTTATTAGCTCACTTAAGCACGAAGTGCTCATGGTGAGCTATTGTGGTCAGTCAGTGTCCGTCGTCTGTCGTGCGTCGTCCGTCGTGCGGCGTCAACACTTGCTTTAAAAGCCTACTCCTCCTACACCCCTGGGCCAATTGACTCAATACTTGGAAGGAAGCATCAGGGTGACATGTAGATCAAAAATAGCTAAAATCGTGCCGATCCGAAATCCAAGATGGCTGCCATGGCCGCCATCTTGAAAATCTATTTTTCGCTTCTTCTCCTGAACCGAAAGGCCAATTGACTCCAAACTTGCTAGGAAGCATCGGGGTGACTTGTAGATCAAAAATAGCTAAAATCGTGCCGATCGGAAATCCAAGATGGCCGCCGTGGCCGCCATCTTGAAAATCTATTTTTCGCTTCTTCTCCTGAACCGAAAGGCCAATTGACTCCAAACTTGGTAGGAAGCATCGGGGTAATTTGTAGATCAAAAATAGCTAAAATCATGCCGATCGGAAATCCAAGATGGCCGCCATCTTGAAAATCTATTTTTCTCTTCTTCTCCTGAGCTGAAAGGCCTATTGACTTCAAATTTGTAGGACGCATCAGGGTAATGTGTAGATCAAAAGTAGCTAAAATCATGCTGATTGGAAATCCAAGATGGCCACCATGGTGGCCATCTTGAAAATCTTTTTTTCGCTTATTCTCCTAAACCCAAATGCCAATTGACTTGAAACTTGGTAGGAAACATCGGGGTGACTTATAGATTGAAATTGACTAAAATCGTTCCGACTGGAAATCCAAGATGGCCGCCATGGCAGCCATCTTGAAAATCTGTTTTTCACTTCTTCTCCTGAACCAAAAGGCTTATTGACTTTAAACTAGGTAGGAAGCATCAGGGTGACCTGTAGATCAAAAATAGCTAAAATCATCCCTATCAGAAATCCAAGATGGCCGCCATGACAGCCATCCTGAAAATCTATTTTTCGCTTCTTCTCCTGAACTGAAAGGCCATTTGAATTGAAACTTGGTAGGAAGCATTTGGGTGACTTGTAGATCTAAAATAGCTTAAATTGTTAGATTGGAAATCCAAGATAGCCAAGTTCATTGAAAGTAACGAGGTGACTTGTAGATCAACAGTAGCTAAAATCATTCTGATTGGAAATCTAAGATGGCTGCCATCTTGTTTATGTTTATTATATTTCCCTGCTACTGTGCTGTTTACATGTATAAAATCATAATTCTTCAGAAACCAATTAGCCAATTGCCTCCAAATTTCACATTGATCCTACTGTTGAAATGTGATTGAGAGTTTGTTCAAATGATCATGCTCCATTGACTGTCATGCCATATATAATATTCTTCTTCAAAATTAAGAACTGCTTGAAGGTTGATCTTTTCATTAGGTGCGATGACAGGACTGGAAAAATGTTGCAGAACATCTGCATATCTGCAGTGGCTATGTCACTCAGGTGAGCGACCCGTGACCCGTGGCCCGTGGGCCTCTTGTTTTCCTTATATATCTATATAGAAAACTTTAAAAATCTTCTTGTCAGAAACCACTGGACCGATTTCAATATAATTTTTCCAGAAATGTTTCTTCGGTGATCCTCTACCAAGATTGTTCAAGCCGCCATGATTCGTCAAAAAACATGGCCGCTAGGGTGCAGGGTTTATTTTCCCTATATATCTATATAGAAAACTTTAAAAATCTTCTTGTCATAAACGACTGGACCAATTTCAATATAACTTGGCAGAAATGTATTCTTAGTGACCCTCTATCAAGATTGTTCAAGCCGTCATGATTTGTCAAAAAACATGGCCGCTAGGGGGCGGGGGTGGGGTGGGGGGGCTTATTTTCCTATATATCTATATAGAAAACTTGAAAAAATCTTGTCGTCAGAAACCACAGGACTGATTTCAATATAACTTCGCAGAAATGTTTCCTTGGTGACCCTTTACCAAGATTTTTCAAGCCGTTATGATTTGTCAAAAAACATGGCCGCTAGGGGGCGGGGCTTATTTTCCCTATATATCTATACAGAAAATTTTAATGATCTTCTTTTCAGTAACCACTGGACCGATTTCAATATAACATTGCAGGAATGTTTCTTATGTAACCCTCTATCAAGATTGTTCAAGCCATCATGATTCGTCAAAAAACATGGCCGCCAGGGGGTGGGGCTTATTTTCCTTATATATCTTTATAGAAAACTTTAAAACTCTTCTTGTCAGAAACCACTGGACCGATTTCATTATAACTTTGCAGAAATGTTTCCTTGGTGACCATCTAATAAGATTGTTCAAGTAATCATGATTCGTCAAAAAACATGGCTGCCGGGGCGGGGCTTATTTTCCCTATATATCTATATATAAAATTTTAAAAATCTTCTTTTCAGAAACCAATGGACCGATTTCAATACAACTTGGCAGGAATGTTTCTTTGGTGATTCTCTACAAAGATTGTTCAAGCTGTCATGATTCATCAAAAAACATGGCCGCTAGGGGGCGGGGCTTATTTTCCCTATATATCTAGAAAACTTTAAAAATCTTCTCGTAAGAAACAGTTGGACTGAGTTCAATGTAACTTGGCAGGAATGTTGCTTTGGTGACCTTCTATCAAGATTGTTCAAGCCTTCATGATACATCAAAAACCATGGCCCCCGGGGGTGCGGTGCTTATTTTTCGTATATATCTGCATAGAAAACTTTAAAATTCTTCTTGTCACATACCCCATGACCAATTTCAATATTACTTGGCTGGAATGTTGCTTTGGTGACCCTCTACCAAGATTGTACAAGCAATCATGATTTGTCAAAAAACATGGCTGCCATGGGGTGGGGCTTATTTTCCCTATATATCTAAATAGAAAACTTTAAAAATCTTCTTGTCAGAAACCACTGAACAGATTTCAATATGACTTGGCAGGAATGTTCCTTTGGTGACCCTCTACCAAGGTTGTTCAAGCTGTCATGATTCGTCAAAAAACATGGCCGTTAGGGGTAGGGCTTTATAGCTATATAAAACACTTTAAACCACTGGACCAATTTCAATATAACTTGGCAGAAATGTTCCTTTGGTGACCCTCTTTTAAGATTTAGTTCAAGTCGTCAAGATGCATTAAAAAAACATGGACGGGGGTGTGGTGGGGGGGGGGGGGGGGGTTTGGTGCTATAAAATTTATACAAAAATCCTAGAGCAGTGAACTTGGCTGTAACTTCAACAGTCAATATGCAAATCTGTTTGCTCAGGTGAGCGATATAGGACCATCATGGTCCTCTTGTTTTTTTAATGCATCATGATGACTTGAACTGAATCTTGAAAGAGGGTCACCAAAGGAACATTTCTGCCAAGTTATATTGAAATTGGTCTAGTGGTTTCGGACAAAAAGATTTTTAAAGTGTTTTATATAGCTATAGAGCCTTATCCCCTAACGGCCATGTTTTTTGACGAATCATGACAGCTTGAATAAATTTGGTAGAGGGTGACCAAAGGAACATTCTTGCCAAGTTATATTGAAATCTGTTCAGTGGTTTCTGACAAGAAGATTTCAAAAGTTTTCTATTTAGATATATAGGGAAAATAAGCCCCATCCCCTAGCAGCCATGTTTTTTGACGAATTATGATTGCTTACACAATCTTAGTAGAGGGTCACCATTTAAAGCAACATTCCAGCCAAGCAATATTGAAATGGGTCAGGGGGTATCTGACAAGAAGATTTTTAAAGTTTTCTATACAGATATATATGGAAAATAAGCACCGCCCCCTGGGGACCATGTTTTTAGCTCACCTGAGCTCTGCTCAGGATGAGCTATTGTGATCACTTTTCGTCCGTCGTCCGTCCGTCTGTCCGTGCGTCCGTCCGTCCGTGCGTCCGTCCGTTAACATTTTCAAACGACTTCTCCTCTGAAACCACTGAGCCAATTTTGCTCAAATTTCATATGGAGCCTCCTTAGGATGGGGGAACGAAAAATTGCTAAAAGGTCGCGGTCCGTTGACCAAGATGGCCGCCACGCCCATATATGGTAAAAACCTTTAAAAATCTTCTCCTCCAGAACCGAGAATGCCTTGGGGCTGAACCTTTGCAGGAATCATCGGGGCTGGGAGGTCTACCAAAATTGATAAAAGAATTGTCGTACGTTGACTTTTGACCTTTTTACGGCAAGGTCAAGTTTGCTTCCCTATGCATTTGTATGGGAAAAACCTTTAAAAATCTTCTTCTCCAAAATCGAGCATGCCTTATGGCCGAATCTTTGCATATATCTTCGGGAACAGGAGAGCTACCAAAATTGCTAAAATAATGGTCGTACATTGACATTTGACCTTTTCACGTTAAGGTCAATTTTGCTTCCTTATGCATTTGTATGGGAAAAATGTTCAGAATTTCAAACAACTTCTCCTCTGGAGCCTCTGGGCCAATTTTGCTCAAATTTCATATGGAGCCTCCTTAGGGTGGGGGAACGAAAAATTGCTAAAATGGTCGCGGTCCATTGACCAAGATGGCCGCCACGCCCATATATGGTAAAAACCTTCAAAAATCTTCTCCTCCAGAACCGAGAATGCCTTGGGGCTGAAACTTTGCAGGAATCATCGGGGACGGGAGGTCTACCAACATTGCTAAAAGAATTGTCGTACATTGACGTTTGACCTTTTTACGGCAAGGTCAAGTTTGCTTCCTTATGCATTTGTATGGGAAAAACCTTTAAAAATCTTCTTCTCCAAAACCGAGCATGCCTTTTGGCTGAATCTTTGCGCATATTTTCAGGAACAGGAGGGCTACCAAAAGTGCTAAAATAATGGTCGTACATTGTCATTTGACCTTTTTATGTTAAGGTCAATTTTGCTTCCTTATGCATTTGTATGGGAAAAATGTTCAGAATTTCAAACAGCTTCTCCTCTGGAGCCTCTGGGCCAATTTTGCTCAAATTTGATATGGGGTCTCCTTAGATAGGGGGAACAAAAGATTGCTAAAATGGTCACGGTTCGTTGACCAAGAGGGGCGCCATGCCCATATATGGTAAAAACCTTTATAAATCTTCTTCTCTAGAACCGAGGACGCTTTGAGGCTGAATGTTTGCATAAATCATCGGGGACAGCTGGTCTACCAAAGTTGCTAAAATAATGGTCATACATTGACATTTGACCTTTTCACGGCAAGGTCAAGTTTGCTTCCTTATGCATCTGCATGGGAAAAAACATTTAAAAATCTTATTCTCCAAAACCGAGGATGGCTTGTGGCTGAATCTTTGCATATATCATCTGGAACGGGCGGTCTACCAAAGTTGCTAAAATAATTGTCATACATTGACATTTAACCTTTTAACGGCGAGGTCAAGTTTGCTTCTGTATGCATTTGTATGGGCCCCATACATTTGTATGGAAAAAATGTTGATAATTTCAAATGGCTTTTCCTCGTAAGCCTCCGGGCCAGTGTTGCTAAAATTTCATGCGGAGCCTTCGTGGGTAGGAGAATGAAAGATTGCTAAAATGGGTATGGTCCATTGATCAAAATGGCTGCCATGCCCATATATGGTAAAAACCTTTAAAAATCTTCTTCTCCATAACCAAATAAGCCCTGGGTCCTAATCTTTGCACAAATTACGGGGGACAGGAGATCTACCAAAATTGCTCAAATGATGATTCTATGTTGACATTTGACCTTTTTGTCTCCAAGGTCAAATTTGCTTCTCTATTTGTGTGGGCCATATACATTTATATTGAAAGTATCAAAGTGACTTGTAGATCAACAGTAGTTAAAATTGTTCTGATTGGAAATCTAAGATGGCCATCATCTGGTTTATATTTATAATATTTCCCTGCCACTGTGCTGGGGTGGTCGGGTGGTGCGAAGGTGCTGTGTATCTTACATCACTGGGGCGTCCAACTGATATTGGCTTACAGTTGGGCAAGGCCTGCTATCCTTGTAGTGGGTAAGGGTAGAGGGGGAATGTTTTTATTTCTTCTGTTTCTTCACTTTCATTCCTGTTCCTCTTTCTTCCCTGTCCCTCTCTTTCATCTCCTCTACTCTCTCTTCTATCTCTTTCCTCCCTTTCTCTGGGAGACGACACAAAATGACCCTCAAGGGTTGAAGTGTCGTTAAACCCCAACACAAAACTCTGCCACTGTGCTGTTTACATGTATAAAATCATGATTCTTCAGAAACCACTTAGCCAATTTCCACCAAATTTCACATTGATCCTTCTGTTGAAATGTGATTGATAGTTTATTCAAATGATCATGTTCCATTGACTGTCAGGCCCATATATTCTTCTTCAAAACTAAGAACTGCTCAAATGATGATATTTTCATTAGTTGCGATAATAGGATTGGAAAAATGTTGCATAACATCTGCATGTCTGCAGTGGCTATGTCACTCAGGTGAGCGAACCGTGGCCCGTGGTCCTCTTGTTTAACGTATCATGACAGCTTGAACAATCTTGGTAGAGGGTCACCAAAGAAACATTCTTGCCAAGTTATATTGAAATCGGGCCACTGGTTTATGACAAGAAGATTTTTTAAGTTTTCTATATAGATATATATAGGGAAAATAAGCCCCGCCCCCTGGCGGCCATGTTTTTTGACAAATCCAAATGGCTTGAACAATCTTGGTAGAGGATCACCAAAGGAACATTTCTGCGAAATTATATTGAAATCGGTCCAGTGGTTTCTGACAAGAAGATTTTTAAAGTTTTCTATATAGATATATAGGGAAAATAAGCCCCGCCCCCTAGCAGCCATGTTTTTTGACGAGTCCATATGGCTTGAACAATCTTGGTAGAGGATCACCAAAGGAACATTTCTGCCAAGTTATATTGAAATTGGTCCAGTGGTTTCCGACAAGAATGTTTTTAAAGTTTTCTATATAGATATATAGAGAAAATAAGCCCCACCCCCTGGTGGCCATGTTTTTTGACGAATCCATATGGCTTGAACAATCTTGGTAGAGGATCACCAAAGGAACATTTCTGCCAAGTTATATTGAAATTGGTCCAGTGGTTTCTGACAAGAAGATTTTTAAAATTTTCTAATAGATATATAGGGAAAATAAGCCCCACCCCCTGGCGGCCATGTTTTTTGACGATTCCAAATGGCTTGAACAATCTTGGTAGAGGATCACCAAAGGAACATTTCTGCAAAATCATATTGAAATCGGTCCAGCGGTTTCTGACAAGAAGATTTTTTAAATTTTTAAGTTTTTAGCTAAAAAATTTATTTTTAGCTCCTGTGACCTAGATATGCAATTGACCGGAACCATTTGAACAATTTTGAAAGAGGACCAACCAAGGATCATTCCTGTGACGTTTGGTCAAAATCCAACCAGTGGTTTAGGAGGAGATGTTGTTTAAAGATTGTGAATGGACGGACGGACGGACGATGACGACGACGACAACGGACGGTGAGTGATCACAATAGCTCACCTTGAGCCTTCAGCTCAGGTGAGCTAAAAATAAGATCATGGTCTGCTACAATTTTGCTTGGTACTTAAGGGGTTAAGAACTATATGAACTGATATCAAAATTCACAAAACTCCATATTTTGGGAGACAAATATTTTTTTTTTAATATTTCTCCACGTAATTTGTTGAGTACTTTTTAGCTCAAGGTGAGCTATTGTGATCACCCACCATCTGTCGTCGTCGTCGTCATCATCGTCCGTCTGTCCGTCCATCCGTCCACAATCTTTAAACAACATTTCCTCCTAAACCACTGATTGAATTTTGACCAAACTTCACAGGAATGAACCTTGGTTGGTCCTCTTTCAAATTTGTTCAAATGGTTCCTGTCCATTACATATCTAGGTCACAGGAGCTAAAAATATATTTTTTTAGCTAAAAACTTAAAAAATATTCTTGTCAAAAACTACCGGAACGATTTTAATATAATTTTGCAGAAATGTTCCTTTGGTGATCCTCTACCAAGATTATTCAAGCCAATTGGATTCGTCAAAAAACATGGCCACCAGGGGGCGGGGCTTATTTTCCCTATATATCTATATAGAAAACTTTAAAAATCTTCTTGTCAGAAACCACTGGACCGATTCCAATATAATTTTGCAGAAATGTTTCTTTGGTGATCCTCTACCAAGATTATTCAAGCCATTTGGATTCGTCAAAAAACATGGCTGCCAAAGGGGGGCTTATTTTCCCTATATATCTATACAGAAACTTTAAAAATCTTCTTGTCAGAAACCACTGGACCGATTTCAATATAACTAAGCAGGAATGTTTCTTTTGTAACCCTCTACCAAGATTGTTCAAGCCGTCATGATTCGTCAAAAAACATGGCCACCAGGGGGCGGGGCTTATTTTCCCTATATATCTATATAGAAAACTTTAAAAATTTTCTTGTCAAAAACCACTTGACCGATTTCAATATAACTTGGCAAAAATGTTTCCTTGGTGATGCTCTACCAGGATTGTTCAAGCTGTCATGATTTGTCAAAAAACATGGCCGCTAGAGGCCGGGGCTTATTTTCCCTATATATTTACATCACGAAAACACGCCTATATAATTTTGACCCCCTTAAACCCCACTTTTATATAGTAAAACTGGGGTTTACAGGGGTATACATTATTTTTCTTATTTCTGCTCAAAAACATAGATTGTGGGTACTTGTTAGAACCGCCTCACTGAGTCAGTTCTAACCAGTTCTAACGAGTACCCACAATCTATGTTACTGAGGCGGTTCTAACGAGTACCCACAATCTATGTTTTGAACAGAAATATGAAAAATATCAGAATTTTTCTTCTGAAAATTTTCATTTTTTGGTGGTAAAATTTTCAGTATATTTGAATAGGCGTGTTTTCGTAATGATGTAGAAAAATTTAATGATCTTCTTGTCAGAAACCACTGGACCAATTTCAATATAACATTGCAGGAATTTTTCTTTTCCCAAGATTCTTCAGGTTGTCATGATTCGTCTAAAAACATGGCTGCCAGGGGGCGGGGCTTATTTTCCCTATATATCTATATAGAAAACATGAAAAAATCTTCTTGGCAGAAACCACTGGACCGATTTCATTATAACTTGGCAGAAATGTTTCCTTGATGACCTTCTACCAAGATTGTTCAAGTAACCATGATTTGTCAAAAAACATGGCCGCAGGGGGCAGGGCTTATTTTCCCTATATATCTATATAGAAAAGTTTAAAAATCTTCTTGTCAGAAACCAATGGACCGATTTTAATATAACTTGGCAGGAATGTTTCTTTGGTGACCCTCTATCAAGGTTGTTCAAGCCATTTGGATTTGTCAAAAAACATGGCCGCCAGGGGGCGGGGCTTATTTTCCCTATATATATCTATATAGAAAACTATCATGATTCGTAGTTAAAATTGTTCTGATTGGAAATCTAAGATGGCCATCATCTGGTTTATATCTGGTTTATATTTATAATATTTCCCTGCCACTGTGCTGTTTACATGTATAAAATCATGATTCTTCAGAAACCACTTAGCCAATTTCCACCAAATTTCACATTGATCCTTCTGTTGAAATGTGATTGATAGTTTATTCAAATGATCATGCTCCATTGACTGTCAGGCCCATATATTCTTCTTTAAAACTAAGAACTGCTCAAATGATGATATTTTCATTAGTTGCGATGATAGGATTGGAAAAATGTTGCATAACATCTGCATGTCTGCAGTGGCTATGTCACTCAGGTGAGCAAACCGTGGCCCGTGGGCCTCTTGTTATTATCTACAGATAGGCTAGGATGGGGGGTAAGATACCCTGACGTGGGTGGACGGCCCGGAGGCAGCTGGCGCCACAGGCTACTGTACCTCTTTTTTTTCTCAATCACATGCCCTCTCTTCTGCCTTTGGCGAAATATAGCATAGGTGCAAGCATCTTAAGGCTCTCAATTTCCTCCTATCCAGTAAAAGATGCATATGTACATAAAAAATCAGTTTTGCCATGTTTTTATTATATGGATTTTTATTTAAAAGAAGAAAAAACTTACTGAATTAAGATGTGTAAGATTTTCTTGAGGCGGGGGTCAAGCTGCCCAAGCCAGGGTATCTTTACCCCTGGGGGGCAAGCTGCCCAGGCCACGGTATCTTACCCCACACCCCTTCCTATTTAGAGAAAAATGGTTAATGGTCGATATTATGAATATTCAAATGACTGTTCAATAGGAAAGTCTATTCAGAGATAAACTATCTTTTGGAATGGAGTCTGTCAGATTTTCTGGCATAGTTGCAAGCTTCTAAGGCTCTCAATTTCTTCCTATCCAGCAAAAGATGCATATGTACATAAAAAATCAGTTTTGCCATGTTTTTGTTATATGGATTTTTATTTAAAAGAAGAAAAAACTTACTGAATTAAGTTGTGTAAGATTTTCTGGAGGTGGGGGGCAAGCTGCCCAAGCCAGGGTACCTTCACCCCCGGGGGGCAAGCTGCCCAGGCCACGGTATCTTACCCCACCCCCCCACCCCTTCCTGTTTAGAGAAAAAGGGTTAATGGTCAGTATTATGAATATTCAAATGACTGTTCAATAGGAAAGTCTATTCATTGATAAACTATCTTTTCAAAATGGAGTCTGTCAGGTTTTCTGGCATAGGTGCAAGCTTCTAAGGCTCTCAATTTCCTCCAATCCAGTAAAAGATGCATATGTACAAAAAAAAAAAAATCAGTTTTGCCATGTTTTTGTTATATGGATTTTTACTTAAAAGAAGAAAAAACTTACTGAATTAAGTTGTGTAAGATTTTCTTGAGGTGGGGGGCAAGCTGCCCAATCCAGGGTATCTTCACCCCCGGGGGCCAGGCTGCCAGGCCACGGTATCTTACCCCCACCCCTTCCTGTTTAGAGAAAAAGGGTTAATGGTCGATATTATGAATATTCAAATGACTGTTCAATAGGAAAGTCTATTCAGTGATAAACTATCTTTTTGAATGGAGTCTGTCAGGTTTTCTGGCATAGGTGCAAGCTTCTAAGGCTCAATTTCCTCCAATCCAGTAAAAGATGCATATGTACAAAAAAAAAAAAAAAAATCAGTTTTGCCATGTTTTTGTTATATGGATTTTTATTTAAAAGAAGAAAAAACTTACTGAATTAAGTTGTGTAAGATTTTCTTGAGGCGGGGGGCAAGCTGCCCAAGCCAGGGTAACTTACCCCAAGGGGGGCAAGCTGCCTAGGCCACAGTATCTTACCCCCCACCCCTTCCTGTTTAGAGAAAAAGGGTTAATGGTCGATATTATGAATATTCAAATGACTGTTCAATAGGAAAGTCTATTCAGTGATAAACTATCTTTTTGAATGGAGTCTGTCAGGTTTTCTGGCATAGGTGCAAGCTTCTAAGGCTCTCAATTTCCTCCTATCCAGTAAAAGATGCATATGTACATAAAAAATCAGTTTTTCCATGTTTTTGTTATATGGATTTTTATTTAAAAGAAGAAAAACTTACTGAATTAAGTTGTGTAAGATTTTCTTGAGGCGGGGGGCAAGCTGCCCAAACCAGGGTAACCTCACCCCCGGCGGGCAAGCTGCCCAGGCCACAGTATCTTACCCCCACCCCTTCTTGTTGAGAGAAAAATGGTTAATGGTCGATAGATATTATGAATATTCAAATGACTGTTCAATAGGAAAGTCTATTAAGTGATAAACTATCTTTTTGATTGGAGTCTGCCAGGTTTTCTGGCATAGTTGCTAGCTTCTATGGCCACTATATTCTGGACCTCAATTTCCTCCTATCGGGTAAAAGATGCATATGCACATAAAAAATAAGTTTTTCTATGTTTCTGTCATAAAGATTTTTATTTAAAAGGAATAAAATCTTTCTGAATAAAGTTCTGTCAGGTTTTCTAGGGGTGGGCCTAAGCTGCCCAGGCCATGGTATCTTATCCCCCCCCACCCCCTCACCTCCAGCCATAGAAAAATAGTTAATGGTCAATATTAATTATATTCAAATGACTGTTTAATAGGAAAGTCTATTAAGTGATAAATTGTCTTTTTGAATGGAGTCTGCCAGGTTTTCTGGCATAGGTGCAAACTTCTAAGGCCACTATATTCTGGCCCTCAATTTCCTCCTATCAGGAAACAGATGCATACACACATACATGTAAAGATCAGTTTTCCCGTGTTTCTACTATAAGGATTTTTATTTTAAAAAAATAAAATCTTCCTGCATTAAGTTCTGTCAGGTTTTCTGGGGGTGGGGGGCAAGCTGCCCAGGCCAGGGTATCTTCACCCCCGGGGGGCAAGCTCCAGCTTCACCCCCGGGGGGCAAGCTGCCCAGGGTGCAAGATAAACCGGTACACCGGCGTTGGCATTGGCGTCGGTGGCTGCGTAGCCACTTGTCTGCACTCTATCTCCTTATTGAATGGACAGATTTTGGCCAAACTTACATAAATATATCATTGGGAGGGGAAAAAAATGCTGATTAGATTTTGGTGACCTTGACCCCATTTTCAAGGCCACAGGAGGACTTAGTTTGTTGGAAAATGGGGCGTAGCCTCTTGTCCGCACTCTATCTCCTTATTGAATGGACAGATTTGAGCCAAACTTACACAAATATATCATTGGGAGGGGGGAAAAATGCTGATTAGATTTTGGTGACCTTGACCCCATTTTCAAGGTCACAGGAGGGCTTAGATTGTTGGTAAATGGCTTGTCCGCATCCTATCTCTTGAAGGAATTAATAGATTTTAACCAAACTTGCACATCTATATTGCTGGGACATGTAAAAGAACTGATTAGATTTTGGTGACCTTGATCCCATTCTCAAGGTCACAGGAGGGCTTAGATTGTTTGAAAATTGGCTTGTCCCCACCCTATCTCTTGTAGGAATGAATAGATTTTGACCAAACTTGCACATCTACAATGCTGGGACATGTAAAAGAACTGATTAGATTTTGGTGACCTTGACCCCATATGCAAGGTCACGGGAGGGCTTAGATTTATTGGAAAATGGTTTGTATGCACCCTATCTCCTAAATGAATGAATGGATTTTGACCAAACTTCTACATCTTAATTGTTGAGACATGGAAAAGAACTGTTTAGATTTTGATGACCTTGACCCCATTTTCAATGTCACACTAAGGCTTAGATTGGTGGAAAATGGCTTGTCTGTACCTTGTCTCCTGAAGGAATGAGTAGATTTCGACCAGACTTGCATAGCTATATTTTTGGGACATGCATCAGAACTGATTATATTTTGCTGACCTTCGTCCCATTTTCAAGGTCAGACTAGGGCTTAGATTGTTGGTAAATGGCTTGTCTGCACCCTATCTCCTAAAGGAATGGATTGATTTTGACCTAACATGTACATCTATATTGTTGTGACATGGAAAAGAACTGATTAGATTTTGGTGACCTTGACCCCATTTTCAAGGTCACACTAGGGCTTAGATTGTTGGAAAATGGCTTGTCTGCATTATATCTCTTGAAGGAATGGATAGAGTTTAACTAAACTTGCACTGCTAAATTGTTGTGGCATGGAAAACAACTAATTCTATTTTGGTGACCTTGACCATATTTTCAAGGTTGCAGGAGGGCTCAGATTGTTGGATAATGGCTTGTCTGCACGCTATCTGCTGAATGAATGGATGGATTTTGACCAAACTTGCACACCTATATTGTTGAGACAGAGACAAGAACTGATTAGATTTTTTGTGTCCTTGATCCCATTTTCAAGGTTACACAAGGGCTATGATTTTAGAAAATGGCTTGTCAACACCCTATCTCATTGAGGAATGGATGAATTTTGACCAAACTTACATATAGGTATATTGTGACCTTGAGTTTATTATAGATACAATCTATTTTTACAATATTTCTGTTCAAACTGGATGGGGGACATACGTTTTCCTCCAAAAACACTGTTCTAGTTAATGAAGTCTTTGTCCGAGAGCTTCGGAAGATCGTACTCCCTATAAAATTCTGTCAGGAATTGAACTATTTACGGAGCCGCATTGAACTCCCTTATTCTTCTTCTATCAAAATTGTTAGAAAATACTACCAAATATATCCAGAACAATCATAAGGGGATAAACTTGGTCAAAATTACACATCAGTTTCGTTGCGCGCTATCAACAGGAAACCAATCAGTTGCAAGAGTTGCGCCCCTGGTGACTGTGGATGCTAGCTTACAATATTGGTCGAAACAATCATATACATAATAAATTATATTAGTAAGAGAAAATGATGTATGAACATTGCAGTTCTCTTGACATTTTTTACCTGATGAGTTCCTCTACAGGTTATACCATTCAAACACATTTGTTTTACTTCTTATTTCCGTCGTGTGTTTGTTTACATGTTTGAAAACTAAAATAAGTTGTTTAACATTCTTATTTTGAATTTGCCTTATATCTGTCCTTCTTAGGTCCATTGCCGCACTCCAATTTCATATGTTTTGCAATTTTTTCATGAACACAGGATACAAGTTTATATATTTTACATCGTTTTTATATTTTACATCGCCAGCTGATTCGCACAAGTTATCTGCCATTTTGAATATTCATCATCGAACCTTGTAACTACGTAACTGTGTGACTTAATGCTTAAGAGGTATTGTCAACTACCAAAGGGGAAGTCAGGTAATAAAAATAATAATAAAAATCAATAAAAAATCTCATTTATGCAAAGAACTCGCTCAATGAGGGGTGTTAGAAAAGTCAAATTGATGTCAGGCAGGAAAACGGGATACTCTCCCTTAAAAATGGAAAACAACCGTTGTGTCACTAATGACATTATGTTTGCATATGTGCATGAAAAGATGAACAATCTGCATTCTGTTTTGAGCATTTTTCTTTCTTTTTAGCTCACCTGAGCCAAAGATTCAGGATGAGCTATTGTGATCACTCTCCGATCGTCCGTCTGTCCGTCCATTCATCTGTCCATCCGGTCTTACCTTTGAACCATTTCTCCTCTGAAACCCCTAGGCCAAATTTCTTCAAACTTTATGTGGAGCCTTATGTTAAAGGGGGATTGGATATTTGTAAAAATGGAGATGGCCACCATGCCGCAATATAGCTCCCATAGACTTATAATGGGAAAAACTTAAAAAATCTTCTTCTCTGAAACCATGACGCCCACGGCTTATATATTTTGTATGTAGCAATGTTTAGTGGTCCCCTACATAAATCCTGCCAATCAAGTCCCTGGGATCCAAACTGGCCAGGCCCCTAGGGGTCATGAACTCCCATAGACTTATAATGGGAAAAACTTAAAAAAAATCTTCTTCTCTGAAACCATGAGGTCCAGAGCTTATATATTTAGTATGTAGCAATATTTAGTGGTCCCCTACATAAATCCTGCCAATCAAGCCCCTGGGGTCCAAACTGGCCACCCCCAGGGGTCATTAGCTCCAATACTTATAATGGAAAAAACTTAAAAAATCTTCTCCTCTGAAACCATGAGACCCACAGCTTACATATTTAGTATGTAGCAATGTTTAGTGGTCCCCTACATAAATCCTGCCAATCAAGCCCCTGGGGACCAAACCGGCCACGCCACAAGAGTCATTAGCTCCTTATAATGAGAAAAACTTAAAAAAATCTTCTTCTCTACGCCTCAGGGCCACGCCCCGAGAGTCATTAGCTCCTTATAATGAGAAAAACTTAAAAAAATCTTCTTCTCTGAAACCATGAGGCCCACAGCTTACATATTTAGTATGTAGCAATGTTTAGTGGTCACCTACATAAATCCTGCCAATCAAGCCCCTGGGGCCCAAACTGGCCACGCCCCGGGGATCATTTGCACCCATAGACTTAAAATGGGAAAAACTTAAAAAAAATCTTCTTCTCTGAAACCATGAGGCCCACAGCTTACATATGTAGTATGTAGCAATGTTTAGTGGTCCCCTACATAAATCCTGCCAATCAAGCCCCTGAGGACGCCCCAGGGGTCATTAGCTCCCATAGATATAATGGGAAAAACTTAAAAAAATCTTCTTCTCTGAAACCATGAGGCCCAGAGCTGATATTTCAATGTCAGCATACATCACCACAAGATATTATAAGCCTTATTTGAGCGGTTCACCGCAAGAGTGAACCGCAAGATCAACCTTCAAAAGAAAGACAGCTATGAAAAAAGAAATGTTTGAAACAGACTATAGCTTGTCCTAGTTGTCCCCACTACCAAGCGTCCTGTTGCTAGGTGACCAAGATCGAGTACCACTCATGCACTGGTCCCCATCTTCCATGCCACTGTAAGCAACCAATCAGGACACACCAGGTATATTCCCGCCAATGCATGCAGCTTGCCGAATGCATGCAGTCGTCCATTGTTACTATAAATATTAGATATATAAATAGTAGAAAACATCACTATTTTTCGGTTGCTTGCGAGGTTAACACCTTCTGTGTAGATCGTTCTTTGGATTTCAGGAAAGAAGTATTTTTTCGTCAACAGATAAGTCTGTATTTTATTTCTGTTTCTTTGCTGAATTAATGCCTAAGTGTTATTATGTTGTGCATTAATTGCAAACAAACAAAATCATCGGCAGACAGCCATGTTCTTTGTTTTAGTGTTGTGGGTTTTCACAGTCAACTCCATGTTCTAGGTCTGCCAAGTTGGTGTTGGAGATCTGGGAAGAGATTTCTCACTTCCCATCTCTTATTTCAGCTAACCTTGAGCAGGTTCAGGGATCTTTATCTACTAAACAACAAGATAAGAGAATTAAATTTAAACAATTGAACTCTGAGCCTGCTCCGGGTTTAAATCTCAGACTTTGAGGACCCCGGGTCGCCGTTACGGTTCCAAGTAATGAGAGCTTGACTAGGGGACCTCGCCCCACCCCCAGCGATGCTTCTCGACGGGAGGCAGGGGGCGCCGGCGAACCCCTGTTCCATCGGAATTTCTGAACCTAGGTGCCTGCTGGGTTACCGTACCCCATACAGGTACGTTAATTCGGCGGCATATAATATGGTGGCTAGATTTCCTAGTGATGTATCTGTGCCTTCCTTTCAGGCTTTGTGGCAGGATGGCACAGATCAGGGTGCTTGTTATTGGCCCTATTTTTATCCTTGGGGTTCTTGGGATGGCTATAGCGGGTATGGATATTATCCCAACTTTAACTTTTCAAATGTTCCTGTTATGAAGCCATTCCTGGCTCGTCTAGGGGGTCTTTTAGTGATCCAAAATCAAATTGCAGTTGTAATGCTGAAGTTTCTCTATCTTCTACTTCCTTTCAGGTTGCATCCTGTAGTAATTCCAACCATTCTTTGCCCCTTTCTAAGCCCAGAACTATTACGAGGGTTGTGCAAAAAGTTCTGTCACTAATAGGCTTCCTCAGTTTTATCCCAGGTATATTTTAAAATACTTCACTGCACTTGAATGGTGTGTTGAATAGCTAATGATACCTGTTAATTTCGTGCAAATTGCTTTCCAACTGACCGAGTTATTTCAAATTGAAATAGATGCAGTCATATACACTGACCAATTTACTTGTTACATTGGAACATGGACCAGAAGACTGAAATTCGTAGCTATATTAAATGCCGCATTAGGCTTAATATAGATTCAAAGCAGATATTTAATGAATTGTGTGGTATATATGGACCTCAGACCATTTCAATGCCCACAGTTTTTAGGTGGGTTAAAGCTTTTAAAGCTGGGAAATTTTCTGTTGAAGTTGATACCCGTCCTGGAAGGCCTAAAACCGCTGTTACCAAGGCTAACATCCCTGCTGTAAAGATTGTGGTCGAATAGGATGCGCGATTGTCTGGCAAAGATATAGCTAGGTGTACAGGCATATCAGAAGGCAGTGTGCAAACAATTCTGAAAAAGCGTTTGGACCTGAGAAAGGTTTGCGCTAGGTGGGTACCTCATTTGCTCACTGAGGAGCAAAAGACACAATGCCTTAAATGTGCCCGGGAACTTTTGAAAACATACAAAGGCTGTAATAGTCGGGTTATTTCTAACTTGCTAACAGGTGATGAAACCTGGGTGCACATGTTTGAGCCACAAAGAAGGGCTGATAATAAGCAATGGAAGCGAAAAGATAAAAAATGCCCATGTATTGCCAAGAGAACCATAAGTTTGAAAATGATGTTGTACGCAATTTTCTTTAAATCAAGTGGGCCAGTCGTTCAAGTGCTTTGTCCATCATACAGTCGCTGGCCGATTCTATAAGAATTCTGTACTGAAGAAAGTGAAAGAGTTTTACAATAAGAAATGACCAAGCAAAGGATGGTCAGGAGTCCACCTTTTACCTGACAACGCCTCCTCTCATAAGTGTGAGGTTGTTAAGTCTTTTTTAGCTTCTGAAAAGGTGAAAGTTTTAAACCATCTGCCTTATTCACCTGACCTGAGTCCCTGTGACTTCTTTTTATTTCCAAGGCTTAAGAAAATGCTTTCTGAAAATAAGTATACGTCTAGAAGTTCTCTTGGCAGCACTATTTATCAGTGTCTCCAACAGATACCAAAAGAAGACTATTTATCTGCTTTTCGCGACTGGGTAAAAAGGTTACAAAAATGTGTTTCAGTAAAGGGGGAATACTTTGAAGGTTTATAATAAAAATATGTTTGATAAAACGTAGCACTGAAGTAATCCGAACCCAGTGACAAAACTTTTTGCAGGACCCTCATAATAGGGATTCTCAGTATAGTGCTACTTCAGCCATTCCGACTTGTTCTAGTATTATTTTTCAGAAAGGTACATTTTTAGATTCTTTGACAGCAGAACCAGTTACTGGATCTACCAGTTTCTGTAGGAGTACAGCTAATTGGAACACACGTGTAGAGGGTACTACTTTCACATCCTCTCTGATGTCAGGGTAAGTTCAAGAATTGATGACCCTTATGGGCATGTGGATAGTGATGTGCTGAACAGCAGCAGAATTCCAGTTGCTGACTATTCTTCTACAGATTCTAGTTTTCCTACAGATAGACCTTCGGTAACTACTCCTACTTTGGGCAGGGGTAATTCTCTAGGTCTTACTGCTACGGCTTTGAGGGTAACCAGCCTCTCCCGTAGCACCCCTGACATTGCCTCAATATTGAGAACTCTGTCAGGGTTGGGATCCTTGGTGGATCTCCCTTCTGTTGCTGAAGAAGGAGGGGGAGAAAGCTTTGTTTATGGGTCAGTCTGGATCCACCCTCAGTGGTCACGGCCATGTTTGTGCCATTAGCCAAATCCCCCGGGCTACATCTCACAATTGTGAGTATGACCTGGACCAGGCTCTTTCTGAGAGGTCACTTAGCCCGTCTCTTAAAGAGAGCCAGTCTCATGAGCCTGCCATAAATTAACATGAGACACTGGAGGAAGTTTACTCCCTTTTGGGAGACCTTGACCAAACTCAAGACAGCGCTTATGTCCGATCTCTGCTTGAGTCAATACTGGATCTGCCAACTTTCTCCGTCGAGACTTCCCCAATCTTCAACTGTTAATCAGTTGATGGAGAAGTTGTTCGACAACACCGCAGAGGCTCGAAGTTCTTCAAATTGGTATGTTCCTAGAAAGATTATTGACTCTCTCACTCGGCCACATTCATACGTTTGCCACACAGAATTTTGGCCGAGTAATATACCCACCCTTGATGCCGATGCTGGCAGGTTAGGCATCTCAGTGGGTAGATATGCCTCAATACCAGTTACTCTTTTAGAGTACCTGGAGCGGTTGGCTAGGAGAGCGGTTGCCATTAGTTCATATTGTGATTTTTTTGGCTCAGCTGCATTTCAGGCCCTCTGCTCAGAAAATGTGGACCCGGATGTTCTGCGTATTTTACTGTTAGCAGTGAAACACTCTGCCAAGCACAGTATGGCCTTAGGTTTGTCTATTTCGGCCATGCTGCTGCATCAACACCGTAATGCTGCTCTTGACACTTCCCATTTACTCTTGTCTCACAATAAGAATAACCTTAGAGCAGCTCCTCTGAATTCTTCTTCTCTTTTTGGTGGGAAAATAGAGAAAGTTCTCTGAGTGAATTTAGACGATAGACATCATTCCATCCTGAGAAGAAATTACTCAGGAGGTTTGGATACCAGAAAGAGACCTTCTTCTTCTTCCGATTCAAATTCGGCGAAGAATTCTAAGGGGGAATCTAAAGCTAACAGATGGGTTTCCACTTCTTCTTCTTCGTCTTCTGTCTCTTTCAACCAGTTTCGATCCACCAGGGGGAGGGAGGGGGTGGGGCCATGGTGGATCATCATCTTCTTTCAGGAGGGGCCATGCTAAGCAGGGTAAATGACGTCATAAGGGCCCTTCCATCTGCACCTCATCCTTCTCTTCCATTGGGCGCTGGTCTGTCAAATTTTGTGGAGGCTTGGTCATCCATAACTCAGGATTCCTGGGCCCTTTCTATTCTGGGGAAGGGCTACAGGTTCCTTTTGTAAGGGAACCTCCATTGTCTTCATCTCCAATTCTGTTCCTAGTGACACAACAACATCTAAGTCACTTGAGGGAGGAGGTGCAGATATTACTGGAAAAGAAGGCTGTGGAGAACATAAGGGATACTACCTCTCCCAGTTCCTACAGCCACTACTGACGAATTGTCTGATGCTACCATCACGCAAGAGCTGTAAATGTGATTCTGAAAATGTTGGAGTACTAGGAAAACTGCATGTAATCCAAATTGTTGATGTGAAGGTGAGTCCCAAAGGCCTTGGCCCTCTAGGCCTAGGGGTTCCAAATGAGCGCCCCAGCCCGAGTGACTGGTGTCTGAAATCATATCATTATATCATAATCGGATTTTTGATTAACGTGCAGGTACAGGGGCAACATCCACATCAGTGGGCCCCCTTCCAGATAGCTGGCTTGCTGCACGCATGGCAGATCTCACACCAGATCTCCAGGTACGTCTATCATGAGGGTTGATAGCCGAGAGCTTCCACTCTCTGCAATCCCTCTCTGTCAGCTGCTTCCATGTCATTTTGGGCCTCCCAGGCCCACGCTTTCCATCAACCTGTATGTCGAAGGCTGTCTTGACTGCACCATTGGAGCGTTCCACATGTCCATACCATCGGAGTCTTCTCTCCTTCAGAATGAGGTCCAGATCCTCAATGCCAAGCCGCACAAGTAGCTCATTGAACCTGGTGGTGACAATGTCTTGCGGCCTGACATTGCAGATCTGTCTAATCATTGCCCTGTCATTTCGCTGCAGACGCTGGAGGTTCGTCTTTGTCAATGGCCAAGTCTTGCTGGCATGGAGCATTGCGCTCCGCACACAAGAGCTGTACACACGGCCACGTGTTTTGAAAGAGAGGTGGCGTGAAGAGAGGACTGGTAGCAGATCCTTGAACTTCATCCAGGCGGTTTTCACACGTGTTGTGGTTGAAAGTTCACAGCCACCTGCTGCTGAGAGCATGTCTCCTAGGTAGCAAAAGGAAGCTACCACCTCAAGCTTGTCAGGTCCGACCTGGACTTCCTTCTGTGGTCTGCCATCCAAGGGGCGTGCAGTTCCCTGGCACCATGTACATCTGTAGTCAGGGTCCTTTTTCAAGCGCTTGAGCCCACTGCATTTCTTGTGCACCCAGTGCTTACAGCCATTGCAGAAGATGCTGTTGCTGCCCACTCCAGTGTGACAGACAGCGCATGGAAACTTGCCTGAACTCTGCAGGAGGTCCAGTCCCGTACCGCAGATCATGATCTTTGTCTTTCCTGCATTTACTCTCAGTCCTTTCTTCTCCATTGCTTCTTTCCAAGTCAAGAGCCTCCTGACACATTCCTCGAGTGATTCAGCGATGATAACAAGGTCATCGGCATAGAGGTCCTCCCAGGGGACCCCAGAGCGGAACTCTCGTGATAAGGCTTCAAGCACAATGATGAAGAGCAGCGGGCTGAGTACTGATCCTTGGTGAACACCGACCTTCACTTCAAACTCTTCACTGTACCCCTCACCAACACGGACACGGCTCTGTGCATTTGCATACATCCCCTGCACCAGTCGCACAATCCACTCCTCCACACCAAGTTTTCTCAGCGCCCACCAGATGACCTTCCGAGGTACTCGATCAAACGCCTTCTCCAGGTCTACGAAAGCCATGTAGAGTCTCTTATTGGCAGCTAGATACTTCTCTTGCAGCTGCCTGACAACAAAGATTGCGTCTGTAGTGCCTCTGCCTGGGAGGAAGCCAAACTGGGAATCGTCGATTGACACCAACTGTCTGATGAGGTCGTCCACAATCCTCTCCCGGATTTTCATAACCTGCTCTGTCAGCTTGAGACCGCGGTAGTTGCCCCTTTCCAATGCGTCCCCTTTTCCCTTGTAGAGGCAGACAATGAAACTCTGCTCCCAGTCAGAGGGTACCTTGCCATCACAAATGATTGCAACTGCGAGGTCGCGGATCATGGAGGCGCCCATGTCACCGGCGGCTCGTATAATCTCCACCACTATGCCTGATGGGCCCGGTGCTTTGCCAGCCTTCATCTGTGAGATAGCCTTCTTAACCATATCAATGGTGATTGGGATGGGCGGGCCTTCCACTGGTGGTTGATATGACAGGTGGTCTGGGTCCCAGTCAAACTCAACCTTGAGAAGCCTTTGGTAGTGCTGTAGCCAGGCCTTCTGCTTTGAGTCTTCGCTCATTGACATCTCTTCTGCATCATTCTTCACAGGTTTGTCACCAACAACATCAGTGTTCTCTCTTCTAAACTGGTTAGCAAGGCGGTAGACTTCTGAAGACTTGGGGTCAATATTCTCATAGACCTTCTTGTTGGCTTCTTGACGAGCATGGTGCACTGCATGTCTGGCATTTCGTTTGGCTGCATCGTATGATGCCTTAGTGCCTTTACCAGCCTTCCAGGCTTTGAAAGCTGTCCGCTTGGCAGCAATGGCCTTTTCCACATGTTCATTCCACCACCAAGTTTCACGACGCCAACGGTGTGGCCGAGTTGTGCCACATACCTCCTCAGTTTTCTTGAGCAGTCCAGTCTTGATGTTGTTCCAGATATCCTCAGTGGCCCCATCAGCTACACCTGCAGATGTGCTCACATGCAAGTTGAAGACCTCCTGGAAATGATTGCTTGTCTGAGGGTCTTTAAGCTTCCAAACTTTGAGGCGAGGGGTGAACTCGCGCTTTGATTTTGGAGGCACATCAATCCTCATGTCACATACCACACCAGGGATCACTTTTACATCTGTGACAAGTTTGCACATGGTCCTACGGAAAAGGATAAAGTCTATCTGCGTGGCTATGTTTCCAGACTTGTATGTGATGAGATGGCTGTCACGTTTCTTGAAACATGTGTTCCCAAGAAGCAGGTCAAATGCTAGGGCGTACTCTAGGATTCTCTCACGCTCAACATCTGGTTTCGGCCTGCCATACCCCATCCCACCATGCACTTCCCTGTATCCAGTGCCTGCACGGCCAACATGGCTGTTCCAATCTCCACATGGGATCAGAAATTCTGATGCTGGGATCCTGGCAGTCACAGCACGCAGCTGATCAAAGAACAGGTCCTTAACCTCATCACTTAGACCACTCTGTGGGGCATACACAGACAGAAAGGTAACCACACGCTGGCCGACTATGAGTTTCACTAAAATAATTCTGTCGGAGACTCTCTGAACCTCAAAAACTTTCTCTATCCACTCTTCTGCCGCAAACACTCCTACACCAGCAGTGCCTTTGTCATTTCCTGACCAGTAGAGCTTGTACCTGGTGTCCTTGCCCTTGATTGTGCGGCAGCTGCCACCACAGTATCTGGTCTCCTGAATGCAGCAGACATCCACTTTTCTGTGGGATAGTGTTTCCACTACCTCGCAAACTCTTCCTCTCAGGGTGTTCACATTGAGTGTTCCCACCCTGAATTTCCTCAGGTGCTTGCTGGATTCGCCACAATGGCCCAACCCAGCCTCCCACACCTGACAGGAGGCCAAGCCGGAGACGTTACCAACAGAACTTTGATGTCTGTTGGCACCGCCTAACTCTGAATCTATTTTTCTTCTTGCCATGTAAGATTTTGGAACAATTGTTTTTCACTATTTTTATAGCTGAAAATAGATGGAAATCTGGAGATGGAATAACTAGGGGAATTCCAGTCAAGTAAATGGAAGGATTCATCCACCATTTGATTGATGCACAACACGAATGGGATATTGGAATAGATAGGTCCAAACTGTCACGGTGAGGTTTCCAATTGGCCAGAAGATGGAACTGAAGAGGTCTCATATGAAGGCGACCCAACTGAACTAAATCTGCTGCTGCATTGAGTGATCCCAACATGGACAGAAATTCTCGGGTGGTAATGAACTGAACCTGCAGAACCCGGAAAAGCAGGAGAAGAATTTTGCCCACAGCTTACATATGTAGTATGTAGCAATGTTTAGTATTCCCTTACATAAATCCTGCCAATCAAGCCCCTGAGGATGCCCCGGGGGTCATTAGCTCCCATAGACTTATAATGGGAAAAAAAATCTTCTTTTCCGAAACCATGAGGCACAGAGCTTATATATTTAGTATGTAGCAATGTGTAGTGGTCCCCTACATAAATCCTGCCAATCAAGCCCCTGGGGTCCATATTGGCCATGCCCCAGGGATCATATGCTTATATAGAGATATATAGCTAAAAAATCTTCAAAAATCTTCTTCTCTGAAACCATGAGGCCGAGAGCTAATAGATTAAGCATGAAGTGATGTTAAGTGGTCTCCTACATTAATCCTGCCAACCATGCCCCTGGTGTTCAAACTGGCGCCCCGGGGGTCATTAGCTCCCATAGACTTATAATGGGAAAAAATTAAAAAATCTTCTCCTCTGAAACCATGAGGCCCACAGATAATATATTTAGTATGTAGCAATGTTTAGTGATCCCCTACATAAATCCTGCCTATCAAGCTCCTGGTGCCCAAACTGGCCACGCCCCGGGGGTCATTAGCTCCCATAGACTTATAATGGGAAAAACATAAAAAGATCT
The DNA here is from genome assembly GCA_964016985.1 of Anodontia alba. Classification (NCBI taxonomy): domain Eukaryota; kingdom Metazoa; phylum Mollusca; class Bivalvia; order Lucinida; family Lucinidae; genus Anodontia; species Anodontia alba. The sequence continues at coordinate 61,007,477 of OZ024825.1, forward strand.
TCTTCTCTGAAACCATGAGGCCCACAGCTTACATATTTAGTATGTAGCAATGTTTAGTGATCCCCTACATAAATCCTGCCAATCAAGCCCCTGGGGCCCAAACTTGCCACGCCCCAGGGGTCATTAGCTCCCATAGACTTGTAATGGGAAAAACTTCAAAAAATCTTCTTCTCTGAAACCATGAGGCCCACAGATTATATATTTAGTATGTAGCAATGTTTAGTGGTCCCCTACATAAATCCTGCCTATCAAGCCCCTGGTGCCCAAACTGGCCACGTCCCAGGGGTCATTAGCTCCCATAGACTTATAATGGGAAAAACGTAAAAAAATCTTCTTCTCTGAAACCATGAGGCCCACAGCTTACATATTTAATATGTAGCAATGTTTAGTGATTCCCTACATAAATCCTGCCAATTAAGCCCCTGGGGCCGAAACTGGCCACGCCCCGGGGGTCATTAGCTCCCATAGACTTATAATGGGAAAAGCTTAAAAAAATCTTCTTCTCGGAAACCATGAGGCCCACAGCTTATATATTTAGTATGTAGCAATGTGTAATAGTTCCCTACATAAATCCTGCCAATTAAGCCCCTGGGGTAGTTAACTCAGGTGAGCGTTGTGGCCCATGGGCCTCTTGTTTTATGATTGTAACCTGAATACACAATGTTTTGTATACTTAGAATTTGTTAAGTATCAACTAGGCCTTTATAGAAACAGGCGAGTTTTCGCAAAATGCAATGCATACATATATGCTATACAGTTGTTTTATATACAGACATGTCCAGGATTTCTTCCTATATCGAAATAAGTTGTAATATAAGTACAAAAAAAAGAAAAAGAAAAAAAAGAACTCTGTAAAGGATAACAAAATAGAATGTTAAAATGATAAAAGTACAAATCATTGTGCTTATACTAACTCCCTCCCCAAACCGAATACAGAGTAACTTTTTCCTATGTATATATTACTCAACATGTAGAAGGCTGTCGGGTTTTTGTAAAATGAAATCTGTAAACTGATACTTTTTATATATAGATCTTAGAAAATAATTTTATAGATCTCAAGCACACCCCAGCCTCTTCGATTTATCATTGTCTACCTATGTTACAATAAAATATTCTTGGATATGTACAAAACAGCATAACTGACTGTACATAGAATGTCGAGGAATGATGTTGAGAAGAGGTCTAGGTGTAGTGATTAAATGCTATGAATACATCATAACATCATATTTTTGATAAGCCATCAAAATCCCAAGCTTTCAACGGATATACATGGGATAATAGTGCAGATCCAGATTAGACTGACAAGAAAAGTCTGACCTGGGTCTGAACTGTTTTCCTCTTCTTCAGGTAACTACAGTTATTTTAAACACCCAGAATCTTGGGGAGTTTTTACAGTGGTTTACAGATAATATGCCGGCCTCGGTGGCTCAGTTGGATGCGCGTCCAACTGGAGACCAGGAGGTCGAGGGTTCGACCCCCGCCGAGGTCGGCAACATTCTTTCGTGGAGATTGATCATGAAATATTTTCTACAGTCATTCTCTCCCTTCCCCTGATTCAAGAAGGGCAGTTGAAAGTTTCTGGCGAAAGAATGTGCACAATACTGGTTAACCGCTTAGAGGACAAAGCCTGCCCAGTAAACGTGTGATTAGGTAAACTGACCGCGCTTGACATGACCCCATTGGGTTGACTGGGCCGTAAAACCTCAACACAAACAAACAGATAATATGATAGTAGAGGGAAAGGTGTACTACCACATAATTCATAAACATAAAAATACAAATTATACATATACATGTTTTGACAGACTCCAGACTGTCAGGTTGAAAGAGAATAAGAGGGTAGTACACATGATATTTGAAAGATGAAAGAAAGAAAATACTGGAGAACCTTTATTAGATATGACCCGGGTCTGAAAGAGGAATTGTAACGGGGTTTAAAAAAGGAATAAAATTTACAGATTTAAAAAAAAAAAAAAAAGAAATAAGTCGTAAATCTTTCCAATGCTAGGGTTAGCAAAAATTTAGAACTAGAGTCCGTACTTGAATGCTGCTATTAATTCTTTAATAAGATCAAGAAGTTACAAAATATAACTTCAAAGTCCAATAATATAGATTTTGGCTTCTTCTGATAATGTACAAATTCATAACAAATTAACATATTCAGCTATGGGACCGTTTAGAAACTTAGACAGCCCATAAAATTTCCAGACCTAAGCAGACGTACTCTATAGCTCTAGGAATTAATCACAGTCCTTTAAGTCTGATACAAAGAAAAAGGACTTTTCTAAGAGGTGTATTAAAGCAACAAGTAGTTCTACCTCCTCTAAACATGAGAGATATTTACAAGTCATAAAACCAACACTCCCACTGCCTATCTTACCACGTCCAGATATTCCAATGGGAGAAAGATTGGTACATGTATCTTTACAAAACAGTGAGGAAAACAAAGGGTCCTTTATATCATTCAAAAAATTTTCAGGACTAAATTCATTTTGCTTCCTCATTTTTTTAATGTTCCGATAAATCTGAGTTGGTCTCCTTCCCATTATGAGAAGAATAAGAACACAACTTCTCCATTAACGACTTCTCCATTAACGGGTAGTGGAAAGGGTAGCAAATCCGGGAATTCACGGTTTTTTCTCCCAAAGGTGTTTTACGCAAAAGATAATGGAAATTATATCCAATAAGGGATATTTCCATTTAATATATAAGAAGATAACCAAGTCAGTGCATAAGTCGATATTGCACAAAGACTGGACTGTCTCTAATTTTCTAATGGATGTTCTATAGACGATTAAGTCATCCATAATAAAGGAAGTTCCTTGCTTTACGCTTGACAATTGGGTCTTCCAACTCACTGTACTATCTTCGGAATGCACCTAAATTCGTGCATTGGTACATGTAGTAAACAGATGGACGTAATCACTTCTCATTTGCGTTAACAGGCCATCTCAAAATCATGTTATTAGACAATAGACTAAGAGATATTAAAAAAGGTAGAATAATACCTTTCACTATATTGTCTTCAATCATGTTTAGTTTAGTATTGATTTAAAAAAATTAAAATAGTTAGATCTTAGACCTATTCACGATTCTTTTTTATAGGTTAAAAATCTAGACTATATATATTCATCGAAGTATTACTAAATAGTATTGATACATACTTCGACAATAAATATTTAACAGACTTCAGTTTCGGATCGATTGATTATGTCTGCTATTCACTTTGGAAACTTCAAAGAATTTATTCGGATTATTAAGTCTCGATCGTAACAATCATCCAATTATGTCAGAGTGGATACATTCCAATCGCTTCATTTAAGGAGGATACATCCATTAGGTCCCAGTTACCTTTTTAGCTCACCTGAGCCAAAGACTCAAGGTGAGCTTTTGTGACCGGTTTCCGTCCGTCGTGCGTCTTCCGTTTGTCAACTTTTTACTTAAAAGACATCTCCTCCTAACCTGGTGAATGGATTTTGAAATAATTTTACAGGAATGTTCCTTGGGTGACCCTCTACCAAAATTGCCTAAATGGTTCAGCTCCGCTAAACAAAATGGCCACCAGAGCTAAAAATAGAAAAACCTTAAAACGACATCTCCTCCTAGGCCACTGAATGGATTTTGAAATAATTTCACAGGAATGTTCCTAAGATGACCTTCTACCAAAATTGCCTAAATGGTTCTGCTCCGCTAAACAAAATGGCTGCCAGAGCTAAAAATAGAAAAACCTTTGAAGGACATCTCCTTCCAGGCCAATGGCCTGATTTCAAAATAATTTCACAGAAATATTCCTTTCATGCCCCTTTACCAAAATTGCTAAAATGGTTCCGCTCTGCTAAACAAAATGGCCACCAGAGCTAAAAATAGAAAAAAAACTTTAAACGACATCTCCTCCCAGGCCAGTGGCCGATTCCTTTGGTGATCCTCTACCAAGATTGTTCAAGCCATCACGATTCTTAAAAAAACATGGCCAGGGTTGGGGCTTATTTTCCCTATATAGAAAACTTTAAAAATTTTCTTGGCAGAAATGTTCCTGTAGTGACTCTCTACCAAGATTGTTTAAGCCGTCATGATTCGTCAAAAAACATGGCCGCCAGGAGGCGGGGCTTAATTTCCCTATATATCTATATAGAAAACTTTAAAAATTTTCTTGTCAGAAACTAGTAAAGTCATCACTATAATATAGCAGCAGTGTTAAATGAATGGGGACAAAAAAACTGATCTTGTCCCTGGGCTATATACATGTATACTATCATGTTATCTTTAAACATCTTCTTTTCTGAAATTGCGAGACCAATTTTCACCGGATTTCACATGGGGCCTTCTGTCGAAGGAGTATTGACAATTTATTGAAATGGTTCGGCACCATTGAACAAGATGGCAGCCAGCAGCCATGCCTATGTATGGTAAAAAAAAAATTTAACTCTTCTCCAGAAACAAGAAAGCTTTGGGGTGAATCTTGGTATATAATATCAGGGACTCAATGTCTTTAGACTTTGTTCAAATGATGATCCTAGGATGACCTTTTACCTATTTACAGCATGGTCAAATTTCTGTCCTAGTTACTGTGGAAATACTGGAAGATGTTGCATGGCATCTACAGATATGCCATGGCTGTTTTACTCAAGTGAGCAAATCGTGGCCCATGGGCCTCTTGTTTTATATGGTTCTGCTCATTTCTTTTCAGGTAAATGTTGAAAGTGTTCTGAAAACATTCAGTGAAAATTCTGCTCGAGCAAGAGCTGTGATTCTCAAAGTCATTCCAAAGTTAAAAGAGATTGACTGGACTGACAGACTAAAAGCAAATCAGGTACTTACCATCCTCCTACTACATGTGACAGTTTGCAGATGAGAATGGCTTCAGTAGAAGAGTAGGTTTAGCTTCTTATGTAGCATCTGTGGCAGAGGACTTGAGCATTGGGTTTAGTGCTTGCATGCTGATATAGCATTTGTGGCAGAGGACTTGCACATTGGGTTTAGAGCTTGCATACTGATGTAGCATTTGTGCTAGAGGACTTGTTCATTAGATTTAGTGCTTGCCTACTAATGTGACATTTGTGGCAGAGGACTTACACAGTGGATTTAGTGCATGCCTGCTAATGTAGCATTTGTAGGAGAGGACTTGCACAGTTGGTTAGTGCTTGCCAGCTGGAGTTGCATTTGTTGCAGAGGACTTGCACAGTGGGTTTAGTGCTTGCCTATTCGTGTAGCATTTGTTGCAGGGGACCTACACAATAGGTTAAATGCTTGCCTACTGAATGTAGCATTTGTAGCAGAGGACTTACACAGTAGGTTTAGTGCTTGCTTAATGGTTTAGCATTTGTTGGAGGGGACTTCCAGGGTGGGTTTAGTGTTTGTCTACTGATATACATTTGTGTTAGAGGACTTGCACAGTTGGTTAAGTGCTTGCTTGCTGGTGTAGCATTTGTGGCAGAGGACTTGCTCAGTGGGTTTAGTGTTTGCCTTCTGATGAAGCATTTGTAGCAGAGGACTTGCACAATGGGATTAGTGTTTGCCTACTGATATAGCATTTGTGGCAGAGGGCACACTGTAGGGTTAGTGCTTGCCTACTGATGGAGTATTTGTAGCAGAGGACTTCCACATTGGATTTAGTGCTTGCCTACTGATGTTATGTTTGTGACAGAGGACTTACACAGTGGGATTAGTGTTTGCCTACTGATATAGCATTTGTGGCAGAGGGCACACTAGGGTTAGTGCTTCCCTACTGATGGAGTATTTGTAGCAGAGGACTTCCACATTGGATTTAGTGCTTGCCTACTGATGTTATGTTTGTGACAGAGGACTTACACAGCCAGGATGGCCACTGGTCAGGGAAAAGTCAGGGAAATATTATTTTTCTTCATGGTCAGGGAAAAGTCAGGAAATTTTGCAAAAATGGTCAGAAAATGCTAAAAAATAGAATTAAAAGTCTGTTAAATTTTCATTGCTTTGGTCAGGGAAAATAGAATTGTGTCAGGGAAGAGTCAGAGAAAAGTCAGGGAATTTTGTTTTTGACTGAGGGTGGCCACCCCGACAGTGAGTTTAGTGCTTGCCTACTGACGTGGCGTTTGTGGCAGAGGACTTGCACAGGGATTAGAGTTTGCCTACTAATGTAGCATTTGTAGCAGAGGACTTACACACTGGATTTAGTGCTGACCTACTGATGTAGCATTTGTGACAGAGGACTTACACAGTGGGTTTAGTGCTTGCTACTGGTGTAGCTTTTGTAGCAGAGGACTTACACAATGGGTTTAGTGTTTGCTTACTGGTGTAGCATTTGCGGCTGCCTATACTAATGTGGCATTTGTGGTAGAAGACCTGCATATTGGAGAGGAATTGTACAGGTTTAGTACTTGCCTGTCGATATAGAAATTGGGGCAGAGGACTTGTACAGTAGGTTTAGTGCTTGCCATCTGAAGTAACTTTTGTGGCATGGCCTTGTACAGTAGGTTTAGTGCTTGCCTATTGATGTAGCAACTGAGCTGGAGAACTTGTACAGTAGGTGTAGCTTTTGTGGCAGAGGACTTGTACAATAGGTTTAGTTCTTGTCTACTGATGTAGCTTTTGTGGCAGAGGTCTTGTACAATAGGTTTAGTGCTTGCCTTCTGATGTAACTTTGGTGGCAGAGGAAATACAGTATGTTTAGTGCTTGCCTACTGATGTAGCAGTTGTGGCAGAAAACGTTTACAACAGACTTAATTCTTGCCTACTGATGTAGCTTTAGGGGCTGAGGAATTGTATAAAAGGTTTTGTACTTGCCTAGTGTGGCAGAGGACTTGTACAGTAGTTTTAGTGCTTGCCTACTGCTATAGCAACTGAGACAGAGGACTTGCATAGTAGGTTTAGTGCTTGCCTACTGATGTAGCAGTTGTGACAGAGAGGAATTGTACAAAAGGTTTAGTACTTGCCTACTGATATTGCAAATGAGGCAGAGGACTTGTACAGTAGATTTAGTGCTTGTCTTCTGATCTAACTTTTTTGGCAGAGGACTTGTACAGTAGGTTTAGTGCTTGTCTACTGATGTAGCAACTGAGACAGAGGACTATCACAGTAGGTTTAGTACTTGCCTACTGATGTAGCAACTGAAACAGAGGACTTGTATAGTAGGTTTAGTGCTTGCCTACTGATGTAGCAACTGAGACAGAGTACTTGTACAGTAGGTTTAGTGCTTGCCAACTGATGTCACAATTGTAGAGGACTTGTATAGTAGGTTTAGTGCTTGCCTTCTGATGTAGTTTTTGTGACAGGGAAATTGTACAGAAGGTTAAGTACTTACCTACTCATGTAGCAATTGAGGCAGAGGACTTCTCAGTGTGTTCAGTGCTTGCCTTATGATGTAGCTTCCGTTGCAGAGGAACTGTACAGGTTAGAAGGTTTAGTGTATAGTAGGTTGAGTGCTTGCCTACTAATGTTGCTTTTGTGGCAGAGGCAACTGTACAGTATGTTTATAGCTTGCCTAAAGATGTAGCTTTTGTGGCAGACAATTTGCACTGTGGGTTTAGTGCTTGCCAGATGCTGTAGCTTTTGTGGCAGTAGAATTGTACAATAGGTTTGGTGCTTTCCTGCTGATGTAACTTTTGTGGCAGATGAATTGTATAGGTTTAGTGCTTGCCTAATGATGTAGCTTTTATGACAGAGGAGTTGTACAATAGTTGTAGTGCTTGCCTACTGATGTAGTTTTTATACGCCCATTTGAAAAACGGGACGTATTATGTCACGGGGTATGGCGTCTGTCCGTCCGTAAACTTTTTCGTTTCTGGCTAACTCCTCCTACAGTTTACATCCGATCAAGCTGAAACTTGGTATATAGTTAGACCATGATGTGCTGCAGCGCATATTGTTTCGGGGTTGTAGTCCACCAAATGTTTTCAGAGTTATGCCCCTTTGAAAATTTCTGTAAAATTTTCATTTCCGGTTAACTTCTCCTACATTTTACATCCAATCAAGCTGAAACTTCATTTATAGTTAGACCATGATGTGGAGCAGCGCATATTGTTTCAAGGTTACAGTCCACCAAATATTAGCAGAGTTATGCCCCTTTGAAAATTTCTGTAAACTTTTCATTTCCGGCTAACTCCTCCTACAGTTTACATCCAGTCAAGCTGAAACTTCATTTATAGTTAGACCATGATGTGGAGCAGCGCATATTATTTCAGGGTTACAGTCCACCAAAATGTTTGCAGAGTTATGCCCCTTTGAAAATTTCTGTAAACTTTTCATTTCTGGTTAACTCCTCCAACATTTTACATCCGATCAAGCTGAAACTTCATTTATAGTTAGACCATGATGTGGAGCAGTGCATATTGTTTTGAGGTTACAGTCCACCAAATATCAGCTGAGTTATGCCTCTTTGAAAATTTCTGTAAACTTTTCGTTTCAGGCTAACTCCTCCTACAGTTTACATCCGATCAAGCTGAAATTTGATTTGTAGTTAGACCATGATGTGGAGCAGCGCATATTATTTTGAGGTTATAGTCCACCAAATATTAGCAGAGTTATACCCGTTTGAAAATTTCTGTTATTTTTTTTGTTTCTGGCTATATCCTCCTACAGTTTACATCCGATCAAGCTAAAACTTCATAAATAGTTACACGATGATGTGGAGCAGTGTATATTATTTTGAGGTTACAGTGCACCAAATATTGGCAGAGTTATGCCCCTTTGAAAGTTTTTGTAAACTTTTCACAGCATATTGTTTAGAGGTAATAGTGTGCTAATTTTATTTTATAATAGGTATATTTTTTGCAAATAACTAAAATTATGGCCATATGGGCATGTTATTTATATTTTTTTTACATCTTCTTTTATTAGATTTGCAAGGAAATGTTGCCATTATTAAATCTTTATAAATACATTTATTAAATAATACAGAATTAAGAAGCTTGACTAATATCAAAATTTATAAACATAATTCTTTTTGGATTTTTTTTTAATACTCTTCTGAGTTGGCTCCCTTGAAGAACAAAAAAATAAAATCAGTATAAAACAAGTTAAAGGTTTACAAAAAACTTTCTTGCAGCATTTTTTTGTTGTTGTTTATTTTTGTTTTGTTATTGCTTGGTCCGATATTGAAGTATAGGAAAAACAAATCAGCCAAAGGCTCATATGAGCTTATAATATAGCCATGCATCTGTTGTGTGTCCTCCGCCCAAAGCACTTCTCCCTAGACGCAGCAAACTTCTCCCTATTTTCCCAGGAGGGAGAAGTCACTTCTCCCTTAATTTCTGGGCCAGCTTGGACCCTTAGGTTACAGTTCACCAAATGAAATTTTTTTATTTATTTATTTTTTTTTTTTTGTAATTCCACTTAGAGTTTATATCCGGAGCACTGAATTATTCAGGAGCCAGTTTATGTGCTATATCTTATTACTTGCCACGGGCATATAATGCCCCGCTTGGCGGAGCTCTTGTTTTGGCGGAGGAATTGTACATGAATTTTTGGGAATGCCTACTAATTTAGCTTTTGTGGCAGAGGAATTATACAGAAGGTTCATGACTTACCTACTAATGTAGCTTGTGTGGCAGAGGAATTATACAGAAGGTTTAGTACTTGCCTACTAGTGTATCTATTGTGGCAGAGGAATTATACAGGTTTAGTACTTGCCTAGTAATGTAGCATTTATGGCAGAGGAATTATACAAAAGGTTAAGTACTTGCCTACTGGTGTAGCGTTTATGGCAGAGGAATTATACAGAAGGTTTAGTACTTGCCTTCTAATGTAGCTTTTGTGACAGAGGAATAATACAGAAGGTTTAGTACTTACCTGCTAATGTAGCTTTTGTGGCAGAGGAATTATACAGCAGGTTTTGTACTTGCCTATTTATGTAGCTTTTGTGACAGAGGAATTATACAGGTTTAGTACTTGACTACTTATGTAGCAGAGGACTTATATAGTAGGTTAAGTGCCTGCCTCCTGATGTAGCTTTTATGGATGAGGACTTTTACAGAAGGTTTAGTGCTTGCCTCCTGATGTAGCTTTTGTGGCAGAGAAATTGTACCAAAGGTTTAGTAACTGCCTTCTGATGTAGCAGTTGTGGCAGAGGACTTATATAATAGGTTAAGTGTTAGCCTACTTATGTAACTTTTGTGGTGGAGGAATTGTACAAAAGCTTTAGTGCTTGCCTACTCCTACATCTGTAGATTGGCTCGTTACAGTCAGCAAATAGCAGGTTTAACTTGCTTTCATTGGTAAAAAGCACTTGGCGGTAAAAAAGCACCTGGCACCATTGTTGCCTGCCCCATCCTCTGTGATTGTTTGTCCAAAGCAGATGATTATGACAATGGAGTACTGTCAGCACAGGGCCTTTGTAAGACCTCCTGGCGAACATCCTGCGAATGGCAAGTCATCGACGAATTGTCAGGGGACTGACGGGACAGTTGTGGGTGCTCACTGTGTTCCTGGCAGTTTACATCACTGGCGTAAATTGACATCTAGCATGCTCCAAACAAATGTAACAATCCTGGTTTGGTCTTGTTATCGGCAGATGGCCTGACCTCAGAAGGTCTTTCAGGCTTTTACTCTTGCTGAAAACATCTCCGAAGATTCTTAATTGTAACTCTAGAACAGTTCATAAGTTTCGCAGCCTGATGTTTTGATGTTCCGGCGCAACAGTCCTATGACCCAATTTCTGTACAAAAAAGAAAGCTTTCCCATTATGTTTTTAGCAGTATTTATACCCATGGCATACGAAGTATTCGTATGCTGAAGGGGTATATAGTTTTCGTCAGTTCTGTCCGTCCCTTTGTCAGTCCGTCTTTCCGTCCGTCTGTGATTCTGCCCGTTAACACCTGATATAACCAAGTTTTACTTCGAAGTTTTTTGATTATGTATATCTCTGCAGCCACTTATCAGAAACTATTCATATTTGGTATTGGGGTACCTGGGAGGGTTCTCTTCCATTCTACATCTAAGGACCCCTGGGGCATGCCCAGGGGTGGGGCTAGAGGTCAAAATCTAGGATGCCTCAATAAAGTAGTATATTGCTATAACCAAGTTTTACTTCGACGTTTTTTTATTATGTTTATCTCTGCAGTCACTTATCAGAAACTATTCATATTTGATATTGGGGTACCTGGAGGGTTCTCTTCCATTCTACATCTATTGACCCCTGGGTCATGCCCCAGGGCAGGGCTAGAGGTCAAAATCTAGGATGTCTCAATAAAGAAGTATATTGCAGTTTGTTTATACAAACAACTTCTGAATAAAGAAGGACAGGCATTAGACAGGTTTATCACATCAACATTCAGTGTAAAAAGGTCAAGGTCATTGTGACCTTATTTTCATGCTCCAGCGATTTTGCCTTATATTTTGAAGACTATTTCATGGATTAATCTGATACTTGGGATATTGGTTCTGTGTGACACCACAATTGACATCATGATAAATGTAGGTCACCTTGACCTATATTATATGGTCCAGTGATTTTGGCCTTATATCTTGAAAGTTATTTGATGTATGAACATCATTATTTGAGATTTTGAATCAGTATGATCCGGCAGTTGACCTGAAAGTAAATGTAGGTCACTGTGACCTATATTTCATGGTCCAGTGATTTTATGTTACATCTTGAAGACAACTTGATGTATGACTCATAGTTTGGGATTATGTGTCCTATATTTCATAGCCCTGTGAGTTTGTCTTATATCTTCCACTATTTGATGCCTTAGTGTCATATTTACATATAATGACACAGTGTGACCCAAACTTTGACCTCAAAGTAAATATAAATCAGCATGACCTATATTTCATCGTCTAGTGATTTTGCGTAATATCTTCTGGATTATTCAATGGATTAACATCATAGTTGGTATAATGGATCATTGTGACACATCACATAGACCTCTCAAGTATATATAGGTCAGTGACCTTTATTTTATGGTCCAGCAATTTTGCTTCATGTCTTCAAGACTATTTACTCCAGAATAGTTGTACTTGGGATGATAGACCAGTGTCACTCAGAGACTGACCTTGTACACTATATGTGGGTCAGTGACCTATATTTTATGGTCCATTGATTTCTACCTTATATCATTGACTTAAAAGTATTTTTTATAATTAAGAAATGGCGCCGACCAGGGGTATTCAAGACCCTCTGGGCACTTGCTCTAGTCCGACAGGTAATTTGCAGGAATATCGTCAGAGAATGTTTACATGAATATTTGTAAAATTTTAGCCACTGGTATAGCAATACATGCATATTGTACCTGTATGCCCTAATGCAGAAATGTACAGGTTATTCGCAAAAGTTTTTGGCTGTTGTTGATAGATAACTAAGTACACAAGTATCACTGAAAATTTTGATTTCCAAAACTAATTGGTTGTGAAAATATTAACAATTAAAGCTGTAAAGTTACTTTTGGTTTTAAGTATATTGGGTTGTGAGCTTGCCTACTAATGTATTTGTTGTTGCAGGGGACTTGTACAGTAGGTTGAGTGCTTTCATACTGATGTAGCAATTAAGACAGAGAATTTGTATAGTAGGTATAGTGCTTTTTTCCTCCTGTTGTAGCTTTTGTGGCAGAGGAATTGTACAGAAGGGTTAATGCTTGCCTCCTGTTGCAGCTTTTGTGGCAGAGGAATCGTACAGAAGTGTGAGTGCTTGCCTTCCGTTGCAGCTTTTGTGGCAGAGAAATTGTACAGAAGGGTTAATGCTTACCTCCTGTTGCAGCTTTTGTGGCAGAGGAATTGTACAGAAGGTTTAGTACTTACCTACTGATGTACTTTTGTGGCAGAGGAGTTGTACAAAAGCTTTAGTACTTGTGTACTGATGTAGCAGTTGTGGCAGAGGACTTATTTAGTAGGTTGAGTGCTTGCCCACTAATGTAGCATTTGTGGCAGAGGAATTGTACAAAAGGTTAAGTGCTTACCTATTAATATATAGCAGTTGAAGCAGAGGACTTATATAATAGGTTAAATGCTTGCCTGCTAATGTAGCAGTTGTGACAGAGGAATTGTACAAAATGTTTAGTGCTAGCTTACTAATATAGCAGTTGATCAGAGGACTTGTAATTAAGGTTTAGTGCTTTCCTCCTGATGTAGCTTTTGTGGCAGAGGAATTGTACAGTAGGTTTAGTGCTTTCCTCCTGATGTAGCTTTTGTGGCAGAGGAATTGTACTGTAGGTTTAGTGCTTGCCTTCTGATGTAGCTTTTGTGGCAGAGGAATTGTACAGTAGGTTTAGTGCTTTCCTCCTGATGTAGCTTTTGTGGCAGAGGAATTGTACTGTAGGTTTAGTGCTTGCCTCCTGATGTAGCTTTTGTGGCAGAGGAATTGTACTGTAGGTTTAGTACTTGCCTCCTGATGCAGCCTATTTGGCAGAGGAATTGTACTGTAGGTTTACTACTTGTCTAGTGATGTAGCAGTTGAGGACTTTTAGCTTATCTAAGCACAAAGTTCTCAAGGTGAGCTATTGTGGTCAGTCAATGTCCATCGTGCATCGTCCATGGTGTGTCATGTGGTGTCAACAATTGCTTTAAAAGCCTACTCCTCCTACAACTCTGGGCCAACTGACTTGAAACTTGGTAGGAAGCATTGGGGTGACTTGTAGATCAAAAATAGTGAAAATCTTTCCGTTCAGAATTCCAAGATGGCGGCCATGGCTGCCATCTTGAAAATCTATTGTTTGCTTCTTCTCCTGAACCAAAAGGCCTATTTACTCGAAACTTGGTAGAAAGCATCAGGATGACGACTTGATCAAAAATAGCTAAAATCCTTTTGCTGGGAAATCCAAGATGGCCAAAAGGGCGGCCATCTTGAAAATCTAATTTTCGCTTCGTCTCCTAAACAGAAAGGCTAATTGACTTGAAACTTGGTAGGAAGCATCTGGGTGACTTGTAAATCAAAAGTAGCTATAATCATTCCTATCAGAAATCCAAGATGGCCGTCATGATGGCCATCTTGAAAATCTATTTTAATGCCTCCAACTTCGAAGAAGTTAGTTCGAAGTTGGAGGGGCGCATACTGCTTCTAGGGCGTTCATCCGTCCATCCTTTCGTCATGCTTTTTGATGCATACCATAACTTAAGACATGTGCATGCTACTGTTTTGAAATTTCTTATATGGGTGGTGCGAAGGTGCTGTGTATCTTACATCACCGGGGCGTCCAACTGATATTGGCTTACAGTTGGGCAAGGCCTGCTATCCTTGTAGTGGGTAAGGGTAGAGGGGGAATGTTTTTATTTCTTCTGTTTCTTCACTTTCATTCCTGTTCCTCTTTCTTCCCTGTCCCTCTCTTTCATCTCCTCTACTCTCTCTTCTATCTCTTTTCTCCCTTTCTCTGGGAGAGGACACAAAATGACCCTCAAGGGTTGACGTGTCGTTAAACCCCAACACAATCAAATCCTCATGAAAAAATAGCTGACGAATTCTTTTTCTCAGCAGGGCCCTTTTTGGAGTAATTGCCCTTTGAAAAAATATGGATGCACTCTTGACAGCAAAATATCTCAAAAACTATTGAAGCTAGAGCCTTGAAACTTGACGAATAGACTGGTAGTGATGAGTAGACAACCTGATTAACTTTTGACTAAATTTTGAAAAATAATTCATGAGTTATGGCCCTTTGTAATTTTGGGCATTTTTACCTTGTCAGCAAAATGTCTGAAAAACTGTTGGCGCTAGAGCCTTGAAACATGGTGAATTGATTGGTAATGATGAGCTGCTTGAAATTCTTCAAACCACATCTCCTCCCAAACAATGTCAGGTTGAGCTGCAACTTGATGGGAGGCATTGGGGTGACAAGTAGATTCAGAATTGCTAAATTGTTCAGTTCCAATATCCAAGATGGCGGCCATAGTGGCAGTCTTGAAACTCTTCAAACAACATTAGATTCTAAATTGCTAAAGGCAATCAGATCTGATAGCCATGATGGCCACCATGGCACAATGTGACATATCATGATCAGCCTAATCCAGGTGAGCGATTTCTGGCCCACTTGGGCCTCTGGTATTCATTTCCTTTGGGATCATTGGGCCCATTTTGGTAGATTCCAAAATGGAGATCTGCTCATGTACACACTAGAGGGTGTAAGCAGTGTTGCAAACTTCATTACTACTTATGAAGAGTCTCAATAAAACCGAGACTCCCATTTTCTAATCTGTAGTGTGTGTGTGTTTTTAGCTCACCTGAGCAAAAGCTCAAGGTGAGCTATTGTGATCACCTTCTGTCCGTCGTCTGTCGTCCATCGTCAACAATTAGTTTGTTAACACTCTAGAGGTCACAGTTTTGGCCCAATCTTGATGAAACTTGCTCAGAATGTTTGCCTCTATGAAATCTAGGTCAAGTTCGATACTGGGTCACTTGGGGTCAGAAACTAGGTCACCAGGTCAAATCAAAGGAAAAACTTGTTAACACTCTAGAGGTCACATTTTTGAAGAAATCATCATGAATTTTGCTCAAAATGTTTGTCTTAATGATTTCTAGGTCAAGTTTAAAACTGGGTCACTTGGAGAAAAAACTAGGTCGCCAGCCCAAATCAAAGGAAAACCTTGTTAACACTCTAGCGTCACATTTTTGAAGCAATCATAATGAATATTGCTCAAAATGTTTTCTTGATGATTTCTAGGTGAAGTTTGAAACTGGGTTACTTGGGATCAAAAACTAGGTCACCAGGCATAATCAAAGGAAAAGCTTGTTAACACTGTAGCAGTCACATTTTTGAAGCAATCATCATAAATCTTGCTTAATATGTTTGTCTTTATGATTTCTAGGTCAGATTGGAAACTGGGTCACTTTGGGTCAAAAACTAGGTCACCAGGCCAAATCAAACGAAAACCTTGTTAACCATCTAGCGGTCACATTTTTTAAGTAATCATTATGAATATTACTTAAAATGTTTGTCTTGATGATTTCTAGGTCAAGTTTGAAACTGGGCCACTTCGAATCAAGAATTCGGTCACCGGGCCAAATCAGAGGAAAACCTTGTTAACACTTCAGCGGTCACATTTTTGAAGTAGTCATCATGAATCTTGCTCAAAATATTTGTCTTGATGATTTCTAGGTTTATGTTTGAAACTGGGTCACTTGGGGTCAAAAACTAGGTCACTGGGCCAAATCAAAGAAAGACCTTGCTAGCACTCTAGAGGTCACATTTTTGAATCAATCATCATGAATCTTGCTCAAAATATTTGTCTTGATTATCTCTAGGTCAAGTTCAAAACTGGGTCACTTGGGGTAAAAAACTAGGTCACTGGGCCAAATCAACGGGTGCCGGCCTCGGTGGCTCAGTTGGATGCGCTGTCCGACGAGACCAGGAGGTCGCGGGTTCAACCCACGCCTAGGTCGGCAACATTCTTTCGTGGAGATTGATCATGAAATATTTTCTATTGTCATTCTCTCCCTTCTGCTGATTCAAGAAGGGCAGTTGTCAGTTTCTGGCGAAAGAATGTGCACAATACTGGTTAACCGCTTAGAGGACTAAGCCTGCCCAGTAAACATGTGGTTAGGTAAACTGACCGCGCTCAACATGACCCCATTGGGTTGACTGGGCCATAAAACCTCAACACAAACAAACAAATGGAAAACCTTGTTAACACTCTACATTTTTGAAGCAATCATCATGAATAATACTCAAAATGTTTGTCTTGATGATTTCTAGGTCAGGTACGAAACTGGGTCACTTGGGGTCAAAAACTAGGTCATCGGGCCAAATCAAAGGAAAACCTTGTTAACATTCTAGAGATCACATTTTTTAAGCTTTCATCATGAATCGTGCTCAAAATGTTTGTCTTGATGACTTCTAGGTCAGATGCAAAACTGGGTCACTTTGGGTAAAAAACTAGGTCACCAGGGCAAATCAAAGGAAAACCTTGTTAACACTCTAGAGGTCACATTTTTGAAGCAATCATCATGAATCTTGCTCAAAATGTTTGTCTTGATGATTTCTAGGTGAAGTTTGGAACTGTGTCACTTATGACCTATATTTCATAGTCCAGTGACTTTCTTAAGTTTTTTCATTTAGGTCAGTTTCTCAGTAACTATTGGTCCTACAGAGTGATATTTGGCACTTGTGAAGTGTTTGTGTTTAGGTTAGTTTCTCAGTAACTGTTGCTCCTACAACCAGTGATACTTAGCTCATACATACATCTTAGCATTGCCTCTTGAGTGCAGTCATCTATATTTGACCTTGACCTCTATTTCACAATCCATTAGACATGCTACATTGTCTTACTTGTTAATATAATCATCAACTGTTTGCCTTGATCATTTCTAGGTCAGGTTCTCTAACTCATTACAGGGCCATCATGGCAATCTTGTTTTTTTTTTTTTTTTTTTTTTTTTTTTTTTTTTTTTCAAAGGCAATCTTTTTGACATTTATTGAATGACTGTAAGATACTGTTAAAGCATTCTTCTGCCAGAGCAGAAAACCATTTTGATTGGTTATGGGTCCGGCAACACTCTTTTTTGGAGATTGATTACTAAATATTTTCTAGGGTCATTCTGTCCCTTCCACTGATTCAAGAAGGGGCAGTTGTCAGTTTCTGGTGAATGAATATGCACAAATACTGGTTAACAGCTTGGAGGTCCTGCCCAGGGAAAAAATGTGGTTAGGTAAACTGACCGGTTCGACATGACCCTTATGGGTTGACTGGGCCGTAAAAACCTGAACTTAGTCAATCATTAATTAATTGATAAATATTATATGCTGTTGTTTAGCAGTATTGAATGACTGAGGTATAGTCATGGTTTTACTGCCTCTCAGCATGGAAATAATTGTCTTTCATTTAGGGTTTTATTGCACTTTCACAGCAGTGGCAGGTATTGAATATATACTTATGATACATTTAAAGAACTCTTCTGCTATAGCAATAAACAATTTTCCAGTGATAACATTCTGTCAATGGTGAATTTGGAGTTTACAGGTATTTTCACTTTCAACAATCACTTCACATGATTTAGCAGTACTGGGTGGAAATGGTGCACAGTCCATAATATATGGTTTTACTACCTTTCAACAGACATGGAATTTTGGGATTTTAGACTTCCAGCCAAATAGTCTCATTATAATTTACGTAATGTAGGGCCAGAGAGAACTGAATGTATAATATTGTAACTGTTGTAAAAGTTGACAGGTAATTAATACTTTTATTGACTGTTAGCAAACTTAAATTATAAGCCTCATAAATTTAATTAAAGAGAGCTGGGATTTTGACATCTGTCAGGAATAAAAGAATGATTGAGTTCAGGCTTTATGGCCAAGTCAGCCCATCAAGGTCATGTCGAGCCAGTCAGTTGACCTTACCACACTTTTCCTGGACAGGCTTAGTCCTGTAAATGGTTAACCAGAACATTTTTTTGCCAGAAACTGACAACTGCCCTTCTTGAATCAGTGGAAGGGAATGACCAATCTCCACGGAAGAATGTTGCCACACCTGATGGGGATCGAACCTGCGACCTGATGACCATTCATATGCACATCCGACTGAGCCACCGAGGCCGACTGAATAAAAGACTGTCTTTGTTATTTAAAAAATTACACAATAAAATAATGAAATAAGACTCCAACACCTTATATAGCAGAGGACTTGTATATTAGGTTTAGTGCTGTTTCTTTCCTTTAGAAGTAACCCTTGTGAAGGGATTCCTGTACCAGGTAGGCAAATACTTTGCTACTAGTGTGGGCTTTCTTTGAGAATGGAGGTAACAAGTTTCAACTTAGTATTTTCTCTGCCTTCAGTTGGAAAGCTTCCATGCACAAACAATGAAAATTTAGTCCAGTCTTTGCATCAACACAGTCTGACATGGATCTCAACAGAGAATTTGTATTTTTGTTGCATATGCAGACAGTGAGGGCCCTGATCAGACTGCTTATCTGTGTAATCCAATCAGGGCCTTTTCTGTACACTTACAAAATCATTTGAGCTACAATGCAAGAAAACATACCTTCTGACATGTGCATCCAGTGAAGAATCAAATCAGCATGTGCATTCTTCATTGTTCTTATGAAGAAACTTTGCATCCATGGCTATCCAAAGTGTGCCCAGTGAAAATCCTAATTAGATTTCATGAATGCACAGGCTGATCTGAATCTTAGCTGGATGCATGTGTCCAAAGTACACGCTTTTTTGTGCATAGCATAACGTTTGAACAGTGCATGCTAGGTTTTTTAAATTTCATATATGGATTCCTCATGAAAAAATAGTTGACCCATACTTTTTTCTTATCAGGGTTATACCACTTTCTTGAGTTATGCCCCGTTGCAAAAAAAATTGCAATGAAATCGTTTAAGCAAGAGATCTAAAAAATTATTTGAGCTATTATATCGAAACTTAATATGCTGATACAGATAGATAATTTGGGTATTAACCTTGTAAGCAAGATATCCCCAAAACAATCTCAGCTGTTGTCTTGAAACTTGATAGGCTGATAAGGAGTAGATGACCTGATTAACTGTTGAAAAAATTCCAAAAAAAAATTCTTGAGTTATCCCCCTTTGAAAATTTGGACATTTTAACCTTGTAAGCAAGATGTCTCGAAACCTATCTGAGCTATTGTCTTGAAACTTGGCAGGTTCATAGAGAATGATGAGTAGATGATCTGATCAACTTTTGAAAAAAATTCTCAATTTCTTTTCTTCAGCTATTGCCCTTTGAAAATTTGGGCATTTCAATTTTTTTTTGAGTTATTGCCCTTTGAAAATTTAAGCATTTTAACCTTGTAAGCAAGATATCTCGAAAACTGTTTAAGCTATTGCCTTAAAACTTGACAGTCTGATAGGGAATGATGAGTAGATGACCTGATTAACTTTCGTCTTTGCAAAAGAAACTCTGAAAATTTTATCTTCAGTTATGGCCCTATGAAAATTTCTGCATTTTAACCTTGTAAGCAAGATATCTCAAAACTATTAGGGGCAAGCAGTGTTAGGGTCAAGCAGTAAGGGAGGTAGTGTTAGGGTCAAGAAGTTAGGGAGGGGGGGGGCATAGTGTTTCATAAACACAAGGTCTACTTTTCACATGGCTTGGCTTCTCGTATGTATAATAAGCAGAATTTTATTGAAAAAAATTAAACTGAGGAGCAGTGATAATAATCACAGAAGTGCTAGTGCATAGTTTGGTTTGAATCTGCACTGGGAATGATTTTTTTTCCCATATTATGCACTGTGATCTCATTTACGACAATGGATACACCTTCAAGCGTAATAACTAATATGGAAAGATTTGTCTGCCTTCTCCTAGAGGGAGCAAATTCTTTCCTTTAAGAGTACCCATTTTTAGCTCATCTGAGCTATGCTCATGATGAGCTATAGTGATCACTTTTTAGCTCACCTGAGCTATGCTCAGGATGAGCTATTGTGATCACTTTTCGTTCGTCGTCCGTCCGTCCGTCTGTTAACATTTTCAAACGACTTCTCCTCTAAAGCCCCTGAGCCAATTTTGCTCAAATTTCATTGGAGCCTCCTAAGGTTGGAGGAACGAAAAATTGCTAAAATGGTCGCGGTCCATTGACCAAGATGGCCGCCATGCCCATATATGGTAAAAACCTTTAAAAATCTTCTTCTCCAGAACCGAGAATGTCTTGGGGCTGAATCTTTGCATAAGTCATCGGGGACGGGAGGTCTACCAAAATTGCTAAAATAAATGTTGTATATTGACATTTGACCTTTTTATGGCAAGGTCAAGTTTGCTTCCCTATGCATTTGTATGGGAAAAACCTTTAAACATCTTGTTCTCCAAAACCGAGGATGCCTTATGGCTGAACCTTTACATATATCATTGGAAACTGGAGGTCTACCAAAGTTGCTAAAATAATGGTCGTACATTGACATTTGACCTTTTTATGGTAAGGTCAATTTTGCTTCATTATGCATTTGTATGGGAAAAATGTTCAGAATTTCAAACGACTTCTTCTCTGGAGCCTCTGGGCCAATTTTGCTCAAATTTCATATGGAGCCTCCTTAGGTTAGGGGAATGAAAGATTGCTAAAATGGTTGCAGTTCATTGACCAAGATGGCCGCCATGCCCATATATGGTAAAAACCTTTAAAAACCTTCTTCTCCAGAACCGAGGATGCCTTGGGGCTGAATCTTTGCATAAGTCATTGGGGACGGGAGGTCTACCAAAATTGCTAAAATAAATGTTGTATATTGACATTTGACCTTTTTACGGCAAGGTCAAGTTTGCTTCCCTATGTATTTGTATGGGAAAAACCTTTAAAAATCTTGTTCTCCAAAACCGAGGATGCCTTGTGGCTGAATCTTTACATATATCATCGGAAACTGGAGGTCTACCAAAGTTGCTAAAATAATGGTCGTACATTGACATTTGACCTTTTTACCGTGAGGTTAGTTTTGCTTCCTTATGCATTTGTATGGGAAAAATATTCAGAATTTCAAACGACTTCTCCTCTGGAACCTCTGGGCCAATTTTGCACAAATTTCATATGGAGCCTCCTTAGGTTGGGGTAAAGAAAGATTGCTAAAATGGTCGCGGTTCATTGACCAAGATGGCTGACATGCCCATATATGGTAAAAACCTTTAAAAATCTTCTCCTCCAGAACCGAGGACGCCTTGGGGCTGAATCTTTGCTAAAATCATCGGGGACAAGGGGTCTACCAAAGTTGCTAAAATAATGGTCGTACAAGTTTGCTTCCCTATGCATTTGTATGGGAAAATTAGTGAAGTGATGTGAACCATATTTGGCAGTTATGATCATTGGATGATTGTCTACCCAGTGTATGTGTTTTATGACCAATGGCCATTTTGTTTGGTTGCCATGGCAACATTAAATTTTAAAAAAGGAATTTTTTAAATGACATCTCGTCCAAAACCACTGAAGTATTATGACTCTAATTTTGTACAAATGTTGCTTGGGTAAGGACAATTCAAAATAGCTAAAATTTTGTTGATCTGCCTCTTGGTTTGGTTGCCATGGCAACAGAAAGCTCCCATAGACTTATAATGGGAAAATGGTTAAATTGCCTTTTCTTCATAATAAGTGAAGCGGTGTGAACCATATTTGGCAGTTGTGATCATTTGATGATTGTCTACCCAGTGTGTTTTTTATGACCAATGGCCATTTTGTTTGGTTGCCATGGCAATGTTAAATTTTAAAAAAGGAATTTTTTAAATGACATCTCCACCAAAACCACTGAAGTATTATGACTCTAATTTTGTACAAATATTGCGTGGGTAAGGACAATTCAAAATAGCTAAAATTATGTTGATCTGCCTCTTGGTTTGGTTGCCATCGCAACAGAAAGCTCCCACAGACTTATAGTGGGAAAATGGTTAAATTGCCTTTTCTTCATAATAAGCCAGTGATGTGAACCATATTTGGCAGTTATGATCATTGGATGATTGCCTACCCAGTGTATGTGTTTTATGACCAATGGCCATTTTGTTTGGTTGCCATGGCAACATTAAATTTTAAAAAAGGAATTTTTTAAATGACATCTCCTCCAAAACCATTGAAGCAGTATGATTCTAATTTTTAACAAATGTTGCTTGGGTAAGGACAATTCAAAATAGCTAAAATTTTGTTGATCTGCCTCTTGGTTTGGTTGCCATGGCAACAGAAATCTTCCATAGACTTATAATGGAAAAATGGTTAAATTGCATATTCTTCATAACTAGTGAAGTGATGTGAACCATATTTGGCAGTTATGATTATTTGATGATAGTCTACCCAGTTTGTATGTTTCATGACTAGTGACCAATTTGTTTGGTTTCCATGGCAACATTAAATTAAAAAAAAAAAGGATTTTTTTAATGACTATTTCTCCAAAGCTACTGAAGGAGTAGGACTCTTATTTGGTACAAATGTTTAAGGGAAGGGCAATTGAAAATAGCTAAAAGTCTGCCAATCTGCCTCCTGATTTGGTTGCCATGGCAACAGAAAACTCCCATAGACTTAGAATGAGAAAATTGTTAAATTGCATTTTCTCCATAAGCATTGAAGTGATGTGAACCATATTTGGCAGTTATGACCATTGGATGATTGTCTACCCAGTTTATGTGTTTTATGACCAGTGACGATTTTGTTTGGTTGTCATGGCAACATTTGATTTAAAGAAAATGAATTTTTTATATGACAGCTCTTCCAAAACCACAGTAAACAGTGTTGCAAACTTCATTACTGCTTATGAAGAGTCAATAAAACTGATACTCCCATGTTTTAATCCGTAGTAAGTTCTTTGTTTCCAAAGGCAATTTTTTTTACGTTTATAATATTTCTCTGCCCCTGTGCTGTTTACATGTATAAAACTATGATATTGTTAAACAATTCTTCAGAAACCACTTAGCCAATTTCCACCAAATTTCACTTTGATCCTACTGTTGAAATGTGATTGAAAGTTTATTGAAATGATCACACTCCATTAACTGTAAGGCCCATATATTCTTCAAAACTAAGAACAGCTTAAATGATGATCCTTTCATTAGTTGCAATGGTAGGACTGGAAAAATGTTGCAAAACATAGATCTGCATATCTGCAGTACTCAGGTGAGAGAGCTGTGGCCCGTGGGCCTCTTGTTGAAAGGTTTGGGATACTAGTGAAGGAATACCTTAACCACAAAATTTGTCTCATTTTGCAGAATGGTAGCAAAATCTTTCAGATCTACCTATTCAGTACTGTACCTGTTATGCGAATGAGATTGTTCTGTTTGATCATAGAACATATATTTTACTTACCTTTTTTTTTTTTTTTTTGTTTGTTTTTTTTTTTGTTTGATGTGGTTGTGTGTTTTCAGTGAATCTTACTGAACTCTTGTATTATATTGTATTTCAGGACTTAGTGAAAGGAGCCATCCTATTACCCCATGGTTACTAGCAGAAATGAGCCATTTTATTGACATACCAGAAACTAATAACACAAAAGAAAATAAATTAGGCCACGCCATGCGAAAATGTCTTCGGACATATGTGGACAGTGAAGGCCCAGATCAGCCTCTGCATCTGTGCAGTCTGATCAGGACCTTTACTGTCCACCAACAGAATCATTGGCTACTACAGAAAGTATGAATGCAGAGCAAAGACCCAGATGATACTTTGCGCATGCGCAGGATGATCTGATTGTGTGCATATTCAAAGGCACTTTTTCACTTGAAGCGGTCCAGTTGATAACACTGACAGAGTTTCCAGGGCTTATATAGGAATCACTGTTGCATGCAGTCCCAGCCTGATTTTTTTTCTATACTCGTAACTTGTCTTTTGAATGATTATTGAAACATAGAACCAATATCTTCTTCCTTATGAGGAGTTTTTTGAACAAGTTAATAATCAGCCTTGCATTTCCATGACACTTCACGCAATTCACACTAAGGTAATTGTCACAAGCAGATGCATTTTCACTGATAACTTTCGTTATCCTGGCTTGTTTTGTAACTTAAAACATTTAACCTCAAAAAAAAAATTGTAAAACGAGACATAACTCTGTTATGCTTTTTTGGCAAAGGTATCAGTGTACAATTTACAGTTCCCGTCAAACAGTGTTTTATTCTTAAGAAGCATTTTGCACAGCTATTAACTTATTGTATGTATTTATACAACCACCACGAAGTGGCTAGAAGTCATTAGATGTTAACCTGTCAATTAGGCCTTTGTCTGCAAGTTTATTTATTCGGTTTACAGGAAGTAGAAAAACCTGTTAGTGCTACAAAATTCTTGGTCTACTTGTCCTACATGGTCAGAGGAACAGTGATTTTATTAATAAATCAGACAATTCCTACATGGGCAGAGTTACAGTGATTTTATTAATAAGAGAATTCCTACATGGGCAGAGATACAGTGATTTTAATAAATTAGAGAATTTCTGCATGGACAGAGCAGAGATACAATGATTTTATGAATAAATTAGAGAACTCCAAAATGGACAGCGGTACAGTGATTTTATTAATTATTTAGAGAATTCCTACACAGGCAGAGGTACAGTGGTTTTATAAATAAATTAGAGAACTCCTCCATGTACAGTAATTTTATTGATAAATTAGAGAATTCCTACATAGGCAGAGATACAGTGATTTTAATAAATTAGAGAATTTCTGCATGGACAGAGCAGAGATACAATGATTTTATGAATAAATTAGAGAATTCCAAAATGGACAGCGGTACAGTGATTTTATTAATTATTTAGAGAATTCCTACACAGGCAGAGGTACAGTGGTTTTATAAATAAATTAGAGAACTCCTCCATGTACAGTAATTTTATTGATAAATTAGAGAATTCCTACATGGGCAGAGATACAGTGATTTTATTAATAAATTAGAGAATTTCTACATGGACAGAGGTACAATGATTTTATTAATAAATTAGAGAATTCCTATATGGGCAGAAGTGTGGTGATTTTAGCAATGCTTATTAGATACTTCCTGAACAGTATTGACCAGTAAGGAAAGCTGGTTTAAGACAACTTATTCTTCAAAATGGATGACATTGATTTGTAAGATTTGTAGTTTGAAAGTGTCAATGTGACCTTGAAAATAAGGTCAAAAAGTCCAAAAGCTAATCACTTCTTTCCCCCATCCCATTGATAAACCTGTGTAAATTTGGTGGAATTCCATCTATTGATTCATGAGATAGGTGGTATACAAGGCTTATTTTCAGAGTCTATCAAAATAACCATCCTGGTTATTTTGAAAATCGAATCCCCTTAAGCCATCTCTAGGGTGCATATGCAGCCTCGCAAACTACAGTGTTGCCTATGAAGGGAGTCAATCAAACTGAGTCTCCGATTTTCGTGATTTTGTTTGTTCTGTGTTTCCAAAGGCAATCCTTTTTGACTTTCAGCTCTGCTCAGGATGAGCTATTGTGATCACTTTTCGTCTGTCGTCCGTCCGTCCATCCGTTAACATTTTCAAACAACTTCTCCTCTGAAGCCGCTGAGCCAATTTTGCTCAAATTTCATATGGAGCCTCCTTAGGGTGGGGGAACGAAAAATTGCTAAAATGGTCGCCGATTTTCGTGATTTTGTTTGTTCTGTGTTTCCAAAGGCAATCCTTTTTGACTTTGAGCTCTGATCAGGATGAGCTATTATGATCACTTTTCGTCCGTCGTCCGTCCGTCCGTTAACATTTTCAAACGACTTCTCCTCTGAAGCCACTGAGCCAATTTTGCTCAAATTTCATATGGAACCTCCTTAGGGTGGGGGAACAAAAACTTGCTAAAATGGTCGCGGTCCGTTGACCAAGATGGCCGCCACGCCCTTATATGGTAAAAACTTTTAAAAATCTTCTCCTCCAGAACCGAGAATGCCTTGGGGCTGAACCTTTGCAGGAATCATCGGGGACGAGAGGTCTACCAAAATTGCTAAAAGAATTGTCGTACATTGACGTTTGACCTTTTACGGCAAGGTCAAGTTTGCTTCCCTATGCATTTGTATGGGAAAAACCTTTAAAAATCTTCTTCTCCAAAACCGAGCATGCCTTATGGCTGAATCTTTGCATATATCATCGGGAACAGGAGGGCTACCAAAATTGCTAAAATAATGGTCATACGTTGACATTTGACCTTTTTAAGGTAAGGTCAATTTTGCTTCCTTATGCATTTGTATGGGAAAAATGTTCAGAATTTCAAACAACTTCTCCTCTGGAGCTCTGGGCCAATTTTGCTCAAATTTCATATGGAGCCTCCTTAGATAGGGGGAACAAAAGATTGCTAAAATGGTCACGGTTCGTTGACCAAGATGGCTGCCATGCCCATATATGGTAAAAATGTTTAAAAATCTTCTTCTCTAGAACCGAGGATGCTTTGGGGCTGAATCTTTGCATAAATCATCGGGGACAGGGGGTCTACCAACGTTGCTAAAATAATGATCATACATTGACATTTGACCTTTTTTACGGCAAGGTCAAGTTTGCTTCCTTATGCATTTGTATGGGAAAAAACATTTAAAAATCTTATTCTCCAAAACCAAGGATGGCTTGTGACTGAATCTTTGCATAATTATATCATCTGGAACGGGCGGTCTACCAAAGTTGCTAAAATAATTATCATACATTGACATTTAACCTTTTTACGGCGAGGTCAAGTTTGCTTCCGTATGCATTTGTATGGGCCCCATACATTTGTATGGAAAAAATGTTGATAATTTCAAATGGCTTTTCCTCTGAAGCCTCCGGGCCGGTGTTGCTCAAATTTCATGCGGAGCCTCCGTGGGCAGGAGAATGAAAGATTGCTAAAATGGGTATGGTCCATTGATCAAAATGGCTGCCATGCCCATATATGGTAAAAACCTTTAAAAATCTTCTTCTCCATAACCAAATAAGCCCTGGGTCCTAATCTTTGCACAAATTATGGGGGACAGGAGATCTACCAAAATTGCTAAAATGATGGTTCTATGTTGACATTTGACATTTTTACCACCAAGGTCAAATTTGCTTCCCCATTTGTATGGGCCATATACATTTATATTGAAAGTATCGAAGTGACTTGGAGATTAACAGTAGTTAAAATTGTTCTGATTGGAAATCTAAGATGGCCATCATCTGGTTTATATTTATAATATTTCTCTGCCACTTTGCTGTTTACATGTATAAAATCATGATTCTTCAGAAACCACTTAGCCAATTTCCACCAAATTTCACATTGATCCTTCTGTTGAACTGTGATTAATAGTTTATTCAAATGATCATGCTCCATTGACTGTCAGGCCCATATATTCTTCTTCAAAACTAAGAACTGCTCAAATGATGATATTTTCATTAGTTGCGATGATAGGATTGGAAAAATGTTGCATAACATCTGCATGTCTGCAGTGGCTATGTCACTCAGGTGAGCGAACCGTGGCCCGTGGGCCTCTTGTTTTATAATGTAGTGACCCTTGAAAATGAGGTTAAAGTCAGCAAAATCTAAAATAGTGATGTCAGGGCGGGCGGGCATTGGTCTGCCAGGAGGGCATTGGGCGTCATCCGAGGTTTACCATTTGGTTAACCTTTTTTCAGTTATATATTACCTTTACTCTTCAGTGGATTGCTTTCATATTTGGTAGGGATGAAGAGGGGGACCAGTAGGCGTGTTGTGTGCAAGAGAGACAACTCTCCCTTTCATTATGTGCTTATCTCTCTGACGTCTGAGCTTAACCTTTTGGTAAAGCTTTTTTCAAAGTTATATGTTACCTATATTCTTCAGTTGATTGTTTTCATATTTGGTAGGGATGAAGAGGAGGACCAGTAGGCATGTCACATGCAAGAGAGACAAGTCTCACTTTCTTCATTATGTACTTATCTCCCCTGATGTCAGAGGTTTACCTTTTGGCTAACCTATTAAACTCACCTGAGCACAAAGTGCTCAAGGTGAGCTATTGTGATCGGTCAATGTCGTTTGTCCATCATGCGTCATGTGGCGTCAACAATTTGCTTTAAAAGCGTACTCTTCATACACCCCTGAGCTAACTGACTCAAAACTCGGTAGGAAGCATCAAGGTGACTTGTAAATTAAAAATAGCTAAAATCTTCCGATCGGAAATCCAAGATGGCGGCCATCTTGAAAATCTATTTTTTGCTTCTTCTGAACCAAAACGCCAATTCACTTGAAACTGGTAGGAAGCATCGGGGTGACTTGTAGAAGAGTCACCAAAGGAACATTTCTGCCCAGTTATAT
Source organism: Anodontia alba (assembly GCA_964016985.1). Lineage (NCBI taxonomy): Eukaryota > Metazoa > Mollusca > Bivalvia > Lucinida > Lucinidae > Anodontia > Anodontia alba. The sequence continues at coordinate 61,036,003 of OZ024825.1, forward strand.
TTAAAAATCGGTCCAGTGGTTTGCTGACAATGAGATTTTTACAGTGTTTTTATATAGCTATATAGGGAAAATAAGCCCCACCATTAGCGGCCATGTTTTTAGCTCACCTGTCACATAGTGACAAGGTGAGCTTTTGCGATCACATTTTGTCCGTCGTGCATGCGTCTGTCAGTAAACAATTTCTTCAAACAACATCTCCTCCTAAACCACTGGTTGGATTTTGACCAAACTTAACAGGAATGATCCTTGGTTAGTCCTATTTCAGAGTTGTTCAAATGGTTCTGGTCCATTGCATATCTAGGTCACAGGAGCTAAAAATAGACATTTTAACTGAAAAAATATCTTCTTGTCAGAAACCACTGGACTATTTCAATATAACTTTGCAGAAATGTTCCTTTGGTGATCCTCTACCAAGATTGTTCAAGCCATTCCGATTTGTCAAAAAAACATGGCAGCCAGGGGGCGGGGCTTATTTTCCCTATATATCTATATAGAAAATTTTAAAAATCTTCTTGTCAGAAACCACTGGACTGATTTTAATATAACATAGCAGAAATGTTTCTTTTGTAACCCTCTACCAAGATTTTTCAGGTCTTCATGATTCGTCAGAAAACATGGCCACCAGGGGGCGGGGCTTATTTTCCCAATATATCTATATAGAAAACTTTAAAAATCTTCTTGTCAGAAACTACTGGACCGATTTCAATATAACTTGGCAGAAATATTTCCTTGGTGACCCTCTGCCATGATTGTTCAGGCTGTCATGATTCATCGAAAAAAATGGCCGCTAAGGGACAGGGCTTATTTTCCCTATATATCTATATAGAAAACTTTAAAAATCTTCTTGTCAGAAACCACTGGACTGATTTCAATATAACATGGCAGAGATGTTTCTTTTGTAACCCTCTACCAAGATTGTTCAAGCTGTCAAGAGTCATCAAAAACATGGCAGCCAGGGGTGGGGGGGTGCTTATTGTCACTTTATATCTATATAGAAAACTTTAAAAATCTTCTTGTCAGAAACCACTGGACCAATTTCAATATAACTTGGCAGAAGTGTTTCCTTGGTGACCCTCTACCAAGTTTGTTCAAGCATTAGATGAGAGACATTTGGTTTAAAAGAGGCTCTAGTAGTATACATTAGGTGGGTCCTGTACCACTTTCCATATATCAAGCGCATAAGGCCCCACCTACATCCAGGATTGCCCCCCATGTGTATGTAGGCCGGGACATCTCCACCTACATACATAATTGGGTAAAAAGTGAAAGTACGTCGGACGGCTCTCGCCTACATACATAATTGGGTAAAAAGTGAGGCATCATCGAGGCGTTCTGGACCTCAAGCGAAATGGCCGCCATGTACATAAACAATTGAGCAATTTCTGGACCTCAAGTGAAATGGCCGCCATGTACATAAACAATTGGGCAATTTCTGGACCTGTCGGCCGCCACCTAGAATCGGCGCCCATCGAGAGCATACTCGTGCGGGGCCCATCCCATCCCCCTGGCAGGCCTCTACCCAAGGGCCCGGCACAGCCGAACGCCGAATTGAACAAACGCTCGTCCTTGGTATATTGTGGATGCACATCACGTCGTCATGCCTAAGGGGTTAAATAGCTACTGCGCCTGGCTGAATATTAACGGGTCAGAGATCTGCGGCAAGGGATCTGTAAGGGAATCAAGCCTCCAGCGCCTTGTCAGAACTGTGGCACAGGGATAACCGCCCAAGAGGAAGTGGGGCTATGTGAGCCCTGCAAAAGGAAGGCTGCCAGGATTACTGCCCGGAAATCCTGGAAAAAGATGGCGGCAAATGCCAGAGACCCACATACACAGAATGCCGACTTTGTAGCAGAAGTGCGGCCTCCCCCATAGGTTAGACACCCTAATCAGAGCCGAGATAGCTGCAAAACGCAAGCACATTCATATCATGCGCGAGCTTTTGGATGTTGGGAAGCAACAGATGGGGACGCAGCGTCAAATGCGAGCATTTCCTCATTTCGTGGCCCTCCCTTGAGGAGCCCACCCGGCCAACTTTTCTTTGTCAATCCCTGCGCCCGGGTCTGGCACAGTCGACCGACCAATTGAACAAATGCTCACCTTGGTATATCATGGATGCACATCGCGATGAGTACGTATAACGCATGTCGCTGGCTTATCGTTGGACGCAGCGAGCGCTGCGGGAAGCCCTGTATAAACGACCTCTTTGGCATACATAGGGCTCAACTACGCTGCCGGCCGGGGACAGAGCCCCACCCGTTGGCTGTGCGGCAGGGGGACCAAATCGGAGACCCAGCTGTGTTCAAGGGTTTGCCACTCGGACCATGCAAAGAAAGCCCTGCACCGCGCAGAAGCAAAGGCTAGACGCCTTCACCCTGCACTCATGCACGCGGCGCACTGGCACAAACATTACCGTTTGTCGGGTTGCGCAAGACGCACCGTCGTCGAGATACACAGCTTATACACCGATAGAACTTTCAATTAGACAGACGTTAGACTATGGTATACGAGGAGCACCAGGCAATAAACGTTACCATTTATCGGGCTAAATCGAGATACACAGCTTACATGCCAGTGGAACTTCGAATTAGACAAGTGTTCGACTATGGTATGTAACCATGGCTGACATCGACGAATACATCGACCAGCTCCTCGCTGAGCTGCCCGTCCAATTTCTGGACAAACCCATCCCTGAAGCAGTTAAAAGATGCTTACTCAAGCCTTTAATAAAATATCGGCCCCCACGTCCTCCTCCCACCTGGAAGGACCAGAAAAGAAGGGCCATAGCGAAAGGTCTTCCACCCCATGCGGTCATGCAGCAGTAGCAGGTCGGCTTGATGGACCTCGTTTGGCTTGCTGACATCAAACTTAGGGCGAGGGATGTGCCATGGAGCAGGCAGATAGATCTGCCAGATGGCCTGCTTCTTCAGCCAGTCCTTGGCCTGCTGCTCAGTCACCTTTGCTGTGGCTGAGAGGTTTTTGATCGCAGCTAGTCCCTTCCAGTAGCCTCAGGGGCTGTAGTAAATGCTAGCAAGACGGGCAGATAGCTTCCTATCTAGCTACATTGAGATCCGCGAGATATTCCAACAGGCTTCAGCGACCGGCCCAGGAAGCTTCGCGGTAACATACCGCAGATTCCTCGAGCCAGCCAGCACCCCTGCGGCAAAATGCATTGCGGTCTTCTCATCCCACCGCCAGAGCTCGAGCGACTTTTGCGCGATATCTATCATGGTGTGGGCGAGAGGACTAGGAATCTTGTGGCGGTGGGCCACGTGCCCGACCTAGAGCATTGCAAGATACAGTTCGTCGGCCAATATTGTATTCCCTACATCCAAATAAAAAAAAAGACGAAAAATTAAAACCCACCTCACTACTAAGGTCATGTCGGCTGTTGCTGTTGGTTTACTTGGCGAGTTTGTAGGCCACCAGGCCAGTCGCGGCCATATCCAGGATGACGAAGGCAATCTCGTGGTCTTTTTTGGTAGTCACTCGGTTGGTAAAAGTCAGAGAGCTGGGGCTCGGGCCCCAGGAGTTCAATGTTATGCAGTTTGGCCTGGCCAAACGCGCTCAGTCCGTTTTCGAGACCATTCAGCCTGTTCGACTGCTTTATCGTGACGCTTGCGCTCTTTGTCGACGCCAGAGCTCCTCAACATGGAGAACAAGTAGTTCTATCCCGAGAATGCCAGGGCGTTCACCAGGGCACCGCCAATGAGCATAGCGATGCTAGCCATCTCATTTACTTCAAGATATCGGCGGGTATGAGCCCTTCTCGCACCAAGCCGTCCCTGGTTGCCATGGCTAATATGACCATGCCCACATCACAGGGTGTGAAGTCTAGCCTCGGGGGGCTACCCCCCATCGCCATCTTGCCAAGCCGGGCGTATCCCGCAGCGAGACCAGAAACTACCGTGCCGTGATAAAGCCTGTTTACGAGCATTTTACCGTCGGTTGCTGGGGTTGTCATGATTGTTTATCGCAGAGCAACGGACTACTGCATATAAAATAGGGCTGTGCTAGCCTCTAATTGCCCTTCCCGCTTGGGCGCGGAGTCAACGGGGCCTGCCTCCACCGACGCAGGACTTATTATTTTCGTGTGCAAGTGCAGAAGAAACAGCACAAGCGTGGCACCACCCGTAAGACAAGCCCCAATGATCCATGGAGCCCAGTCAGCCACTCGCCATTTGTCCGCGGAAAACGCCGCATCATTTGAGTCCGCTTCCTTTGGAGGAATGGCTGAGACGCCAGCAGACGTGTGCAGCGGCTCAGTCGCTGCGCCCGCAGGGGGACAGAATGATTCCTTGGCTGACCAAAGCTGTTTGAGCAGTCGTTCTTGCTTGGCCTTTTGGGCGGCACCGCTCCGGCTGCCACTTTCTTTGGATCCTTAGTTTTCTACGTAACTCTTTCTACTGGCAGACGTGTCGGGGCTTGTGTGCTGCTTTGCAACGTCTCTTGGTTCTCCTTGATCTCTGCCATCGCTTATACTAACGGGGCATCGATGGCCAAATTGACAGTGCTGGAGGGGGTTACACCAGCCATACCGGTGGTAGAGCTCGCAGGTAGCAGTGCTAAGCCGTGTCTGATGAACGGCTCGCCCTCGAGGTCAGCAACAAGCCCTGGCTGGTTTTCGGCCGGGATCGGGAGAAACATGGATACCACCCCCGCATAAAGCCGGATTGCCTCAGACTCCAGTGTCTTCGTCATTGCCGCCCCATCGTAGCGGGCGTACAGTTTCTCAATTTCACTTTCTTCCACAGCGTTGATATGATCAGCGGTTAATTGCTTTCCATGGACCGCCAGTCCATACTCCTTAGCGCGCCTCCCACTACCAATGCGGTGAGGCTTTCGCGGTGCTTCTGCACCCATTCCGGCGGCTGCGTTTCAGGCTCTTCCTGGCCCTGCGGCACGTCTGGTGTCGCCGCCGTTCCTCCCACAGCGGTTCCCGCAGTGACATACCGCATCGCCAGCACATGCGGACAGCAGCTGATCAATGAGCTCATCACAGTCCATTATTTTGCCTACTGTTCCTGCGTGCATCGCTATTGCAAGACAGCAGGCCAGTCTAAAATAGAGTCCGAGTGTACGGTCGAAGCGTGTGAATTGCCAAGCGATGAAAAATAGCAGTACCTGATGCACCACAAGCACGCCGATTAGCTGTCCTTCGGTTACTTCGTAGCGGCTAAGCATGGTTGCGGGCTGGTCTGTGTTCAGTACGAGCACAGCGTGTCTTGTCTCGGCTAGCTGCTGCCGCACCAACGCCTGCTGTTCTTGTTTGGGGATCGCGTCATTTTCACGCAGCCTTCGAATGAGTCACTATCTTTACAGTGGATAGTGCTTCCCAGCGTGTCTGCTCGCGGAGGTCCTTCAGCACCGCATTATACGTCTGGGTAAGGACCCAGATGGTTTGGTCAGCGTGGCAGCCCCAGAAAGCTAGCTCTGACAGCATGTCTTTCTTCCTCGTCAAAGCCTTCGTGGCCGAGCAGTCATCTATGATATATAGGGTTGGCTCGCCCATAAACGCCTGGTAAAACTCCAGCAAGTAATCATCCTGTCTGCCCGCATTATATCGCCGAATGAGCCGTCCGCGGCAGGAGATGCAGTAATCTTTGATCAGTAGGCCGCTTGGACAAACCGGCCAGCTTCAATGTCGAGCTCAGTGTCCATGATAAGAAAGAGATAGACGTTCAATGGGCCGGCCCCCTCTGCTGTTTTTGTGATCTGGATTGTCACGCCTTCGCCTATGCGGCGGCTATTGCCATGAAGCCGGTCATCATCGGTTGTCCTGAGGTCAAGCCACAGGGAGTATTTACTCGTCAGAAATTCCCCCAGGGAGACGTCTGCCAGGGCCAGGTCTTTCGCCGCCACTGCCACATTGGGGTGACGCTTACTGCCAGGTGACGGGGCAAAGAAATTTTTTAGCCTCGTCCCAAATCTGGTAGGCATGCATCCCTTGGCTATGGAGTTGGTTAGGGACCCCCTCGATGGTGACCTCCACTTTCGATATCTTCGGGTTATGGAAGGCCTCGGTGTTGTGAGCAAACGGTTGTTGCGCGGCAACGTCCTCGAAGAGCATCAGGATGCCTTTCATGCTGTGGGCGGACACGTTGAGATTGAAGTTCCAGGGTGTGTCGCTCTTGTCTTTGCTGATTTTTTCGTATCGCAGTACACGATCATACAGGATCGCAAGGCGGCCGCTAGCGATCATTCGGGCCAGATCTGGCTGAGTGACTATGTCAAACTCCAGACTGATGTTCTCACTGCCGTATGAGGCGTTGGCATCGCCTGTGTCACATGGCTGTAGACGTTGAATGCGAGTTCATACTCGAGCAGGTCGCCCAGTGCGCTCTGATAGAAAGGCATGTGGCTCTCGAGGAGCTTGAAATCCAACAGGATGTAAAATCGATTACTAAAGGCATCGGCATTGGCTTTGTCAGCCGCAACGGCCTCGTCTTTGTCTCCGGCATCGACACGGATCCTCGTCGCCTTTCGATTCCCAGACATATCAATGCCCTGGTACTGGTCATTTTTCCTCTCTGAGGCTGTCTTCCAGAGATCGTTCGTAACAGTGGTACAAGTCACTGTCGTCCATCGACATAACTTCGTTGCCGGAAACTTTAATTGTGGTCTTTTTCACGATGGCGCAGCCTAGGTTCTGAACCACAGTCCTGTTGGCATCATTGCTGTTAAGCGTGATCGTGAAGGCCAATCTCGTGGTCCCGGGGACAGTCTTTGCCAAGGTTGGGAAACCGGATTAGCAACTGTTGGTTCTGATCGATGGTACTCGGATTGTGGGTGATGACAATGGACTGCTGCACCCCTTTTACACCCAGGGGCTCGCGGAGGTACTGATAAAGATTAAGCTTGCGTCCGAACTTGCTCGAAGCCATTATGTTTTGAACTTGTATGTCAATCTCCAACATGACCTCAACAATGGAGTTCGAAAACCCCACTTTCGACCCTAACGGAGCAGACGATGATAATTTCGAAAATCACGACACTGACGGATTGGATGATGATTATACGTCCAACCCTCCCGACACTCCCATGGAGCCGCCTGAGGTCATCCAGCGGGAGCCGGAACCGCGTATTCAGGAGTTGTGGGAAGAGTTAAAACAGACTGCACTTGAGTACCAGAAGAAGCATCTAGTTGATGCTTTCTACAATGAGGTGAGCCGCGCCTACAGGTTGCACCCCAAAGACAGTATCGACTACGACCAGTTTGGGATTGATCCCGATGGGAAAATGTTCTTCTGGACCCCTGGCAACAAAAAGATCCCCATCACAGCGACAAGAGGGAGATTCTAGTTTCTGGCTCTATCGATGCTGGCCACCAGATATGGAGATGGTGGTACAAATCCACTGTGGAGATCACTGGGGCTCACTGGTTACCGGGCTGGAACAGCACGTCTAAGTAGCGCCGCTGTGAAAGCACTCCGGCAAGAGGATGAAGCAGTCTCGGAGAATGTCGAAAGCATGGAGCATCCAGCGTTGCCAATAGCACACTTCATGGCGTGGAAAAGGTTGGGACCACCTTGACGACAGATGACACCGCGTGGGCCAGAAGAGAACTTGCTGGGCCAGCCAAGGCAATGATGGGAGTGAGAGATGAATTAGTCAATAATCTCGCAAAACTGTCGGATGTTGATGATCGAAAATCCGAGGTGGGAAGGCATTTGGCCTGAGAGCATCAAAAGATGACGGAAACGAACGACACTGAAATCCAAAAAGATATCAGAGACCGAATCAGAAAGCTCGAGAGCGACCTTTCCGACATCGAACTTGAAAGACAGGCGGGTTGAAAGAGTGGGTCAAGAAACACCTACAGGCCCTTGGGCGTGCCCTGGCTAATTTAGCTGGCAAGGCAGCTGCGGCCATGCCAGGCATCATTGGCTCTATTGTCTCATGGCTCTTGAGCACATTAAGAAAGACTGCGGGTTGGCTTGCAGAAAATATGTGGGCCATGGGCATTGCTGCAAGGACACTGTTTCTCGTGGCTGCTCGGGACTGGCTCTGGCCCGTCGGGCCGTCGTCCCCTCGAGCTGCTCGAGAGCCAAAGGGCCGCTAGGCCGAGTGTGATTCCAGCAGTAATAAGGGCCGCTTTTTCTTCTTCATGGGCATTGGCCCGCTCTCTTTGCAGCGGCTTTCGCGGCAGCTCTGCCGCACTCCTCGGTGCTGGCTGTGTAGCCACAGGGGCAGCAGACATGCCATCGAGCAGAGGCTTGGCGGCCTGTGGTCCCCTGTGAACAGTCTCGGGTGGTGGGGCGATTTTCCCTTGGAATGCCCTATCGCCTTTGGTGCCGCAGATCAGCTCCGACTCGTTTATCCCTGGATTGTGGCTGATAACCGGGTCAGACCCAGCAATGACGATTTCGTTGTTATAGCCCTGGACACTCCCCAGGTGAAGTGCCATGTCGCTAGGCGCCATGTACAGCCCATTTCCAAGCACAAAATCCAGAGGTGTGGAAGCATACTGGAGCCTTTCTTGATAGCATGCGATGCTCGCCGGGATGTCGACGGACGAGGCAATGGCATCTTCAGTGTTAGCGAGAAACTGCCTCTGGGCGTCAAACACCGTCCCGGCCTTGAGAATGTTCGAGCGCGTCTGGGCTTGCGCCCCCAGGATGGCCCAAACATACGTCCGTATACTGCCATTGAGGCGCTCCATGCCTGCTTTAGTGAAGCCGTTCGAGTTGTCAAGGATGTAGGACGTCCAGGCTCATGAGATGTCACAGTTATGGCGGATGGCGTCCATCGGATGGAAAAATGGTCCCTGGGCTTGGTGCGAGTGGCGGTAGGCGCCCGATGGCTCCATGTACGTGCTGTATGAGCCGAGCTCTCGACACCCATGGTCCAACTTCTGCCGCCAGTCAGTGTCAGGTGACACTCCGAACTCGGTGCAGAGCCACTTGTAGGCCCTGGCATCGTAAGTGGTCCCGTACCACTTATCTTCGGGAAGGGCGACGCGCAGCTTCTCAAGGAGACGTCTGATCGTATAGTAGACATGAAAGCGATACAGGCTTGCAAGAAGGGATGGATGGATGGATGGATATTTTATTTATAGACGCTCAACCCTAAAAGGGCATATAGCGTCTAATAAGTTGTGTAGCGTGAAACCGGGTCTTCTACGAAGCCAAGCACCGCGGTCACCCATCCAGGTACTAACCGCGATCTCCGTTGCTTAACTTCGTAAAAAAGCCAATCACTCTACCAGTGTCGCCATAAAAGCCGGCTTCCACAGCGAGGCTGTAGAAGTGATATATATACTATTCCGTTACATTTCTCCCCCTCTTCCCTTGACTTCGTCCCGAAGTCACACACGCCTTACAAGGCAAATCCAAGGGCGGAGCCTATGCAACACACTAAGGACACTGTCTTCAATCCCACCGCTGCCATCAATGTCAACTATTACATCATGTTTTAGCATAAAGTCCACCCCCAAAATGGCATCTACATCCATTTCTGCTACGACCACGTCTAACACACATCTTACGTCATTTATCTCAAAGCAAACTTTAGTTTTGCCTTTTGTGTCGAGCAGATTTCCAGAGGCAGATATAATACCTTTGTCAAACCTTTCAATACTTTCTGAACCTTTGATAGTGGCCCAAACCTTAGATGATATCAAACTAAGGGTGGCTCCGGTGTCCACTAAGCAATCTGCACCATATTCACCGAGTTTTGCACGAACAAACAATCCAGCATGGTTTGTGCTGCTCAGACATACGCTTCCTTTTTCCTCTGTCTCAGTCTTATCATTGTTGTTATTTTTGTCCTTAGGTTTAGGACAATTCCTAGCCAGATGATTCTCTGAGTTGCAGTTATAACACCTGCGTGTTGGCTTATTCATATTTCTCTGTCCCTGAACAGACGGTCTGTTACCTCTACCGAAGTTTTGTTGGTTCTTCACAGGTGGTCTACTAGTATTACCTTGCCCTGGCCTATATGTTTGACTCCCTGCTTTTATGTTTCTTTGTTGCTGGGAAAGCAATTGATTCATAGTTTTCATCATCTCTTCAAACCTACTACTCAGAGTTGAAAATATCTCAGTCGAATTCTGATTATTAGCTGTTGCACTTGGAACAGTTGCATGTATAAAGCCTTGTCCCATCTGTTTATTTTCGGCTCCATAAAAGGCCTCCAATTCAACTGCGTGTCTCACAGCATCATTAAGATCCACAGGTCTTGCCTGTTTAATCTTCAGTCTCATCTCTGAATTAACCAGTGCATCAATAAACTGCTCCTTTGCCAGCGTTTCCTTAACATCACTTGGAGCCTTAGGGTATGCCAGGTTTGTTAAGCGCCTAATATCTTGGCCTAATTCAGCCATATTTTCCGATGCTTTCTGGCGTCATTCCCGAAGCTGTACCCTATAGAGCTCTGTCTGGTTCGGGGGTGCAAAACGTTCTTCTAGAGCCTTGATTAAGTCATCGTAATCATGTTTTCCAGACCCTAAATTTCCAAACACACCCTGTGCTTGCCCTCGAAGCGAAACAGAAAGATAAAGACCTTTCTGCTGCTTTGTCCAGCCATTTAGTTCTGCACAGGCCTCAAAATGGGCTTTGTAGTCCATCCATGCTACTGCTCCATCGAAGGTAGCTGGTTTAATCATCACCTTCTTTGCCTCATTGACGAGGCTGGTTTTCTTTTTCCGAAGTGTAACGAAATCATGCTTCTCATCTGGTATGTCCAGCTCATCTAGCCCCAAATCAGCGCTGCGGACATCATCACACCTACCAGGTGGAATATCTAATCGTGTTTTGCCTGAGTCTGGTGGTGGCTGTCTAGGGTTTTGCACCATAGGCGTAGACACAGGTAATATGCCTGAATATTCACTTAACTCCCTATGCATTCCTGAGAGTTCATTTTCCAACCTCAATATATGATTGTAACGGCGAGTAACCCAAAGACGACTGCCGCTGCCCAAGTCCACATCTATTTGGGGAAGAAGAAGAGAAAACAAATTTAGTTTTCTTCGAGACAAGTTTACTATTACATATGGCGTGATGAAGCGCCAGAACCCGGATGAAAGTTCGCATAATTGATACACAACAATAAAGAACAACTACCCTAATGATAGTACGCAATTGCACATTAGCCTCATAAAAGGCTCAACAATCACTCAAACATGGACGAATATAATTAAAATAACAAGACAACTGTCAGGGATCAACTGTCCAACAGACAGTCGACAACTGACAGTATGCCAGAGATATCTAACAGTACGCCAGAGACAGCTAACATGGAATGGGAAAGCAGGAAGGGGGAAATGGGAACAAGGGAAACAAAAATGTGAGGCAAAGGGAACAAAGGGAAAGGCAACAGGGAAACAAAGGGGATAAGGGGAACAAAAGGGAATAAGGGTGAAATAAAATGGGAGACAATGGGAACAAGGGAGACAAAGGGGAATAAGGGGAACAATAATGGGAACAAGGGGAAAGGATGGAACAAATGGGAACAAAAGTGAATTTAAATGGGAACAAGGGAGACAAAGGGGAATAAGGGGAACAATAATGGGAACAAGGGGAAAGGATGGAACAAATGGGAACAAAAGTGAATTTAAATGGGAGACAATGGGAACAAGGGAGACAAAGGGGAATAAGGGGAACAATAATGGGAACAAGGGGAAAGGATGGAACAAATGGGAACAAAAGTGAATTTAAATGGGAACAAGGGAGACAAAGGGGAATAAGGGGAACAATAATGGGAACAAGGGGAAAGGATGGAACAAATGGGAACAAAAGTGAATTTAAATGGGAAACAATGGGAACAAGGGAGACAAAGGGAACAAGGGAGACACGGGAACAAGGGATACAAAGGGAACAAGGATGGAGTCAATGGGAACATGGGAGGCAAAAGGGAACGAGGGAGACAAAGGGAACAAGGGAGGCAAAAGGGAACGAGGGAGACAAAGGGGGACAAGGGAGGCAAAAGGGAACGAGGGACACAAAGGGGGAACAAAGATAGAGTCAATGGGGTAATGGACAACTAATGGGAATGGGTAAAGCTGAACTACAGGCGTGTTTAAGAAAATTATATTCGTTCATGTTTGATAGGAACACATGAAATATTTGACAAAATAACTTAAAACAGTTTGAAAATGAGACTTGGCAAAATAGGGACAATATGCACCTCTACATCAATTTGCCACAATAGAAACATCAGTTTACTATTATCTTGCCCTCTCTCTCATAATCAGACCTGACACAGTTTGGAACTTCTTCAATAAATCTCATCAGCTTAACATTTAATTAAATCTGATGCAGCAAAATTCACTATTTCATGCATCATAAACCAGTGTATTAGTAAAACTAAAATTGAGACCTATTCTGAATTGTGAGAAAATCTATTGTAAACTAGCAGACGCAATCACAGAAACAAACAAGAAATATTCATGTTCAGGAAACGACACAGAAACAGACCAGACTGCGCAGTTCAGTAGGCTGATCCATTTCTCTGTCCTACCTAAACAACAAAACAGAATTTCTCACAAACAATCCTTTAACATAACAATGCAATGCAAAATCTAGTCTTGGCTCGGCTAATAATTTGTCTAGGGGTATTTTCTTGATAAAACAATACGAAATCTATTAACAGGATGACTTGCGATTTTACGTCCTTTTCAACAGTATTTCAGTCATATCAGGACAATGGACAGATGATAAAGGAACGCTGTTGCAAAGGAACCCAGCTTACAGTTAAGATTTTGCCTCGAGTGGGGCTCGAACCCCTGAACCACTAGATCAGTAGGCCAGGGATTAACCCATAGAGTTACAAGGGCTCCTAATCTTAACAGTTTCAAATGACTGATATGACTGTTTCTCAACAAAGGACTCAGTAAAAAGAAACCTGATTTACAAATAAGATTTTTCCAATACAAAAATGCCATCACTTTGGCAATTACCTGTCTTACCACAAATATGCTTCTGTAACTTTAAAGTTGATCCACACAAAACTTCTCCATCACCCACTTTACCAGGAATTGTTTATCTGGTATCAGGCCAACAATTTCAGTCAACTGGGCTTTTCTTGCATTATTTGAGAACATAACTCCACCCACTATTTCTCATGTTAAAGTTACTTCCGCATTTTGCGCAATATTTTACCCAAAAACTTCATGAGCGCAGGGTAAAACCTTGAACCATACTTCAGAGTATAAAAATGAGTTTGGCAAAACTCATTTACCTTCAAAACTCTGTTCTGCTCCTTCATTTGCATTAAAATTACATTTGAAAAGCAAATAAAAGTTTTCCTGAATGCTTCTAGGACTTTCAAAATATGCAAACAGTAATTTCGCCTTTCAGACAACCGCTGGCAAAGCCCATTTCAATCTCAAAAATTAATCTTTTACAGTAGCCATCTGACAAATTCAGGTCTTGCAATAGTAAAAACAAATATTCAGCTTCAGAATTATCATAATATTTCAGGATGCCACTCACCTATTTGGGGAAGAAGAAGAGAAAACAAATTTAGTTTTCTTCGAGACAAGTTTACTATTACATATGGCGTGATGAAGCGCCAGAACCCGGATGAAAGTTAGCTGCGCTCGATTGAGCACATGACCAACAAAACAGAATAGAATAGAAAATTGACCGGGACAGTAAACTAGCTCACATTCTCCCCCAGAAAGTTAAATGGCGTCCGCCATTTATCCATTAACAATCACAATTTAATGTTAATTAAATGTCTCTGACTATACAAAAAGAAAAATATCTGATGACTAGAATGAAAATATGTGTTACATTACAGACAAGTAAATTTCAAATAAATACCCTGAGAGACACAATTTATCTGAACACCTTTGGTACAAACAACATTGAATACAACTTGTACAACATTTTAACAAACCATCTCAAGTTTTAATTCACTTAATGACTATTAAAGCCATTACCATCAAAATGTTCATGTCATACTTATACAGCAGATTACAAACTAAAGAGCAAAAAGAATGCTCAAAATCTACTTTCATATTTGCCCTCAATTTATTTACATGTTTCCGCAGCACATTTCACATTTAACACCTACTTATCATAGGTTATATCCCTCAATTTGCTCAAAACCTAAGAGTTTATGTTATAACTTTATTTCCACATTTAGAGGTTTGTACCCCAATAAAACATGAAACTAAGGTGGCCAGCCCAAGTTCCAGTTTCAATCCCATAATGAGACAAGAATTCCGCGGAAGGCGTCATCGCACCTGCTGGGGCAAAAGTCACAGGAGCCACAATCAGAACGTGGTTATTAAATAAGTTTATTTCATTCTTAGCAGTGCTTACTTGGAAAACTGGGTTGAAAAAAATGTAGACAAAGTGCCTAGTGGGGCACATATATTCCGGGCCAGTCCCATTCCCTCTAATGGCTATATCTTCAGCACTGACTTTTCGTATCATACATGATACAGCCCAATGATAATGGAACATTGACGTAAAATTTGTAAAAGTCACTGAAGCATGAAATATAGGTCAAGGTCATGGGTCAAGGTACCTGCTAATTCAGTACATCAAGGAGAAGCACAATGCAAGGTATGGTGGTTGTAGGCCTTATAGTTGAGGAGTTATCAAACATCAACGTAAATTGTGTCAAATATAGGTCAAGGTCACCGGGTCAAGGTACCTGCCAAGCCAGTGGAATGAGGTGAAGCACTATGCAAGGTTTAGTGGTTGTAGGTCTTATATTTGAGGAGATACCGAACATCAACATAAAATGTGTCAAAGTCACTGGAGTGCACAATATAGGTCAAGGTCACCAGGTCAAGGTACCTGCCAAGTCAGTACATCGAGACGAAGTCTATATAAGGTTTGGTGGTTGAAGGCCTTACAGTTGACGACATATGGAAGGGTGACGTAAAAGGTGTAAAAGTCAATGGAGCGCGAAATATAGGTCAAGGTCATCCAGTGAAGGTACCTGCGGAGTCCGTACATTGAGGAGAAGCACTATGCAAGGTTTGATGGTTGTAGGCCTTACAGTTGGGGAGATATTGAACGTTGACGTAAAATGTGTAAAAGGCACTGGAGCGCAAAATATAGGTCAAGGTCACCGGGTCAAGATACCTGCCAAGTCAGTACATCTAGGAGAAGCACTATGCAAGGTTTGGTGGCTAGAGGTCTTATACTTGAGGAGATCTGGAACATTGACGTAAATTATGTCAAAGTCACTGCAGCCAAAATATAGGTCAAGGTCACCAGGTCAAGGTATCTGCCAAGTCAGTACATTGAGAAGCACTTTGCAAGGTTTGATGGTTGTAGGCCTTATAGTCGAGGAGATATAGAACGTCGACGCAAAATATGTCAAAGTCACTGAAGCGCAAAATATAGGTCAAGGTCACCGGGTCAAGGTACCTGCCAAGTCAGTACATCTAGGAGAAGCACTATGCAAGGTTTGGTAGTTGTATGCCTTATAGTTGAGAAGATCTGGAACGTCAACGTAAATTGTGTCAAAGTCAATGGAGCGCAAAATATAGGTCAAGGTCACTGGGTCAACATACCTGCCAAGTCAGGAGGTCAGGGAGATGTGTCATGCAAGGTATGATGGTTGTTGTAGAATTGTAGTTGATTAGAATACTAACTTCGACATAACAGAACTGTTAACAGACAGACGGACGGATGAACGGACAGACGAATGGAAAAGCGGGCACCTATGTCGCAAAGTCGGGAGGTCAGGGAGATGTTTCATACAAGGTTTGATGGTTGTTTAGTTTTGTAGTTGATTAGAATACTAACTTTGACATAAATGTCGAACTTCGACATAACAGAACTGTAAACAGACGGACAGACAGACGGACTGACGAACAGACAGACGAATGGAAAAGTGGGCACCTATGTCGCAAAGTCAGGAGGTCAGAGAGATGTTTCATGCAAGGTTTGATGGTTGTTTAGTCTTGTAGTTGATTAAAATACTAACTTTGACATAAATGTCGAACTTCGACATAAATGTTGACAGACGGACGGACGAATGGACAGACATACGGAAAAGTGGACGCCTATGTTGCAAAGTCAGGAGGTCAGGGAGATGTTTCATGCAAGGTTTGATGGTTGTTTAGTCTTGTAGTTGATTAGAATACTAACTTTGACATAAATGTCGAACGTCGACATAAATGTTGACAGACGGACGGACGGACGGACGGAAAATCGGACGCCTATATCCATACATGCCATACCTCACACTGTGAGACAAAATCTCACAGAATTTTGGCCCTTCTGGACCCTGTTTCCCATAAGATTTTCAAATCTCACAGAATTTTCATATCATTTAATAAGCTATTTTTTGAAGAACTAGAAATAAATCACCCATTAGCATGGCTATCCCAAGCTTAATTCATTAAAATAATGGCTTTTAACTTACTTATGTAAGCTTGAAAGTGATTTTCATAAAAATCTCACAGAATTTTATCAAATCTCCCCTAAAAATTTACAAAATCTCACAGATTTCTGTCAACAGCTAATGGCATGTATGTATATCGCACCCTGCTACAAGCAGGTGCGATAAAAATTATATGTGCATAAAGCTACAATTCAAATTCTGAATGTGACAAAACGTAATTTTCTTTACATCTCAGACCATCTCTGATGACCAGCACAACCCCTCTCTTCCTCAAGAGAAGTTAACTATAAAATTGCATTTCTTCAATCTTCAGCTTTATCAGAATTAGCTTGAGGAATATAGCTTTTAAAACAGATCTTAGTTTAACAATTCTGACTGAATTCTTTTTACATGTATATACATATATATTGAAGTTTCTGAGAACTTATACCCAAACTGGAGACAACTCGAGAACTTCCCATGGCAAAGTTTTTTGAAAACTCTGCACATAACTAGGATTGCCAGGTGTTTCATAGGTAAGCCTTTTTGGTGGCCGAATTGTCCGCTTTGGTCTACTACCCGATTCTTCAGTCATTCCATCTGACCTACTACTTGGACTGTCCACAGGACTTACCTGCTCAGGCACTTCAATTTCACTTTCACCAATATCAGAGTCGTCTTGAACTTCTGAGGATCCCGAGTCCTCTCTAGGTGCTTCCAGACTACTCAGTGTTTCATTTACTTCAGTTACCTTAAGGGTGCTGTCCAGTGATTCCTGTCTAGTTGCTGGAATGAAAGGCCTAGCTTCAGGATTCAATGTTGACTCTTGGAAACAGAATCCGCCAGAGTCACTAGAGCTTGTTTCACTCTGTTTCCATGCCACTTTGGACTGATTAGTCCTCATTCCATTGCGCTTATTTCTACTCACCAATTTCTTCTTTTTCACTGGCTTATCTACAGGCAAGTGATTGCACTGATATAGCAAAGTTCTATGTAACCTTCTCAGAGACCCAATGCCATCTTCTCTCTTTACCTCATATACTGGGGAATTTTCAATTCTGCGGACTACGACATAAATATTGTGTTCCCAATAGGAACGCAACTTACCAGGTCCACCTGTTTGTTGGTTTTTAACCAAAACTCGGTCACCAGGTAAAAGCACTGGACTGATTAACCCAGAATCATGACGGTGTTTGTTCCGTTGCGCTTGCATACCTGCATTTTTGGACGCTATTTTGTAAGCTTCCTGCATTCTAGTCGCCCATTTTTCTGCATAGCTCCTAGGCGTAACATTTTCTACTTGATCTGACTTACCTACTCCAAACAGTAAATCCACTGCCAGTCTAGGATGCCTGCCATAAAACAAGTAATATGGTGAAAAACCTGTTGTATCGTTTTTGGTACAATTATATGCATGGACCATTTTATTTAAATCGGATTTCCAGTCTAACTTGCAGGTTTCTGGCAAAGTTCTGAGCATACCCAGAAGGCTACGGTTAAATCTTTCGATTTGACCATTTCCCTCTGGTCTATATGGAGTAGTCCGAGACTTAGAAATCCCGCAATATTTGTTCAGTTCATCAAATAAGCTATTCTCGAATTCTCGACCCTGGTCATGATGTATACGATAAGGTAAGCCAAATCTGAGTATAAAATCATTGTACAACTTCTCAGCAGCAGTTTTACTGGCTTTATTTCTAGTAGCATAAGCTTGGGCAAACCGAGTAAAATGATCCATGATCACTAATATATACTCATATCCACCCTTTGCTCTTTCTAAATGAAGAAAATCCATAGAGACCAATTCTAGAGGGGCTGAGGTTTCTATACTTTTCATGGGAGCTCTATACCTAAATACAGGCTTTTTGTCTATAAGACATTTACACTCTTGTGTCACATACCTCTGAATGATAACAGACATTCTTGGCCAGTAAAACCTATCACGAACTAAAGCTAAAACACGTTCATGTCCTAAATGTCCCATCTCTTCATGCAACTCTTTCATAACCAAACCTTGATATTTCTGAGGTAGAACCAACTGCTTAATTATACCTTCCCTAGGTTGACTTATTACTCTCCTAAGTAGCCCATCACTGTCAATACTAAGTTTAGACCATTCTCTCAACAAAACCTTACTGTCAGGAGCATACCGCTTCAGGTCCTGGACAGCTGGCCTCCTATTATGCAATACTAACTCTTTCACCGGTCCAACTATAGGGTCATCATCTTGCGCCTTACTCAAAATAGAGCTATCAATACTCACATCTGTAGCTAGGTGTTCAAAATCTGGGTTGGTCTTCAAATTAGCCCCAAGGGACATCACACCTATTTCACCAGATTGATCCTGAACTCCAACAGCCCTTATTGTCGTTTCTATGGCATCTCGTGGCAACTCTGCTGAATACTCACCCATAACTTCCTCAAAATTTAAAGGCATTCTACTTAACCCGTCGGCGTCCCCATTTCTGAACCCAGGTTTATAGTAGACTTTGAAATTGAAACCTGCTAGTTCTGAGACCCAACGTAGTCTTGTTGCATCTAATTTTGGACAAGTAAAAATGTATTGCAAAGGATTGCTGTCACTATATACCGGAAACTCTTCAGCATTAAATAGATAATCTCTAAATCTATCAGCAATAGCCCATTTGAGAGCTAGAAACTCGAGTTTACCAGAATGCATATGGTAATTCTTCTCTGCTGGGGTTAAAGTTCTCAAGGCAAAAGCAACTACACCCTGTTTTCCAGTATCCTGTTTTTGATACAATACTGCCCCCAAACCTTTATGGCAAGCATCTATATGGAGGGATAACGGCTTCTGAAAATTTGGGTATACCATAACTGGAGACTGCACAAGGCAATTAATAAGCTCCTCTAAAATTTCTTGGTGCTTACCTGTCCATTCAATTTTCTGATTGGATGGTAACTGACCATTCTTGACGTTCTTCACTCTACCCCTTTTCTTAGCTTTACCTTTTGAAATGGCTCCTTCATCCTTTTTCTGCAGCAAGTCATATATAAGAGATGCTTTCTTTGAAAAATCTGCAATGTACATCCTAAAATAACCAATAAAACCCATTAGTTTTCTGACTTCACCCACTGTACTTGGCTTCTGATTTTTCAAATGGAGCACAGCCTCCTTATCTTTTGGGTCAATAGTGTGTCCTTCAGCTGTAACCAAATGTCCTAAATACCTCACCTGCTTTCTAAACAATTCACACTTTGCTGGCTTTAGCTTTAATCCCTTAGATTTCAACCTTTGCAAAACCAGTCTAACATGTTCTAAATGTTGTTCAAATGAAGGGCTAAACACCAAAACATCATCCAAGTATGGGAGACAGATTTTGTCTCTCAGATCTTCAAGACAATCATTCATAAACTGTTGGAAAGTTCCAACTGCCCCACTTAACCCAAATGGGATTCTATTCCACTGTATAAGCCCCAGGGAGTGACAAAGGCAGTATATTTTTTACATTCCTCTAATATGAACCCTTGGTGGTAAGCCTTACCCTGGTCTAACAGAGAAAACCACTTACTTCCACCAAGTCCGTCGAGTGCATCCGAAATGCGTGAAAGAGGTAGCCTGTTCTGTATGGTCTTATCATTTAACTTACGGTAATCCACACACAGTCTGAGAGTGCCATCCTTTTTCCGAACACATACTATGGAGCTTGAATATGGGGATTTCGACTTAGGGATCCAGCCCTTACCTATTAAATCCTGCAAATAATCTTTAACCTCCTGATATAAAGGTCGAGGGACTGCATTATATGAGCTTTGAACAGGCTGATTATCATTAAGTTCTATTTTCATCTGAAGGTCAGGAACACAACCTACATCTTGATCATCTTTGGAAAAGGCATCACATTCTTCCCTAAGCAAAGTTCTTACCTTTTCTTCTTGTTCTGATGTAAGACCTGAACAATTTAAATCAATTTCTGGTTCCCATTTGACTCTCTCTGTGTTGTCTTCCTGTAATGAACTTACCTCTGTCGTGTTGACAACTTTCTCCGACTCTTTCATCAAAGTGGTATGACCAAGAGTAACCACAGATCTAACTGTTTCCAACATACCCAACTGAGTTCCTTTTGGTAAAATGTGATCTTTAGATGAGCAATTACTTACTACAATTTTCACTCTACTGATATTTCCTGGCTTTATTGAAACTAATGTCTCCTGTACCCTTAGACCTGTGATTTCCTGTTCAATACTTGGGGTAAATAATGCATGTACAGAGTTCTGATGAACTTTTCCATGAATGATAGAATTTACTACTATTGAGGAATTAGCTGGAATAATTATATTCCTTCCACCAGACTTTACAGGCCCTATTTCTCCACTGTCATCTAGCATTAATTTTGTGACAGCAGCAATATTGATTTTGCTGACAGATGGGATAGCTGACTGAAGCATGTTGATACAACCGTCCTTACCCATTATACTTCCTATTTCTCGAATGACATTGAAACCTAAAATAGGTCTATCTTGAGCGGCAGTGCAAGACACCAGAAATGGTACCTGAAACATACAATCACTATTTCCCTCAGTAGTACCAAATTGTAAATTTATTGGAACCCAGCCCTCAAAGTCGATCTTAATTCCATTTGCAGATAAAATAGTCAAATCCCCCTCAATTAACTCTGACAAAGGTCTTATACACATATCAGGAAATTTGCTTTCTAACCATTTGTTATTTATCAAAGAGACCTGTGCACCTGTATCCCATAGTAATTCAACCGGTTGTTCATTTAATTGACAAGTTATCAAACACTGTTCACCTACTGCATTGACAATACAGTTTTTAACTTTTGTAGTTATATGAGTGACATTACAACCTTCACTATCTTGCAATCCTGAATGTTCTGAATTTCTCAGTCTGGCAATGGAAACACAATAAACCTTATGCTCGGTCCAATGTTTCCGTTGGCAGTCTGATGAACAGTAAGACACCGCAAGACAGCCTTTGCATGTCCACTCAGCAGTCTTTTCACAAACTATACATTGGGGCTTTTCAAGTGTCGAGGTCACACCTTGCCCCCTTGATGTGACCTGCTGGAGTTTTCCTGATCTGCTGACTTGACTACTTTTCTGCAGCCACGACTGTAATGTTCCTCGGAGCCACAACGCCAACAATGATTACACTTCTTACTCCCTAGTTCCTGACACTGCTGACATAATCTCGGAGTTGTCTTTTTACCCTCTGAAGCTACACTGCTTTTTGTAGTCAACCGCTCAACTGCTTCCCTTAACTCTGCTATTTCAGCTCTTACTGACCGTATTTCCATCTTTTCTTCTTTGTCTTCTTTTAATTCATTTACTTTCACCTTACTGAATTTTGACTGTCTTTCATTTTCACGTGAAACAATCTTATTTAAGGTTTCAATGAGCTCTTCATCTTTAATTTCTTTCTTTTCTAAATAAGGTTTGAATTCTTGTCGAGTTGTTATATTTGATAAACCTGTAGTGACAGTTCTGACAAACAGAGTCTGGATAAGTTCTTTAGTATATTTCATATCTTCTGTACTTTCATTCGAAGCATAAATAACTTTTTGTTTCACTTCCAAAGCTCGCATCAAAAATTCAGAAGAACTTTCTTTTGCTTGTTGAGTCAGTTGGCCTAATTCATTATAAAGTTCAGTTGCACTCTTTTCATTATAATGTGCCCTTAAAATCTGAATACAATTGTCCAGAGTGAGTAATTCTTTTCCTTCTAGATATCGTCTCAACCCTGATGTTGGAGGTATAGCTTTAATAACAGCGTCTATTATGTCTATATCTTTGTATCCTTTGGCCTTCGCATTCTCAATCTGACGGCGTAAAGATGTATATGATATCCCTGTCTTACAATCTATCTGTCCAGAAATTTTAAGGTCCTTCCTGAATGGGGCCAACTTTGTAGCTCCTGCTGAAGAAGTGTCTGTAACTGAACTGACTAAGCTCACAGGTTTCTTCTCTAGAGTTTCCATTAAAGAATAAATGGCCAACAAGGCTTTGTCTTTATCTTTTGTCTGTTCCACAAACCACTTGTCAACCAACGTTACCGCCTGTGTTTTAGTTATTTCCTCGATATCCTCTACAGGTATGTCATGCTCGGTGATCAACCCCTTGAGAAGATCCAAATCCCCTCCGAAAATCATCCCTCGCACGGCTAACACTGTATCTTCCGCCATCCCGGACGAGCCCCCAAATGTAACGGCGAGTAACCCAAAGACGACTGCCGCTGCCCAAGTCCACATCTATTTGGGGAAGAAGAAGAGAAAACAAATTTAGTTTTCTTCGAGACAAGTTTACTATTACACATGGCGTGATGAAGCGCCAGAACCCGGATGAAAGTTCGCATAATTGATACACAACAATAAAGAACAACTACCCTAATGATAGTACGCAATTGCACATTAGCCTCATAAAAGGCTCAACAATCACTCAAACATGGACGAATATAATTAAAATAACGAGACAACTGTCAGGGATCAACTGTCCAACAGACAGTCGACAACTGACAGTATGCCAGAGATATCTAACAGTACGCCAGAGACAGCTAACATGGAATGGGAAAGCAGGAAGGGGGAAATGGGAAACAAAAATGTGAGGCAAAGGGAACAAAGGGAAAGGCAACAGGGAAACAAAGGGGATAAGGGGAACAAAAGGGAATAAGGGTGAAATAAAATGGGAGACAATGGGAACAAGGGAGACAAAGGGGAATAAGGGGAACAATAATGGGAACAAGGGGAAAGGATGGAACAAATGGGAACAAAAGTGAATTTAAATGGGAAACAATGGGAACAAGGGAGACAAAGGGGAATAAGGGGAACAATAATGGGAACAAGGGGAAAGGATGGAACAAATGGGAACAAAAGTGAATTTAAATGGGAGACAATGGGAACAAGGGAGACAAAGGGGAATAAGGGGAACAATAATGGGAACAAGGGGAAAGGATGGAACAAATGGGAACAAAAGTGAATTTAAATGGGAGACAATGGGAACAAGGGAGACAAAGGGGAATAAGGGGAACAATAATGGGAACAAGGGGAAAGGATGGAACAAATGGGAACAAAAGTGAATTTAAATGGGAAACAATGGGAACAAGGGAGACAAAGGGAACACGGGAACAAGGGATACAAAGGGAACAAGGATGGAGTCAATGGGAACATGGGAGGCAAAAGGGAACGAGGGAGACAAAGGGAACAAGGGAGGCAAAAGGGAACGAGGGAGACAAAGGGGGACAAGGGAGGCAAAAGGGAACGAGGGACACAAAGGGGGAACAAAGATAGAGTCAATGGGGTAATGGACAACTAATGGGAATGGGTAAAGCTGAACTACAGGCGTGTTTAAGAAAATTATATTCGTTCATGTTTGATAGGAACACATGAAATATTTGACAAAATAACTTAAAACAGTTTGAAAATGAGACTTGGCAAAATAGGGACAATATGCACCTCTACATCAATTTGCCACAATAGAAACATCAGTTTACTATTATCTTGCCCTCTCTCTCATAATCAGACCTGACACAGTTTGGAACTTCTTCAATAAATCTCATCAGCTTAACATTTAATTAAATCTGATGCAGCAAAATTCACTATTTCATGCATCATAAACCAGTGTATTAGTAAAACTAAAATTGAGACCTATTCTGAATTGTGAGAAAATCTATTGTAAACTAGCAGACGCAATCACAGAAACAAACAAGAAATATTCATGTTCAGGAAACGACACAGAAACAGACCAGACTGCGCAGTTCAGTAGGCTGATCCATTTCTCTGTCCTACCTAAACAACAAAACAGAATTTCTCACAAACAATCCTTTAACATAACAATGCAATGCAAAATCTAGTCTTGGCTCGGCTAATAATTTGTCTAGGGGTATTTTCTTGATAAAACAATACGAAATCTATTAACAGGATGACTTGCGATTTTACGTCCTTTTCAACAGTATTTCAGTCATATCAGGACAATGGACAGATGATAAAGGAACGCTGTTGCAAAGGAACCCAGCTTACAGCTAAGATTTTGCCTCGAGTGGGGCTCGAACCCCTGAACCACTAGATCAGTAGGCCAGGGATTAACCCATAGAGTTACAAGGGCTCCTAATCTTAACAGTTTCAAATGACTGATATGACTGTTTCTCAACAAAGGACTCAGTAAAAAGAAACCTGATTTACAAATAAGATTTTTCCAATACAAAAATGCCATCACTTTGGCAATTACCTGTCTTACCACAAATATGCTTCTGTAACTTTAAAGTTGATCCACACAAAACTTCTCCATCACCCACTTTACCAGGAATTGTTTATCTGGTATCAGGCCAACAATTTCAGTCAACTGGGCTTTTCTTGCATTATTTGAGAACATAACTCCACCCACTATTTCTCATGTTAAAGTTACTTCCGCATTTTGCGCAATATTTTACCCAAAAACTTCATGAGCGCAGGGTAAAACCTTGAACCATACTTCAGAGTATAAAAATGAGTTTGGCAAAACTCATTTACCTTCAAAACTCTGTTCTGCTCCTTCATTTGCATTAAAATTACATTTGAAAAGCAAATAAAAGTTTTCCTGATTGCTTCTAGGACTTTCAAAATATGCAAACAGTAATTTCGCCTTTCAGACAACCGCTGGCAAAGCCCATTTCAATCTCAAAAATTAATCTTTTACAGTAGCCATCTGACAAATTCAGGTCTTGCAATAGTAAAAACAAATATTCAGCTTCAGAATTATCATAATATTTCAGGATGCCACTCACCTATTTGGGGAAGAAGAAGAGAAAACAAATTTAGTTTTCTTCGAGACAAGTTTACTATTACATATGGCGTGATGAAGCGCCAGAACCCGGATGAAAGTTAGCTGCGCTCGATTGAGCACATGACCAACAAAACAGAATAGAATAGAAAATTGACCGGGTCAGTAAACTAGCTCACATGATTCTGTCTCTGCAGATCTTCAATCTGACGGTGCAAGTTTTCAAGTTCTTGATCACCCATATTTATGTTTAAACCTAATTGTTTGGGCAAGTCTATAAATTAGAAGTAATAGAATTAGCCCCACGTTGGGCGCCAAAAATCTGTAACGTGTATGGGATTATAGATAATATATAGATTTGCAATGTAGCTTTGTAGCTATATAAATAATTTTCCTTTGGTACTGCCTCGTACTATGATTAGTTACCAATGATTTTTGAAATGATTGGGACAATAAAATAAATCACGAGAATCAGTTAATGCATATAAAATACAAGAAATGACAACCAAATCTTGAAATAAAATAACAGGTAGTCCTTCCTGCCTCAGCTCTAACTTTCAAAAGTTCTATTTCTCAACTTCTTTTTAGCTTAACCACTGATTCTCAACTATTCCTGGCCCTTACACTGACCAGAATATGACTTTTAGCATATATGAAAACTGGCCAAATAAATCAGTTCAATCGTTATAGACGGCTTTCAGTATGCTGTGGTGAAGCTCGACTTTGCTACTAAGATGGATTAAATCCACTGTTCACCCTGGGGCCCAGCTTCAGTTGCTGTGAAAAGACTATCTATATAAGATTTTTCTATAATTTATTTACCAACGATGTTGACGCTTCCGCAACAATTCTTCAAAACGACAATTCTACCTTCTGGCACCTGTATTTATACTGCTCATGACGTAACAACGAGAGGGCTATTCCCATTCAACGGACGCGTCTATAATGCAAATTACCATAAAAATAGGGTTGTCAACAATGCGAAAGTGAAAGTACATTGCTCTAATACGGTGGACTGCGCGACCTTAATCACGATTACGCGGACGGAGATCAAGCATCTGCGTGATTCCCAAAGAAGAACAGTTCGGCTTTAAATTCATTATTGAAGCATAACAAAGTTGTTTAAACTGTCATTTTACAAAGGAAAAACTTAATCAGAATGGAAATTTAAAGTGACAAATTAATAAGGCTAATATTTGCAAATAAAAGAACGAAATTCATACTCGAAATCAACTGTCTTTTTTCCCGAGCCGCTTGTAAACAGAACAAACAACAACAAGCTTATTTCCCGGTATTCCGACAAGACTAAAAACGAAAGTAGAACCCATTACAGTTGTATATTATATGATGATTTTATTTAACGAGAAATTAAAAATATCTAGGATTGATGTGTTCATTTTAGAAAGATAAAGTATCAATGATTTTAAGTTATTAAAAATACTGATCATATTTTATTAAAAAGTCCGATCTCTTTAAGAAAGTATTTTCTGTGTTGGTATATCGTTAAAAAGTTCCTTTATAGTTTTTACATTAAAATACTTTGTGCGAATATAATTAAATTCAGCACAAGTGATAAGAAAATGTTTGACTGTAAAAGGTTCGTTACAAGGAATGCAGAATGGAGCTTGTTCATTTTTTAATATGTAAGAATGAGTAATTCTAGTGTGTCCAATTCTACATCTCGTGATTTTTGTTTGTTCTTTTCTGCTGTAATTAGAGAATGTGCATTTGCTGTTAAAGTTTGGTTTTAGTTCATTTAGTTTATTTTGAGTTTGTGTTTCCCAAACAGACTGACATTTATTGTTAATGTATAGACGGATGTTCGATTTAAAGTCGGAGTGAGGAATTTTGAAATTTGTTATCACTAAGGATAGTGCAGATTTGGCTTCTAAATCGGCTAATTCATTTCCACGCATATTAATGTGGCTGGGAAGCCAACAAAATACAATTTCTTTTGAAACTGAAAGGTAATAATATTTTTTAAGAATTTGCTGAATTAATGGGTTTCTATGGTGTAAATCTTTAAGAGATTGTAATACAGAAAGAGAATCTGAATAAATGATGAACTGTTTTTCAGACTGATCTCTGATATGGTAAAGTGCAATATCAATTGCCTTGGATTCGGCGGTAAAAATGGAGCTATTATCAGGTAATCTGATACTGTCAGTAAAATTTGGACTAATAACAGAACAAGCAACTTTCTCATCTTGTTTCGAACCATCTGTATAAATTGACAGGTAATGTTTATAATTTGATTTGATATCTAAAAATTCATTCTTAAAAATATGTGACTGGACTTCTGTTTTTTTTTTATTTTTATGAAGGTCTAAAATAATCTTTGGAGGGTTTAACGTCCATGTCTCTTTTGATGGAAAAGAAAAAGGCTGAACAGTTTTAATATTAATATTGGCCTCTTCAAGTAACGGTTGTATTCTCAGGCCAAGGGGTTTAATAGCCGTTGGTTTGTTGTTGTAAAATCTTTCATATTTCGGGTTAAAAACACAATCATAAGCTGAATTACGTGGATTGGCGGCTAGTTTAGTAACATATTGAAGAGACAATTTTTCCCTTCTTATATATAGTGATGGTTCATTTGATTCAGCGTATAAACTTTCGATGGGGGAAGTACGAAAAGCCCCTAGAGCCAGACGTAAACCTTGGTGATGAATAGTATCCAAAGATTTCAAATAAGATTTTCTAGCGGATCCATAAACTATGGATCCATAATCCAGTTTAGATCGAATTAAAGATCTATAAAGATTTAAAAGAACAGTACGATCTCCTCCCCAGTCGAAACTGGAGAGAACTTTAAGAATATCAAGTGCTTTTAAACATTTAGCTTTTAAAGCTTTGATGTGTGGAATAAAAGATATTTTGTAATCGAACAAAAGACCCAGGAATTTTGCTTCACTGACGACTGGAATGGGACTACTGTATATGGTAAGATGAGGATCTAAATGTATCTGACGTATTTGACAAAAATGAACGCATTGAGTTTTTGTTTTTGAAAATCTGAAACCATTTTCTGTTGCCCAATCTTCTATATTGTTTAAACATCGTTGTAGTTTGAATTCAATGGTTTCCATATTTTTCGATCTAATAAATATTCCAAAATCGTCAACAAAAAGAGAACAATCAAGGTCTTTCACACATTTAACAATATCGTTAATTTTAACGCCAAACAAGGTAGGTGATAAAATGCTTCCCTGTGGTACACCTTGTTCTTGTTTAAATATGTCCGATAACGTATTACCTATTCGAACATTAAATGTTCGATCTGATAAAAAATTTTGAATAAAAAGTGGTAATCGGCCTTTAAGGCCTAATTTATGTAAATCTTTCATGATGCCATGTTTCCAAGTAGTATCGTAAGCTTTTTCAAGGTCAAAAAATACAGCTACGACATGTTCTTTTTTAACAAAGGCATCACGAATAAAAGATTCCAAACGAATCAAATGATCGTTTGTACAGTTATTTTTTCTGAATCCCTCTTGATATTTTGTTATAAGCTGGTTTGATTCCAAGAACCAAACCAGTCTATCATTAATCATTCTCTCCATTGTTTTACATAAACAACTTGTTAAAGCAATAGGTCTATAGTTAGTGGCTTCAGTATGATCTTTATTTGGTTTTGGTATAGGTATAATCGTTGCTTTACTCCAGTCTTTTGGAAATTTTCCAGTGATCCAAATATCATTTAAAATATTTAATAATGTTTCTAAAGCGTTATTAGGTAAATGTTTAAGAATTTGATAATGAATGTCATCCGGACCAGCAGCTGTATCATGAGATTTATGAAGAGCATCTAATAATTCTGAAGCTGTGAATAGTACGTTATATTTTTCATGATTTAGTGACGTAAAATTTAGATGCTCTTTCTCTCGTTCCTGTTTTATGTTTTGAAAGGTTTCGGAATAATTTGCACTAGAAGAGTTTTTCCGAAAATTCTCTCCTAGTGCATTGGAAATATCTTTAGTCGTTGAGCATATATTTCCATTTGATTTAATATGGACATGGTTGTTATTTTTATTTTTGCCAGTAATTTTTCGAATCGTGTCCCATATTTTCTTTGCTGGAGTTCTAGAATTAATTTTGGAGACGTATTGCTGCCAAGATGTTCTTTTAGCCGTTTTTATTGTTTTGCGAGCTTTAGCTCGCATTTGTTTGGCATGGATTAGATTTTCTGTTGTTGGCTGCCTATTGAACTTTCGTAAGGCAGATTTTCTTTTATTTATTGAATGTTTAACATCGTTATTAAACCAAGGTCTATTTCTTTTTGAACGTGTCGAGGACTTCGGAATACATTTTTCGGCTACATGAATTAATGAATCAGTAAAAGCTTGTATATCATCTGCTGTTTTAAACATTTCAGGTTTTAATTTTTCATTACATAGCTCCGTAAAATTCTCCCAATTTGCTTTATTCAGATTCCATCGGGATGGATGGTCTTCATTTGTCGATTTAATTTCTTCAATTTTAATTGGATAATGATCGCTCCCATGAAGGTCATCTAGAACTGACCATTCAAAATCTAAGTAAATGTTTGGAGAGCATATAGACAAATCTAAAGCAAAATAATTTCTTGTAGGAGAATGAAGATAAGTTGGTTGTTTATCGTTAAATAAACATAAATATTTTCTGCAATAAAATTTTCTATTATTTCTCCTTTGTCATTTGTATCCAGACAACCCCATAATTTGCTGTGACTGTTAAAGTCACCTAATAATAAATAAGGACGAGGTAACTGGTTTATAAGATTTTCTAAATCATGTTTAGAAAATTTACAGTGTGGAGGAAGATATAGAGAACAAATTGTTATGGATTTAGACAGAGTGACATTTACAGCAACAGCTTGTAAATTACTATTTATATCTATCTGTCTATGAGGAACATTTGATTTTACAAGGATAGATGAACCTCCTGAGGCTTTCTGATTTTCAGTTGCAATATGATTATATAAACTATAATTTTTAAAATTAATATTATCTGTATTTTTTAAAAAGGTTTCCTGGAGACAAAAGACAGTTGGAGTGTTGTTAAAATTAAAATTTCGTTATAATTTGCTTTGAGTCCTCGACAGTTCCACTGAATAATTGATTTGTTATCCATGATGAATGGAGAGATGATTTTAAAATAAGGAACTTAATCCTTTTATTTTTCCGGGTCTGCGACAGCATGGAGGAGTCAATCTCTAACTCCATGCTGTCGAGGGAATCGAACCGATTGATCAACTTGATCGGATCGGCCGATCCCCCTTTACTGTATGGATTTGGTTCTTTATCTTTTTCTTTTCCATTTTTTCCTTTTGTGTAACTTTAATTTTCATAATTTCTTTCTCTTTTTTCCAAATTTCACATTGATTTGATTTTGATAGATGATTTTTGTGACAGTCCACACACTTGGCTTCATTTTTACAAGCATTTGTATGGTGATCAAAGTCACCCATACCACATTTTTCACATATTGATCCAGGTGCTTCCGGACAGCCGTTTTCATGATGTCCAAACCTCTGACAGTTGAAACACCGCAGAGGATTTGGGATGTAGACTTCAACCGGTATAATTCGGTAAATTTTTTTTAGTGATTTCGGCAAAGTTGTGGTGTTGAAAGTTAGTAAAAGTGTATTTGTTTCTATAAGGTTTCTATCTTTTTTAATTTTAAAACGTTTGCAAGTTTTTACTCCTTGTGTGTTAAGATATTCTGTGATATTTTCTTCAGTTTCATGTTTTAGCATTCTGTCACGGATAATACCTTTGCAACTGTTGAGAGTTTTATGTTCCGTGACAATGACATTAATATTAAAAAATTTTGTAAGTTTCAAGAGATTATCAGTTTGAGATTTTCTCTTTGTTTCGACCAAAAGAGTTCCATTTTTTAATTTTTTTTTTACATTTTTTGGAGTGCCTATAATTGTTTCTATTTGTTTTTCTATAATGAAAGGTGACAGTGAAGTAATAGGTTTATCCTCTTTACTCGAAATCACTAAAAATTTAGCGAAGTTCTCTTTAGCTTTGAACGTAAAGGTAGTCGGTTGCGTGTCGTCCTCCGAAGAGTCGAATGCCAGAAATCGTTTTCGAGAGGCCATGATGATGAAATTTTTGATTCGATAGCTATGCGCCCCACCCTCCATGGAGCCCTACAAGGGGACGTTTAACAGAAATGGATCTCCTATTTCTAACGTCAAGGCTACATTGCTATTATACTCGGTGTCAAGATCAGAGTCTTCAGCTCGGCCTCATGCTTAGATGATTTCCCACCTATTCATCTAAATTTCCAATGAAAAATTTATGAACAGTTGAGTTCATCCCCCTATCCACAGCCTCCACTCACAGAGGTTTCCGCCAAAGCCCCAATACAAGCCCACCAATTGACCCTTCAGCCGCCGCCCATTGAAACTCACTTAAAGTTAGAGGAACATGAGAAAAATTGGTACCATAAAGATACGTTTGAAAGAGAGAAAGAAGCTAAGAACAAGTTGTGCGCTTCTAGAGCTTGGCACGACTGAGCCGATTGATCCAGGCCGGATCTAACCCAGACCGCTCTTCTATCTGAAATAAGGGCCAAAATGATGTGTTGAAAAGCTGGAGATCCCTGGGCTTTCCTCAATCATCAGGTTCCCCTCTCCCAGCATACGAGACGCCACCCACGGCAAACAGGTGGTTCCTGTTTTAATAGGGGATTACACCCTATCCACTACAGAAGGAAAGTGATCTGTAAATTTTATTCCCTACAGACAAGGGAGGCCGAAAACGTCTGGGAAATTGAAAGGTTATTTTTAACGTTAGGAGATCCATATTTAAAATAAACAGTTTATTAAAGAAAGAAGGATTCATTTTGGATTCATTTTTTAAGAGAGTCAAACAAACAAGCTGTGTTAGATGATATGTAGCTTTCAAATGATATGTAGCTTTCATACTTTGAAAAACGTTTAGTTTTTTTATCTAACAATATTAAATGCATCTTACTTTTTAATGTGGAGAATGCTAGAGCTCGGAAAAATGACACAAACACAAGACAAACACATATGTTAAATACAGATGAGGTTATAATCGTCCCATGTGCGACCCACGGGCACAGAATGATACACAAACAAATGAAGCATGTTAGTAACATGAGAAAGGAAAGGTTTAAAAGGATAGATCTCGCGAAATTTGTTTTTTCCAATTTAAGATGCATTTCAGTAAATTTAATTTTATAGTCTGGAATTATACCGGTTGAACGGACGGTTGCTCTGTTATGTTAGGGGTTTTACCCAACTGCCACAGAAGCGGAAGGCAGCCACCTATTTCGAGGGCCCGGATGGTCACGGGCAGCCTCTTTTAGACGGCTCGTACGTCACGCAGAGGGTACGTCTGGCCTATTCTAAGCCCGGAACCAGCACGGGGCTCTTGCTTGCAAGAAGGGGTTTTTCGCTTGGAGGTCCTCAAATGAAACACCGCATCCGGCAGTGGCGCACCAGAGAGCGAAGTTCGACATTTTTTGCCACCAGTCAAATCGACTGTTTATCCAGGTATGTCAAGCTTTATTCGCCATTGTAAAGTCCCCAGTGAGCAGTGGGTTTTGATAGCCGGCGGAGATGTCCGGGAACGTAGCCTGGTAGTGACCTCCCTTATCATCGACCATAATCTGTTGGTTGGCCAGAGAAAGCAGCGTCCGTGACTTCTCTTTGAAATGGCCGCTCGCACGATATTTGGCCGAGCTTTTAAACAAAAACGCCTTAGCATCCATTGAGCCAACATGTATATCACGCTCACCGGTATTCAAAACGGCGAATCGGTCTATCTCGACCGGAACCTTTCTGTTCCTGACACCGCGCGTCGTGGGCTGGAGGTTGCTCTTTGTGAGCTTACATATTACCACCGGTGGTTTAACATCAGCACCGTGCTAAGGAATAACCAGGTCTCAAATGGGCACACACGTCGATACCTGATGAGTATTACAACGTCTGTGAACTGGATGAAGAGGTGTTCCAGCCTTTGGGTACCGAACTCAGTTTGCATGCACCAACCGGTTGCTTACAGCTGTCTGCGAAGAAACGTCTGGTCTTAAACAGCCGGCTGGACAAACTCCTTGGGTTTTCTCGAAACACATTCGAACCCGGCAAAATATACATTGCAGACGAGGCACACAGGCTTGCTGTCCATTGGGAGGTCTGCGTGCACCTTGCTGAGATAAGCACTTCAGAAAATTTGCACAACAGTTGCCCATCTACACTGCTTAGATCCGTCCCCGTCGAGAATGAAAGGTGTGGGGGTGGTCGGACAGAGACATTCCCTATCTGGCAGTACAAAAGGCTGGCATTAGGTTCTAATCCTCAGCTGACTCTTACAGTATTAGACGTAAACGGGAAAATGTTAAGTTTTGATTACATGAGCGCGACACTACATATAAGAAATGGCTGATGCGGGTGGCCGTGGGAGCGCCAGAAAATGCCCTGGGGTGGGTGGCTTTAGCTGATCTTGGTGACACTGAAGGGTTTGACAAGGATGGAGAAGAAAATCAGTTGTATGCTTTCCAGCTGTCTGATGGGGTTTACAAAAGAAAAAAGGTCACCCAAAAGGGAATTGGGTCACTGAAATTCGAAGAGTTGAGCGATGTTTCATATGCTGTTCCAAACCGGCTTCATACGCTAGCGTTTACTGAGGGAAAGTGGTTTGCCTTTGCGGACCCAGTCCAGCAAGGATGTCTTATTGACATAAAAATCTCGCCTCCATACGTCGTGACTGGAAAGCAGCACAAAATTCGGAAGGTAGTAAATAGTGGCACCTGGCTGTGCTCTTATATCCCTGAGACGAAAAACATCGTCATATCCGAAGATTACACGCTAAAAACAAGCGATGACCAGCAGGGAGTTCTAAACATGGTCCCCAAATTCTCCCCAGCGGGAATCATTGGTTTAGGGTTACCAACCTCAACAATCCTCCTCGAGATATTTCTCGGAGACAGGCCTGACAACTTTGCTGATGTGTTACCTGGCTTCAAGCTCAAGTGGACCCAAGCGCATGCTAAAAAGGAAGTTGGCGCTCATATAATAGTACGGGAGACACCTCCAGTGCGGTAATTTTTTTCCTGTGACTTTCTTTCCTACATTCCTCTTTTCATACTCAACATTAAATTATAAGGATCCATGGCTTTTAATCTATAAGAGATTTTGTCTAAATTACATTTCTTCTAATAAACAATTCTAAATGGCATTTCACTGATTAAGATAGTTTGTCTAAAAATGTCTAAACAAATCTATTTTTGTTTTGTCCAAAAACATTTAATCTAAATTTATCTTATTCCCTATATTTCCTTTAGATTAGTTTTTTTTTTTTCAGACTATCCTTGTGCACACCATAACTGGGTAACCGTATGGAATATCTGGATGAAACTTCATAGAAATGTGTATGAGGTCAAGACGGTTGTGTAAAAGATAATTGCTCTCCCTTTCTTACTTTCTGAGTTAGATTTTTTTTAATACTAGCTTTGTATTTTTAATACTAGCCTAGTATGCCACATAACTAGGTAACCGAATGGAATATTTTGATGAAACTTTGTAGCAATGTGTATGAGATTAAGACAGTGTGTCACATACAAAAAAAAAGAAATCTCTCCCTTTCTCAATTTCTGAGTTACTTCCCTTTGATTAAATTTTTGACTGACCTTGTGCGTACCATAAGGAGGTAATCATATGGAATATCTTGGTGAATCTTTGTAGCAATCTTTAAAGCAATGTGTCCTGTGTTAAGACAGTGTGTCATGTACCGAAGGCCTCGGTGGCTCAGTTGGATGCGCGTCCGACTGGAGACCAGGAGGTCGCGGGTTCGACCCCCGCCGAGGTCGGCAACATTCTTTCGTGGAGATTGATCATGAAATATTTTCTACGGTCATTCTCTCCCTTCCGCTGATTCAAGAAGGACAGTTGTCAGTTTCTGGCGAAAGAATGTGCACAATACTGGTTAACCGCTAAGAGGACTAAGCCTGCCCAGTAAATGTGTGGTTAGGTAAACTGACCGCGCTCGACATGACCCATTGGGTTGACTGGGCCGTAAAACCTCAACACAAACAAACATGTACCGAAAGGTTGCTGTTCCCTTCTTAATTTCACTGTAGTCGAACCGCCCCGTTTGCACTTCGATTGGTAATATAGGCCCTGTCCACAGAAAAACGACCGTTCAGTCGTCTAATAAACTCTTAATCCAAAAGGTCCCTTAGGCAGTTACCTGTGTGACGTAGCTCTTCCCGCTTAATTGATCACGTGTCAGTTTCTTTTCTGTGGACAATGAAATTCAATAAGAATTGTTATCCAGTGAAAGAAATTTGGATTTATTTCTTTTTTCCACGGTTAACTTTCATTATCTTTGCGTTTCTTTTGTTTCTTCATCACTCCTTTCACTTACCATGTTATTTATTTGAAATTTCGATTTTTGATTTCTTGTTTTTTATTGATTGTCTTTTTTTACGTCATGCGTTTTCGCGACTCTCGTATTCATCGGCACAACGCTCGTGTTCGGTTTGGTTTGGAAGTCGTGCATTATAACTAAAATATTAACTTGTTTTTTTTTTCTGTTCCAGGTTATTTAGCGATGTGATTTGTAATAACTGGACTGCTACTTGATATCTTGCAGATAACTACGAGTTTGCTGAAGATTCCTATGGTAGAGAAGCTGATTAGTAAAGAACTTGTCAACCATTTTTGGGTTATACGACAATTCTTTACTGATGGGACACCACCCCACAGGGCTATACTGCCAGAGGTAGGACCCATCTAGGTAGCCTCTTAATGGGTGCTTAAGTATCCAATAAAGTCTAAGTCCACCAGGCACCAGTCACCGGTCAACCAGTCACCAGTCATTCTTCATCAGCTTCACCAGGCACCAGTCACCTGGCATGGATAAAATCACCAGTCATTTCTTACCGGTCACCGGTCATCCAGTTACCGGTCATCCGGACTGGATAAAATCACCGGTTATTTATCACTGGTAACTGGTCGTCCAGTCAATTATTCACGGGTACTAGTGTCCGGTCATTGTGTCGGATTACTAGTGACTTCTACCGGGTAATAGTTACGAGAACTAGTGTCCGGTCATTTTGCTGGATTATTAGTGACCTTTCACCGGGCAGTAGTTACAGGTACTAGTGTCCGGTCATTATGTCGGATTACTAGTGACTTCTACCTGGCAATAGTTATGAGTACTAGTGTCCAGGCATTGTGTCGGATTACTAGTGACTTTTCACGGGACAGTAGTCACGGGTACTAGTGTCCGGTCATTGTGTCGGATTATTAGTGACTGGGTAGCAGTCACTTACTAGTGACTGGGTAGCAGTCACTTATTAGTGACTGGGTAGCAGTATTAGTGACTGGGTAGCAGTATTAGTGACTGGGTAGCAGTCACTAGTCCCCGAACAACCTATTATTGTTCATAGAATATCATACACAAGTCAAATCAATGGATACAGGTTATAGAATGACAGCGTTGGATTCGAATACCTAATAATTACTTATATCTTGGAATTCTGTCCAGTCATTACCGAATTAGACTCAGATTCCTAGATATATATTTTAATGTAAATGAATCAGATTTATCGGCTATGAGCAAATTCTGAATTAACTGATCAATAATATATTTAATGCTATCAATATTTAATATTGTTATTGAACATCAGACAATATTTTGAAATAAAAATATGTTTCTCTCTTTAATACGCTGAAAAGAGATCAACGTTTTAAGGATATTCACCTCATTCGGCCTCAATGCAAAGGTGAGCTCCATAAATTTATCTTTAATACAGGTTGGACTGTATATCTATACAGGAAAATCGACTCTAATGACTCTTTGGATCCGGTACTGAGTCGTGCTATAATGTATTATGTTATAAAGAGGTTGGGGTGTATTTTGAAGTACTGATAGGTCGCCCGTAGTATATCTAATTCTACGTTCATTTTGCTGTCTACACAGACAAAAACTAAGTGCGAAATGTCCTTCTGGATTATGACCTTCTGAACACAATGATTTCTGATTTGCTGCCTCCACAGACAAGCCTTGCCTTCTCAATGTCTTCTAAATTTATAGTGTCAAATCACCACTAATTTAAGCACGCCAGCTGAAGCTATAATTTAATATGTTATCATTTATGAGATGCCAATGGGTTTCTGCTGTCCCCATGGGGTTCATGGTTTGTTATTTGGTGTTAATGCTGGACAGCGAATGTATTTTGTGTAACTGAACTGTTCCTGCGCCCTAAACGCTTTAACTGGGCATCTGAAAAGTTGTGTTGATGGGCATATGATTCGGAATCCATGTGATGTATAGTGTTGTGGGTTTAAACCTAAACTGCGTATGCACTCTTTAAGTATGGTTGCGAAATGATATGACTGGACAGGTAAGCCGTCACTTGTGATGAAAAGTGGGCCTGGTCTAGAACCCCTAATACTCATATATTTACTTAAAGCCTGAACCGGACATATTGAGATGTCGCTTTGCCTACTTAGGGTGATAGGTAATGGCGTACCAACAGAGTGTTTATGTTGCTGAATGTTGAGTGTTATGTTGGCAAGGTCATCCTTAGTATTACTGAATTGGACATCTTTGTACTGTAGTATGTTGGGTGAACCAAACTGTGTTGCTGTTATTTCCCCAACTCTGAGTAGTGCAAAAAAGGCAACAAGGTACATGGTATTGATCATAATTCTGTCGTAATGGGATTGGACCGTGCACGCAAGTGCTTTAGGAAATGCTTTCAGTATTTTGATTGTGATGGGTTTGCGTTTATCATTTGATCTCGTTATTTTCTGGGTAGCCTTAAGTATTTTCTTTAGAATGAAATTGTCTGTCAGGTTAGAATATCCCATCAATCTATGCATGTAGTTTATTCCTGCCACTTGTGTTTGTATTAAAGTGCCTTTAAGACCTAACTGGAAACTATGTGCTATAAAGTGAGCCATGTGTAAAGGCAGTATAGGGAATACATTCTTGTGTGGATAATACATATTGTGGAAATTCAGAAAATTTTTGTAAGCCCGCCTGTATGTTGCCTTAGTTGCTGGCGTTACACTGGATGAGAGAAGGTTCATCACCACTGAGTTCAGTCTATGCGTAGCATGTATTGGGGAACTGGAACTGGTTCGCTGTCCATCCAAGGAGCAATGGCGTGGAATTTGGTGATCTGTGAACGGGAAAGTAAATCTGCTAAAGTATTCTCTTTACCTGGGACATGAACAACCTTTATCATTAAATTATGCTTCATGCAACAAAGTATGTATCTTCTGTCTAAATGCATGATGTGTGGATCCTTGCTTGTTTGTCGGTTAAGTATGTAAACGGCTGCATAATTGTCAGTGTGGAGTGTGAAGCACCTGTCTTTTAGGGAAGAGCCCCACATTTCTAATGCCAGTACAATGGTGAACAACTCTTTCCAAATTGCTGAAACCTAACCAATCATGAGGCCATACTCCTCTAAACCAATGAGTTTTGAACAATGCACCATATCCAACAGAACCGACCGCGTCTGTGAAAAAATGCAGCGACTCAGCCGTGACCCATCTTTGTTCTTGCAAAATGTTGCGACCATTGAAATGGTCTGCGAATATCTGCCAAGCTTTAATGTCTTTGCGGCTTTCTTTGTTTGAGGTTATGCGGTGATTTGGGTTGGTGACTGATCTAGTCAAGTCGTACAGGCGTCTCAAAAAACAGCGACCTGGTACGACCACTTTGCAACAAAAAAGAAGGCCTAGGAGGGACTGGAGATATTTCAGTTTGATCTTACGTTTCATACTGTATCTAGTCAACAAAAGTCTGACCTTTTCAAGCTTGTCTTGGGGAAGTCTTGCTTCCATCCTGGCCGAGTCAAGTTCTAAGCCCATGAATGTTATGCAAGTTGTAG
Source organism: Anodontia alba (assembly GCA_964016985.1). Lineage (NCBI taxonomy): Eukaryota > Metazoa > Mollusca > Bivalvia > Lucinida > Lucinidae > Anodontia > Anodontia alba. The sequence continues at coordinate 61,074,895 of OZ024825.1, forward strand.
CCTATTCAGTTTTTTCTTTTTTTATGGGAACACCTAGATCTGAACACATTGTTAGGAAGAAAGATAACTTTTCGTTGCACTGGTTGTTGTAAGGCGAATCAAGGATTAAAAAATCATCTAAAATATGTACTATATGGTCAATGTTGCATTTGTGTTTTGCCACCCATTCAAGGGCTGAACTGAAAGCCTCAAATATTGCACAGGAAGACGAAGCGCCGAAAGGGACAACTGTCGTAATAAAATGCTGATCCAAATTTGAAGGCTAATAGAGGATGGTCGAATGGGTGGATTGGAATGAGGCGGAATGCTGAGTCATTGTCGGTTTTCGCCATTTGTGTGTATCTACCTAATTTGATCAAGCATTCAACAGCATCATCAAAGGAAGCATATTTAACTGAGGCCCAAGCTGGGTCTATGAAATCATTAACTGATGAGCCACTAGGGAAGCTCAAGTGGTGGATCAGTCTGAGCTGGCCTGGAGCTTTTTTTGGAACTATACCAATTGGGCTTATTTTCGTTTCAGGGAAGGGGGGCTCGGAAAAAGGTCCTTTAACCCTGTTTGCTCTGAGTTCTGAATTGATCTTTTCTTGAACATTGTCTGGATGATCCCTACATGATTTTAAATTGGGAGAAGACATGGAATTTCTCAGACCCACCAAACCTAAACGAAAACCATTTTCGAAACCATCAATTAAATATGCTTTATTCTGGTAACAAAGCAACAGTTTCTTCAGAACCTCGACTTTAACGGGTGTTGTGATGACCGTATGTGTTTCGGGAATTTGAGGCAGTGTGCGGGTTGTTGGGGCGGCTTGTGACAACGCTGGCAGGAGTTGTTTGTGCTGCTCCAGGGGCTGAGTTTTGGGTAGTGCTTTGCGCCGGTCGTCCTTGAGAATTGCAGCTGGTTGCGGAATGTGTTCCTTTGCAGTAACCACATTTGTGTAGGAATTTGCAGCTTCGCTCGCCACAGAAACCGCGCCTGTTATATGCCCAGCAGATGTTATCAATGAATTTTTTCCCCCTGGATCTAGGGTTGTATGGCATGGATCTGGGGAATCGCGAATTGTTCCGAAAGGAACGCTGTGTAGGTGAGTTTGATGCCATCACCCAAAATTCGGTGTGGAGCCTACTCCATGGTATTTGAACTGTTTCTCTCAGCATACGGAACTGCTGGTCATAAATATACCAGCTAAACCCTGGGCTGCGTTTAGCCAGATCCCTAACAATTTCAGTGTATTTCAAGAGGTGAGGTGCCTCTAAGGGGAATTGTTCTGTATAAATGGCCATGAACCTGAGAAAAGCAGAGGTCCAAGATTCAATGTTAATTTTTTTTCTTGTTTGGTTTGGTACTAGGCTTATTTGTGCCTTAGAGCTTAATTATAAATGAAAGTTTGTGTTATTCTGAGATATGATGTGCGGGGCAAAAGTAATGCTAAGTCTATGAATTGGTTGCGACAAATTTTCTTTTTGAGCTTATATGAGATTTGCAATGAAATGGATCGATGGATGGATATTTTATTTATAGACGCTCAACCCTAAAAGGGCATATAAGACAGATTGACATTTACAGCAACAGCTTGTAAATTACTATTTATATCTATCTGTCTATGAGGATGGATGGATGGATGGATGTTTTGTTTATAGACGCTCAACCCTAAAAGGGGATATAGCGTCTAATAATTTTTATATTATATGATGATTTTATTTAATGAGAAATTAAAAATATCTAGGATTGATGTGTTCATTTTAAAAAGATAAAGTATCAATGATTTTAAGTTATTAAAAATACTGATCATATTTTATTAAAAAGTCCGATCTCTTTAAGAAAGTCGAGTATTTTCTGAGTTGGTGTATCGTTAAAAAGTTCCTTTATAGTTTTTACATTAAAATACTTTGTGCGAATATAATTAAATTCAGCACAAGTGATAAGAAAATGTTTAACTGTAAAAGGTTCGTTACAAGGAATGCAGAATGGAGCTTGTTCATTTTTTAATATGTAAGAATGAGTAATTCTACTGTGTCCAATTCTACATCTCGTGATTTTTGTTTGTTCTTTTCTGCTGTAATTAGAGAATGTGCATTTGCTGTTAAAGTTTGGTTTTAGTTCATTTAGTTTATTTTGAGTTTGTGTTTCCCAAACAGACTGACATTTATTGTTAATGTATAGACGGATGTTCGATTTAAAGTCGGAGTGAGGAATTTTGAAATTTGTTATCACTAAGGATAGTGCAGATTTGGCTTCTAAATCGGCTAATTCATTTCCACGAATATTAACGTGGCTGGGAAGCCAACAAAATACAATTTCTTTTGAAACTGAAAGGTAATAATATTTTTTAAGAATTAGCTGAATTAATGGGTTTCTATGGTGTAAATCTTTAAGAGATTTTAATACAGAAAGAGAATCTGAATAAATGATGAACTGTTTTTCAGACTGATTTCTGATATGGTAAAATGCAATATCAATTGCCTTGGCTTCGGCGGTAAAAATGGAGCTATTATCAGGTAATCTGATACTGTCAGTAAAATTTGGACTAATAACAGAACAAGCAACTTTCTCATCTTGTTTCGAACCATCTGTATAAATTGACAGGTAATGTTTATAATTTGATTTGATTTCTAAAAATTCATTCTTAAAAATATGCGACTCGACTTCTGTTTTTTTATTTTTATGAAGGTCTAAAATAATCTTTGGAGGGTTTAACGTCCATGACTCTTTTGATGGAAAAGAAAAGGGCTGAACAGTTTTAATATTAATATTGGCCTCTTCAAGTAACGGTTGTATTCTCAGGCCAAGGGGTTTAATAGCCGTTGGTTTGTTGTTGTAAAATCTTTCATAATTCGGGTTAAAAACACAATCATAAGCTGAATTACGTGGATTGGCGGCTAGTTTAGTAACATATTGAAGAGACAATTTTTCTCTTCTTATATATAGTGATGGTTCATTTGATTCAGCGTATAAACTTTCGATGGGGGAAGTACGAAAAGCCCCTAGAGCCAGACGTAAACCTTGGTGATGAATAGTATCCAAAGATTTCAAATAAGATTTTCTTGCGGATCCATAAACTATGGATCCATAATCCAGTTTAGATCGAATTAAAGATCTATAAAGATTTAAAAGAACAGCACGATCTCCTCCCCAGTCGGAACTGGAGAGAACTTTAAGAATATCAAGTGCTTTTAAACATTTAGCTTTTTAAAGCTTTGATTTGTGGAATAAAAGATAATTTGTAATCGAACAAAAGACCCAGGAATTTTGCTTCACTGAAGACTGGAATGGGACTACCGTATTTGGTAAGATGAGGATCTAAATGTATCTGACGTATTTGACAAAAATGAACGCATTGAGTTTTTGTTTTTGAAAATTTGAAACCATTTTCTGTTGCCCAATCTTCTAAATTGTTTAAACATCGTTGTAGTTTGAATTCAATGGTTTCCATATTTTTCGATCTAATAAATATTCCAAAATCGTCAACAAAAAGAGAACAATCAAGGTCTTTCACATATTTAACAATATCGTTAATTTTAACGCCAAACAAGGTAGGTGATAAAATGCTTCCCTGTGGTACACCTTGTTCTTGTTTAAATATGTCCGATAACGTATTACCTATTCGAACATTAAATGTTCGATCTGATAAAAAATTTTGAATAAAAAGTGGTAATCGGCCTTTAAGGCCTAATTTATGTAAATCTTTCATGATGCCATGTTTCCAAGTAGTATCGTAAGCTTTTTCAAGGTCAAAAAATACAGCTTCGACATGTTCTTTTTTAACAAAGGCATCACGAATAAAAGATTCCAAACGAATCAAATGATCGTTTGTACAGTTATTTTTTTCTGAATCCAGCTTGATATTGTGTTTTACAATCGGCATACCGATGGGTACTAATTGTGCACCGTTACTTGCCGACTTGTTTTTATACTCGTATGAGGCGGAGTTTGTACAAAGTCTCCTCCAAGCAGGCAAGAAACACCTCGCACAACAATTCAATTTCACCTACAGATGTATTGTCTCTGAAAAACACAAAATTTGCAGAGTATTTAGAATTCATCTACCCACGTGAACTTGAAATAAAGGAAACAACGGAGACTTCAGCCTCCTCCTCATACTTGGATTGTTATCTCTACATCGACAATGGAAAGCTTACTGCTAGGCTTTACGACAAACGGGATGACTTCAATTTTCCCATCGTTAACTTTCCTTTCCTGAGCAGTAATATCCCTTCTGCACCAGCATACGGCGTTTACGTTTCACAGTTAATCCGTTATGCCAGAACCTGTTCAAATTATCAGGACTATATGGAGCGTGGGAAAGTGCTCACTCAAAAGTTGTTGAGCCAGGGGTATCAAAAAACCAAACTGGTAGCAACACTTAAGAAGTTCTATGGGAGACATCATGATCTAGTCAATCCCTACAATGTGGCAGTTTCCAGAATTGTTTCTGATGTTTTTGCCAGTGACGCGCCATAGGTAGACTTCCCAAATCCCGGACATACGCTTCTACCGATATTTCCTTCTTTCAGGCCCATGGGCATGGTGGGCGATACTTTCCATAATGCTTACTAACCGCGGACGCCTGATTACACCCTTTGTTCTGGGGTCCATGTCTGTTGGTCTGAACATTCTGATTCGTCATTCGTTTATGGATTTATGATTTTGGATTACGGCTTTGGTACCATGACCGCAACTACTTATAAGCTGGTTTGATTCCAAGAAACAAACCAGTCTATCATTAATCATTCTCTCCATTGTTTTACATAAACAACTTGTTAAAGCAATAGGTCTATAGTTAGTGGCTTCAGTATGATCTTTATTTGGTTTTGGTATAGGTATAATCGTTGCTTTACTCCAGTCTTTTGGAAATTTTCCAGTGATCCAAATATCATTTAAAATATTTAATAATGTTTCTAAAGCGTTATCAGGTAAATGTTTAAGAATTTGATAATGAATGTCATCAGGACCAGCAGCTGTATCATGAGATTTATGAAGAACATCTAATAAATCTGAAGCTGTGAATGGTACGTTTTATTTTTTATGATTTAGTGACGTAAAATTTAGATGCTCTTTCTCTCGTTCCTGTTTTATGTTTTGAAAGGTTTCGGAATAATTTGCACTAGAAGAGTTTTTCTGAAAATTCTCTCCTAGTGCATTGGAAATATCTTTAGTCGTTGAGCATATATTTCCATTTGATTTAATATGGACATGCTTGTTATTTTTATTTTTGCCAGTAATTTTTCGAATCATGTCCCATATTTTCTTTGCTGGAGATCTAGAATTAAGTTTGGAGACGTATTGCTGCCAAGATGTTCTTTTAGCCGTTTTTATTGTTTTGCGAGCTTTAGCTCGCATTTGTTTGGCATGGATTAGATTTTCTGTTGTTGGCTGCCTATTGAACTTTCGTAAGGCAGATTTTCTTTTATTTATTGAATGTTTAACATCGTTATTAAACCAAGGTCTATTTCTTTTTGAACGTGTCGAGGACTTCGGATGGATGGCTATTTTATTTATAGACGCTCAACCCTAAAAGGGCATATAGCGTCTAATAAGTTGTATATTATATGATGATTTTATTTAATGAGAAATTAAAAATATCTAGAATTGATGTGTTCATTTTAAAAAGATAAAGTATCAATGATTTTAAGTTATTAAAAATGCTGATCATATTTTATTAAAAAGTCCGATCTCTTTAAGAAAGTCGAGTATTTTCTGAGTTGGTATATCATTAAAGAGTTCCTTTATAGTTTTTACATTAAAATACTTTGTGCGTATATAATTAAATTCAGCACAAGTGATAAGAAAATGTTTGACTGTAAAATGTTCGTTACAAGGAATGCGGAATGGAGCTTGTTCATTTTTTAATATGTAAGAATGAGTAATTCTACTGTGTCCAATTCTACATCTCGTGATTTTTGTTTGTTCTTTTCTGCTGTAATAATTAGAGAATGTGCATTTGCTGTTAAAGTTTGGTTTTAGTTCATTTGGTTTATTTTGAGTTTGTGTTTCCCAAACAGACTGACATTTATTGTTAATGTATAGACGGATGTTCGATTTAAAGTCGGAGTGAGGAATTTTGAAATTTGTTATCACTAAGGATAGTGCAGATTTGGCTTCTAAATCGGCTAATTCATTTCCACGAATATTAACGTGGCTGGGAAGCCAACAAAATACAATTTCTTTTGAAACTGAAAGGTAATAATATTTTTTAAGAATTTGCTGAATTAATGGGTTCCTATGGTGTAAATCTTTAAGAGAATTTAATACAGAAAGAGAATCTGAATAAATGATGAACTGTTTCTCAGACTGATCTCTGATATGGTAAAGTGCAATATCAATTGCCTTGGATTCGGCGGTAAAAATGGAGCTATTATCAGGTAATCTGAAACTGTCATTAAAATTTGGACTAATAACAGAACAAGCAACTTTCTCATCTTGTTTCGAACCATCTGTATAAATTGACAGGTAATGTTTATAATTGGATTTGATTTCTAAAAATTCATTCTTAAAAATATGCGACTCGACTTCTGTTTTTTTATTTTTATGAAGTTCTAAAATAATCTTTTGAGGGTTTAACGTCCATGGCTCTTTTGATGGAAAAGAAAAATGCTGAACATTTTTAATATTAATATTGGCCTCTTCAAGTAACGGTTGTATTCTCAGGCCAAGGGGTTTAATAGCCGTTGGTTTGTTGTTGTAAAATCTTTCATATTTCGGGTTAAAAACACAATCATAAGCTGAATTACGTGGATTGGCGGCTAGTTTAGTAACGTATTGAAGAGACAATTTTTCTCTTCTTATATATAGTGATGGTTCATTTGATTCAGCGTATAAACTTTCGATGGGGGAAGTACGAAAAGCCCCTAGAGCCAGACGTAAACCTTGGTGATGAATAGTATCCAAAGATTTCAAATAAGATTTTCTAGCGGATCCATAAACTATGGATCCATAATCCAATTTAGATCTAATTAAAGATCTATAGAGATTTAAAAGAACAGCACGATCTCCTCCCCAGTCGGAACTGCAGAGAACTTTATGAATATCAAGAGCTTTTAAACATTTAGCTTTTAAAGCTTTGATGTGTGGTATAAAAGATAATTTGTTATCGAACAAAAGACCCAGGAATTTTGCTTCACTGACGACTGCAATGTGACTACCGTATATGGTGAGATGAGGATCTAAATGTAGCTGACGTATTTGACAAAAATGAACGCATTGTGTTTTTGTTTTTGAAAATTTGAAACCATTTTCTGTTGCCCAATCTTCTATATTATTTAAACATCGTTGTAGTTTGAATTCAATGGTTTCCATATTTTTCGATCTAATAAATATTCCAAAATCGTCAACAAAAAGAGAACAATCAAGATCTTTCACACATTTAACAATATCGTTAATTTTAACGCCAAACAAGGTAGGTGATAAAATGCTTCCCTGTGGTACACCTTGTTCTTGTTTAAATATGTCCGATAACGTATTACCTATTCGAACATTAAATGTTCGATCTGATAAAAAGTTGTAATCGGCCTTTAAGGCCTAATTTATGTAAATCTTTCATGATGCCATGTTTCCAAGTAGTATCGTAAGCTTTTTCTAAGTCAAAAAATACAGCTACGACATGTTCTTTTTTAACAAAGGCATCACGAATAAAAGATTCCAAACGAATCAAATGATCGTTTGTACAATTATTTTTTCTGAATCCAGCTTTATATTTTGTTATAAGCTGGTTTGATTCTAAGAACCAAACCAGTCTATCATTAATCATTCTCTCCATTGTTTTACATAAACAAATTGTCAAAGCAATAGGTCTATAGTTAGTAGCTTCAGTATGATCTTTATTTACTTTTGGTATAGGTATAATCGTTGCTTTACTCCAGTCTTTTGGAAATTTTCCAGTGATCCAAATATCATTTAAAATATTTAATAATGTTTCTAGAGCGTTATCGGATAAATGTTTAAGAATTTGATAATGAATGTCTTCAGGACCAGCAGCTGTATCATGAGATTTATGAAGAGCATCTAATAATTCTGAAGCTGTGAATGGTACATTATATTTTTCATGATTTAGTGACGTAAAATTTAAATGCTCTTTCTCTCGTTCTAGTTTTATTTTCTGAAAATTTTCCGAGTAATTTGCACTACAAGAGTTTTTTTCTGAAAATTCTCTCCTAGTGCATTGGAAATATCTTTAGTCGTTGAGCATATATTTCCATTTGATTTAATATGGACATGCTTGTTATTTTTATTTTTGCCAGTAATTTTTCGAATCATGTCCCATATTTTCTTTGCTGGAGTTCTAGAGTTAAGTTTGGAGACGTATTGCTGCCAAGATGTTCTTTTAGCCGTTTTTATTGTCTTGCGAGCTTTTGCTCGCATTTGTTTGGCATGGATTAGATTTTCTGTTGTTGGCTGCCTATTGAACTTTCGTAAGGCAGATTTTCTTTTATTTATTGAATGTTTAACATCGTTATTAAACCAAGGTCTATTTCTTTTTGAACGTGTCGAGGACTTCGGAATACATTTTTCGGCTATGTGAATTAATGTATCAGTAAAAGCTTGTATATCATCTGCTGTTTTAAACATTTCAGGTTTTAATTTTTCATTACATAACTCCATAAAATTCTCCCAAGTTGCTTTATTCAGATTCCATCGGGAATGATGGTCTTCATTTGTCGATTCAATTTCTTCAATTTTAATTGGAAAGTGATCGCTCCCATGAAGGTCATCTAGAACTGACCAATCAAAATCTAAGTAAATATTTGGAGAGCATATAGACAAATCTAAAGCAAAATAATTTCTTGTAGGAGAATGAAGATAATTGGTTGTTTATCGTTAAATAAACATAGATCATTTTCTGCAATAAAATTTTCTATTATTTCTCCTTTGTCATTTGTATCCAGACAACCCCATAGTTTGCTGTGACTATTAAAGTCACCTAATAATAAATAAGGACGAGGTAACTGGTTTATAAGATTTTCTAAATTGTGTTTAGAAAATTTACAGTGTGGAGGAAGATATAGAGAACAAATTGTTATGGATTAAGACAGATTGACATTTACAGCAACAGCTTGTAAATTACTATTTATATCTATCTGTCTATGAGGATGGATGGATGGATGGATGTTTTGTTTATAGACGCTCAACCCTAAAAGGGGATATAGCGTCTAATAATTTTTATATTATATGATGATTTTATTTAATGAGAAATTAAAAATATCTAGGATTGATGTGTTCATTTTAAAAAGATAAAGTATCAATTATTTTAATTTATTAAAAATACTGATTATATTTTATTAAAAAGTCCGATCTCTTTAAGAAAGTCGAGCATTTTCTTAGATGGTATATCATTAAAAATTTCCTTTATAGTTTTTACATTAAAATACTTTGTGCGAATATAATTAAATTCAGCACAAGTGATAAGAAAATGTTTGACTGTAAAAAGTTCGTTGCAAGGAATGCAGAATGGAGCTTGTTCATTTTTTAAAATACAGTTGACTCTCGTTATCTCGACCTCGCTTATCTCGAATAACCGCTTATCTCGAAGAGAAAATCTTGTCCCTGCTTAAACATGAAAATCTAACAACAGGTAAAAAAATATTGTGGAAAAAAGGAGAAATTGCTTTCTCCTCTTTTCCACAATATTTTCAATATATCTCTAATTTCAAGAGTCCAATTACATGTATATTTGTTAAATGTACTTGTTCGAATTATTTTTTCCTCAATTTTGCAAATCTGATATGTCGAGGTACGGATATCTCAAAGTATTTCAGAGAGTCCCTTGGAATTCGAGATAACGAGAGTCGACTGTATAAGAATGAGTAATTCTAGTGTGTCCAAGTCTACATCTGGTGATTTTTGTTTGTTCTTTTCTGCTGAGATTAGAGAATGTGCATTTGCTTTTAAAAATTGATTTTACTTCATTTAGTTTATTTTGAGTTTGTGTTTCCCAAACAGATTGACATTTGTTGTTGATGTATTAACGGATGTTTGATTTAAAGTCGGAGTGAGGAATTTTGAAATTTGTTATCACTAAGGATAGTGCAGATTTGGCTTCTAAATCGGCTAATTCATTTCCACGAATATTAACGTGGCTGGGAAGCCAACAAAATATAATTTCTTTTGAAACTGAAAGGTAATAATATTTTTTTAAGAATTTGCTGAATTAATGGGTTTCTATGGTGTAAATCTTTAAGAGATTTTAATACAGAAAGAGAATCTGAATAAATGATGAACTGTTTTTCAGACTGATCTCTGATATGGTAAAGTGCAATATCAATTGCCTTGGATTCGGCGGTAAAAATGGAGCTATTATCAGGTAATCTGATACTGTCAGTACAATTTGGACTAATAACAGAACAAGCAACTTTCTCATCTTGTTTCGAACCATCTGTATAAATTGACAGGTAATGTTTATAATTGGATTTGATTTCTAAAAATTCATTCTTAAAAATATGCGACTCGACTTCTGTTTTTTTATTTTTATGAAGGTCTAAAATAATCTTTGGAGGGTTTAACGTCCATGTCTCTTTTGATGGAAAAGAAAAATGCTGAACATTTTTAATATTAATATTGGCCTCTTCAAGTAACGGTTGTATTCTCAGGCCAAGGGGTTTAATAGCCGTTGGTTTGTTGTTGTAAAAGCTTTCATATTTCGGATTAAAACACAATCATCAGGTGAATTATGTGGATTGGCGGCTAGTTTAGTAACATATTGAAGAGACAATTTTTCTCTTCTTATATATAGTGATGGTTCATTTGATTCAGCTTATAAACTTTCGATGGGGGAAGTACGAAAAGCCCCTAGAGCCAGACGTAAACCTTGGTGATGAATAGTATCCAAAGATTTCAAATAAGATTTTCTTGCGGATCGATAAACTATGGATCCATAATCCAATTTAGATCTAATTAAAGACATATAGAGATTTAAAAGAACAGTACGATCTCCTCCCCAGTCGGAACTGGAGAGAACTTTAAGAATATCAACAGCTTTTAAACATTTAGCTTTTAAAGCTTTGATGTGTGGTATAAAAGATAATTTGTTATCGAACAAAAGACCCAGGAATTTTGCTTCACTGACGACTGGAATGGGACTACCGTATATGGTGAGATGAGGATCTAAATGTAGCTGACGTATCTGACAAAAATGAACGCATTGAGTTTTTGTTTTCGAAAATTTGAAACCATTTTCTGTTGCCCAATCTTCTATATTATTTAAACATCGTTGTAGTTTGAATTCAATGGTTTCCATATTTTTCGATCTAATAAATATTCCAAAATCGCCAACAAAAAGTGAACAATCAAGGTCTTTCACACATTTAACAATATCGTTAATATTAATGCCAAACAAGGTAGGTGATAAAATGCTTCCCTGTGGTACACCTTGTTCTTGTTTAAATATGTCCGATAACGTATTACCTATTCGAACATTAAATGTTCGATCTGATAAAAAATTTTGAATAAAAAGTGGTAATCGGCCTTTAAGGCCTAATTTATGTAAATCTTTCATGATGCCGTGTTTCCAAGTAGTATCGTAAGCTTTTTAAGGTCAAAAAATACAGCTACGACATGTTCTTTTTTAACAAAGGCATCACGAATAAAAGATTCCAAACGTATCAAATGATCGTTTGTACAATTATTTTTTCTGAATCCAGCTTGATATTTTGTTATTGGCTGGTTTGATTCTAAGAACCAAACCAGTCTATCATTAATCATTCTCTCCATTGTTTTACACAAACAAGTTGTCAAAGCAATAGGTCTATAGTTAGTAGCTTCAGTATGATCTTTATTTGGTTTTGGTATAGGTATAATCGTTGCTTTACTCCAGTCTTTTGGAAATTTTCCAGTGATCCAAATATCATTTAAAATATTTAATAATGTTTCTAAAGCGTTATTGGGTAAATGTTTAAGAATTTGATAATGAATGTCATCAGGACCAGCAGCTGTATCGTGAGATTTATGAAGAGCATCTAATAATTCTGAAGCTGTGAATGGTACATTATATTTTTCATGATTTAGTGACATTAAATTTAAATGCTCTTTCTCTCATTCTAGTTTTATGTTCTGAAAATTTTCCGAGTAATTTGCACTAGAAGAGTTTTTCTGAAAATTCTCTCCTAGTGCATTGGAAATATCTTTAGTCGTTGAGCATATATTTCCATTTGATTTAATATGGACATGCTTGTTATTTTTATTTTTGCCAGTAATTTTTCGAATCATGTCCCATATTTTCTTTGCTGGAGTTCTAGAGTTAAGTTTGGAGACGTATTGCTGCCAAGATGTTCTTTTAGCCGTTTTTATTGTCTTGCGAGCTTTTGCTCGCATTTGTTTGGCATGGATTAGATTTTCTTTTGTTTGCTGCCTATTAAACTTTCGTAAGGCAGATTTTCTTTTATTTATTGAATTTTTAACATCGTTATTAAACCAAGGTCTATTTCTTTTTGAACGTGTCGAGGACTTCGGAATACATTTTTCGGCTACATGAATTAATGTATCAGTAAAAGATTGTATGTCAGCTGCTGTTTTAAACATTTCAGGATTTAATTTTTCATTACATAGCTCCATAAAATTCTCCCAGTTCGCTTTATTCAAATTCCATCGGGAATGATGGTCTTCATTTGTCGATTCAATTTCTTCAATATTAATTGGAAAATGATCGCTCCCATGAAGGTCATCTAGAACTGACCAATCAAAATCTAAGTAAATATTTGGAGAGCATATAGACAAATCTAAAGCAAAATTATTTCTTGTAGGAGAATGAAGATAAGTTGGTTGTTTATCGTTAAATAAACATAGATCATTTTCTGCAATAAAATTTTCTATTATTTCTCCTTTGTCATTTGTATCCAGACAACCCCATAGTTTGCTATGACTATTAAAGTCACCTAATAATAAATAAGGACGAGGTAACTGATTTATAAGATTTTCTAAATCGTGTTTAGAAAATTTACAGTGTGGAGGAAGACAGAGTGACATTTACAGCAAGAGCTTGTAAATTACTATTTATATCTATCTGTCTATGAGGAACATTTGATTTTACAAGGATAGATGAACCTCATGATGCTTTCTGATTTTCAGTTGCGATATGATTATATAAACTATAATTTTTAAAATTAACATTATCTGTAGTTTTTAAAAAGGTTTCCTGGAGACAAACGACAGTCGGAGAAAGTAGTGTTGTTAAAATTAAAATTTCGTTATAATTTGCTTTGAGTCCTCGACAGTTCCACTGAATAATTGATTTTTTATCCATGATGAATGGAGAGATGATTTCAAAATAAAGCACCTTAATCCTTTTATTTTTTCCGGGTCTGCGACAGCATGGAGGAGTCAATCTCTAACTCCATGCTCTCGAGGGAATCGAACCGATTCATCAACTTGATCGGATCGGCCGATCCCCCTTTACTGTATGGATTTGGTTCATTATCCTTGTCTTTTCCATTTTTTCGTTTTTGATCAGCTGTCCTGTTCCTGGATCTGGATCTTTGGGATCCACTTGCTTTACTTGGCTGAGTTTGTGAACTGTTTTGAGATTTTGTTGGTGGTCTAGTCTGATGAGTAGATGCGGGTTTAGGTTTAGTTTTTAGAGTAGGAGTAATAACTTTTGAATTTGCGTTGATGACAGAATCTTTTTCGTTAAACTGGGTAGAAATTTCTTTGGTTTCAGGTTTAGTGTTTAGGGATTGAACAACTTTTGCAAAGGTGATTTCAGGTTGATTTTCTTGAATTTTTTTGGCTTCCAAATAAGTGATTTTTTGTGTAACTTTGATTTTCATAATTTCCTTCTCTTTTTTTCCAAATTTCACATTGATTTGATTTTGATAGATGATTTTTGTGACAGTTCACACACTTTGCTTCATTTTTACAAGCATTTGTATGGTGATCAAAGTCACCCATACCACATTTTTCACATATTGATCCAGGTGCTTCCGGACAGCCGTTTTCATGATGTCCAAACCTCTGACAGTTGAAACACCGCAGAGGATTTGGGATGTAGACTTCAACCGGTATAATTCGGTAAATTTTTTTTAGTGATTTCGGCAAAGTTGTGGTGTTGAAAGTTAGTAAAGGTTTATTTGTTTCTATAAGGTTTCCATCTTTTTTTTAATTTTAAAACGTTTGCAAGCTGTTACTCCTTGTGTGTTAAGATATTCTGTGATATTTTCTTCAGTTTCATGTTTTAGCATTCTGTCACGGATAATACCTTTGCAACTGTTGAGAGTTTTATGTTCCGTGACAGTGTCATTAATATTAAAAAATTTTGTAAGTTTCAAGAGATTATCAGTTTGAGATTTTCTCTTTGTTTCGACCAAAAGAGTTCCATTTTTTAATTTTTTTTACATTTTTTGGAGTGCCTATAATTGTTTCTATTTGTTTTTCTATAATGAAAGGTGACAGTGAAGTAATAGGTTTATCCTCTTTACTCGAAATCACTAAAAATTTAGCGAAGTTCTCATTAGCTTTGAACGTAAAGGTAGTCGGTTGCGTGTCATCCTCCGAAGAGTCGAATGCCAGAAATCGTTTTCGAGAGGCCATGATGATGAAATTTTTGATTCGATAGCTATGCGCCCCACCCTCCATGGAGCCCTACAAGGGGACGTTTAACAGAAATGGATCTCCTATTTCTAACGTCAAGGCTACATTGCTATTATACTCGGTGTCAAGATCAGAGTCTTCAGCTCGGCCTCATGCTTAGATGATTTCCCACCTATTCATCTAAATTTCCAATGAAAAATTTATGAACAGTTGAGTTCATCCCCCTATCCACAGCCTCCACTCACAGAGGTTTCCGCCAAAGCCCCAATACAAGCCCACCAATTGACCCTTCAGCCGCCGCCCATTGAAACTCACTTCAAGTTAGAGGAACATGAGAAAAATAAGCCCGGTTGGTACCATAAAGATACGTTTGAAAGAGAGAAAGAAGCTAAGAACAAGTTGTGCGCTTCTAGAGCTTGGCACGACTGAGCCGATTGATCCAGGCCGGATCTAACCCAGACCGCTCTTCTATCTGAAATAAGGGCCAAAATGATGTGTTGAAAAGCTGGAGATCCCTGGGCTTTCCTCAATCATCAGGTTCCCCTCTCCCAGCATACGGGACGCCACCCACGGCAAACAGGTGGTTCCTGTTTTAATAGGGGATTACACCCTATCCACTACAGAAGGAAAGTGATCTGTAAATTTTATTCCCTACAGACAAGGGAGGCCGAAAACGTCTGGGAAATTGAAAGGTTATTTTTAACGTTAGGAGATCCATATTTAAAATAAACAGTTTATTAAAGAAAGAAGGATTCATTTTGGATTCATTTTTTAAGAGAGTCAAACAAACAAGCTGTGTTAGATGATATGTAGCTTTCAAATGATATGTAGCTTTCATAGTTTGAAAAACGTTTAGTTTTTTTTATCTAACAATATTAAATGCATCTTACTTTTTAGTGTGGAGAATGCTAGAGCTCGGAAAAATGACACAAACACAAGACAAACACATATGTTAAATACAGATGAGGTTATAATCTTCGTCCCATGTGCGACCCACGGGCACAGAATGATACACAAACAAATGAAGCATGTTAGTAACATGAGAAAGGAAAGGTTTAAAAGGATAGATCTCGCGAAATTTGTTTTTTCCAATTTAAGATGCATTTCAGTAAATTTAATTTTATAGTCTGGAATTATACCGGTTGAACGGACGGTTGCTCTTTTATGTTAGGGGTTTTACCCAACTGCCACAGAAGCGAAGGCAGCCACCTATTTCGAGGGCCCGGGTGGTCACGGGCAGCCTCTTTTAGACGGCGCAGAGGGTACGTCTGGCCTATTCTAAGCCCGGAACCAGCACGGGGCTCTTGCTTGCAAGAAGGGGTTTTTCGCTTGGAGGTCCTCAAATGAAACACCGCATCCGGCAGTGGCGCACCAGAGAGCGAAGTTCGACATTTTTTGCCACCAGTCAAATCGACTGTTTATCCAGGCATGTCAAGCTTTATTCGCCATTGTAAAGTCCCCAGTGAGCAGTGGGTTTTGATAGCCGGCGGAGATGTCCGGGAACGTAGCCTGGTAGTGACTTCCCTTATCATCGACCATAATCTGTTGGTTGGCCAGAGAAAGCAGCGTCCGTGACTTTTTGAAATGGCCGCTCGCACGATATTTGGCCGAGCTTTTAAACAAAAACGCCTTAGCATCCATTGAGCCAACATGTATATCACGCTCACCGGTATTCAAAACGGCGAATCGGTCTATCTCGACCGGAACCTTTCTGTTCCTGACACCGCGCGTCGTGGGCTGGAGGTTGCTCTTTGTGAGCTTACATATTACCACCGGTGGTTTAACATCAGCGCCGCGCTAAGGAATAACCAGGTCTCAAATGGGCACACACGTCGATACCTGATGAGTATTACAACGTCTGTGAACTGGATGAAGAGGTGTTCCAGCCTTTGGGTACCGAACTCAGTTTGCATGCACCAACCGGTTGCTTACAGCTGTCTGCGAAGAAACGTCTGGTCTTAAACAACCGGCTGGACAAACTCCTTGGGTTTTCTCGAAACACATTCGAACCCGGCAAAATATACATTGCAGACGAGGCACACAGGCTTGCTGTCCATTGGGAGGTCTGCGTGCACCTTGCTGAGATAAGCACTTCAGAAAATCTGCACAACAGTTGCCCATCTACACTGCTTAGATCCGTCCCCGTCGAGAATGAAAGGTGTGGGGGTGGTCGGACAGAGACATTCCCTATCTGGCAGTTCAAAAGGCTGGCATTAGGTGCTAATCCTCAGCTGACTCTTACAGTATTAGACGTAAACAGGAAAATGTTAAGTTTTGATTACATGAGCGCGACACTACATATAAGAAATGGCTGATGCGGGTGGCCCTGGGAGCGCCAGAAAATGCCCTGGGGTGGGTGGCTTTAGCTGATCTTGGTGACACTGAAGGGTTTGATAAGGATGGAGAAGAAAATCAGTTGTATGCTTTCCAGCTGTCTGATGGGGTTTACAAAAGAAAAAAGGTCACCCAAGAGGGAATTGGGTCACTGAAATTCGAAGAGTTGAGCGATGTTTCATATGCTGTTCCAAACCGGCTTCATACGCTAGCGTTTACTGAGGGAAAGTGGTTTGCCTTTGCGGACCCAGTCCAGCAAGGATGTCTTATTGACATAAAAATCTCGCCTCCATACGTCGTGACTGGAAAGCAGCACAAAATTCGGAAGGTAGTAAATAGTGGCACCTGGCTGTGCTCTTATATCCCTGAGACGAAAAACATCGTCATATCCGAAGATTACACGCTAAAAACAAGCGATGACCAGCAGGGAATTCTAAACATGGTCTCCAAATTCTCCCCAGCGGGAATCATTGGTTTAGGGTTACCAACCTCAACAATCCTCCTCGAGATATTTCTCGGAGACAGGCCTGACAACTTTGCTGATGTGTTACCTGGCTTCAAGCTCAAGTGGACCCAAGCGCATGCTAAAAAGGAAGTTGGCGCTCATATAATAGTACGGGAGACACCTCCAGTGCGGTTTACACTTGGAGGCATTCAATACCAAGCTGATTACCGCTCATTGGATGTAAATAAGATTATGATTGGTCCAGTCGCTCTTAAAAGGCTTCGATTTACGCCAGGTGAGCTCATGCCTGATCAATCCTCGGTCATTATTGGTAATTAGTTCATTTAAACTTACCTATCAGTGGGTGATAGGGTCAGACCTATTAGCATGATGGGCCTCTACCCGCCACTTGAGACCGGAGACAATCACCGTCTTCAGCATGTAGCCGAAGTCAGATTCCGTCTCGAAAAAGAATGAAACTTCAGAGCCTCGCTGTACAAGAAATACCGGTGCGGGGCTAATGTTGTAGACGGACTTGACACCGCGCTTTCTGTGGCCAGCGTGGGCTTGGCTGCTTCTGGCATTGGACTGTTGTCAACAATCATCGCGGTGCCTGTCGCCATTGGCATTCAAGCTGGAGTGATTGTGTGTTGGTTGCTGGCAGCCGGCGGAAAATTTATAGGCCGGAGGCTTCAAGGGAAAGCTAGAAAGCATGATCAGATCCATGTCCTGGCTGAGTCAAAGCTAAACACAATCGCAGACCGTATTTCGACCGCGCTGACCGATGATAAGATCTCTGACGAGGAGTTTAGCCTGATTTTGGCTGAGGTTGACAAGTACAATCAGATGAAAGCTGAGATTCGTGGGCGTCAGAAACAGGGTTTGTCCGAGGACGAAAAAAAGGAGCTATTACGGCTTGCGAGAGACGAAGCGATGATGATAGCCCGTACCAAGCTATTGGAAGAGCTCCACCAAGCTGGAAACACTGGCACCTCTCAATAAATATTTCTTGCTCGGGAGCTTAAAAGAGCGCAGGCTGGTCAGGACCCAATGAGCTGGTCCCATCGCAAACCCTTTAATCTTTTTCGAGTGTCTGCTCAAAAAGGCTCTTCCTGGTCGTAACATTGCGTACAAATCACCCCTTTCTCGGCAGCGACCATATGTCGCTGGGCGCGAGTTTATGTACCACACGCCGTCCTTTTCATACTCGCGAATGAGCACATCGCGCCCAGTATTTAAGAGCTCTTTGATTCTGCCCGAGCTCTCTTCACCAAAGAGCATTTTTACCTCCATCCCACAAGCAGATGACGTTTATTAGCTGTGTAAGTTAAACCTGTTTATTATCGTAACGCATCGGCTGTTTTACAACTTCCCGGTGTGTGTACACGCACTTATATCAGCCTTCTAAATTGAAAATAATCGTCTGCCTAATAACTACGCAGTTATTGAAAACAATCGTCTGCTTGTGTCATGCAATATTTTGTTTTATGAGCAAGCTTTATTTGTCACTTCAGTCAAAACGTGACCAACTTTTCCGAGCGTGACAGGATTAATACAGCGTGACAGTATACTTGTATACTATCGTCGACATGTTCCTCTAATTGGAAATCAAATGTAATATACACGCTAGCGCAGGCCGATAAATGGTAATTTTCGTTGACGAGCGGCGGACCAAAGGAGCTCATTCATTAGCGCCGGGTGAAGGCGTTTTGCCTGTTGCTTCGCCCGGTGGAGTGCTTTTTGGGCGCGGTCCACCCCGCAAGCTAGCGAGCAGAGGCGTGACTCCGCCTTGGTCGCTTTCTCGCATCGTTGACAAGGATGTGGCTCCGTTCCTGGCTTTCGGCGAAGCTGAGCCCGGTGGAAATCGAACACTCATCGTCTCCCGCATTGCTCGGTACTCCCAACCACAAGCCACGGACACTCGTGCCTATGCATTATAACCCTGGCCATATCGGGGGCGTATACCCTATACGACCACTTCTTCAAATGAACGATCGACGGTAGCCCCTAGGCCGGCTAGGGTGGGGGCTGTCCCCAGGGACACGTCTGGCTCTCACTGTGCTTGTGTTCTTCCAGAACGGCTCGACAACGCCTCACTTTTACCCAATTATGTATGTAGGCGAGAGCTGTCCGACTTACATTCACTTTTTACCCAATTATGTATGTAGGTAGAGACGTCCCGGCCTACATACACATGGGGGCAATCCTGGATGTAGGTGGGGCCTTATGCGCATGATATATGGAAAGTGGTCCAAACCCCCTCATGTATACTACTGCTCTTGAAGTATGTCCCCGCCTGCTGCCCTCTGTATCATACAATGGTTAAATTATAGGCCTAGAGTGGTGGTCCAGAAAGATAATGCAAACAACATAATAGAGATCTTGTAGGTAAGACAATTGAATTCATCACTTATGTTCAATGGGGATGGGAAAATCCCAACCTCAGGGTCCAACTTTCCAGTGGGAAATGAGGCTGTACAGTTTAATGAATATATTCCATATGGTTTAGGAGCTGTGAGCCGGGCACAAAGAAAGCATTGCACTACATGGATTTTAGGCAAGGGAGTTAATTAAAAAAAACGAGTAAGCTAGAGTTGTCTCCTTGTTCCGTGCACAACGTCTCAATATGATATATTGTAGCCATCTGTGGAGTTTCATGAATACATTCCATACAGTTTAGGAGTTATAAGCCGGACTCTAATTTTCAGCATTACACTACATGGGCTTTTGGCAAGAGCCAGAGTTGTCTTCCCTGTTCACAACACATTGTCTTGATATGATTAAGCCATCTGTGAAGCTTCATGAATATATTATATATGGTTTATAAGTTATGAGCCGGACACGAAAAAAAAAGCATTACACTACATGGATTTTTGGCAAAGTGAGTTAACTCAAAAACCTGATAAGCCAGTGTTGTCTTCCGTGTTTGGGACACATTGTCTCGATATGATTTAGCCATCTGTAAAGTTTCATAAATATATTCCATACGGTTTAAGAGTTATCAGCTGGACACGAATTTTCAGCTTAACACTACATGGGTTTTTGGCAAAAGGATTTAATTCAAAAAACAAATTAGCTAGAGTTTTCTTTTTTGTTCACGGCACATTGTCTTGATATGATTTGGCCATCCGTGAAGTTTCATGAATATATTCCATATGTTTAAGGAGTTATGAGCGTATGTACATTACATAGGTTTTAGGCAAGGGGGATAATTCCAAAACCAAATTAGACAAGAGTTGTCTTTCTTCTTTGTGACACATCGTCTCGATATGATTAAGATATCTGTGAAGTTTTAGGAATATATTCCATACGGTTTAGGAGTTATGGCCCGGACACATTTTTTTCACGCATGTACGCACAGACGGAAGGACGGACAGGGGTAAAGAGTTATGGCCTATAAACCGAATTTACCAGAGTTGCCTTGTTCATGGCACATTGTCTTGATATGATTAAGTCATCTGTGCAGTTTCATGAATATATTCCATACGATTTAGGAGTTGTGAGTCGGACAGGAATACACGGACAGACAGGGGTAAAATTTAATGCCCTTCCACCATTCTTCGAATGGCGGGGGCGAGGGGGCATAATAAAATGTAACCATCTCCCAGTAAATCACACCTCTATACCTTTTTAGTAGTTTGGGCACTTACTGTATACTTGGTTGACTTAATTACAAAATGTTTTTGTCACTTTTATGATATTCACGGCAAAGCAGCTTCCTATATAAAATGCGTTTTTCACAGTTCGCAATTCGCAACGAATTGCTATACAGTGTTTTCTTTCAAGGAGATATTCGACCATTCCATATGCAAAAATTCAAGTGTGGTACTTTCCGGGTTATAATTGATGATTTTTTTTTCCAACATACGCATATATGGAGTACAGATTAACCACTGAAGGGGGTTTTGTCCGCACTTGAAAGGGGTTTTGTCCACCCATGGAGGTTGTTTTGTCCACCCTGCCAAAAATGACGAAGGGGGTTTTGTCCTGAGGGTTTTTTTTTGTATTTTTTTTCCTGTGACTTTCTTTCCTACATTCCTCTTTTCATACTCAACATTAAATTATAAGGATCCATGGCTTTTAATCTGTAAGAGATTTTGTCTACATTACATTTCTTCTAATAAACAATTCTAAATGGCATTTCACTGATTAAGATAGTTTGTCTAAAATTGTCTAAACAAATCTATTTTTGTTTTGTCCAAAAACATTTAATCTAAATTTATCTTATTCCCTATATTTCCTTTAGATTAGTTTTTTTTTTCTTGTGCACACCATAACTGGGTAACCGTATGGAATATCTGGATGAAACTTCATAGAAATGTGTATGAGGTCAAGACGGTTGTGTAAAAGGTAATTGCTCTCCCTTTCTTACTTTCTGAGTTAGATTTTTTTAATACTAGCTTTGTATTTTTAATACTAGCCTAGTATGCCACATAACTAGGTAACCGAATGGAATATTTTGATGAAACTTTGTAGCAATGTGTATGAGATTAAGACAGTGTGTCACATACAAAAAAAAAGAAATCTCTCCCTTTCTCAATTTCTGAGTTACTTCCCTTTGATTAAATTTTTGACTGACCTTGTGCGTACCATAAGGAGGTAATCATATGGAATATCTTGGTGAATCTTTGTAGCAATCTTTAAAGCAATGTGTCATGTGTTAAGACAGTGTGTCATGTACCGAAGGCCTCGGTGGCTCAGTTGGATGCGCGTCCGACTGGAGACCAGGAGGTCGCGGGTTCGACCCCCGCCGAGGTCGGCAACATTCTTTCGTGGAGATTGATCGTGAAATATTTTCTACGGTCATTCTCTCCCTTCCGCTGATTCAAGAAGGACAGTTGTCAGTTTCTGGCGAAAGAATGTGCACAATACTGGTTAACCGCTAAGAGGACTAAGCCTGTCCAGTAAATGTGTGGTTAGGTAAACTGACCGCGCTCGACATGACCCATTGGGTTGACTGGGCCGTAAAACCTCAACACAAACAAACATGTACCGAAAGGTTGCTGTTCCCTTCTTAGTTTCACTGTAGTCGAACCGCCCCGTTTGCACTCCGATTGGTAATATAGGCCCTGTTGTAAATCTGGTTGGTAAGAGTTTCAATATTGCGCTGAACCTACAAGGCATTGAAACCGACAGGTAAAAGTATGTTTTTTTACTAATTAAGATTAGTTATAGAATACGACGAACCTGGCTGATGCTGCAGCCTTAATTGCTTAGTTGCATTCCGTTCTCCAGGGAGCTGAACTGCCCTTAGTGCGACTAGCTGTCCTTCACAATCAGCATGCTCATTTTTAGCTCACCTGAGCAAAAGCTCAGGGTGAGCTATTGTGATCACCCTTTGTCCGTCCTCCATCGTCCTTCGTCAACAATTAGTTTGTTAATACTCTAGAGGTCACAGTTTTCACCCAATCTTGATGAAACTTGCCAAGAATGTTTGCCCCTATGAAATCTAGGTCAATTTCGATACTGGGTCACTTGGGGTAAAAAACTAGGTCACCATCTCAAATCAAAGGAAAAACTTAACACTCTAGAGGTCACATTTTTGAAGCAATCCTCATGAATTTTGCTCAAAATGTTTGTCTTCATGAGTTCATGTCAAGTTCGAAACTGGGTCACTTGGGGTCAAAAACTAGGTCACCAGGCCAAATCAGCAGAAAACCTTGTTAACACTCTAGCGGTCACATTTTGAAGCAATCATAATGAATCTTGCTCAAAATGTTTGTCTTGATGATTTCTAGGTCAAGGTCGAAACTGGGTCACGTGGGGTCAAAAACTAGATCACCTGGCCAAATCAAAGGAAAACCTTGTTAACACTCTAGCGGTCACATTTTAACTGCACAATACATTAACCTATAGATAATGTGCTACTCTATTCTGTATTTCACACCTTCCACAGAAAAACGACCGTTCAGTCGTCTAATAAACTCTTAATCCAAAATGGTCCCTTAGGCAGTTACCTGTGTGACGTAGCTCTTCCCGCTTAATTGATCACGTGTCAGTTTCTTTTCTGTGGACAATGAAATTCAATAAGAATTGTTATCCAGTGAAAGAAATTTGGATTTATTTCTTTTTTCCACGGTTAACTTTCATTATCCTTGCGTTTCTTTTTTTGTTTCTTCATCACTCCTTTCACTCACCATGTTATTTATTTGAAATTTCGATTTTTGATTTCTTGTTTTTTATTGATTGTCTTTTTTTGCGTCATGCGTTTTCGCGACTCTCGTATTCATCGGCACAACGCTCGTGTTCGGTTTGGTTTGGAAGTCGTGCATTATAACTAAAATATTAACTTGTTTTTTTTCCTGTTCCAGGTTATTTAGCGATGTGATTTGTAATAACTGGACTGCTACTTGATATCTTGCAGATAACTACGAGTTTGCTGGATTCCTATGGTGGAGAAGCTGATTAGTAAAGAACTTGTCAACCATTTTTGGGTTATACGACAATTCTTTACTGATGGGACACCACCCCACAGGGCTATACTGCCAGAGGTAGGACCCATCTAGGTAGCCTCTTAATGGGTGCTTAAGTATCCAATAAAGTCTAAGTCCACCTGGCACCAGTCACCGGTCAACCAGTCACCAGTCATTCTTCATCAGCTTCACCAGGCACCAGTCACCTGTCATCCAGGCACGGATAAAATCACCAGTTATTTCTTACCGGTCACCGGTCATCCAGTTACCTGTCATCCAGACTGGATAAAATCACCGGTCATTTATCACTGGTAACCAGTCGTCCAGTCAATTATTCACGGGTACTAGTGTCCGGTCATTGTGTCGGATTACTAGTGACTTCTACCGGGTAATAGTTACGAGAACTAGTGTCCGGTCATTGTGCTGGATTATTAGTGACCTTTCACCGGGCAGTAGTTACAGGTACTAGTGTCCGGTCATTATGTCGGATTACTAGTGACTTCTACCTGGCAATAGTTATGAATACTAGTGTCCAGGCATTTTGTCGGATTACTAGTGACTTTTCACGGGACAGTAGTCACGGGTACTAGTGTCCGGTCATTGTGTCGGATTACTAGTGACTGGGTAGCAGTCACTTACTAGTGACTGGGTAACAGTCACTTATTAGTGACTGGGTAGCAGTATTAGTGACTGGGTAGCAGTCACTAGTCCCGAACAACCTATTACTGTTCATAGAATATCATACACAAGTCAAATCAATGGATACAGGTTATAGAATGACAGCGTTGGATTTGAATACCTAATAATTACTTATATCTTGGAATTCTGTCCAGTCATTACCGAATTAGACTCAGATTCCTAGATATATATTTTAATGTAAATGAATCAGATTTATCGGCTATGAGCAAATTCTGAATTAACTGATCAATAATATATTTAATGCTATCAATATTTAATATTGTTATTGAACATCAGACAATATTTTGAAATAAAAATATGTTTCTCTCTTTAATACGCTGAAAAGAGATCAACGTTTTAAGGATATTCACCTCATTCAGCCTCAATGCAAAGGTGAGCTCCATAAATTTATCTTTAATACAGGTTGGACTGTATATCTATACAGGAAAATCGACTCTAATGACTCTTTGGATCTGGTACTGAGTCGTGCTATAATGTATTATGTTATAAAGAGGTTGGGGTGTATTTTGAAGTACTGATAGGTCGCCCGTAGTATATCTAATTCTACGTTCATTTTGCTGACTCCACAGACAAAAACTAAGTGCGAAATGTCCTTCTGGATTATGACCTTCTGAACACAATGATTTCTGATTTGCTGCCTCCACAGACAAGCCTTGCCTTCTCAATGTCTTCTAAATTTATAGTGTCAAATCACCACTGATTTAAGCATGCCAGCTGAAGCTATAATTTAATGTTATCATTTATGAGATGCCAATGGGTTTCTGCTGTCCCCACAGACAGAATATGGGGTTCATGCTGGACAGCGAATGTATTTTGTGTAACAGAACTGTTCCAGCGACCTAAACGCTTTAACTGGGCATCTGAAAAGTTGTGTTGATGGGCATATGAAGCGCCTCCGATTCGGAATCCATGTGATGTATAGTGTTGTGGGTTTAAACCTAAACTGCGTATGCACTCTTTAAGTATGGTTGCGAAATGATATGACTGGACAGGTAAGCCGTCACTTGTGATGAAAAGTGGGCCTGGTCTAGAACCCCTAATACTCATATATTTACTTAAAGCCTGAACCGGACATATTGAGATGTCGCTTTGCCTACTTAGGGTGATAGGTAATGGCGTACCAACAGAGTGTTTATGTTGCTGAATGTTGAGTGTTATGTTGGCAAGGTCATCCTTAGTATTACTGAATTGGACATCTTTGTACTGTAGTATGTTGGGTTAACCAAACTGTGTTGCTGTTATTTCCCCAACTCTGAGTAGTGCAAAAAAGGCAACAAGGTACATGGTATTGATCATAATTCTGTCGTAATGGGATTGGACCGTGCACGCAAGTGCTTTGGGAAATGCTTTCAGTATTTTGATTGTGATGGGTTTGCGTTTATCATTTGATCTCGTTATTTTCTGGGTAGCCTTAAGTATTTTCTTTAGAATGAAATTGCCAGTCAGGTTAGAATATCCTATCATTCTATGCATGTAGTTTATTCCTGCCACTTGTGTTTGTATTGAAGTGCCTTTAAGACCTAACTGGAAACTATGTGCTATAAAGTGAGCCATGTATAAAGGCAGTATAGGGAATACATTCTTGTGTGGATAATACATATTGTGGAAATTCAGAAAATTTTTGTAAGCCCGCCTGTATGTTGCCTTAGTTGCTGGCGTTACACTGGATGAGAGAAGGTTCATCACCACTGAGTTCAGTCTATGCGTAGCATGTATTGGGGAACTGGAACTGGTCCGCTGTCCATCCAAGGAGCAATGGCGTGGAATTTGGTGATCTGTGAACGGGAAAGTAAATCTGCTAAAGTATTCTCTTTACCTGGGACATGAACAACCTTAATCATTAAATTATGCTTTATGCAACAAAGTACGTATCTTCTGACTAAATGCATGATGTGTGGATCCTTGCTTGTTTGTCGGTTAAGTATGTAAACGGCTGCATAATTGTCAGTGTGGAGTGTGATGCACCTGTCTTTTAGGGAAGAGCCCCACATTTCTAATGCCAGTACAATGGGGAACAACTCTTTCCAAGTTGCTGAAACCTAACCAATCATGAGGCCATACTCCTCTAAACCAATGAGTTTTGAACAATGCTCCATATCCAACAGAACCGACCGCGTCTGTGAAAAAATGCAGCGACTCAGCCGTGACCCATCTTTGTTCTTGCAAAATGTTGCGACCATTGAAATGGTCTGCGAATATCTGCCAAGCTTTAATGTCTTTGCGGCTTTCTTTGTTTGAGGTTATGCGGTGATTTGGGTTGGTGACTGATCTAGTCAAGTCGTACAGGCGTCTCAAAAAACAGCGACCTGGTACGACCACTTTGCAACAAAAGTTAAGAAGGCCTAGGAGGGACTGGAGATATTTCAGTTTGAGCTTACGTTTCATACTGTATCTAGTCAACAAAAATCTGACCTTTTCAAGCTTGTCTTGGAGAAGTCTTGCTTCCATCCTGGCCGAGTCAAGTTCTAAGCCCATGAATGTTATGCAAGTTGTAGCCTATTCAGTTTTTTCTTTTTTTATGGGGACACCTAGATCTGAACACATTGTTAGGAAGGAAGATAACTTTTCGTTGCACTGGTTGTTGTAAGGCGAATCAAGGATTAAAAAATCATCTAAAATATGTACTATATGGTCAATGTTGCATTTGTGTTTTGCCACCCATTCAAGGGCTGAACTGAAAGCCTCAAATATTGCACAGGAAGACGAAGCGCCGAAAGGGATAACTGTCGTAATAAAATGCTGATCCAAATTTGAAGGCTAATAGAGGATGGTCGAATGGGTGGATTGGAATGAGGCGGAATGCTGAGTCATTGTCGGTTTTCGCCATTTGTGTGCATCTACCTAATTTGATCAAGCATTCAACAGCATCATCAAAGGAAGCATATTTAACTGAGGACCAAGCTGGGTCTATGAAATCATTAACTGATGAGCCACTAGGGAAGCTCAAGTGGTGGATCAGTCTGAACTGGCCTGGAGCTTTTTTTGGAACTATACCAATTGGGCTTATTTTCGTTTCAGGGAAGGGGGCTCGGAAAAAGGTCCTTTAACCCTGTTCTGAATTGATCTTTTCTTGAACATTGTCTGGATGATCCCTACATGATTTTAAATTGGGAGAAGACATGGAATTTCTCAGACCCACCAAACCTAAACTAAAACCATTTTCGAAACCATCAATTAAATATGCTTTATTCTGGTAACAAAGCAACAGTTTCTTCAGAACCTCGACTTTAACGGGTGTTGTGATGACCTTATGTGTTTCGGGAATTTGAGGCAGTGTGCGGGTTGTTGGGGCGGCTTGTGACAACGCTGGCAGGAGTTGTTTGTGCTGCTCCAGGGGTTGACTTTTGGGTAGTGCTTTGCGCCGGCCGTCCTTGAGAATTGCAGCTGGTTGCTGAATGTGTTCCTTTGCAGTAACCACATTTGTGTAGGAATTTGCAGCTTCACTCGCCACAGAAACCGCGCCTGTTATATGCCCAGCAGATGTTATCAATGAATTTTTTTCCCCTGGATCTAGGGTTGTATGGCATGGATCTGGGGAATCGCGAATTGTTCCGAAAGGAACGCTGTGTAGGTGAGTTTGATGCCATCACCCAAAATTCGGTGTGGAGCCTACTCCATGGTATTTGAACTGTTTCTCTCAGCATACGGAACTGCTGGTTATAAATATACCAGCTAAACCTTGGGCTGCGTTTAGCCAGATCCCTAACAATTTCAGTGTATTTCAAGAGGTTAGGTGCCTCTAAGGGGAATTGTTCTGTATAAATGGCCATGAACCTGAGAAAAGCAGAGGTCCAAGATTCAATGTTAAATTTTTTTCTTGTTTGGTTTGGTACTAGGCTTATTTGTGCCTTAGAGCTTAATTATAAATGAAAGTTTGTGTTATTCTGAGATATGATGTGCGGGGCAAAAGTAATGCTAAGTCTATGAATTGGTTGCGACAAATTTTCTTTTTGAGCTTATGTGAGATTTGCAATGAAATGGATGGATGGATGGATATTTTATTTATAGACGCTCAATCCTAAAAGGGCATATAGCGTCTAATAAGTTGTATATTATATGATGATTTTATTTAATGAGAAATTAAAAATATCTAGGATTGATGTGTTCATTTTAAAAAGATAAAGTATCAATGATTTTAAGTTATTAAAAATACTGATCATATTTTATTAAAAAGTCCGATCTCTTTAAGAAAGACGAGTATTTTCTGAGTTGGTGTATCGTTAAAAAGTTCCTTTATAGTTTTTACATTAAAATACTTTGTGCGAATATTATTAAATTCAGCACAAGTGATAAGAAAATGTTTGACTGTAAAAGGTTCGTTACAAGGAATGCAGAATGGAGCTTGTTCATTTTTTAATATGTAAGAATGAGTAATTCTAGTGTGTCCAATTCTACATCTCGTGATTTTTGTTTATTCTTTTCTGCTGTAATTAGAGAATGTGCATTTGCTGTTAAAGTTTGGTTTTAGTTCATTTAGTTTATTTTGAGTTTGTGTTTCCCAAACAGACTGACATTTATTGTTAATGTATAGACGGATGTTCGATTTAAAGTCGGAGTGAGGAATTTTGAAATTTGTTATCACTAAGGATAGTGCAGATTTGGCTTTTAAATCGGCTAATTCATTTCCACGAATATTAACGTGGCCGGGAAGCCAACAAAATACAATTTCTTTTGAAAGTGAAAGGTAATAATATTTTTTAAGAATTAGCTGAATTAATGGGTTTCTATGGTGTAAATCTTAAGAGATTTTAATACAGAAAGAGATTCTGAATAAATGATGAACTGTTTTTCAGACTGATTTCTGATATGGTAAAGTGCAATATCAATTGCCTTGGCTTCGGCGGTAAAAATGGAGCTATTATCAGGTAATCTGATACTGTCAGTAAAATTTGGACTAATAACAGAACAAGCAACTTTCTCATCTTGTTTCGAACCATCTGTATAAATTGACAGGTAATGTTTATAATTTGATTTGATTTCTAAAAAATCATTCTTAAAAATATGCGACTCGACTTCTGTTTTTTTATTTTTATGAAGGTCTAAAATAATCTTTGGAGGGTTTAACGTCCATGACTCTTTTGATGGAAAAGAAAAGGGCTGAACAGTTTTAATATGAATATTGGCCTCTTCAAGTAACGGTTGTATTCTCAGGCCAAGGGGTTTAATAGCCGTTGGTTTGTTGTTGTAAAATCTTTCATATTTCGGGTTAAAAACACAATCATAAGCTGAATTACGTTGATTGGCGTCTAGTTTAGTAACATATTGAAGAGAAATTTTTCTCTTCTTATATATAGTGATGGGTCATTTGATTCAGCGTATAAACTTTCGATGGGGGAAGTACGAAAAGCCCCTAGAGCCAGACGTAAACCTTGGTGATGAATAGTATCCAAAGATTTCAAATAAGATTTTCTAGCGGATCCATAAACTATGGCTCCATAATCCAGTTTAGATCGAATTAAAGATCTATAAAGATTTAAAAGAACAGCACGATCTCCTCCCCAGTCGGATGGATGGATGGATATTTTGTTTATAGACGCTCAACCCTAAAAGGGCATATAGCGTCTAATAAGTTTTATGTTATATGATGATTTTATTTAATGAGAAATTTAAAAATATCTAGGATTGATGTGTTTATTTTAAAGAGATAAAGTATCAATGATTTTAAGTGATTAAAAATACTGATCATATTTTATTAAAAAGTCCGATCTCTTTAAGAAAGTCGAGTATTTTCTGAGTTGGCATATCAAAAAGTTCCTTTATAGTGTTTATATTAAAATACTTTGTGCGAATGTGATTAAATTCAGCACAAGTGATAAGAAAATGTTTGACTGTGAAAGGTTCATTACAAGGAATGCAGAATGGAGCTTGTTCATTGTTTAAAATATAAGAATGAGTAATTCTAGTGTGTCCAAGTCTACATCTCGTGATTTTTGTTTGTTCTTTTCTGCTGAGATTAGAGAATGTGCATTTGCTGTTAAAATTTGGTTTGATTTCATTTAATTTATTATAAGTTTGTGTTTCCCAAACAGACTGACATTTGTTGTTGATGTATTGACAGACGTTTGATTTAAAGTCGGAGTGAGGAATTTTGAAATTGGTTATTACTAAGGATAATGCAGATTTGGCTTCTGAATCTGCTAATTCATTTCCACGAATATTAACGTGGCTGGGAAGCCAACAAAATACAATTTCTTTTGAAGTGGAAAGATAATAATATTTTTTAAGAATTTGCTGAATTAACGGGTTTGTATGGTGTAAATCTTTAAGAGATTTTAATACAGAAAGAGAATCTGAATAAATGATAAACTGTTTTTCAGACTGATCTCTGATATGGTAAAGTGCAATATCTATTGCCTTGGCTTCGGCGGTAAAAATGGAGCTATTATCAGGTAATCTGATACTGTCAGTAAAATTTGGACTAATAACAGAACAAGCAACTTTCTCATCTTGTTTCGAACCATCTGTATAAATTGACAGGTAATGTTTATAATTTGATTTGATTTCTAAAAATTCATTCTTAAAAATATGCGACTCGACTTCTGTTTTTTTATTTTTATGAAGGTCTAAAATAATCTTTGGAGGGTTTAACGTCCATGGCTCTTTTGATGGAAAAGAAAAATGCTGAACATTTTTAATATTGATATTGGCCTCTTCAAGTAACGGTTGTATTCTCAGGCCAAGGGGTTTAATAGCTGTTGGTTTATTATTGTAAAATCTTTCATATTTAGGGTTAAAAACACAATCATGAGCTGAATTACGTGGATTGGCGGCTAATTTAGTAACATATTGAAGAGACAATTTCTCTCTTCTTATATACAATGATGGTTCATTTGATTCAGCGTATAAACTTTCGACGGGGGAAGTACGAAAAGCCCCTAGAGCCAGACGTAAACCCTGGTGATGAATAGTATCCAAAGATTTCAAATAAGATTTTCTTGCGGATCCATAAACTATGGATCCATAATCCAATTTAGATCTAATTAAAGATCTATAGAGATTTAAAAGGACAGTACGATCTCCTCCCCAGTCGGAACTGGAGAGAACTTTAAGAATATCAAGAGCTTTTAAACATTTAGCTTTTAAAGCTTTGATGTGTGGTATAAAAGATAATTTGTTATCGAACAAAAGACCCAGGAATTTTGCTTCACTGACGACTGGAATTGGACTACCGTATATGGTGAGATGAGGATCTAAATGTAGCTGACGTATCTGACAAAAATGAACGCATTGAGTTTTTGTTTTTGAAAATTTGAAACCATTTTCTGTTGCCCAATCTTCTATATTGTTTAAACATCGTTGTAGTTTGAATTCAATGGTTTCCATATTTTTCGATCTAATAAATATTCCAAAATCGTCAACAAAAAGTGAACAATCAAGGTCTTTCACACATTTAACAATATCGTTAATTTTAATGCCAAACAAGGTAGGTGATAAAATGCTTCCCTGTGGTACACCTTGTTCTTGTTTAAATATGTCCGATAACGTATTACCTATTCGAACATTAAATGTTCGATCTGATAAAAAATTTTGAATAAAAAGTGGTAATCGGCCTTTAAGGCCTAATTTATGTAAATCTTTTATGATGCCATGTTTCCATGTAGTATCGTAAGCTTTTTCAAGATCAAAAAATACAGCTACGACATGTTCTTTTTTAATAAAGGCATCACGAATAAAGGATTCCAAACGAATCAAATGATCGTTTGTACAGTTATTTTGTCTGAATCCAGCTTGATATTTTGTTATTAGCTGGTTTGATTCCAAGAACCAAACCAGTCTATCATTAATCATTCTCTCCATTGTTTTACATAAACAACTTGTCAAAGCAATAGGTCTGTAGTTAGTAGCTTCAGTATGATCTTTATTTGGTTTTGGTATAGGTATAATCGTTGCTTTACTCCAGTCTTTTGGAAATTTTCCAGTGATCCAAATATCATTTAAAATATTTAATAAAGTTTTTAAAGCGTTATCGGGTAAATGTTTAAGAATTTGATAATGAATGTCATCAGGACCAGCAGCTGTATCGTGAGATTTATGAAGAGCATCTAATAATTCTGAAGCTGTGAATGGTACATTATATTTTTCATGATTTAGTGACGTAAAATTTAGATGCTCTTTCTCTCGTTCCTGTTTTATGTTTTGAAAGGTTTCGGAATAGTTTGCACTAGAAGAGTTTTTCTGAAAATTCTCTCCTAGTGCATTGGAAATATCTTTAGTCGTTGAGCATATATTTCCATTTGATTTAATATGGACATGTTTGTTATTTTTATTTTTGCCAGTAATTTTTCGAATCATGTCCCATATTTTCTTTGCTGGAGTTCTAGAATTAAGTTTGGAGACGTATTGCTGCCAAGATGTTCTTTTAGCCGTTTTTATTGTCTTGCGAGCTTTAGCTCGCATTTGTTTGGCATGGATTAGATTTTCTTTTGTTGGCTGCCTATTGAACTTTCGTAAGGCAGATTTTCTTTTATTTATTGAATTTTTAACATCTTTATTAAACCAAGGTCTATTTCTTTTTGAACGTGTCGAGGACTTTGGAATACATTTTTCGGCTACATTAATTAATGTATCAGTAAAAGCTTGTATATCATCTGCTGTTTTAAACATTTCAGGATTTAATTTTTCATTACATAGCTCTATAAAATTCTCCCAGTTTGCTTTATTGAAATTCCATCGGGAATGATGGTCTTCATTTGTCGATTCAATTTCTTCAATTTTAATTGGAAAATGATCGCTCCCATGAAGGTCATCTAAAACTGACCAATCAAAATCTAAGTAAATATTTGGAGAGCATATAGACAAATCTAAAGCAAAATAATTTCTTGTAGGAGAATGAAGATAAGTTGGTTGTTTATCGTTAAATAAACATAGATCATTTTCTGCAATAAAATTTTCTATTATTTCTCCTTTGTCATTTGTATCCAGACAACCCCATAGTTTGCTGTGACTATTAAAGTCACCTAATAATAAATAAGGACGAGGTAACTGGTTTATAAGATTTTCTAAATCGTGTTTAGAAAATTTACAGTGTGGATGGATGGATATTTTGTTTATAGACGCTCAACCCTAAAAGGGCATATAGCGTCTAATAAGTTTTATGTTATATGATGATTTTATTTAATGAGAAATTTAAAAATATCTAGGATTGATGTATTTATTTTAAAGAGATAAAGTATCAATGATTTTAAGTGATTAAAAATACTGATCATATTTTATTAAAAAGTCCGATCTCTTTAAGAAAGTCGAGTATTTTCTGAGTTGGTATATCAAAAAGTTCCTTTATAGTTTTTATATTAAAATACTTTGTGCGAATGTGGTTAAATTCAGCACAAGTGATAAGAAAATGTTTGACTGTGAACGGTTCATTACAAGGAATGCAGAATGGAGCTTGTTCATTGTTTAAAATATAAGAATGAGTAATTCTAGTGTGTCCAAGTCTACATCTCGTGATTTTTGTTTGTTCTTTTCTGCTGAGATTAGAGAATGTGCATTTGCTGTTAAAATTTGGTTTGATTTCATTTAATTTATTATAAGTTTGTGTTTCCCAAACAGACTGACATTTGTTGTTGATGTATTGACAGACGTTTGATTTAAAGTCGGAGTGAGGAATTTTGAAATTGGTTATTACTAAGGATAATGCAGATTTGGCTTCTGAATCTGCTAATTCATTTCCACGAATATTAACGTGGCTGGGAAGCCAACAAAATACAATTTCTTTTGAAGCGGAAAGATAATAATATTTTTTTAGAATTTGCTGAATTAATGGGTTTGTATGGTGTAAATCTTTAAGAGATTTTAATACAGAAAGAGAATCTGAATAAATGATAAACTGTTTTTCAGACTGATCTCTGATATGGTAAAGTGCAATATCTATTGCCTTGGCTTCGGCGGTAAAAATGGAGCTATTATCAGGTAATCTGATACTGTCAGTAAAATTTGGACTAATAACAGAACAAGCAACTTTCTCATCTTGTTTCGAACCATCTGTATAAATTGACAGGTAATGTTTATAATTTGATTTGATTTCTAAAAATTCATTCTTAAAAATATGCGACTCGACTTCTGTTTTTTTATTTTTATGAAGGTCTAAAATAATCTTTGGAGGGTTTAACGTCCATGGCTCTTTTGATGGAAAAGAAAAATGCTGAACATTTTTAATATTGATATTGGCCTCTTCAAGTAACGATTGTATTCTCAGGCCAAGGGGTTTAATTGCCGTTGGTTTGTTGTGGTAAAATCTTTCATATTTAGGATTAAAAACACAATCATAGGCTGAATTACGTGGATTGGCGGCTAATTTAGTAACATATTGAAGAGACAATTTCTCTCTTCTTATATACAATGATGGTTCATTTGATTCAGCGTATAAACTTTCGACGGGGGAAGTACGAAAAGCCCCTAGAGCCAGACGTAAACCTTGGTGATGAATAGTATCCAAAGATTTCAAATAAGATTTTCTAGCGGATCCATAAACTATGGATCCATAATCCAGTTTAGATCGAATTAAAGATCTATAAAGATTTAAAAGAACAGTACGATCTCCTCCCCAGTCGGAACTGGAGAGAACTTTAAGAATATCAAGAGCTTTTAAACATTTAGCTTTTAAAGCTTTGATGTGTGGAATAAAAGATAATTTGTTATCGAACAAAAGACCCAGGAATTTTGCTTCACTGACGACTGGAATTGGACTACCGTATATGGTGAGATGAGGATCTAAATGTAGCTGACGTATCTGACAAAAATGAACGCATTGAGTTTTTGTTTTTGAAAATTTGAAACCATTTTCTGTTGCCCAATCTTCTATATTGTTTAAACATCGTTGTAGTTTGAATTCAATGGTTTCCATATTTTTCGATCTAATAAATATTCCAAAATCGTCAACAAAAAGTGAACAATCAAGGTCTTTCACACATTTAACAATATCGTTAATTTTAATGCCAAACAAGGTAGGTGATAAAATGCTTCCCTGTGGTACACCTTGTTCTTGTTTAAATATGTCCGATAACGTATTACCTATTCGAACATTAAATGTTCGATCTGATAAAAAATTTTGAATAAAAAGTGGTAATCGGCCTTTAAGGCCTAATTTATGTAAATCTTTCATGATGCCATGTTTCCATGTAGTATCGTAAGCTTTTTCAAGATCAAAAAATACAGCTACGACATGTTCTTTTTTAATAAAGGCATCACGAATAAAGGATTCCAAACGAATCAAATGATCGTTTGTACAGTTATTTTTTCTGAATCCAGCTTGATATTTTGTTATAAGCTGGTTTGATTCCAAGAACCAAACCAGCCTATCATTGATCATTCTCTCCATTGTTTTACATAAACAACTTGTCAAAGCAATAGGTCTGTAGTTAGTAGCTTCAGTATGATCTTTATTTGGTTTTGGTATAGGTATAATTGTTGCTTTACTCCAGTCTTTTGGAAATTTTCCAGTGATCCAAATATCATTTAAAATATTTAATAAAGTTTTTAAAGCGTTATCGGGTAAATGTTTAAGAATTTGATAATGAATGTCATCAGGACCAGCAGCTGTATCGTGAGATTTATGAAGAGCATCTAATAATTCTGAAGCTGTGAATGGTACATTATATTTTTCATGATTTAGTGACGTAAAATTTAGATGCTCTTTCTCTCGTTCCTGTTTTATGTTTTGAAAGGTTTCGGAATAGTTTGCACTAGAAGAGTTTTTCTGAAAATTCTCTCCTAGTGCATTGGAAATATCTTTAGTCGTTGAGCATATATTTCCATTTGATTTAATATGGACATGTTTGTTATTTTTATTTTTGCCAGTAATTTTTCGAATCATGTCCCATATTTTCTTTGCTGGAGTTCTAGAATTAAGTTTGGAGACGTATTGCTGCCAAGATGTTCTTTTAGCCGTTTTTATTGTCTTGCGAGCTTTAGCTCGCATTTGCTTGGCATGGATTAGATTTTCTTTTGTTGGCTGCCTATTGAACTTTCGTAAGGCAGATTTTCTTTTATTTATTGAATTTTTAACATCTTTATTAAACCAAGGTCTATTTCTTTTTGAACGTGTCGAGGACTTTGGAATACATTTTTCGGCTACATGAATTAATGTATCAGTAAAAGCTTGTATATCATCTGCTGTTTTAAACATTTCAGGATTTAATTTTTCATTACATAGCTCTATAAAATTCTCCCAGTTTGCTTTATTCAAATTCCATCGGGAATGATGGTCTTCATTTGTCGATTCAATTTCTTCAATTTTAATTGGAAAATGATCGCTCCCATGAAGGTCATCTAAAACTGACCAATCAAAATCTAAGTAAATATTTGGAGAGCATATAGACAAATCTAAAGCAAAATAATTTCTTGTAGGAGAATGAAGATAAGTTGGTTGTTTATCGTTAAATAAACATAGATCATTTTCTGCAATAAAATTTTCTATTATTTCTCCTTTGTCATTTGTATCCAGACAACCCCATAGTTTGCTGTGACTATTAAAGTCACCTAATAATAAATAAGGACGAGGTAACTGGTTTATAAGATTTTCTAAATCGTGTTTAGAAAATTTACAGTGTGGAGGGAGATATAGAGAACAAATTGTTATGGATTTAGACAGAGTGACATTTACAGCAACAGCTTGTAAATTATTATTTATATCTATCTGTCTATGAGGAACATTTGATTTTACAAGGATAGATGAGCCTCCTGAGGCTTTCTGATTTTCAGTTGCGATATGATTATATAAACTATAATTTTTAAAATTAATATTATCTGTATTCTTTAAAAAGGTTTCCTGGAGACAAAAGACAGTCGGAGAAAGTAGTGTTGTTAAAATTAAAATTTCGTTATAATTTGCTTTTAGTCCTCGACAGTTCCACTGAATAATTGATTTTTTATCCATGATGAATGGAGAGATGATTTGAAAATAAGGAACTTAATCCTTTTGTTTTCTCTGAGACTGCAAGAACATGGAGGAGTCAGTCTCTAACTCCATGTTCTCAAGGGAATCGAACCGATTGACCAACTTGATCGGATCGGCCGACGCCCCTTTACTATATGGATTTGGTTCTTTATCTTTATCTTTTTCTTTTCCATTTTTTCCTTTCTGGTCAGCTGTCCTGGACCTGGATCTCTGTTGTGATCCACTTGTTTTAGTCGGCTGTGTTTGTGAACTGTTTTGAGATTTTGTTGGTGGTCTAGACTGATGAGTAGATGTGGGTTTAGGTTTAGGTTTTACAGTAGGAGTAATAACTTTTGAATTTGCTTTGATGACAGAATCTTTTTCGTTAAACTGGGTAGAACTTTCTTTCGTTTCAGGTTTAGTGTTTAGGGATTGAACAACTTTTGCAAAGGTGATTTCAGGTTGATTTTCTTGAATCTTTTTGGCTTCCAAATAAGTGATTTTTTGTGTAACTTTAATTTTCATGATTTCTTTCTCTTTTTTCCAAATTTCACACTGATTTGATTTTGATTGATGGTTTTTGTGACAGTTCACACACTTGGCTTCATTTTTACAAGTATTTGTAGGGTGATCAAATTCACCCATACCACATTTTTCACATACTGATCCAGGTGCTTCCGGACAGCCGTTTTCATGATGTCCAAACCTCTGACAGTTGAAACACCGCAGAGGATTTGGAATGTAGACTTCAACCGGTATAATTCGGTAAAAAATTTTTAGTGATTTCGGTAAAGTTGTGGAGTTGAAAGTTAGTAAAAGTGTATTTGTTTCTATAAAGTTTCCATCTTTTTTAATTTTAAAACGTTTGCAAGCTGTTACTCCTTGTGTGTTAAGATATTCTGTGATATTTTCTTCAGTTTCATGTTTTAGCATTCTGTCACGGATAATACCTTTGCAACTGTTTAGAGTTTTATGTTCCGTGACAGAGACATTAATGTTAAAGAATTTTGTAATTTTCAAGAGATTATCAGTTTGAGATTTTCTGTTAGTTTCGACCAAAAGAGTTCCATTTTTTAATTTTTTTACATTTTTTGGAGTGCCTATTAAAGATTCTATTTGCTTTTCTATGATGAAAGGAGACAGTGAAGTAATTGGTTTGTCTTCCTTACTCGAAATCACTAAAAATTTAGCGAAGTTCTCATTAGCTTTGAATGTAAATGTAGTCGGTTGCGTGTCGTCCTCCGAAGAGTCGAACGCCAGAAATCGTTTTCTAGATGCCATGGTGATGAAATTTTTGATTCGATAGCTATGCGCCCCACCCTCCATGGAGCCCTACAAGGGGACGTTTAACAGAAATGGATCTCCTATTTCTAACGTCAAGGCTACATTGCTATTATACTCGGTGTCAAGATCAGAGTCTTCAGCTCGGCCTCATGCTTAGATGATTTCCCACCTATTCA
The DNA here is from genome assembly GCA_964016985.1 of Anodontia alba. NCBI lineage: Eukaryota > Metazoa > Mollusca > Bivalvia > Lucinida > Lucinidae > Anodontia > Anodontia alba. The sequence continues at coordinate 61,113,638 of OZ024825.1, forward strand.
TCTAAATTTCCATAGAAAAATTTATGAACAGTTGAGTTCATCCCCCTATCCACAGCCTCCACTCACAGAGGTTTCCGCCAAAGCCCCAATACAAGCCCACCAATTGACCCTTCAGCCGCCGCCCATTGAAACTCACTTAAAGTTAGAGGAACATGAGAAAAATAAGCCCGGTTTGGTACCATAAAGATACGTATGAAAGAGAGAAAGAAGCTAAGAACAAGTTGTGCGCTTCTAGAGCTTGGCACGACTGAGCCGATTGATCCAGGCCGGATCTAACCCAGACCGCTCTTCTATCTGAAATAAGGGCCAAAATGATGTGTTGAAAAGCTGGAGATCCCTGGGCTTTCCTCAATCATCAGGTTCCCCTCTCCCAGCATACGAGACGCCACCCACGGCAAACAGGTGGTTCCTGTTTTAATAGGGGATTACACCCTATCCACTACAGAAGGAAAGTGATCTGTAGATTTTATTCCCTACAGACAAGGGAGGCCGAAAACGTCTGGGAAATTGAAAGGTTATTTTTAACAAATTAGGAGATCCATATTTAAAATAAACAGTTTATTATAGAAAGAAGGATTCATTTTGGATTCATTTTTTAAGAGATCAAACAAACAAGCTGTGTTAGATGATATGTAGCTTTCAAATGATATGTAGCTTTCATACCTTGAAAAACGTTTAGTTTTTTTATCTAACAATATTAAATGCATCTTATTTTTTAATGTGGAGAATGCTAGAGTTCGGAAAAATGACACAAACACAAGACAAACACATATGTTAAATACAGATGAGGTTATAATCTTCGTCCCATGTGCGACCCACGGGCACAGAATGATACACAAACAAATGAAGCATGTTAGTAACATGAGATAGGAAAGGTTTAAAAGGATAGATCTCGCGAAATTTGTTTTTTCCAATTTAAGATGCATTTCAATAAATGAATTTTATATTCTGGAATTATACCGGTTGAACGGACGGTTGCTCTGTTATGTTAGGGGTTTTACCCAACTGCCACAGAAGCGGAAGGCAGCCACCTATTTCGAGGGCCCGGGTGGTCACGGGCGGCCTCTTTTAGCCGGCTCGTACGTCACGCAGAGGGTACGTCTGGCCTATTCTAAGCCCGGGACCAGCACGGGACCCTCCCCAGTCGGAACTGGAGAGAACTTTAAGAATATCAAGTGCTTTTAAACATTTAGCTTTTAAAGCTTTGATTTGTGGAATAAAAGATAATTTGTAATCGAACAAAAGACCCAGGAATTTTGCTTCACTGAAGACTGGAATGGGATTACCGTATATGGTAAGATGAGGATCTAAATGTATCTGACGTATTTGACAAAAATGAACGCATTGAGTTTTTGTTTTTGAAAATTTGAAACCATTTTCTGTTGCCCAATCTTCTATATTGTTTAAACATCGTTGTAGTTTGAATTCAATGGTTTCCATATTTTTCGATCTAATAAATATTCCAAAATCGTCAACAAAAAGAGAACAATCAAGGTCTTTCACACATTTAACAATATCGTTAATTTTAACGCCAAACAAGGTAGGTGATAAAATGCTTCCCTGTGGTACACCTTGTTCTTGTTTAAATATGTCCGATAACGTATTACCTATTTGAACATTAAATGTTCGATCTGATAAAAAATTTTGAATAAAAAGTGGTAATCGGCCTTTAAGGCCTAATTTATGTAAATCTTTCATGATGCCATGTTTCCAAGTAGTATCGTAAGCTTTTTCAAGGTCAAAAAATACAGCTACGACATGTTCTTTTTTAACAAAGGCATCACGAATAAAAGATTCCAAACGAATCAAATGATCGTTTGTACAGTTATTTTTTCTGAATCCAGCTTGATATTTTGTTATACAATCGGCATACCGATGGGTACTAATTGTGCACCGTTACTTGCCGACTTGTTTTTATACTCGTATGAGGCGGAGTTTGTACAAAGTCTCCTCCAAGCAGGCAAGAAACACCTCGCACAACAATTCAATTTCACCTACAGATATATAGATGATGTATTGTCTCTGAAAAACACAAAATTTGCAGAGTATTTAGAATTCATCTACCCACGTGAACTTGAAATAAAGGAAACAACGGAGACTTCAGCCTCCTCCTCATACTTGGATTGTTATCTCTACATCGACAGTGGAAAGCTTACTACTAGGCTTTACGACAAACGGGATGACTTCAATTTTCCCATCGTTAACTTTCCTTTCCTGAGCAGTAATATCCCTTCTGTACCAGCATACGGCGTTTACGTTTCACAGTTAATCCGTTATGCCAGAACCTGTTCAAATTATCAGGACTTCATGGAGCGTGGGAAAGTGCTCACTCAAAAGTTGTTGAGCCAGGGGTATCAAAAAACCAAACTGGTAGCAACACTTAAGAAGTTCTATGGGAGACATCATGATCTAGTCAATCCCTACAATGTGGCAGTTTCCAGAATTGTTTCTGATGTTTTTGCCAGTGACGCGCCATACGTAGACTTCCCAAATCCCGGACATACGCTTCTACCGATATTTCCTTCGTTCAGGCCCATGGGCATGGTGGGCGAAGCTTGCTTACCAAGTAATGCTTACTATCCGCGGACGCCTGATTACACCCTTTGTTCTGGGGTCCATGTCTGTTGGTCTGAACATTCTGATTCGTCATTCGTTTATGGATTTATGATTTTGGATTACGGCTTTGGTACCATGACCGCAACTACTTATAAGCTGGTTTGATTCCAAGAAACAAACCAGTCTATCATTAATCATTCTCTCCATTGTTTTACATAAACAACTTGTTAAAGCAATAGGTCTATAGTTAGTGGCTTCAGTATGATCTTTATTTGGTTTTGGTATAGGTATAATCGTTGCTTTACTCCAGTCTTTTGGAAATTTTCCAGTGATCCAAATATCATTTAAAATATTTAATAATGTTTCTAAAGCGTTATCAGGTAAATGTTTAAGAATTTGATAATGAATGTCATCAGGACCAGCAGCTGTATCATGAGATTTATGAAGAGCATCTAATAATTCTGAAGCTGTGAATGGTACGTTATATTTTTTATGATTATTGACGTATAATTTAGATGCTCTTTCTCTCGTTCCTGTTTTATGTTTTGAAAGGTTTCGGAATAATTTGCACTAGAAGAGTTTTTCTGAAAATTCTCTCCTAGTGCATTGGAAATATCTTTAGTCGTTGAGCATATATTTCCATTTGATTTAATATGGACATGCTTGTTATTTTTATTTTTGCCGGTAATTTTTCGAATCATGTCCCATATTTTCTTTGCTGGAGATCTAGAATTAAGTTTGGAGACGTATTGCTACCAAGATGTTCTTTTAGCCGTTTTTAGTGTTTTGCGAGCTTTAGCTCGCATTTGTTTGGCATGGATTAGATTTTCTGTTGTTGGCTGCCTATTGAACTTTCGTAAGGCAGATTTTCTTTTATTCATGGAATGTTTAACATCGTTACTGAACCAAGGTCTATTTCTTTTTGAACGTGTCGAGGACTTCGGATGGATGGATATTTTATTTATAGACGCTCAACCCTAAAAGGGCATATAGCGTCTAATAAGTTGTATATTATATGATGATTTTATTTAATGAGAAATTAAAAATATCTAGAATTGATGTGTTCATTTTAAAAAGATAAAATATCAATGATTTTAAGTTATTAAAAATGCTGATCATATTTTATTAAAAAGTCCGATCTCTTTAAGAAAGTCGAGTATTTTCTGAGTTGGTATATCATTAAAGAGTTCCTTTATAGTTTTTACATTAAAATACTTTGTGCGTATATAATTAAATTCAGCACAAGTGATAAGAAAATGTTTGACTGTAAAATGTTCGTTACAAGGAATGCAGAATGGAGCTTGTTCATTTTTTAATATGTAAGAATGAGTAATTCTAGTGTGTCCAATTCTACATCTCGTGATTTTTGTTTGTTCTTTTCTGCTGTAATTAGAGAATGTGCATTTGCTGTTAAAGTTTGGTTTTAGTTCATTTAGTTTATTTTGAGTTTGTGTTTCCCAAACAGACTGACATTTATTGTTAATGTATAGACGGATGTTCGATATAAAGTCGGAGTGAGGAATTTTGAAATTTGTTATCACTAAGGATAGTGCAGATTTGGCTTCTAAATCGGCTAATTCATTTCCACGAATATTAACGTGGCTGGGAAGCCAACAAAATACAATTTCTTTTGAAACTGAAAGGTAATAATATTTTTTAAGAATTTGCTGAATTAATGGGTTCCTATGGTGTAAATCTTTAAGAGATTTTAATACAGAAAGAGAATCTGAATAAATGATGAACTGTTTCTCAGACTGATCTCTGATATGGTAAAGTGCAATATCAATTGCCTTGGATTCGGCGGTAAAAATGGATGGATGGATGGATGGATATTTTGTTTATAGACGCTCAACCCTAAAAGGGCATATAGCGTCTAATAAGATGTATATTATATGATGATTTTATTTAATGAGAAATTAGAAATATCTTTGATTGATGAGTTCATTTTAAAAAGATAAAGTATCAATGATTTTATGTTATTAAAATACAGATCATATTTTATTAAAAAGTCCGATCTCTTTCAGAAAATCGAGTATTTTTTGAGTTGGCATATTAAAAAGTTCCTTTATATTTTTTACATTAAAATACTTTGTGCGAATATAATTAAATTCAGCACAAGTGACAAGAAAATGTTTGACCGTAAAAGGTTCGTTACAAGGAATGCAGAATGGAGCTTGTTCATTGTTTAAAATATAAGAATGAGTAATTCTAGTGTGTCCAAGTCTACATCTCGTGATTTTTGTTTGTTCTTTTCTGCTGAGATTAGAGAATGTGCATTTGCTGTTAAAATTTGGTTTGATTTCATTTAATTTATTATAAGTTTGTGTTTCCCAAACAGACTGACATTTGTTGTTGATGTATTGACAGACGTTTGATTTAAAGTCGGAGTGAGGAATTTTGAAATTGGTTATTACTAAGGATAATGCAGATTTGGCTTCTGAATCTGCTAATTCATTTCCACGAATATTAACGTGGCTGGGAAGCCAACAAAATACAATTTCTTTTGAAGCGGAAAGATAATAATATTTTTTAAGAATTTGCTGAATTAATGGGTTTCTATGGTGTAAATCTTTCAGAGATTTTAATACAGGAAGAGAATCTGAATAAATGATAAACTGTTTTTCAGACTGATCTCTGATATGGTAAAGTGCAATATCAATTGCCTTGGCTTCGGCGGTAAAAATGGAGCTATTATCAGGTAATCTGATACTGTCAGTAAAATTTGGACTAATAACAGAACAAGCAACTTTCTCATCTTGTTTCGAACCATCTGTATAAATTGACAGGTAATGTTTATAATTTGATTTGATTTCTAAAAATTCATTCTTAAAAATATGCGACTCGACTTCTGTTTTTTTATTTTTATGAAGGTCTAAAATAATCTTTGGAGGGTTTAACGTCCATGGCTCTTTTGATGGAAAAGAAAAATGCTGAACATTTTTAATATTGATATTGGCCTCTTCAAGTAACGGTTGTATTCTCAGGCCAAGGGGTTTAATAGCTGTTGGTTTATTATTGTAAAATCTTTCATATTTAGGGTTAAAAACACAATCATGAGCTGAATTACGTGGATTGGCGGCTAATTTAGTAACATATTGAAGAGACAATTTCTCTCTTCTTATATACAATGATGGTTCATTTGATTCAGCGTATAAACTTTCGACGGGGGAAGTACGAAAAGCCCCTAGAGCCAGACGTAAACCTTGGTGATGAATAGTATCCAAAGATTTCAAATAAGATTTTCTTGCGGATCCATAAACTATGGATCCATAATCCAATTTAGATCTAATTAAAGACCTATAGAGATTTAAAAGAACAGTATGATCTCCTCCCCAGTCGGAACTGGAGAGAACTTTAAGAATATCAACAGCTTTTAAACATTTAGCTTTTAAAGCTTTGATGTGTGGTATAAAAGATAATTTGTTATCGAACAAAAGACCCAGGAATTTTGCTTCACTGACGACTGGAATGGGACTACCGTATATGGTGAGATGAGGATCTAAATGTAGCTGACGTATCTGATAAAAATGAACGCATTGAGTTTTTGTTTTTGAAAATTTGAAACCATTTTCTGTTGCCCAATCTTCTATATTATTTAAACATCTTTGTAGTTTGAATTCAATGGTTTCCATATTTTTCGATCTAATAAATATTCCAAAATCGTCAACAAAAAGTGAACAATCAAGGTCTTTCACACATTTAACAATATCGTTAATTTTAATGCCAAACAAGGTAGGTGATAAAATGCTTCCCTGTGGTACACCTTGTTCTTGTTTAAATATGTCCGATAACGTATTACCTATTCGAACATTAAATGTTCGATCTGATAAAAAATTCTAAATAAAAAGTGGTAATCGGCCTTTAAGGCCTAATTTATGTAAATCTTTCATGATGCCATGTTTCCAAGTAGTATCGTAAGCTTTTTCAAGGTCAAAAAATACAGCTACGACATGTTCTTTTTTAACAAAGGCATCACAAATAAAAGATTCCAAACGTATCAAATGATCGTTTGTACAATTATTTTTTCTGAATCCAGCTTGATATTTTGTTATAGGCTGGTTTGATTCTAAGAACCAAACCAGTCTATCATTAATCATTCTCTCCATTGTTTTACACAAACAAGTTGTCAAAGCAATAGGTCTATAGTTAGTGGCTTCAGTATGATCTTTATTTGGTTTTGGTATAGGTATAATCGTTGCTTTACTCCAGTCTTTTGGAAATTTTCCAGTGATCCAAATATCATTTAAAATATTTAATAATGTTTCTAATGCGTTATTGGGTAAATGTTTAAGAATTTGATAATGAATGTCATCAGGACCAGCAGCTTTATCGTGAGATTTATGAAGAGCATCTAATAATTCTGAAGCTGTGAATGGTACATTATATTTTTCATGATATAGTGACATAAAATTTAAATGCTCTTTCTCTCGTTCTAGTTTTATGTTCTGAAAATTTTCCGAGTAATTTGCACTAGAGAGTTTTTCTGAAAATTCTCTCCTAGTGCATTGGAAATATCTTTAGTCGTTGAGCATATATTTCCATTTGATTTAATATGGACATGCTTGTTATTTTTATTTTTGCCAGTAATTTTTCGAATCATGTCCCATATTTTCTTTGCTGGAGCTCTAGAGTTAAGTTTGGAGACGTATTGCTGCCAAGATGTTCTTTTAGCCGTTTTTATTGTCTTGCGAGCTTTTCCTCGCATTTGTTTGGCATGGATTAAATTTTCTTTTGTTCGCTGCCTATTGAACTTTCGTAAGGCAGATTTTCTTTTATTTATTGAATTTTTAACATCGTTATTAAACCAAGGTCTATTTCTTTTTGAACGTGTCGAGGACTTCGTATACATTTTTCGGCTACATGAATTAATGTATCAGTAAAAGATTGTATGTCAGCTGCTGTTTTAAACATTTCAGGATTTAATTTTTCATTACATAGCTCCATAAAATTCTCCCAGTTCGCTTTATTCAAATTCCATCGGGAATGATGGTCTTCATTTGTCGATTCAATTTCTTCAATTTTAATTGGAAAATGATCGCTCCCATGAAGGTCATCTAGAACTGACCAATCAAAATCTAAGTAAATATTTGGAGAGCATATAGACAAATCTAAAGCAAAATAATTTCTTGTAGGAGAATGAAGATAAGTTGGTTGTTTATCGTTAAATAAACATAGATCATTTTCTGCAATAAAATTTTCTATTATTTCTCCTTTGTCATTTGTATCCAGACAACCCCATAGTTTGCTATGACTATTAAAGTCACCTCATAATAAATAAGGACGAGGTAACTGGTTTATAAGATTTTCTAAATCGTGTTTAGAAAATTTACAGTGTGGAGGAAGATATAGAGAACAAATTGTTATGGATTTAGACAGTGACATTTACAGCAAGAGCTTGTAAATTACTATTTATATCTATCTGTCTATGAGGAACATTTGATTTTACAAGGATAGATGAACCTCATGATGCTTTCTGATTTTCAGTTGCGATATGATTATATAAACTATAATTTTTAAAATTAACATTATCTGTAGTTTTTAAAAAGGTTTCCTGGAGACAAACGACAGTCGGAGAGAGTAGTGTTGTTAAAATTAAAATTTCGTTATAATTTGCTTTGAGTCCTCGACAGTTCCACTGAATAATTGATTTTTTATCCATGATGAATGGAGAGATGATTTCAAAATAAGGAACTTAATCCTTTTATTTTTTCCGGGTCTGCGACAGCATGGAGGAGTCAATCTCTAACTCCATGCTCTCGAGGGAATCGAACCGATTGATCAACTTGATCGGATCGGCCGATCCCCCTTTACTGTATGGATTTGGTTCATTATCCTTGTCTTTTCCATTTTTTCGTTTTTGATCAGCTGTCCTGTTCCTGGATCTGGATCTTTGGGATCCACTTGCTTTACTTGGCTGAGTTTGTGAACTGTTTTGAGATTTTGTTGGTGGTCTAGTCTGATGAGTAGATGCGGGTTTAGGTTTAGTTTTTAAAGTAGGAGTAATAACTTTTGAATTTGCGTTGATGACAGAATCTTTTTCGTTAAACTGGGTAGAAATTTCTTTGGTTTCAGGTTTAGTGTTTAGGGATTGAACAACTTTTGCAAAGGTGATTTCAGGTTGATTTTCTTGAATTTTTTTGGCTTCCAAATAAGTGATTTTTTGTGTAACTTTGATTTTCATAATTTCCTTCTCTTTTTTTCCAAATTTCACATTGATTTGATTTTGATAGATGATTTTTGTGACAGTTCACACACTTTGCTTCATTTTTACAAGCATTTGTATGGTGATCAAAGTCACCCATACCACATTTTTCACATATTGATCCAGGTGCTTCCGGACAGCCATTTTCATGATGTCCAAACCTCTGACAGTTGAAACACCGCAGAGGATTTGGGATGTAGACTTCAACCGGTATAATTCGGTAAAATGTTTTTAGTGATTTCGGCAAAGTTGTGGTGTTGAAAGTTAGTAAATTGTATTTGTTTCTATAAGGTTTCCATCTTTTTTAATTTTAAAACGTTTGCAAGCTGTTACTCCTTGTGTGTTAAGATATTCTGTGATATTTTCTTCAGTTTCGTGTTTTAGCATTCTGTCACGGATAATACCTTTGCAACTGTTGAGAGTTTTATGTTCCGTGACAGTGACATTGATATTAAAAAATTTTGTAAGTTTCAAGAGATTATCAGTTTGAGATTTTCTGTTTGTTTCGACCAAAAGAGTTCCATTTTTTAATTTTTTTACATTTTTAGGAGTGCCTATAATTGATTCTGTTTGTTTTTCTATAATGAAAGGTGACAGTGAAGTTATAGGTTTATCTTCTTTGCTCGAAATCACTAAAAATTTAGCGAAGTTCTCATTAGCTTTGAACGTAAATGTAGTCGGTTGCGTGTCGTCCTCCGAAGAGTCGAACGCCAGAAATCGTTTTCGAGAGGCCATGGTGATGAAATTTTTGATTCGATAGCTATGCGCCCCACCCTCCATGGAGCCCTACAAGGGGACGTTTAACAGAAATGGATCTCCTATTTCTAACGTCAAGGCTACATTGCTATTATACTCGGTGTCAAGATCAGAGTCTTCAGCTCGGCCTCATGCTTAGATGATTTCCCACCTATTCATCTAAATTTCCAATGAAAAATTTATGAACAGTTGAGTTCATCCCCCTATCCACAGCCTCCACTCACAGAGGTTTCCGCCAAAGCCCCAATACAAGCCCACTAATTGACCCTTCAGCCGCCGCCCATTGAAACTCACTTAAAGTTAGAGGAACATGAGAAAAATAAGCCCGGTTGGTACCATAAAGATACGTTTGAAAGAGAGAAAGAAGCTAAGAACAAGTTGTGCGCTTCTAGAGCTTGGCACGACTGAGCCGATTGATCCAGGCCGGATCTAACCCAGACCGCTCTTCTATCTGAAATAAGGGCCAAAATGATGTGTTGAAAAGCTGGAGATCCCTGGGCTTTCCTCAATCATCAGGTTCCCCTCTCCCAGCATACGAGACGCCACCAACGGCAAACAGGTGGTTCCTGTTTTAATAGGGGATTACACCCCATCCACTACAGAAGGAAAGTGATCTGTAAATTTTATTCCCTACAGACAAGGGCCCCGAAAACATCTGGGAAATTGAAAGGTTATTTTTAACGTTAGGAGATCCATATTTAAAATAAACAGTTTATTAAAGAAAGAAGGATTCATTTTGGATTCATGTTTTAAGAGAGTCAAACAAACAAGCTGTGTTAGATGATATGTAGCTTTCAAATGATATGCAGCTTTCATACCTTGAAAAACGTTTAGTTTTTTTATCTAACAATATTAAATGCATCTTACTTTTTAATGTGGAGAATGCTAGAGCTCGGAAAAATGACACAAACACAAGACAAACACATATGTTAAATACAGATGAGGTTATAATCTTCGTCCCATGTGTGACCCACGGGCACAGGATGATACACAAACAAATGAAGCATGTTAGTAACATGAGATAGGAAAGGTTTAAAAGGATAGATCTCGCGAAATTTGTTTTTCCAATTTAAGATGCATTTCAATAAATGTAATTTTATAGTCTGGAATTATACCGGTTGGATGGACGGTTGCTCTGTTATGTTAGGGGTTTTACCCAACTGCCACAGAAGCGGAAGGCAGCCACCTATTTCGAGGGCCCGGGTGGTCACGGGCAGCCTCTTTTAGACGGCTCGTACGTCACGCAGATGGTACGTCTGACCTATTCTAAGCCCGGAGGCAGCACGGGACCGAGGACTTCGGAATACATTTTTCGGCTACATGAATTAATGTATCAGTAAAAGCTTGTATATGATCTGCTGTTTTAAACATTTCAGGTTTTAATTTTTCATTACATAGCTCCATAAAATTCTCCCAATTTGCTTTATTCAGATTCCATCGGGATGGATGGTCTTCATTTGTCGATTTAATTTCTTCAATTTTAATTGGATAATGATCGCTCCCATGAAGGTCATCTAGAACTGACCATTCAAAATCTAAGTAAATGTTTGGAGAGCATATAGACAAATCTAAAGCAAAATAATTTCTTGTAGGAGAATGAAGATAAGTTGGTTGTTCATCGTTAAATAAACATAAATCATTTTCTGCAATAAAATTTTCTATTATTTCTCCTTTGTCATTTGTATTCAGACAACCCCATAATTTGCTGTGACTGTTAAAGTCACCTAATAATAAATAAGGACGAGGTAACTGGTTTATAAGATTTTCTAAATCATGTTTAGAAAATTTACAGTGTGGAGGAAGATATAGAGAACAAATTGTTATGGATTTAGACAGAGTGACATTTACAGCAAGAGCTTGTAAATTACTATTTATATCTATCTGTCTATGAGGAACATTTGATTTTACAAGGATAGATGAACCTCCTGATGCTTTCTGATTTTCAGTTGCGATATGATTATATAAACTATAATTTTTTAAATTAATATTATCTGTAGTTTTTAAAAAGGTTTCATGGAGACAAAAGACAGTCGGAGAAAGTAGTGTTGTTAAAATTAAAATTTCGTTATTATTTGCTTTGAGTTCGACAGTTCCACTGAATAATTGATTTTTTATCCATAATGAATGGAGAGATGATTTTAAAATAAGGAACTTAATCCTTTTATTTTTTCCGGGTCTGCGACAGCATGGAGGAGTCAATCTCTAACTCCATGCTGTCGAGGGAATCGAACCGATTGATCAACTTGATCGGATCGGCCGATCCCCCTTTACTGTATGGATTTGGTTCTTTATTTTTTTCTTTTCCATTTTTTCCTTTCTGGTCAGCTGTCCTGGACCTGGATCTCTGTTGTGATCCACTTGCTTTAGTCGGCTGTGTTTGTGAACTGTTTTGAGATTTTGTTGGTGGTCTAGACTGATGAGTAGATGCGGGTTTAGGTTTAGGTTTTTGAGTAGGAGTAATAACTTTTGAATTTGCTTTAATGACAGAATCTTTGTCGTTAAACTGGGTGGAAATTTCTTTGGTTTCAGGTTTAGTGTTTAGGGATTGAACAACTTTAGCAAAGGTAATTTCAGGTTGGTTTTCTTGAATTTTTTTAACTTCCAAATAAGTAATTTTTTGTGTAACTTTAATTTTCATTATTTCTTTCTCTTTTTTCCAAATTTCACACTGATTTGATTTTGATTGATGGTTTTTGTGACAGTCCACACACTTGGCTTCATTTTTACAAGCATTTGTATGGTGATCAAAGTCACCCATACCACATTTTTTACATACTGATCCAGGTAATTCAGGACAGCCATTTTCATGATGTCCAAACCTCTGACAGTTGAAACACCGCAGAGGATTTGGGATGTAGACTTCAACCGGTATAATTCGGTAAATTTTTTTTAGTGATTTCGGCAAAGTTGTGGTGTTGAAAGTTAGTAAAAGTGTATTTGTTTCTATAAGGTTTCCATCTTTTTTAATTTTAAAACGTTTGCAAGCTGTTACTCCTTGTGTGTTAAGATATTCTGTGATATTTTCTTCAGTTTCATGTTTTAGCATTCTGTCACGGATAATACCTTTGCAACTGTTGAGAGTTTTATGTTCCGTGACAGTGACATTAATATTAAATTTTTTTGTAATTTTCAAGAGATTATCAGTTTGAGATTTTCTGTTTGTTTCGACCAAAAGAGTTCCATTTTTTATTTTTTTTAAACATTTTTTGGAGTGCCTATTAAAGATTCAATTTGTTTTTCTATGATGAATGGAGACAGTGAAGTAATTGGTGTTAGATGATATGTAGCTTTCAAATGATATGTAGCTTTCATACCTTGAAAAACGTTTAGTTTTTTATCTAACAATATTAAATGCATCTTACTTTTTAATGTGGAGAATGCTAGAGCTCGGAAAAATGACACAAACACAAGACAAACACATATGTTAAATACAGATGAGGTTATAATCTTCGTCCCATGTGCGACCCACGGGCACAGGATGATACACAAACAAATGAAGCATGTTAGTAACATGAGATAGGAAAGGTTTAAAAGGATAGATCTCGCGAATTTTGTTTTTTTCTCAATTTAAGATGCATTTCAGTAAATTTAATTTTATAGTCTGGAATTATACCGGTTGAACGGACGGTTGCTCTGTTATTTTAGGGGTTGTACCCAACTGCCACAGAAGCGGAAGGCAGCCACCTATTTCGAGGGCCCGGGTGGTCACGGGCAGCCTCTTTTAGACGGCTCGTACGTCACGCAGAGGGTACGTCTGGCCTATTCTAAGCCCGGAACCAGCACGGGGCGCAATGAAATGGATGTTGAAATTGGTTCGGCATATTGAAATTGAAGGGCTAAGGATACTTTCAGCTGGCATACCTGTAGAGTTAATAATTTGAATGTGCCGGGAACCAAGCTGGTTCAAATCGTCATCATCGTCTGATGATGAGGAATCATCTGTAGACACCTCCAGTTCCGTGGTCGTTTGTTGTAGAATGTGCTGTGGCCATGATGTCTGCGTTGTAGGAAATTGTACGTTGCCGGTGTTGTCTACCTCGTTTGCCTTGACTGGTTGTTGTGGATACATGCTGTTCATGACGTGTACTGGCCGTTGAGCATTGTTCCTGTCTGTGATTGGCTGAATATGTAGATTGCTCGTGTCCACATTCTGTTGAATATGTGTAAGATTTCGACTGCTGGCTCTTAATTGCCTCTTGGGTTTGGTTTTCTGAGATATTACTGGTGCCGACCCTGGTTGTATTAAGTTGGGTACCGTTTGCATAGCATTCTTTGCACTGATAATGTTCCCGTCTGTCAACCGGCCCTGTGTTGCCAGAACTTTGGCATATGTCAGTCCCTTATTTTTTTCCCTGTTTTCTGTCTGTTGTTCGAGAGTTTTTTTTTGTTTTTTGACATTTCCATAGGGTGATTTAGCGCTGGTTGCAATTACTTTTGGCCCTTGAATTGATTTCTGTATGTTTCTGGGGCTAGTCTCTATGTTTTCGAAAGTCACTGTATTGACATTGTCAATATCGACCGGTGGCTGACTAACAAAGTTCACTTCGGGTTGAATACCTAGGTTGTGTTCTGTATTTGTGGAAATGTCATCATCTAAGATATGATCACCTAAACTGATCTGATTTGTTGTTCTCTCCGTAACAATAACAGTGTCCTCTGTGGAAAGTTTGTTTCTTTTATGAGAATCTGATACAATGTTATCCTGGTCTTCTTCACAGCAAGTGAATCTTGGCGCTGAAGCAGATCTCTTCCTGTCGCCTGGCAGCATCTGAAATATGCAACAGTAGCGGCAGTATATCTGATAAAAGGACCTCTATGTGTGTGTTGTTCCTGATGTGTATACTGATTAAAATCTATACGTTTTTAGATCTGAAACCTGTGTGATGAAGCCCATGAAGTATTTCATTTGAAAAGTAAATTGTAAGCAATCAACAGGAACTAACTTTCAGGGTCAAGCTTGAAATTAAACCAGGTTTGACCTAATTTGGACATAGTATTCATTATGTTTTATCAGGTTGTTACGATCCAGTAAATGTGTAGTTAGGCAAACCGACCGCGCTCGACACTACCCCGTTGGGTTGACTAGGCCATAAAACTTCAACACAAATGATTCTACTGATAGAACAAGATTGTGATGTTTTCAGTAGATGGATGGATGGATATTTTGTTTATAGACGCTCAACCCTAAAAGGGCATATAGCGTCTAATAAGATATATTATATGATGATTTTATTTAATGAGAAATTAAAAATATCTAGGATTGATGAGTTCATAAAGTATCAATGATTTTATGTTATTAAAATACAGATCATATTTTATTAAAAAGTCCGATCTCTTTCAGAAAATCGAGTATTTTTTGAGTTGGCATATTAAAAAGTTCCTTTATATTTTTTACATTAAAATACTTTGTGCGAATATAATTAAATTCAGCACAAGTGACAAGAAAATGTTTGACCGTAAAAGGTTCGTTACAAGGAATGCAGAATGGAGCTTGTTCATTGTTTAAAATATAAGAATGAGTAATTCTAGTGTGTCCAAGTCTACATCTCGTGATTTTTGTTTGTTCTTTTCTGCTGAGATTAGAGAATGTGCATTTGCTGTTAAAATTTGGTTTGATTTCATTTAATTTATTATAAGTTTGTGTTTCCCAAACAGACTGACATTTGTTGTTGATGTATTGACAGACGTTTGATTTAAAGTCGGAGTGAGGAATTTTGAAATTGGTTATTACTAAGGATAATGCAGATTTGGCTTCTGAATCTGCTAATTCATTTCCACGAATATTAACGTGGCTGGGAAGCCAACAAAATACAATTTCTTTTGAAGCGGAAAGATAATAATATTTTTTAAGAATTTGCTGAATTAATGGGTTTCTATGGTGTAAATCTTTAAGAGATTTTAATACAGAAAGAGAATCTGAATAAATGATAAACTGTTTTTCAGACTGATCTCTGATATGGTAAAGTGCAATATCAATTGCCTTGGCTTCGGCGGTAAAAATGGAGCTATTATCAGGTAATCTGATACTGTCAGTAAAATTTGGACTAATAACAGAACAAGCAACTTTCTCATCTTGTTTCGAACCATCTGTATAAATTGACAGGTAATGTTTATAATTTGATTTGATTTCTAAAAATTCATTCTTAAAAATATGCGACTCGACTTCTGTTTTTTTATTTTTATGAAGGTCTAAAATAATCTTTGGAGGGTTTAACGTCCATGGCTCTTTTGATGGATGGATGGATATTTTGTTTATAGACGCTCAACCCTAAAAGGGCATATAGCGTCTAATAAGATGAATATTATATGATGATTTTATTTAATGAGAAATTAAAAATATCTAGGATTGATGAGTTCATTTTAAGAAAGATAAAGTATCAATGATTTTATGTTATTAAAATACAGATCATATTTTATTAAAAAGTCCGATCTCTTTCAGAAAATCGAGTATTTTTTGAGTTGGCATATTAAAAAGTTCCTTTATATTTTTTACATTAAAATACTTTGTGCGAATATAATTAAATTCAGCACAAGTGACAAGAAAATGTTTGACCGTAAAAGGTTCGTTACAAGGAATGCAGAATGGAGCTTGTTCATTGTTTAAAATATAAGAATGAGTAATTCTAGTGTGTCCAAGTCTACATCTCGTGATTTTTGTTTGTTCTTTTCTGCTGAGATTAGAGAATGTGCATTTGCTGTTAAAATTTGGTTTGATTTCATTTAATTTATTATAAGTTTGTGTTTCCCAAACAGACTGACATTTGTTGTTGATGTATTGACAGACGTTTGATTTAAAGTCGGAGTGAGGAATTTTGAAATTGGTTATTACTAAGGATAATGCAGATTTGGCTTCTGAATCTGCTAATTCATTTCCACGAATATTAACGTGGCTGGGAAGCCAACAAAATACAATTTCTTTTGAAGCGGAAAGATAATAATATTTTTTAAGAATTTGCTGAATTAATGGGTTTCTATGGTGTAAATCTTTAAGAGATTTTAATACAGAAAGAGAATCTGAATAAATGATAAACTGTTTTTCAGACTGATCTCTGATATGGTAAAGTGCAATATCAATTGCCTTGGCTTCGGCGGTAAAAATGGAGCTATTATCAGGTAATCTGATACTGTCAGTAAAATTTGGACTAATAACAGAACAAGCAACTTTCTCATCTTGTTTCGAACCATCTGTATAAATTGACAGGTAATGTTTATAATTTGATTTGATTTCTAAAAATTCATTCTTAAAAATATGCGACTCGACTTCTGTTTTTTTATTTTTATGAAGGTCTAAAATAATCTTTGGAGGGTTTAACGTCCATGGCTCTTTTGATGGATGGATGGATATTTTGTTTATAGACGCTCAACCCTAAAAGGGCATATAGCGTCTAATAAGATGAATATTATATGATGATTTTATTTAATGAGAAATTAAAAATATCTAGGATTGATGAGTTCATTTTAAGAAAGATAAAGTATCAATGATTTTATGTTATTAAAATACAGATCATATTTTATTAAAAAGTCCGATCTCTTTCAGAAAATCGAGTATTTTTTGAGTTGGCATATTAAAAAGTTCCTTTATATTTTTTACATTAAAATACTTTGTGCGAATATAATTAAATTCAGCACAAGTGACAAGAAAATGTTTGACCGTAAAAGGTTCGTTACAAGGAATGCAGAATGGAGCTTGTTCATTGTTTAAAATATAAGAATGAGTAATTCTAGTGTGTCCAAGTCTACATCTCGTGATTTTTGTTTGTTCTTTTCTGCTGAGATTAGAGAATGTGCATTTGCTGTTAAAATTTGGTTTGATTTCATTTAATTTATTATAAGTTTGTGTTTCCCAAACAGACTGACATTTGTTGTTGATGTATTGACAGACGTTTGATTTAAAGTCGGAGTGAGGAATTTTGAAATTGGTTATTACTAAGGATAATGCAGATTTGGCTTCTGAATCTGCTAATTCATTTCCACGAATATTAACGTGGCTGGGAAGCCAACAAAATACAATTTCTTTTGAAGCGGAAAGATAATAATATTTTTTAAGAATTTGCTGAATTAATGGGTTTCTATGGTGTAAATCTTTAAGAGATTTTAATACAGAAAGAGAATCTGAATAAATGATAAACTGTTTTTCAGACTGATCTCTGATATGGTAAAGTGCAATATCAATTGCCTTGGCTTCGGCGGTAAAAATGGAGCTATTATCAGGTAATCTGATACTGTCAGTAAAATTTGGACTAATAACAGAACAAGCAACTTTCTCATCTTGTTTCGAACCATCTGTATAAATTGACAGGTAATGTTTATAATTTGATTTGATTTCTAAAAATTCATTCTTAAAAATATGCGACTCGACTTCTGTTTTTTTATTTTTATGAAGGTCTAAAATAATCTTTGGAGGGTTTAACGTCCATGGCTCTTTTGATGGATGGATGGATATTTTGTTTATAGACGCTCAACCCTAAAAGGGCATATAGCGTCTAATAAGATGAATATTATATGATGATTTTATTTAATGAGAAATTAAAAATATCTAGGATTGATGAGTTCATTTTAAGAAAGATAAAGTATCAATGATTTTATGTTATTAAAATACAGATCATATTTTATTAAAAAGTCCGATCTCTTTCAGAAAATCGAGTATTTTTTGAGTTGGCATATTAAAAAGTTCCTTTATATTTTTTACATTAAAATACTTTGTGCGAATATAATTAAATTCAGCACAAGTGACAAGAAAATGTTTGACCGTAAAAGGTTCGTTACAAGGAATGCAGAATGGAGCTTGTTCATTGTTTAAAATATAAGAATGAGTAATTCTAGTGTGTCCAAGTCTACATCTCGTGATTTTTGTCTGTTCTTTTCTGCTGAGATTAGAGAATGTGCATTTGCTGTTAAAATTTGGTTTGATTTCATTTAATTTATTATAAGTTTGTGTTTCCCAAACAGACTGACATTTGTTGTTGATGTATTGACAGACGTTTGATTTAAAGTCGGAGTGAGGAATTTTGAAATTGGTTATTACTAAGGATAATGCAGATTTGGCTTCTGAATCTGCTAATTCATTTCCACGAATATTAACGTGGCTGGGAAGCCAACAAAATACAATTTCTTTTGAAGCGGAAAGATAATAATATTTTTTAAGAATTTGCTGAATTAATGGGTTTCTATGGTGTAAATCTTTAAGAGATTTTAATACAGAAAGAGAATCTGAATAAATGATAAACTGTTTTTCAGACTGATCTCTGATATGGTAAAGTGCAATATCAATTGCCTTGGCTTCGGCGGTAAAAATGGAGCTATTATCAGGTAATCTGATACTGTCAGTAAAATTTGGACTAATAACAGAACAAGCAACTTTCTCATCTTGTTTCGAACCATCTGTATAAATTGACAGGTAATGTTTATAATTTGATTTGATTTCTAAAAATTCATTCTTAAAAATATGCGACTCGACTTCTGTTTTTTTATTTTTATGAAGGTCTAAAATAATCTTTGGAGGGTTTAACGTCCATGGCTCTTTTGATGGAAAAGAAAAATGCTGAACATTTTTAATATTGATATTGGCCTCTTCAAGTAACGGTTGTATTCTCAGGCCAAGGGGTTTAATAGCTGTTGGTTTATTATTGTAAAATCTTTCATATTTAGGGTTAAAAACACAATCATGAGCTGAATTACGTGGATTGGCGGCTAATTTAGTAACATATTGAAGAGACAATTTCTCTCTTCTTATATACAATGATGGTTCATTTGATTCAGCGTATAAACTTTCGACGGGGGAAGTACGAAAAGCCCCTAGAGCCAGACGTAAACCTTGGTGATGAATAGTATCCAAAGATTTCAAATAAGATTTTCTTGCGGATCCATAAACTATGGATCCATAATCCAATTTAGATCTAATTAAAGATCTATAGAGATTTAAAAGGACAGTACGATCTCCTCCCCAGTCGGAACTGGAGAGAACTTTAAGAATATCAAGAGCTTTTAAACATTTAGCTTTTAAAGCTTTGATGTGTGGTATAAAAGATAATTTGTTATCGAACAAAAGACCCAGGAATTTTGCTTCACTGACGACTGGAATTGGACTACCGTATATCGTGAGATGAGGATCTAAATGTAGCTGACGTATCTGACAAAAATGAACGCATTGAGTTTTTGTTTTTGAAAATTTGAAACCATTTTCTGTTGCCCAATCTTCTATATTGTTTAAACATCGTTGTAGTTTGAATTCAATGGTTTCCATATTTTTCGATCTAATAAATATTCCAAAATCGTCAACAAAAAGTGAACAATCAAGGTCTTTCACACATTTAACAATATCGTTAATTTTAATGCCAAACAAGGTAGGTGATAAAATGCTTCCCTGTGGTACACCTTGTTCTTGTTTAAATATGTCCGATAACGTATTACCTATTCGAACATTAAATGTTCGATCTGATAAAAAATTTTGAATAAAAAGTGGTAATCGGCCTTTAAGGCCTAATTTATGTAAATCTTTCATGATGCCATGTTTCCATGTAGTATCGTAAGCTTTTTCAAGATCAAAAAATACAGCTACGACATGTTCTTTTTTAATAAAGGCATCACGAATAAAGGATTCCAAACGAATCAAATGATCGTTTGTACAGTTATTTTTTCTGAATCCAGCTTGATATTTTGTTATAAGCTGGTTTGATTCCAAGAACCAAACCAGCCTATCATTGATCATTCTCTCCATTGTTTTACATAAACAACTTGTCAAAGCAATAGGTCTGTAGTTAGTAGCTTCAGTATGATCTTTATTTGGTTTTGGTATAGGTATAATTGTTGCTTTACTCCAGTCTTTTGGAAATTTTCCAGTGATCCAAATATCATTTAAAATATTTAATAAAGTTTTTAAAGCGTTATCGGGTAAATGTTTAAGAATTTGATAATGAATGTCATCAGGACCAGCAGCTGTATCGTGAGATTTATGAAGAGCATCTAATAATTCTGAAGCTGTGAATGGTACATTATATTTTTCATGATTTAGTGACGTAAAATTTAGATGCTCTTTCTCTCGTTCCTGTTTTATGTTTTGAAAGGTTTCGGAATAGTTTGCACTAGAAGAGTTTTTCTGAAAATTCTCTCCTAGTGCATTGGAAATATCTTTAGTCGTTGAGCATATATTTCCATTTGATTTAATATGGACATGTTTGTTATTTTTATTTTTGCCAGTAATTTTTCGAATCATGTCCCATATTTTCTTTGCTGGAGTTCTAGAATTAAGTTTGGAGACGTATTGCTGCCAAGATGTTCTTTTAGCCGTTTTTATTGTCTTGCGAGCTTTAGCTCGCATTTGCTTGGCATGGATTAGATTTTCTTTTGTTGGCTGCCTATTGAACTTTCGTAAGGCAGATTTTCTTTTATTTATTGAATTTTTAACATCTTTATTAAACCAAGGTCTATTTCTTTTTGAACGTGTCGAGGACTTTGGAATACATTTTTCGGCTACATGAATTAATGTATCAGTAAAAGCTTGTATATCATCTGCTGTTTTAAACATTTCAGGATTTAATTTTTCATTACATAGCTCTATAAAATTCTCCCAGTTTGCTTTATTGAAATTCCATCGGGAATGATGGTCTTCATTTGTCGATTCAATTTCTTCAATTTTAATTGGAAAATGATCGCTCCCATGAAGGTCATCTAAAACTGACCAATCAAAATCTAAGTAAATATTTGGAGAGCATATAGACAAATCTAAAGCAAAATAATTTCTTGTAGGAGAATGAAGATAAGTTGGTTGTTTATCGTTAAATAAACATAGATCATTTTCTGCAATAAAATTTTCTATTATTTCTCCTTTGTCATTTGTATCCAGACAACCCCATAGTTTGCTGTGACTATTAAAGTCACCTAATAATAAATAAGGACGAGGTAACTGGTTTATAAGATTTTCTAAATCGTGTTTAGAAAATTTACAGTGTGGAGGGAGATATAGAGAACAAATTGTTATGGATTTAGACAGAGTGACATTTACAGCAACAGCTTGTAAATTACTATTTATATCTATCTGTCTATGAGGAACATTTGATTTTACAAGGATAGATGAGCCTCCTGAGGCTTTCTGATTTTCAGTTGCGATATGATTATATAAACTATAATTTTTAAAATTAATATTATCTGTATTCTTTAAAAAGGTTTCCTGGAGACAAAAGACAGTCGGAGAAAGTAGTGTTGTTAAAATTAAAATTTCGTTATAATTTGCTTTTAGTCCTCGACAGTTCCACTGAATAATTGATTTTTTATCCATGATGAATGGAGAGATGATTTGAAAATAAGGAACTTAATCCTTTTGTTTTCTCTGAGACTGCAAGAACATGGAGGAGTCAGTCTCTAACTCCATGTTCTCAAGGGAATCGAACCGACTGACCAACTTGATCGGATCGGCCGACGCCCCTTTACTATATGGATTTGGTGCTTTATCTTTATCTTTTTCTTTTCCATTTTTTTCTTTCTGGTCAGCTGTCCTGGACCTGGATCTCTGTTGTGATCCACTTGTTTTAGTCGGCTGTGTTTGTGAACTGTTTTGAGATTTTGTTGGTGGTCTAGACTGATGAGTAGATGTGGGTTTAGGTTTAGGTTTTACAGTAGGAGTAATAACTTTTGAATTTGCTTTGATGACAGAATCTTTTTCGTTAAACTGGGTAGAACTTTCTTTGGTTTCAGGTTTAGTGTTTAGGGATTGAACAACTTTTGCAAAGGTGATTTCAGGTTGATTTTCTTGAATCTTTTTGGCTTCCAAATAAGTGATTTTTTGTGTTACTTTAATTTTCATGATTTCTTTCTCTTTTTTCCAAATTTCACACTGGTTTGATTTTGATTGATGGTTTTTGTGACAGTTCACACACTTGGCTTCATTTTTACAAGCATTTGTAGGGTGATCAAATTCACCCATACCACATTTTTCACATACTGATCCAGGTGCTTCCGGACAGCCGTTTTCATGATGTCCAAACCTCTGACAGTTGAAACACCGCAGAGGATTTGGAATGTAGACTTCAACCGGTATAATTCGGTAAAATATTTTTAGTGATTTCGGTAAAGTTGTGGTGTTGAAAGTTAGTAAAAGTGTATTTGTTTCTATAAAGTTTCCATCTTTTTTAATTTTAAAACGTTTGCAAGCTGTTACTCCTTGTGTGTTAAGATATTCTGTGATATTTTCTTCAGTTTCATGTTTTAGCATTCTGTCACGGATAATACCTTTGCAACTGTTTAGAGTTTTATGTTCCGTGACAGAGACATTAATGTTAAAGAATTTTGTAATTTTCAAGAGATTATCAGTTTGAGATTTTCTGTTAGTTTCGACCAAAAGAGTTCCATTTTTTAATTTTTTTACATTTTTTGGAGTGCCTATAATTGATTCTATTTGCTTTTCTATAATGAAAGGTGACAGTGAAGTAATAGGTTTGTCCTCTTTACTCGAAATCACTAAAAATTTAGCGAAGTTCTCATTAGCTTTGAATGTAAATGTAGTCGGTTGCGTGTCGTCCTCCGAAGAGTCGAACGCCAGAAATCGTTTTCGAGATGCCATGGTGATGAAATTTTTGATTCGATAGCTATGCGCCCCACCCTCCATGGAGCCCTACAAGGGGACGTTTAACAGAAATGGATCTCCTATTTCTAACGTCAAGGCTACATTGCTATTATACTCGGTGTCAAGATCAGAGTCTTCAGCTCGGCCTCATGCTTAGATGATTTCCCACCTATTCATCTAAATTTCCATAGAAAAATTTATGAACAGTTGAGTTCATCCCCCTATCCACAGCCTCCACTCACAGAGGTTTCCGCCAAAGCCCCAATACAAGCCCACCAATTGACCCTTCAGCCGCCGCCCATTGAAACTCACTTAAAGTTAGAGGAACATGAGAAAAATAAGCCCGGTTTGGTACCATAAAGATACGTATGAAAGAGAGAAAGAAGCTAAGAACAAGTTGTGCGCTTCTAGAGCTTGGCACGACTGAGCCGATTGATCCAGGCCGGATCTAACCCAGACCGCTCTTCTATCTGAAATAAGGGCCAAAATGATGTGTTGAAAAGCTGGAGATCCCTGGGCTTTCCTCAATCATCAGGTTCCCCTCTCCCAGCATACGAGACGCCACCCACGGCAAACAGGTGGTTCCTGTTTTAATAGGGGATTACACCCTATCCACTACAGAAGGAAAGTGATCTGTAGATTTTATTCCCTACAGACAAGGGAGGCCGAAAACGTCTGGGAAATTGAAAGGTTATTTTTAATATAAATTAGTAGATCCATATTTAAAATAAACAATTTATTAAAAGAAGGATTCATTTTGGATTCATTTTTTAAGAGAGTCAAACAAATAAGCTGTGTTAGATGATATGTAGCTTTCAAATGATATGTAGCTTTCATACCTTGAAAAACGTTTAGTTTTTTTATCTAACAATCATAAATGCATCTTACTTTTTAATGTGGAGAATGCTAGAGTTCGGAAAAATGACACAAACACAAGACAAACACATATGTTAAATACAGATGAGGTTATAATCTTCGTCCCATGTGCGACCCACGGGCACAGAATGATACACAAACAAATGAAGCATGTTAGTAACATGAGATAGGAAAGGTTTAAAAGGATAGATCTCGCGAAATT
The DNA here is from genome assembly GCA_964016985.1 of Anodontia alba. Classification (NCBI taxonomy): domain Eukaryota; kingdom Metazoa; phylum Mollusca; class Bivalvia; order Lucinida; family Lucinidae; genus Anodontia; species Anodontia alba. Next base: position 61,137,788 of record OZ024825.1, read on the forward strand.
TGTTTTTTCCAATTTAAGATGCATTTCAATAAATGAATTTTATATTCTGGAATTATACCGGTTGAACGGACGGTTGCTCTGTTATGTTAGGGGTTTTACCCAACTGCCACAGAAGCGGAAGGCAGCCACCTATTTCGAGGGCCCGGGTGGTCACGGGCGGCCTCTTTTAGCCGGCTCGTACGTCACGCAGAGGGTACGTCTGGCCTATTCTAAGCCCGGGACCAGCACGGGACCGGTAAAAATGGAGCTATTATCAGGTAATCTGATACTGTCAGTAAAATTTGGACTAATAACAGAACAAGCAACTTTCTCATCTTGTTTCGATCCATCTGTATAAATTGACAGGTAATGTTTATAATTTGATTTGATTTCTAAAAATTCATTCTTAAAAATATGCGACTCGACTTCTGTTTTTTTATTTTTATGAAGGTCTAAAATAATCTTTGGAGGGTTTAACGTCCATGGCTCTTTTGATGGAAAAGAAAAATGCTGAACATTTTTAATATTGATATTGGCCTCTTCAAGTAACGGTTGTATTCTCAGGCCAAGGGGTTTAATAGCTGTTGGTTTATTATTGTAAAATCTTTCATATTTAGGGTTAAAAACACAATCATGAGCTGAATTACGTGGATTGGCGGCTAATTTAGTAACATATTGAAGAGACAATTTCTCTCTTCTTATATACAATGATGGTTCATTTGATTCGGCGTATAAACTTTCGACGGGGGAAGTACGAAAAGCCCCTAGAGCCAGACGTAAACCTTGGTGATGAATAGTATCCAAAGATTTCAAGTAAGATTTTCTTGCGGATCCATAAACTATGGATCCATAATCCAATTTAGATCTAATTAAAGATCTATAGAGATTTAAAAGAACAGTACGATCTCCTCCCCAGTCGGAACTGGAGAGAACTTTAAGAATATCAAGTGCTTTTAAACATTTAGCTTTTAAAGCTTTGATGTGTGGTATAAAAGATAATTTGTTATCGAACAAAAGACCCAGGAATTTTGCTTCACTGACGACTGGAATTGGACTACCGTATATGGTGAGATGAGGATCTAAATGTAGCTGACGTATCTGACAAAAATGAACGCATTGAGTTTTTGTTTTTGAAAATTTGAAACCATTTTCTGTTGCCCAATCTTCTATATTGTTTAAACATCGTTGTAGTTTGAATTCAATTGTTTCCATATTTTTCGATCTAATAAATATTCCAAAATCGTCAACAAAAAGTGAACAATCAAGGTCTTTCACACATTTAACAATATCGTTAATTTTAATGCCAAACAAGGTAGGTGATAAAATGCTTCCCTGTGGTACACCTTGTTCTTGTTTAAATATGTCCGATAACGTATTACCTATTCGAACATTAAATGTTCGATCTGATAAAAAGTTTTGAATAAAAAGTGGTAATCGGCCTTTAAGGCCTAATTTATGTAAATCTTTCATGATGCCATGTTTCCAGGTAGTATCGTAAGCTTTTTCTAAGTCAAAAAATACAGCTACGACATGTTCTTTTTTAACAAAGGCATCACGAATAAAAGATTCCAAACGAATCAAATGATCGTTTGTACAGACATTTTTTCTGAATCCAGCTTGATATTTTGTTATAAGCTGGTTTGATTCTAAGAACCAAACCAGTCTATCATTAATCATTCTCTCCATTGTTTTACACAAACAACTTGTCAAAGCAATAGGTCTATAGTTAGTAGCTTCAGTATGATCTTTATTTGGTTTTGGTATAGGTATAATCGTTGCTTTACTCCAGTCTTTTGGAAATTTTCCAGTGATCCAAATATCATTTAAAATATTTAATAAAGTTTTTAAAGCGTTATCGGGTAAATGTTTAAGAATTTGATAATGAATGTCATCAGGACCAGCAGCTGTATCGTGAGATTTATTAAGAGCATCTGATAATTCTGAAGCTGTGAATGGTACATTATATCTTTCATGATTTAGTGACGTAAAATTTAGATGCTCTTTCTCTTGTTCCTGTTTTATGTTTTGAAAGGTTTCGGAATAATTTGCACTAGAAGAGTTTTTCTGAAAATTCTCTCCTAGTGCATTGGAAATATCTTTAGTCGTTGAGCATATATTTCCATTTGATTCAATATGGACATGCTTGTTATTTTTATTTTTGCCAGTAATTTTTCGAATCATGTCCCATATTTTCTTTGCTGGAGTTCTAGAATTAAGTTTGGAGACGTATTGCTGCCAAGATGTTCTTTTAGCCGTTTTTATTGTCTTGCGAGCTTTTGCTCGCATTTGTTTGGCATGGATTAGATTTTCTTTTGTTGGCTGCCTATTGAACTTTCGTAAGGCAGATTTTCTTTTATTTATTGAATTTTTAATATCTTTATTAAACCAAGGTCTATTTCTTTTTGAACGTGTCGAGGACTTTGGAATACATTTTTCGGCTACATGAATTAATGTATCAGTAAAAGCTTGTATATCATCTGCTGTTTTAAACATTTCAGGATTTAATTTTTCATTACATAGCTCCATAAAATTCCCCCAGTTTGCTTTATTGAAATTCCATCGGGAATGATGGTCTTCATTTGTCGATGTAATTTCTTCAATTTTAATTGGAAAATGATCGCTCCCATGAAGGTCATCTAAAACTGACCAATCAAAATCTAAGTAAATATTTGGAGAGCATATAGACAAATCTAAAGCAAAATAATTTCTTGTAGGAGAATGAAGATAAGTTGGTTGTTTATCGTTAAATAAACAGATCATTTTCTGCAATAAAATTTTCTATTATTTCTCCTTTGTCATTTGTATCCAGACAACCCCATAGTTTGCTGTGACTATTAAAGTCACCTAATAATAAATAAGGACGAGGTAACTGGTTTATAAGATTTTCTAAATCGTGTTTAGAAAATTTACAGTGTGGAGGGAGATATAGAGAACAAATTGTTATGGATTTAGACAGAGTGACATTTACAGCAACAGCTTGTAATTTACTATTTATATCTATCTGTCTATGAGGAACATTTGATTTTACAAGGATAGATGAGCCTCCTGAGGCTTTCTGATTTTCAGTTGCGATATGATTATATAAACTATAATTTTTAAAATTAATATTATCTGTATTCTTTAAAAAGGTTTCCTGGAGACAAAAGACAGTCGGAGAAAGTAGTGTTGTTAAAATTAAAATTTCGTTATAATTTGCTTTTAGTCCTCGACAGTTCCACTGAATAATTGATTTTTTATCCATGATGAATGGAGAGATGATTTGAAAATAAGGAACTTAATCCTTTTGTTTTCTCTGAGACTGCAAGAACATGGAGGAGTCAGTCTCTAACTCCATGTTCTCAAGGGAATCGAACCGATTGACCAACTTGATCGGATCGGCCGACGCCCCTTTACTATATGGATTTGGTTCTTTATCTTTATCTTTTTCTTTTCCATTTTTTCCTTTCTGGTCAGCTGTCCTGGACCTGGATCTCTGTTGTGATCCACTTGTTTTAGTCGGCTGTGTTTGTGAACTGTTTTGAGATTTTGTTGGTGGTCTAGACTGATGAGTAGATGTGGGTTTAGGTTTAGGTTTTACAGTAGGAGTAATAACTTTTGAATTTGCTTTGATGACAGAATCTTTTTCGTTAAACTGGGTAGAACTTTCTTTCGTTTCAGGTTTAGTGTTTAGGGATTGAACAACTTTTGCAAAGGTAATTTCAGGTTGATTTTCTTGAATCTTTTTGGCTTCCAAATAAGTGATTTTTTGTGTAACTTTAATTTTCATGATTTCTTTCTCTTTTTTCCAAATTTCACACTGATTTGATTTTGATTGATGGTTTTTGTGACAGTTCACACACTTGGCTTCATTTTTACAAGCACTTGTAGGGTGATCAAATTCACCCATACCACATTTTTCACATACTGATCCAGGTGCTTCCGGACAGCCGTTTTCATGATGTCCAAACCTCTGACAGTTGAAACACCGCAGAGGATTTGGAATGTAGACTTCAACCGGTATAATTCGGTAAAAGATTTTTAGTGATTTCGGTAAAGTTGTGGTGTTGAAAGTTAGTAAAAGTGTATTTGTTTCTATGAAGTTTCCATCTTTTTTAATTTTAAAACGTTTGCAAGCTGTTACTCCTTGTGTGTTAAGATATTCTGTGATATTTTCTTCAGTTTCATGTTTTAGCATTCTGTCACGGATAATACCTTTGCAACAGTTTAGAGTTTTATGTTCCGTGACAGAGACATTAATGTTAAAGAATTTTGTAATTTTCAAGAGATTATCAGTTTGAGATTTTCTGTTAGTTTCGACCAAAAGAGTTCCATTTTTTAACTTTTTTACATTTTTGGAGTGCCTATAATTGATTCTATTTGCTTTTCTATAATGAAAGGTGACAGTGAAGTAATAGGTTTGTCCTCTTTACTCGAAATCACTAAAAATTTAGCGAAGTTCTCATTAGCTTTGAATGTAAATGTAGTCGGTTGCGTGTCGTCCTCCGAAGAGTCGAACGCCAGAAATCGTTTTCGAGATGCCATGGTGATGAAATTTTTGATTCGATAGCTATGCGCCCCACCCTCCATGGAGCGTGTGTGTTTTGGATTTATTTAACGTCTCTACTTAGTTTTCATACCAGGGCGGGCTTATCACAATACCGGGATTTTAGCATAATCCTGCAACATCAGTACCCAAACTATTTTATAAAATACCTGTATTTTTTTTACTTAACTTGTTTCTTTTTTTCTCTCTCTGGTTTTATAATTTTTAAAAATCAGTCAAATCATATCTTATCAGAAACTATTTGATTTGATGTTACGCTGTACTGTGCCTGCCAAACAATATCGGGACTTTGACATCATACTGAAACATAAACAACATATATATATATAATTTTATTCATTTTATGGATTGGAATGATACTTTTAATCGGTTGTTTAATTTACTAATATCAATCAAGAGCTTTGGATATTATGCTTTATCAAACACAGAGTTCTCATCGAATACCGGGACATGTAGATCCCGATACCGGGACTTTGACATAATGCTACAACATCAGCAACTGACATTTTTTTATATGTTTATAATTATTTTATGGATTGAAGCATGTCTTTAATCGGATGTTTAATTTATTAAAATCGTTGAAGTAATTTTGATATTATGTCATATCACACATGGAGACCGCAATGAATACCGGGACATGTAAACCTCGATACCGGGACTTTGACAGAATGCCACAACATCAGCAACTGGCATATTTTTCAAATTTATATTTTTTTCATGGATTTGAGTATTGCCTTTTATAGGATGTTAAATTTATTAAAATCGATCGCGTAGTTTTGATGTTATGCCATGTCAAAGACGTATGCCCCCTATGGATACCGGGACAAGTGAATCTCGATACCGGGACTTTGACAACATCGTGTAACATCAGCAACAAATATTTTTTTTTATCAAATATCATTATTTTGTAGAATAGATTATTGCCGTTAATTTGGTGTTTAACTTATTAAAATCTGCCAAGTACCTTTGATGTTGTGCTGTGTCAAACACATAAACCTCTATGAATACCGGGACATGGATACCGGGAATACCGTAGATTAGTATGCACCTTTAACATGTTCAATAATCAATATTAAAATAAACTTAGGAGAACTCGAATCCGCGACCCCATGGCTGCAAATCAGGTGCTCTACCAACTGAGCTAATCAGGCTGACAGTCCAGGTCCATACGCAGACTTTTGAAATGGGGAGGGGGTGGGGTGGAATTTTAGGTATTCTGAAAACAGGGATGCAAATGCTTCTTGAAAATGCCAATTTGGGTGCCAAAATTAGGGCTATATAGTGAATTTAGGTTTGAAAACTGCATGATTTTGAAGTAATTCTCCAGAACAGATGGTGCGTTTGTACCCCTGGAACACCCTTGCATACGGGCCTGCAGTCTCACCAATTACTACACTCCTCTCCCTTTAACAGTGTTTACGGTAACTTACATGTGCCAGACATCAACTGAACACACTAACAGTGCCTAGCTTTTCTCCACACTCATAAGTACCTCATTGCCATTGAAGCAACTTAAGGAGGGGGAAAGGTATGCCTAATGCAGAATTTAAATTGCAATCCCCTGCTTGTAAGTCAGGTGCTTTACCAACTGTCTGATGTACCAGGCTCACCTACAGTTTTGGCAATCACACAATAGCTTACCATCTGCTGTCAAAAATCACAAGTGTTCCAGGCCAGTACTTCCAACGTTGTTTCATCCATCATGCTAAACATTTCTGCTTGTACAAGATTATACCGCGTCAAACCCCACAGTTGTGCGTTTAGTAAATATAGTCATTCAAGTCACGTGTACGAATCCTAATACTGTACGAACATCGCTGGTGACGCAGCCAGTTTCAACGCATCCACGATTTTCCAAATTCTGTTCATTTTTATGCAGCCGTCTGATCATAATGTACATAAGAAAAACAAAACTACATTTCTGTAGGTATCAAACTATAAGCTGGTACGTAAACAGTCGCACACGGCGAATATGAATGCACGTTTTCGTTCTTCACGCCGTATGTAAACAGATATTAAAAATAATACAGGTGTCGAAGCAAGACAAATACCTCCATAATTCATCTGGGTATTCTAAATTCAAACGCAGCACGGAGAAAAGAAAAAAAAATACTTTATATAGACAACAGCAAAATAGGATGGATGGATATTTTGTTTATAGACGCTCAACCCTAAAAGGGCATATAGCGTCTAATAAGTTTCATGTTATATGATGATTTTATTTAATGAGAAATTTAAAAATATCTAGGATTGATGTGTTTATTTTAAAGAGATAAAGTATCAATGATTTTAAGTTATTAAAAATACTGATCATATTTTATTAAAAAGTCCGATCTCTTTAAGAAAGTCGAGTATTTTCTGAGTTGGCATATCAAAAAGTTCCTTTATAGTTTTTATAAAAAAATACTTTGTGCGAATGTGATTAAATTCAGCACAAGTGATAAGAAAATGTTTGACTGTGAAAGGTTCATTACAAGGAATGCAGAATGGAGCTTGTTCATTGTTTAAAATATAAGAATGAGTAATTCTAGTGTGTCCAAGTCTACATCTTGTGATTTTTGTTTGTTCTTTTCTGCTGAGATTAGAGAATGTGCATTTGCTGTTAAAATTTGGTTTGATTTCATTTAATTTATTATAAGTTTGTGTTTCCCAAACAGACTGACATTTGTTGTTGATGTATTGACAGACGTTTGATTTAAAGTCGGAGTGAGGAATTTTGAAATTGGTTATTACTAAGGATAATGCAGATTTGGCTTCTGAATCTGCTAATTCATTTCCACGAATATTAACGTGGCTGGGAAGCCAACAAAATACAATTTCTTTTGAAGCGGAGAGATAATAATATTTTTTAAGAATTTGCTGAATTAACGGGTTTCTATGGTGTAAATCTTTAAGAGATTTTAATACAGAAAGAGAATCTGAATAAATGATAAACTGTTTTTCAGACTGATCTCTGATATGGTAAAGTGCAATATCAATTGCCTTGGCTTCGGCGGTAAAAATGGAGCTATTATCAGGTAATCTGATACTGTCAGTAAAATTTGGACTAATAACAGAACAAGCAACTTTCTCATCTTGTTTCGAACCATCTGTATAAATTGACAGGTAATGTTTATAATTCGATTTGATTTCTAAAAATCCATTCTTAAAAATATGCGACTCGACTTCTGTTTTTTTATTTTTATGAAGGTCTAAAATAATCTTTGGAGGGTTTAACGTCCATGGCTCTTTTGATGGAAAAGAAAAATGCTGAACATTTTTAATATTGATATTGGCCTCTTCAAGTAACGATTGTATTCTCAGGCCAAGGGGTTTAATTGCCGTTGGTTTGTTGTGGTAAAATCTTTCATATTTAGGATTAAAAACACAATCATAGGCTGAATTACGTGGATTGGCGGCTAATTTAGTAACATATTGAAGAGACAATTTCTCTCTTCTTATATACAATGATGGTTCATTTGATTCAGCGTATAAACTTTCGACGGGGGAAGTACGAAAAGCCCCTAGAGCCAGACGTAAACCTTGGTGATGAATAGTATCCAAAGATTTCAAATAAGATTTTCTAGCGGATCCATAAACTATGGATCCATAATCCAGTTTAGATCGAATTAAAGATCTATAAAGATTTAAAAGAACAGTACGATCTCCTCCCCAGTCGGAACTGGAGAGAACTTTAAGAATATCAAGAGCTTTTAAACATTTAGCTTTTAAAGCTTTGATGTGTGGAATAAAAGATAATTTGTTATCGAACAAAAGACCCAGGAATTTTGCTTCACTGACGACTGGAATTGGACTACCGTATATGGTGAGATGAGGATCTAAATGTAGCTGACGTATCTGACAAAAATGAACGCATTGAGTTTTTGTTTTTGAAAATTTGAAACCATTTTCTGTTGCCCAATCTTCTATATTGTTTAAACATCGTTGTAGTTTGAATTCAATGGTTTCCATATTTTTCGATCTAATAAATATTCCAAAATCGTCAACAAAAAGTGAACAATCAAGGTCTTTCACACATTTAACAATATCGTTAATTTTAATGCCAAACAAGGTAGGTGATAAAATGCTTCCCTGTGGTACACCTTGTTCTTGTTTAAATATGTCCGATAACGTATTACCTATTCGAACATTAAATGTTCGATCTGATAAAAAATTTTGAATAAAAAGTGGTAATCGGCCTTTAAGGCCTAATTTATGTAAATCTTTCATGATGCCATGTTTCCATGTAGTATCGTAAGCTTTTTCAAGATCAAAAAATACAGCTACGACATGTTCTTTTTTAATAAAGGCATCACGAATAAAGGATTCCAAACGAATCAAATGATCGTTTGTACAGTTATTTTTTCTGAATCCAGCTTGATATTTTGTTATAAGCTGGTTTGATTCCAAGAACCAAACCAGCCTATCATTGATCATTCTCTCCATTGTTTTACATAAACAACTTGTCAAAGCAATAGGTCTGTAGTTAGTAGCTTCAGTATGATCTTTATTTGGTTTTGGTATAGGTATAATTGTTGCTTTACTCCAGTCTTTTGGAAATTTTCCAGTGATCCAAATATCATTTAAAATATTTAATAAAGTTTTTAAAGCGTTATCGGGTAAATGTTTAAGAATTTGATAATGAATGTCATCAGGACCAGCAGCTGTATCGTGAGATTTATGAAGAGCATCTAATAATTCTGAAGCTGTGAATGGTACATTATATTTTTCATGATTTAGTGACGTAAAATTTAGATGCTCTTTCTCTCGTTCCTGTTTTATGTTTTGAAAGGTTTCGGAATAGTTTGCACTAGAAGAGTTTTTCTGAAAATTCTCTCCTAGTGCATTGGAAATATCTTTAGTCGTTGAGCATATATTTCCATTTGATTTAATATGGACATGTTTGTTATTTTTATTTTTGCCAGTAATTTTTCGAATCATGTCCCATATTTTCTTTGCTGGAGTTCTAGAATTAAGTTTGGAGACGTATTGCTGCCAAGATGTTCTTTTAGCCGTTTTTATTGTCTTGCGAGCTTTAGCTCGCATTTGCTTGGCATGGATTAGATTTTCTTTTGTTGGCTGCCTATTGAACTTTCGTAAGGCAGATTTTCTTTTATTTATTGAATTTTTAACATCTTTATTAAACCAAGGTCTATTTCTTTTTGAACGTGTCGAGGACTTTGGAATACATTTTTCGGCTACATGAATTAGTGTATCAGTAAAAGCTTGTATATCATCTGCTGTTTTAAACATTTCAGGATTTAATTTTTCATTACATAGCTCTATAAAATTCTCCCAGTTTGCTTTATTCAAATTCCATCGGGAATGATGGTCTTCATTTGTCGATTCAATTTCTTCAATTTTAATTGGAAAATGATCGCTCCCATGAAGGTCATCTAAAACTGACCAATCAAAATTTAAGTAAATATTTGGAGAGCATATAGACAAATCTAAAGCAAAATAATTTCTTGTAGGAGAATGAAGATAAGTTGGTTGTTTATCGTTAAATAAACATAGATCATTTTCTGCAATAAAATTTTCTATTATTTCTCCTTTGTCATTTGTATCCAGACAACCCCATAGTTTGCTGTGACTATTAAAGTCACCTAATAATAAATAAGGACGAGGTAACTGGTTTATAAGATTTTCTAAATCGTGTTTAGAAAATTTACAGTGTGGAGGGAGATATAGAGAACAAATTGTTATGGATTTAGACAGAGTGACATTTACAGCAACAGCTTGTAAATTACTATTTATATCTATCTGTCTATGAGGAACATTTGATTTTACAAGGATAGATGAGCCTCCTGAGGCTTTCTGATTTTCAGTTGCGATATGATTATATAAACTATAATTTTTAAAATTAATATTATCTGTATTCTTTAAAAAGGTTTCCTGGAGACAAAAGACAGTCGGAGAAAGTAGTGTTGTTAAAATTAAAATTTCGTTATAATTTGCTTTTAGTCCTCGACAGTTCCACTGAATAATTGATTTTTTATCCATGATGAATGGAGAAATGATTTGAAAATAAGGAACTTAATCCTTTTGTTTTCTCTGAGACTGCAAGAACATGGAGGAGTCAGTCTCTAACTCCATGTTCTCAAGGGAATCGAACCGATTGACCAACTTGATCGGATCGGCCGACGCCCCTTTACTATATGGATTTGGTGCTTTATCTTTATCTTTTTCTTTTCCATTTTTTTCTTTCTGGTCAGCTGTCCTGGACCTGGATCTCTGTTGTGATCCACTTGTTTTAGTCGGCTGTGTTTGTGAACTGTTTTGAGATTTTGTTGGTGGTCTAGACTGATGAGTAGATGTGGGTTTAGGTTTAGGTTTTACAGTAGGAGTAATAACTTTTGAATTTGCTTTGATGACAGAATCTTTTTCGTTAAACTGGGTAGAACTTTCTTTGGTTTCAGGTTTAGTGTTTAGGGATTGAACAACTTTTGCAAAGGTGATTTCAGGTTGATTTTCTTGAATCTTTTTGGCTTCCAAATAAGTGATTTTTTGTGTAACTTTAATTTTCATGATTTCTTTCTCTTTTTTCCAAATTTCACACTGATTTGATTTTGATTGATGGTTTTTGTGACAGTTCACACACTTGGCTTCATTTTTACAAGCATTTGTAGGGTGATCAAATTCACCCATACCACATTTTTCACATACTGATCCAGGTGCTTCCGGACAGCCGTTTTCATGATGTCCAAACCTCTGACAGTTGAAACACCGCAGAGGATTTGGAATGTAGACTTCAACCGGTATAATTCGGTAAAAGATTTTTAGTGATTTCGGTAAAGTTGTGGTGTTGAAAGTTAGTAAAAGTGTATTTGTTTCTATAAAGTTTCCATCTTTTTTAATTTTAAAACGTTTGCAAGCTGTTACTCCTTGTGTGTTAAGATATTCTGTGATATTTTCTTCAGTTTCATGTTTTAGCATCCTGTCACGGATAATACCTTTGCAACTATTGAGTGTTTTATGTTCCGTGACAGAGACATTAATGTTAAAGAATTTTGTAATTTTCAAGAGATTATCAGTTTGAGATTTTCTGTTAGTTTCGACCAAAAGAGTTCCATTTTTTAATTTTTTTACATTTTTTGGAGTGCCTATTAAAGATTCTATTTGTTTTTCTATGATGAAAGGAGACAGTGAAGTAATTGGTTTGTCCTCTTTACTGGAAATCACTAAAAATTTAGCGAAGTTCTCATTAGCTTTGAATGTAAATGTAGTCGGTTGCGTGTCGTCCTCCGAAGAGTCGAACGCCAGAAATCGTTTTCGAGATGCCATGGTGATGAAATTTTTGATTCGATAGCTATGCGCCCCACCCTCCATGGAGCCCTACAAGGGGACGTTTAACAGAAATGGATCTCCTATTTCTAACGTCAAGGCTACATTGCTATTATACTCGGTGTCAAGATCAGAGTCTTCAGCTCGGCCTCATGCTTAGATGATTTCCCACCTATTCATCTAAATTTCCATAGAAAAATTTATGAACAGTTGAGTTCATCCCCCTATCCACAGCCTCCACTCACAGAGGTTTCCGCCAAAGCCCCAATACAAGCCCACCAATTGACCCTTCAGCCGCCGCCCATTGAAACTCACTTAAAGTTAGAGGAACATGAGAAAAATAAGCCCGGTTTGGTACCATAATGATACGTATGAAAGAGAGAAAGAAGCTAAGAACAAGTTGTGCGTTTCTAGAGCTTGGCACGACTGAGCCGATTGATCCAGGCCGGATCTAACCCAGACCGCTCTTCTATCTGAAATAAGGGCCAAAATGATGTGTTGAAAAGCTGGAGATCCCTGGGCTTTCCTCAATCATCAGGTTCCCCTCTCCCAGCATACGAGACGCCACCCACGGCAAACAGGTGGTTCCTGTTTTAATAGGGGATTACACCCTATCCACTACAGAAGGAAAGTGATCTGTAGATTTTATTCCCTACAGACAAGGGAGGCCGAAAACGTCTGGGAAATTGAAAGGTTATTTTTAATATAAATTAGGAGATCCATATTTAAAATAAACAGTTTATTAAAAGAAGGATTCATTTTGGATTCATTTTGGATTCATTTTTAAGAGATCAAACAAACAAGCTGTGTTAGATGATATTTAGCTTTCAAATGATATGTAGCTTTCATACCTTGAAAAACGTTTAGTTTTTTATCTAACAATAATAAATGCATCTTACTTTTTAATGTGGAGAATGCTAGAGTTTGGAAAAATGACACAAACACAAGACAAACACATATGTTAAATACAGATGAGGTTATAATCTTCGTCCCATGTGCGACCCACGGGCACAGAATGATACACAAACAAATGAAGCATGTTAGTAACATGAGATAGGAAAGGTTTAAAAGGATAGATCTCGCGAAATTTGTTGTTTTTTTTTCAATTTAAGATGCATTTCAGTAAATTTAATTATATAGTCTGGAATTATACCGGTTGAACGGACGGTTGCTCTGTTATGTTAGGGGTTTTACCCAACTGCCACAGAAGCGGAAGGCAGCCACCTATTTCGAGGGCCCGGGTGGTCACGGGCGGCCTCTTTTAGCCGGCTCGTACGTCACGCAGAGGGTACGTCTGGCCTATTCTAAGCCCGGGACCAGCACGGGATACAGCAAAATAGGAAGTCAATTGGGGTAGATAAATTCTGACAAATCTCACGCCTTTTGCCCCACCTGATATCCGCTTCCGTTGCGCATGCGTTCTGAAACATCTCATGGTCTTGAACATCTTACGCGACACCGGAACCAGCACGGGGCGCAACTAAAGGGAGTGAACCATTCTCCTGGGAAACAGCCTTAGTAATTGAACTGGACGAGCTAGGAATGGCTTCAGGACAGGGCAAATATAAGTTGGGGTAATAACCATACCCACTAAAGCCATCCCATGAACCCCAGGGATAAAAATATGGCCAATAAAAGGCATCTGCGCCTTCCTGCCAAGAAAATTGAGAGGAAGGCACAGTTACATTATTTGGGAATCTGCCCGCCGTATTAAAGGCCGCCGAGTTAACATACCTATAAGGTGTACTATAACCCGGCAGGTACCTAGGTTCGGAATTTCCACCGGAATAGGCATCGCTGGGGGCGGGGCGAGGTCCCCTAGTCAAGCATTCATTACCAGTGACGGTACCGGCGACCTGGGGTCCCCTACGTCTGTTTTCCAAATCCGGAGCAGGCCCAGAGTTCAACTGAAAATTATTCACTAGAGTACTAGAAGGGAATCCCTGAGCCTGCTCCCGACCAGAGGATACATAAGAGGGGAAGTGGGATAATTCTTCCCAGATCTCTGAAGCCCATTTGGCAGACCTGGCACAAGGGGATAGTTGAGAACACCCGCAACATCTAAAACATAAAATATGGATGTCTGCCGGAAGTTTAGTTTGCTTGCAATTAATGCACATCTTTCTACTGATATGGGCTAAAACGAAAAGTAGTGAGAATAAAAATACAGACTTATCTGTAGTCGAAAATTACTTCTTTCCAAATCCAAACGTCGTAATCTATACAGAAGGTGCTGACCTCGCAAGCGACCAAAAAATAGTGATGTTTTCTACCTTGCGTCTACCCTTTATAGTAACAATGTCTACCGCATGCGTTAGGCGTGCCGCACGCTTGGTGCGTGCTTTGGCGGGAATATACCTGGCGCGTCCTGACTGGTTACTTACGGTGGCGTGGACGGAAGGGAACCAGTGCGTGACTGGTACCCGATCTTGGTCACTTAGCAACAGGACGCTTGGTAGGGGGGACAACTAGGACGAGCTATAGTCTGTTTCAAACAATTTTTTTTTCCTAGTTGTCTTTCTTTTGAAGGTCGATCTCGCGGTGAACCGCTCAAATAAGGCTTATAATATCTTGAGGTGACGTATGCTGACATTGAAATGTCAGTCAGCACAGAAGCAGACACTGATCTATTATATAAATGTATTTTTTTATTTTTCTGAGAAAATAAGGCTTGATATTTCATGTGAATTGATTCACATGAAGTGACAAGTCTTAGGTTCTCAGAAAATATAGAAAAAAAAAATAGAATGTCATTTGCTACTATTAAGGTTCCTCCTGACACTTTGATCTATTTTGGCCTTATTTCACCATGACTCTTAATCTTATCACAGAGTTAGCAAAGCTTTGTTTTGGAATATTTTTTTTTATTTTGTAGCAGTGTCTAGATATAGAGAAATTGAATCCCTAGCAGCATTAAATACCTTCACAGCAATTACAAGGAAATTACTCTGATTTTTAAGAAAATATTCATACCTGCAAAAATATTTTCTAAATCCATTTTTTTTTTTGCATTTTGCATTTAAGTTTTGAAAAAATTCCCACAATCAGCGCAAAGAAAAACAGTATTAAAAGTTAATCAATTTATCTAGACCTCTGGTTTACCTGTGGTCTATGTGTTATCTAAAAATCTACATCAAAGTGTACCTTATGCACAAAACGAATCACACTTAGCTTGTAAATAGACAGAGAACAGATAGATATAAAATTCGAAGTGAAGACAAATTTCAAAATGGCGGCGATTGCAAATTTTGTAGGTTGACGTCATAAGTCTCGTGATTCAACCCCTTGCAGTTGGAATACATGGCGTTATTGGCTGTTTTGTTGCTATTATCGGCACCGCCGGCGTGTCAATCATCTCTGCCAAATCACTGAATGCTTAATGTTTTTTTCAGGATAAGCACCGAACCACACAAGCGTTTGTTGGAACAGTACATTTTTGGTCACACACATCACTGATCACATCGGTAGTCTATAGTAGTGAGTCTGCACGCTGAACCACTCCGCGGTTCCGGGAACTGCTTCGCAGTTCCCGTTGGACACACTTATTATACACTTGCACTGTCTAAGGCTTAAAGTGGGAGGTTATTATTCTAGTGATGGAGCTGCACTATTTGCATCTGTTTGGTCATTCATCTGCTTTTATTATATCCCTGAATTCGAAGAAGTTGGAGGGGCATATTGCTTCTGGGGCTTTCATTGGTTTGTCCATCCATTCCTCCATCCATCAGTTTGTCACGCTTTTTGATGCATAGCATAACTTTTGAACCGTGCATGCTACTGTTTTGGAACTTCTTATATGGATTCCTTATGAAAAAATAGCTGACAAGTACTTTTTTTCTCAAAAGGATTATGCCCCTTTCCTTTTGCAGGGATAGTTCTTTAGGTCTTACAGCTACGCCACTGAGGGTAACCACCCCCTCACGTAGCACCCCTGACATTGCCTCAGCCATATCTCAGACAGTATTGAGGACTCTATCAGGGTTGGGCAACTTGGCTTCGTCAGTGGATCTCCCTTCTGTTGCTGAAGAAGGGGAGGGGCAAACTTTTACGGGTCAGTCTGGATCCACTGGCAATGGTCGCGACCATGTTCGGACCATTAGCCAAGACCCCCGGGCTCCATATCATGAATGTGATTATGTCCCGGACCAGGCTCTGTCAGAGAGTTCATTAAGTCCTTCTCAAAAGAGCCAGTCTCATGAGCCTGCCACAAACTACCATGAAACACTGGAGGAAGTTTACTCCCTTTTGGGAGACCTTTGCCCCAAGGCTGACCAAACTCAAGACAGCGCGCGTCCAATCCCTGCTTGAGTCTATTTTGGACCAGCCTACTTCCTCCAGGTCAACACTTCCACAATCCTCAACAGTGAATCAGTTGATGGGGAAGCTGTTTGACAACACCGCAGAGGCTAGAAATAATCCAAATTGGTATGTTCCTAAGAAAACAATTGATTACCTTACTCGACCATATTCTTACGCTTGTCATACGGAATTTTGGCCGAGTAAGATACCCACCCTTGATGCTGACGCTGGCAGGCTAGGCATCTCAGTGGGCAGATTCGCCTCTTTACCAGTGGCTCATTTAGAGTACCTGGAGCGGTTAGCAAAGAGAGCGGTGACCATCAGTTCACATTGTGATTTTTTTGGCTCGGCTGCATTTCAGCCCTCTGCGCAGAGCATGTTGACCCGGATGTTCTGCGTATACTTCTAGCAGTGAACCGCTCTGCTAAGCACATCATGGCCCTAGGCCTATCTATGTCTGCTGTGCTGTTGCATCAGCGCCGTAACGCTGCTCTAAATACCTCTCATTTACTTTTATCTCATAACAAGGACAGTCTTAGAGCAGCTCCTCTGAATTCTTCCTCTCTTTTTGGTGGTAAGATAGAGGAAGTTTTCAGAGCAAATTTAGACGATAGACATCATTCCCTCCTGAGAGCAAATTATTCAGGAGTATCGGCCAACAGAAAGAGACCTTCCTCCTCTACTTTTAATTCAAATCGAGCGAAGAAGTCTAGGTGGGAACCAAAAGCTAACCGGGTTCCTACTTCCACTTCTTCTTCGTCTGCTGTCTCTTTCAAACGGTTTCGATCCACCAAGGGGGGCCGTGGTGGATCATCTTCTTTCAGGGGGGGGGGGGCTCTGCTAGGAGGAGTAAATGACATCATCAGGGCCCTTCCATCTGCACCTCATCCTTCTCTTCCGGTGGGAGCTCGTTTGTTAAATTTTGTGGAGGCTTGGTCAGCCATAACTCAGGATTCCTGGGCCCTTTCTATTCTCCGGAAGGGCTACAGGATTCCTTTTGCAAAGGAACCTCCGCTATCGTTGTCTCCAATTCTGTTCCCTGTAGCTCAACAACATTTAAATCACTTGAGGGAGGAGGTGCAGATTCTACTGGAAAAGAAGGCTGTAGAGATTGTGAGAGATACCACCTCTCCGGGTTTCTACAGCCGGATTTTCTTAGTGAAGAAGAAAACCGGCCGTTTTCGTCTCATTATAGACCTATCATCGCTCAACAAAATGATGAAGGTAGATCACTTTCAAATGGAAACTGCGGCCTCCATTCGGAGAGCTATTCCTCCAGGGGCTTGGGCGGTTTCTATAGACCTTATGGACGCATACCTCCATATTCCTATTCATCCAGCGTCTCGCAAGTACCTGAGATTTTCCCTAGAAGGCACTATATACCAATTTCGGGCGCTTCCATTCGGAATCTCAACAGCGCCTTTCGTTTTTACAAACTTGATGGAGATTGTGGCGGGACATATCCGATCTCTAGGACCCAACATTCACCAATATTTCGACGATTGGCTTGTCCATCGTCTTTCGCAGGAGTCCCTACTGTCCGACCTTTCACTAGCTTGGGAAATCATTACAAGTCTGGGTCTAATACCAAATCCTCTGAAATCAGACCTAGTTCCATCTCAGGACTTCGTGTATGTAGGTATGAGGTTCCTGACTCACATTGGCATTGTCAGAGTTCCAGAAGAGAGAGTCAAAAAAATTCTTGTCCTTCTATTTCGGGTTCTACAGGTTCAATTCATTACCGCCCGAGAATTTTTGTCCATGTTGGGATCACTCAAAGCAGCAGCAGATTTAGTTCAGTTGGGTCGCCTTCATATGAGACCTCTTCAGTTCCATCTTCTGGCCAATTGGAAACCTCACCGCGACAGTTTGGCCCAACCTATTCCAATATCCCATTCATGTCGTGTAGCAATCAAATGGTGGATGAATCCTTCCATTTATGTGGCTGGAATTCCCCTTGTTATACCAGCCCCAGATTTCCATCTGTTTTCAGATGCCAGCCATTCGGGCTGGGGCGCACATTTAGAACCCCTAGGTCTAGAGGTTCAGGGACTGTGGGATGTTGCTTCCCAAGACCTTCACATCAACAATTTGGAGTTACGAGCAGTTTTCCTAGCACTCCAACATTTTCAGAGTCACATTTACAATTCTTGCGTGATGGTAGCGCCAGACAATTCATCAGTAGTGGCTTACCTCAAGAAGCAAGGGGGGACCCACTCTCCATCTCTGTGCATGCTAGTATGGGAGCTTCTTTACTGGTGTCATCATCGGAATATTCACATTCAAGTCAGGCATATTCCAGGGAAAATGAATGTTTTGGCAGACAGCCTGTCTCGCCCAGACCGAATTCTCCCCACCGAATGGTCTCTACATTGGGAGATAGCTCACCAAATTTTCAGTCTTTGGGGTACTCCTCAGATAGATCTTTTCGCCACCAGATTAAACCATCTTCTGCCCCTGTTTGTTTCTCCAGTACCGGACCACAGGGCTTGTGCAGTGGATGCTAAGTCACTAGAATGGAAAAACCTATTCGCATACGCATTTCCTCCATTCAAACTTGTTCCCCTGGTTCTAAACAAGATGAGGGATTCCAACAGTCGGTTCATTCTCATAGCCCCGTGTTGGCCTCAGAGGAGCTGGTTTTCAGTCATTTTGAGTCTCATAATAGACTTTCCCAGGGAACTTCCTGTTCATCGGGGTTTGGTATCACAACATCAGGGAAAAGTACTCCATCAGAATCCAGCTATGTTGCATCTTCACGCTTGGATGTTGTCAGGAGTCAAATCAGAGGTAGACATATTTCTGAATTCGCTACCCAGTGTATCTCTCAATCCCGCAGAGAGTCTACGCTCAAGGTCTACTCTGCGAGGTGGAAGATATTCTCGGATTGGTGTTTGCAAAGGGAAGTTAATCCTGTCAATCCCGCTTTAAATGATTTGGTAGATTTTTTTTGCTACCTTTTTGACACCCTGAAATTATCAGTAGCTTCTATTAAAGGCTACCGCTCCACCATCTCAAATACACTGAAATTTTCCAAATCAGCAGACTGTACTGCGGACCCAATCATTTCAGATCTTATTAAAGGTTTTGCCCTGAGAAAACCTGTTTCCAGATCTCTTACGCCCAAATGGAATTTGACTTGTGTTCTTTGGTCTCTTAATAAAGCTCCTTATGAACCGCTAAAGACTGCTGACATCAAATACATCACGCTTAAAGCAGTGTTTCTTCTTACATTTGCGGCTGCTAGAAGAAGAAGTGAGATTCATGCTCTGTCAATTGAGGAAGGCTGTTTTAGGTATGACCGCAACTAGGATTCCATTACCCTCCACACAATCTGGGTTTTTAGCAAAAAACCAACTTCCAGAGTCATTACCAGAACCTATTGTTATTCCAGGTCTTTCTCAGTTTTGTGGATCTGATATGGATTATAGACTTTTGTGTCCGGTCAGAGCTGTTAGAGCTTATATGTCTAGAGTGAAATCTAAGAGATCGGGAAGGAAGAGACTGTTTTTACCACTGAAGGAGTCTAAAGATATTTCACCTTCCACTATTTCTCGTTGGATCTGTGACGTTATCAAACTAGCTTATGCAGACTTATCATCTTCGGATCTGTCATTCATGAAAATCTCGGCTCATGAAGTTAGAGCTTTGTCTTTGTCTTTGGGCTTATTGGAATTCTGTCGCCCTTGAGAATGTGGTAAGGGCTGCATATTGGCGTACAAATAGTACCTTTTCTTCATTTTACCTTAGAGATTTGGCCCCAATTAGGCAGGATACATCGTCATTGGGACCTCTCGTGGCTGCGCAGTCTATTACTGGCTGCCATCGTTCTGTATCTTAAGTCTCTTCACAGTATTTTTAAGCCTGCTTGAATCCGGTGTGAAACTTTTCTTCAAAGGGTCTATCTTATTCTTCTCCATCAATGGATATTGGAATTCGACCCGCAAGCATACCTACAATGTAAAAATATTCCCCTAAAAATACTATGAATTACCAGGGGACTGCTGAACTTCACCGGATTCCAGCATGGGTGAGTAGAGATTTATATTAATTTTATTATTACCTTCCCACCTATGCTTATTATTCAGGCTTATAATATCTTGAGGTGACGTATGCTGACATTGAAATGAAATTTTTAAAGTAAAATTAATTTCAATTAGAGCATACTCACCTCAAGATATTATCAAATGTCCCTCCTCCCACCCCGCTTTCATTGTTAAATTTTATTGCTCCCAAAAAATAGGGATGTTTTCTACCTTGCGTCTACCCTTTATAGTAACAATGTCTACCGCATGCGTTAGGCGTGCTGCACGCTTGGTGCGTGCTTTGGCGGGAATATACCTGGCGCGTCCTGATTGGTTACTTACGGTGGCGTGGACGGAAGGGAACCAGTGCGTGACTGGTACCCGATCTTGGTCACTTAGCAACAGGACGCTTGGTAGGGGGGACAACTAGGACGAGCTATAGTCTGTTTCAAACAATTTTGTTTTTCCTAGATGTCTTTCTTTTGAAGGTCGATCTCGCGGTGAACCGCTCAAATAAGGCTTATAATATCTTGAGGTGAGTATGCTCTAATTGAAATTAATTTTTATTTTAAAAATTTCATTTTAAAGGTTTATTTTCAAGGTATATAATAAATACAATGTTACATCAGTAACTTGATCTGATACTCTGTACACAGGTATCATACCATTTTCTGGTCTCGGCGTTTTTCCTGCTAATCTTGTCTCAGCGCAATTTTATCCCCAACATCGAAGGTAGGGATAGCCAATAAATATATTTATTACTGCTAACAAATGCTGATCAGTTATACGACGGATTGTTTAAATGGTTACTTTGTCAGCGTATGTGGGTGATGGTATACACGAGAAAGAAATAGATGGAAGAAAAAGCCAAAATGTCTGGACTGAATCAGCACAAAGAAGAAAATTTGGGGTTTGTCAGCAATTTAATGTCTGTTTGCATTTCTTATTTTAATTTCTTTTTGGCTTTATCTAAAGAACATTCATTCTTGTTCTTCTGTATGAAAGTATTTTGTACAAGTCCTCATACATTAGTAATGATAACCATTTTTCTGACACTACCCTGTCTCTTGATGCTAATCATTACTACGGAGGCATGTAAACAAATGCTATTACAGGCCTCGGAGTTTTGATTTCTGACCGCGGTGCAAGGCATTATTAAAAACATTATATAATGAGAACCCATGCGATCAGAACCAGTTTTAGACTAAAAACGAATGTATCTTGTTATGATCTGCTGGATTGTACCTACCAGAGCCACGAAAACTGCTTCTATCAAAATATATACTGAACCAAAAAAGAAACTTTCACAAGACTTCAATGGGACTGTTTCCACATATGTATAAATTAACAGTTTTTATTCATATTTGTTATTGCACAATAATTTAAAATCAATTCATCAAAGTTCATTTACAGTCTGAAAATTATCAATTTCATTGGATTTTTCAATTTCATTTGAGGTAGGTGTCGATTCAATTTTTTTTGGCTTTAGTAACGAGTATGCCCACCGCGAGCATTGCTAACAGCTTGGCAGCGACGACGCATTGAGTGGATGAGATAATTAATTTGAGCCTGGGGTATATTATTCCACTCTTCTAGCAAAGCGTCACGGAGCTCATTGACGTTACCAGGCGGATTTTGATGTTGCAGTACACGTGTGTCAAGATTATCCCAAAGGTGCTCGATGGGATTTAGATCCGGGCTTTTTGAGGGCCAGTCGTCTATGAAATCAATATTGTTGTTTCGCAAGAACTGGATATTGTCACGGGCGACGTGAGGTCTGGCGTTGTCTTGCTGAAACAGAAATAACACGGTGATTTTGTTAGAGAGGAACAACGTGTGGGGCAAGGTCACGGTCTCTATACTTCTGAGCGTTCAAATTGCCATCAATGACCACTAATTGGGTACAATACCCATAACTTATTCCGGCCCAGACCATCACGGAACCCCCACCGCCAAAACGATCCCGCTGAAGAACGCAACAGTCAGCGTAACGTTCATTCCTATGTCGGTAGACCCTGATCCGACCATCACTATTGGACAATGCAAACCTGGATTCATCTGAAAAAAGAATCATCCGCCAGTCTTGCCTTGTCCAGTTGATGTGTCTATCAGCCCATTGAAGCCTGTCACGGCGATGACGATCCGTTAATACTGTTCCGACGTAGGGACGACGTGCACGTAAATTGTTCTCAGCCAAACGATTTTGTACGGTTTGAGTGGAAATCCTGGGGTTATGAGTACCTGGGGTGACAGACGCTGTAGCTGTCGCAGTTAAAAAATGATTTCGTAAATGTTGGTTCAAAATATAGCGGTCTTGCGCTGGCGTGGTCACACGTGGTCTACCGCTACGTGGAAGATCTTCCGTGCTTCCTGTCTGCACAAACCGCCGTCTCAAACTTCTAATTGCCTGCACAGATGATCCAACTTGCGCAGCAACATCTTCAATTAAAGCTCCTGCCTCCAGCATCCCAACGGCTCTCTCTCTTAAATGTTTCGCAATTCGAGGCATCGAAATTTTTACCAAATTGTATCGATATAAAAGTGTTTAGGTATTTTTATGACTGTAGTCGTCAAGTGCAATAATTTGCAGTGAAAAAAGTTAACACATGTAAACCAGATATGTCCATCCCGTGCGTGCACGTGAAAATGGAGGTTTTGTCAAAACAGACAATATCGTTCGACATGAGGTGATTATCTGACCGGATGTCAGTGTAAACTACTACATATACACATTTTTCTACATGTTGTATTTAACCTTATAAGTTAAAGACCTACTTTGCGAAAGTTTCTTTTTTGGTTCAGTTTAGATGCGAATCTGTACCGCGGCACAAAACGACACTGCTAAGCTTGTCTCCGGATGCCATATTTCGTTATGTTTTCTTGTCCTTTGCAATCTGTATGTTATTTAGCATTGTATTTTTAATAAGTAGTCTAAATTATTCAATGCCGTTATCATTATTGAACATTCATGCCATTTTTTGAGCTATTCCGAATCTCCATGTTGTCCAAATGCCTCCCAAGAAGTTTTAGGTCTTCAATATAGGAAGGAAACTATTTTAGCATTCTAAATGTCCATTTCACCCGGATGCCTCCCATCAGGTTTCAGCTTAATCTGACTTTTGGTTCAGGAGGAGATGTTGTTTGAAGAACTTCAAAACTGCCGCCATGGTGGCCATCTTGGATATCGGAACAGACTGCGTTTAGCAATTCAGAATTTCCTTGATGCCCCAATGCCGCCAAAGAAATATTAAATTTTCTTTTCCAATATAACAAAGGGTTTCATCATGTAGATGCGCAATGGTCACATCTGCCAGATGAAACCCTATGTGACTGACTATACTTTCAGGTCTAGTCAGTAGAGTGAAAACATAAGACTGCCTTTGGGAAATAAGAACCATATTTTTGAAAATTTGAATTGCACAAACATGGAATATTTACACATATAAGAAAGTTGAAAAAGACTGTCCAAACTTTCTTCAAAATTAAATTTTCCAAAAATATACCTCCAAGTTATTAAATGTCACTCTGTCATTTTATACAGGTATAAGTGTCCTTCAGCACATTTCATCACTTGGTCCATAACACAGGGGTATACACCTGTAATATCCTTTCAACTGAATGTCAGTCATATGAAATCATGTCACAAAGTCACACAACTAGTTTCCTCCTCACGGGATTCATAATTCACCTTCTGGCACACTCAATAATTGGTGTCCATTGGACAGAAGGAAACGTCTTAATCAGCATTTTTAGAACACATGTAGCTTCTGATATGTCTGCCAAACCAAGCAGATTAAGGCATGATATCACATTATAACACATTAAAAGCATATAAACATAATAACACAGTAGAGCACCTGCTACTATTACTAGTTGCATGGAAAGATTTATGGTATCATGATTTTTGGCACATACATGACTAAGGTACTGGCATATTGCACATGGTTTAATATGGTAAGTTTGGACATACATATACCAACGTTATTGAAAATATGGTTCTCCTACTAAACTAATAAAACTACAAAACTACTCTATACAGGGCGGGGCGGGCAGGGTAAAGAACTATCGCTAGGATGTGCTCGGCTCGCAAGATTTTCGAAGAATGATGCCAAATTCAAAACACAAACAATCGTGCGCCGATTTAAATCATTGGCTGAGAAATTTGAAATCTGAGAATCCGATTGGTCATAAGTTGCCATGGAATCAAACAGGAAGAAAAACAACTCACACAGAGTGCGCGGAATCGAAAACCCGTCATGTTAAATGCAACAAGCTTTCTTATTGGTTCCAGATGAAGATTTTCGCTATCACGAGAATAAAAGGAATTAATGTTGAATTATCAAGAATGCTATTGGCTGAAGTGCCTGCTACACGTGTGAACGAGAGTTACCTGTAAACAAAACGGCATTCTCGCAAAACGAGACAAACTTATCAGATTATCAAGAAAGGAAATATATAAACCATGTTAAACACTTGAATAATATTTAAACTGATAAAATATTGAAAACAAATGGAAAGCTGTATTTACCAGATCACATGAACCGTCTAAAGCCCACTTCCGGTACTGAGGTGGAAGTGGGTGGGGTTACTGTAAACAAACTACGGTATTCCCCTAAGCTGCTGTTCCAAAGCCAATTTAAAACCAGATTAATATTTAATCTTTATATTAAATTTTCTTTTCCAATATAACAAAGGGTTTCATCATGTAGATGCGCAATGGTCACATCTGCCAGATGAAACCCTATGTGACTGACTATACTTTCAGGTCTAGTCAGTAGAGTGAAAACATAAGACTGCCTTTGGGAAATAAGAACCATATTTTTGAAAATTTGAATTGCACAAACATGGAATATTTACACATATAAGAAAGTTGAAAAAGACTGTCCAAACTTTCTTCAAAATTAAATTTTCCAAAAATATACCTCCAAATCCCAAAGGCATGTACCAGTAGGGTAGAAGTAGAGGAGAAATGAAGAAAGAGAATGTACATACATACAGAAGAAATGTCACAAAATTTTGCAAATAATTATACTCAAATTACATGAGCCAAAGATGGCAAGTCTGTCAGCATGATTTGCAACCCTGTTCCATAAAATGCACCCTAGCAGTTAGGAGTTAAGGTATTTCTCAGTCGCAAGACCTAGTGTTTTTGCAACCTGTCGTCTAAGATCCAATGAAGGATCGAGGTAACGTTCACATGCATTACTATTCCAGTCCCCTTGAACTTTTATAAGGCTGATGGGAAGCCCACATTGCAAGGCGAAACTTGCCCCTCCACGTCTGAAACTGTGACCAGAATATTTGTCAGGAGGTATACCTAATGCGGATAAACAGGCTTTGAGTTTTCGAATAAACAATGCCTGGGTGAGGACGGATAATAATCCCTCAGGACTTTTGTATCTGAACAGTGGTGCGGGGGTAGGACTCCCAGAACATTCATTGCAGAGTCCAAGAAGGGAGGTTGAAGGACAAAAAGGGGAATTACTAATTTTTGGCAAGGGCACATGTAAAGTTCGTTCACGATACTGAATTACTTTTGACCACCGAATGGCTAATACCACCCCTTGGGGAGTGAACTCTACATCATGGACACAAAGATGTTTGGATGGGTCAAATAATTCAGGGGACTGGATCAGTAAGTTAGATTTCCTAAAAAAGGAGAAAAACCCCACTAGACAGGCTGCCCAAAAGGCACGGTCAAATGAGCTGTGCAAGTTTAATGTTAAGAAAATACTGCGAAGTAACTCCAAGGTGATTAGAAGCTTCTGGGCGCATGCATCGCCTTTTACCCGCCGCACCCCTTTCAAGATGGATGTTATATACCAATTGTTACTAAGTGGATTGGCATGGCCATTCTCCAAATGGAGTAAACGTACAATATTAAGGTAATGACGAATTGAGCTAAATGAAAGCTTTCTAGAGAGGTAAGCAATATATCGACCGAGGTCAGCTTGTGAAATCGGCACCGGGGCTATCCCTATTTTGGTACAAAAGTCCAAGTAAGTTAACTGATGAACTGAATATGTTTTGGATGTTGAAGGGGCGAACGAGTTTGTCCTATAGAAATGAACGTCGACATCGAGGCTAGAAGACAACTGCTGGCCTGGGTTCTGAAACAGCATCGAAGGTGTCTCGGGCTGGACTGGTTGGCTAACCTGATGACACTGGGAATCTGTTAATCAGAAAAGCGTATGTATTAGGAGACATGTGCCAACTGAAGGGGGTTCTGTCAATGAAGGGTAACAACCTATGCAAATATCCTGGCAGGTGTAACCTAGATGCACTATCAGCTGCCACATTCCGGATACCTGGTATAAACTGTGCAGTTAAGTGAAAATTGTGGGTGGCTGAAAGCCAGAACAGACTACGAAGGCATTTCATGATCTCACTATTGCGTGCTGTCCCTTTGTTAATAGCTGACACAGTCACTGTGTTGTCTGACTGCACAATGATTTTCTTATTAGACCAGTACGGGGCCCAACGGTGAGCTGCTATGGCTACTGCTATTACTTCTTTCTCATTTATGTGAAAGGTTCTTGCTTTGGGCCAGTCATGAGACCAGTTGAAATGAAACCAGTCCCCGCCAAAAACCCCACCTGCTGCTTCATCGCAAGCATCAGTGAAAACAGTTTCGATTGGGGTGTGTTCTAGCACTGTCGATCTACCGTTAAATGTCTCTAAAAATTTTGACCACCAGAGAAAGTCTTTGCAGACTTCCCCTGTCAATAATGTCCTATGCGAATTATGCCCGAGCATACTAATCTGGTTGAAAATGCGACGGAGAAACACTCGTCCGCCCCTTACAACACCGGCTGCACGGGCAAATTTTTGGTGCCAGTTGACATTACAATAGTCATTAACCGCTTTACCTAAAGGACGGGAACAATCATGAATGAGGCGCACATCCCCATCAGGTTTGGGGATGACACCCATAGGACTTACTATTTTGGGGACCTCATCACAGATGATATAATTGCCACATTCGATTTCTTTAATTATTTGACTAGTGGCTGCCCCATACAGGGGGCTACCAGGTCTGGCTGAGGGGTGGTTGTCACAATTGACAGGGGCAAATTCAGCATTGTCATCGATTATATCAAAACCATTCTCTATACCGGAAAGAATGAACTCTCGGTCTGGGTCATTTCCTAGTTCCTCACACCAAGCTGCCAAGGACAGGCCAGGCAAAGGCTTGACCTCAATATTTAGTTTTTTTCAGACACATGAGTAGTTGCTGCATGGGGCAGATTACACCCAGGCAGTATGCACTGATGCCTAAAACGACAAGCTGGGTATGTGCACCCTTTCTTCGAATTGAAATTGCGACATATCCCTGCCTCTCGCTTCTCTCCTTTCGGCTTCCCGGTTATGGGCTGTTTCCTCCCCACGATAGCAGTGCCTGTATTCACTTTCTCTCGGGGAATCAGGTGAAGCTTATGAAGGTGCTGCACATCAGTCCCCCAGCGAAAGCCCATAGCAGCCTGAAGTTTACGACACTCCCTGTCATACTGAAATACAGAGGGCACACTATATCGTTGGATAAACTGATATATTTTGGTTGTGTGAGAAAGGTAATCTAATAGTGCTGTACCCTGAAGCTTCCCTTCTCCAAGAAGTTTGTACAGAATGGCCATATTGGCCACCGACCACTGAGACAAAGTTATATTTTCTAAATGGGGCTTTTTGGGGCCAGACTTAACCACAATATTCTGTTCCCCATTTCCCCCAATAATGACCTCTTCCTCCATGGTGCTTGGTACAAAGTCGCAAATATCATAGTAGGGGCTAACAGACTTACCTGTGGCAGATGCGATATGTATCTGCGGATCATTCCAAGCAGGCTGAGTCACTGGTATTGCACCGAGAGATAATCCACCAATCGCTGCGGGTAGGTCTGTACGTTGACTGGTTCCCATGGATTGGGACAGCTGTTGTTGGTGGCTGACCATGGTATTCAGCAGAGTTTGATCATATAATGACCCCTGGGTTGGCTGGGAGTTCCCCGTGAATAAAGCTGACGGGGCTTGACCTGATGATTGAACTTGGGCAACAGTATCCTGTTCCGTGGATGGGGAGGCGTCCTTCGAAAGTGCTTGTGAAATGTGAAGAAGCAGACGGCGCTGCCCCTTGGGGATTTTTGGTGACTGTAAGTCTGAAATGTCCATAAGTTTAAACGCCGCCATACTAGTGTACCCCCTGAGAATGACTTCATCTATCACATCTTTGTTGATGTGATTTTCAAGACAATATTTAATAACTTTGTCCGTTTCGGACATGTCTGACACTGTAGCTAGTGTAACTGGGATAGGATCTATGCCTTCTGCCATTGTTAAAATTTATTGTGGAATGTTTTGCGTATTGCTAATATTATTGTACGTTTAACTTTTCTAAGCGTTGGAACAAAAGTAACAATATTTCTTAACACAGTAAGCCGAGCAGTCTAGTGTCCGGATCATTCTCGCTTCCATAACTGAAGTAGCTTCTTCCAAGATGTTTAACAGTTTTTCCTCCTCCTGGATTGGCATAACGTAAGAGCCCGGTATCCCGAAAATTCTCTTAACGATTTGGGACAGTCTGTCGTTAGGGCTCTCCGCCATAATAGACATACACGCAGTCTAATTTTCGGAACAAACACTCACGTGATT
Organism: Anodontia alba; assembly: GCA_964016985.1. Lineage (NCBI taxonomy): Eukaryota > Metazoa > Mollusca > Bivalvia > Lucinida > Lucinidae > Anodontia > Anodontia alba. The sequence goes on from OZ024825.1 coordinate 61,166,542, forward strand.
CAGAATTGTTCCTGTTTAATCCGAATACCACATATATACACTGGCTGTAATCACTGTCACTAAATTGCGTTCTCCATCGTAAGTCACATTATTTTTGCGTGTAATATTTTAAAGAACTATCGCTAGGATGTGCTCGGCTCGCAAGATTTTCGAAGAATGATGCCAAATTCAAAACACAAACAATCGTGCGCCGATTTAAATCATTGGCTGAGAAATTTGAAATCTGAGAATCCGATTGGTCATAAGTTGCCATGGAATCAAACAGGAAGAAAAACAACTCACACAGAGTGCGCGGAATCGAAAACCCGTCATGTTAAATGTAACAAGCTTTCTTATTGGTTCCAGAGTGAGATTCTCGCTATCACGAGAATAAAAGGAATTAATGTTGAATTATCAAGAATGCTATTGGCTGAAATGCCTGCTACACGTGTGAACGAGAGTTACCTGTAAACAAAACGGCATTCTCGCAAAACGAGACAAACTTATCAGATTATCAAGAAAGGAAATATATAAACCATGTTAAACACTTGAATAATATTTAAACTGATAAAATATTGAAAACAAATGGAAAGCTGTATTTACCAGATCACATGAACCGTCTAAAGCCCACTTCCGGTACTGAGGTGGAAGTGGGTGGGGTTACTGTAAACAAACTACGGTATTCCCCTAAGCTGCTGTTCCAAAGCCAATTTAAAACCAGATTAATATTTAATCTTTATATTTGCTCAATCTGACTAACCAGTCTGGAGCAGATATAGACTGAAGATTTTATAGATGGATGCCATGGTAGCCATCTTGGATATCAGAACGGAACGATTTTAGCAATTAAGAAACGCCATGTCGATCCGATGCTTCCCATCAAGTTTCAGCTCAATTTGACTTTCCGTTCAGGAGGAGATGTAATTTAAAGTATTGTGGCCATCTTGGATATCGTAACAGAAGGATTTTAGCAAATCTGAATCTCCATGTCACCCCACTACCTCCCTTTATTTTTCAGCTCAATCCAACTTTCGGTTCAGGAGAAATTGTTGTTTGTAGAATTTCAAAATGACCGCCATGGGCCATGAAGATTTTTATAGATGGATGCCATGGCGGCCGGATATGGGAACGGAACGATTTTAGAAATTAAGAATCCCCATGTCGATCTGATCAAGTTTCAGCTCAATCTGACTTTCTGTTCGGGAGATGTTGTTTAAAGTATTTCAAGATGGTTGCCATGGTGGCCATCTTGGATACAGGAACAGAACCATTTTAGCATTTCTGAATCTCCATGTCGCCCCAATACTGCCCATCAAGTGTCAGCTCAATCCAACTTTCCGTTAGAGAGGAGATGTCGTTTAAACAATTTCAAGATGGCCACCATGGGCCATCTTGGATATCTGAACAAAATGATTTTAGCAATTCTGAATCACTATGTCGTCCAGATACCTCCCATCAGGTTTCAGCTCAATCCGATTTTCTGTCCTGGGTAAGATGTCGTTTAAGTAATTTCAAGATGGCTCCCATCTTGGATATCGAAACGGAACAAATTGAGCAATTCTGAATCTTCATGTCAACCCAATACCTCCCATTAAGTATCAGACCAATAGGACTTTCCATTCTGGAGATGTCATTTAAAGAATTTCAAGATGGCTGCCATCTTGGATATCAAAACGGAACAAATTGAGCAGTTCTGAATTTCCATGTCACCCCAATACCTCCCATCAAGTTTCAGCTCAATCTGACTTTCCATTTGAGAGATGTCGTTTAAAGAATTTCAAGATGGCCACCATCTTGGATATCGCAACGGAAAGAATTTAGCAACTGTTAATCTCCAATTCATCCCAATACCTCCCACCAAGTTTCAGCTCAATTTGACTTTCCTTTCGGGAGAAAATGTCGTTTAAAGAATTTCAAGATGGCTGTCATGGCAGCCATCTTTGATATCGGAAATTAACAATTTTAGCAATTCTAAATCTACGTTATCCAAATGCCTCCTGCCAAGTACCAGATCAATCCGACTAACGGTTTTGGAGGAGATGTTGAAAATGTGAAAAGCTAACAAAGGACGATGGACGACGGACGGACAATGGACAACAGATAGCAGGCCATGGCATAAGCTTATCTGGAGCAAGTAACTCACCATGAACTAACAATACACTTTTTGAAAGCGAATTGTAATCTAAAAGTTTTTGACATTAATGGCGGTCTGCAGCTCCGAGGACAGTATTAGCATCCAACATAAAAACAGCCAAGGTCAGTATTAGCATTTTCTGCAAATATCATCCGTGGTCAGATTAGCAAAAAGAATATGTGCACCGAGGGCAGTCACACACACCGCTGCGGAGAAGATCAACATTGTTAAGTATAGGTACCTTGTTTAAACGACTTGTACAAAATGCTTTGTGCAATGAACATAAAATTTTGAGAAAATAAACATTAACAATCTTATATTAGAGCTATTAAGGTGGAAAAAGTGTCAATGTCAAGATTATACAGATATAGGCCCCTGAATTCAATTTTAGCCATTCTGAACAGTTGCCTTGATTTTAAAATTCATTTTGGGGACAAACAGAAAGGTTTCCTTTGCTTCTGGTCTTTTCAGTGGAAAGGGGGTTCATTTCTTATATTTATGCGCAAAGTGTTTGATTTTTGTCAAATACTCTAAACATTTTCATTTATCCTTTGTCCCAAGCAACCCTCCTCTCTGTTGTACATAAATTCTGCACATCGAAACAACATTAGCAGGAAAAATGCTGAAACCAGAAAACGGTATGATACCTGTGCTGTACGGCTGTTCCCATATCTCAGCATCTCTTGTAATTCTGCTATCTGGCTACGTCCACTTGATGTGATAGCGAGCATTGGACCACTATTGCAATAATGAGAATGGAATATTGTGCCATGTGTATGGGATGTGAAATCAGTGAGGCAGCATTATTGCGGTGAGGCATATCCAGGCTCCATTGTAATACAAGAATTCTGCGGAAGGCGGTGTCGCACCTGCTGGGGCAAAAGTGACAGGAGCCACAATCAGAACGTGGTTATTAAATAAGTTTATTTCATTCTTAGCAATGCTTAGTTGGAAAACTGGGTTAAAAGAAAATGTAGACAAAGTGCCTAGTGGGGCACATATATTCCCGGCCAGTGCCATTCCCTCTAATGGCTATATCTTCAGCACAGTAAGCTGCACTGACTTTTTGTATTGTACAGCTCAGTGATAATGGACCGTTGACGTAAAATGTGTAAAACACACTGGAGCTTGAAATATAGGTCAAGGTCACTGGGTCAAGATACCTGCCAAGTCGGTAAATCGAGGAGAGCACTATGCAAGGTATGGTGGTTATAAACCTTATAGTTGAGGAGACATCAAACGTCGATGTAAAATGTGTCAAAGTCACTGGAGCGTGAAACATAGGTCAAGGTCACCAGGTCAAGGTACCTGTGGATTCAGAACATCGAGATGAAGCACTATGCAAGGTTTGGTGGTTGCAGGTCTTATAGTTGAGGATATCGAATGTTGACATAAAATCTGTCAAAGTCACTACAGCGCAAAATATAGGTCAAGGCCACCAGGTCAAGGTGTCTACCAAGTCAGTACATCCAGAAGAAGCACTACACAAGGTTTGGTGGTTGTAGGCCTTAAAGTTGAGGAGATATTGAATGTCGACGTAAAATGTGTCAAAGTTACTGGAGCACAAAATATATGTCAAGATCACTGGATCAAGGTACCTGCAAAGTCCGTACACTGAGGAGAAGCACCATGCAAGGTTTGGTAGTTGTAGGCTTTATAGTTGAGGAGATATCGAACGTTGACGTAAAATGAGTCAAAGTCACTGCAGAGTGATATATAAGTCAAGGTCACCAAGTCAAAGAACCTGCCGAGTCAGTACACTGAGGAGAAGCACTATGCAAGGTTTGGTGGTTGTAGGCCTTATTTGTTTGTTTGGGTTGAGGTTTTACTGCCCAGTCAACCCAATGGGGTCATGTCGAGCGCGGTCAGTTTACCTAACCACACGTTTACTGGGCAGGCTTAGTCCTCTAAGCGGTTAACCAGTATTGTGCACATTCTTTTGCCAGAAACTGACAACTGCCCTTCTTAAATCAGCGGAAGGGAGAGAATGACTGTAGAAAATATTTCGTAATCAATCTCCACGAAAGAATGTTGTCGACCTCGGCTGTAGGCCTTATAGTTGAGGAGATATGGATGTGTAAAAATCACTGGAGCGGGAAATATAGGTCAAGGTCATCGGGTCAAGGTACCTGCAGAGTCCGTACATTGAGGAAAAGAACTATGTAAGGTTTGGTGGTTGTAGGCCTTATAGTCGAGGAGATTTGGAACATCGACGTAAAATGTGTCAAAGTCACTGGAGCACAAAATATAGGTCAAGGTCACCAGATCAAGGTACCTGCCGAGTCACTACATCTAGGAGAAGCACTATGCAAGGTTTGGTGGTTGTAGGCCTTATAGTTGAGAAGATCTGGAATGTTAACGTAAATTGTGTCAAAGTCACTGGAGCACTTAATATAGGTCAAGGTCACCAGATCAAGGTACCTGCCAAGTCAGGACGTCAGGGAGATGTTTCATGCAAGGTTTGATGGTTGTTTAGTCTTGTAGTTGATTAGAATACCAACTTTGACGTAAATGTTGAACTTCGACATAAATGCTGACAGATGAATGAATGGACGAAAGGAAAAGCAGATGCCTATAACGCAAAGTTAGGAGGTCAGGGAGATAATTCATGCAAGGTTTGATAGCTGTTTAGTTTAGTCTTGTAGTTGATTAGAATACTAACTTTGACGTAAATGTCGAACTTCGACATAAATATTGACAGATGGACGGACAAACAGACAGACGAATGGAAAAGCGGATGCCTATGTTGCAAAGTCAGGAGGTCAGGGAGATGTTTCATGCAAGGTTTGATGGTTGTTTAGTCTTGTAGTTGATTAGAATACTAACTTTGACGCAAATGTCGAACTTCGACAGAAATGTTGACAGACGGATGGACATTCCAACAATTCGGGTTTAGGGGCTACGTCCCATTGTAAATTTCCACATGGTTTTAAGGGCTATAAGCTCCCTAACCCAAAGGTTTATAATGTATCTTAATGGAATAAAGCATAATGTGGTTACAAAATTGAACCCCCTAACCCTAATTGTTGGCTCAGACGGACAGACGGAAAAGCGAACACCTATGTCACACCCTGTTACAAGCAGGTACGACAATAACTGACACACTGTTGGAAGTTATATTAAACTTTTGATCTACTTTGATATTTCCAATAAATTTTCAAGTCAACTGACCTTTCGGTTCAGGAGAAAAATTAAAAATAGATTATCAACAAGGTGGCTATGGCGACCATCTTGGATTTCCGACCGGAAAGATTTTAGCTATTTTTTATCTTCAAGTCTTCCCGATACTTCCTATCTAGTTTTGAGTCAATTGGCCTTTGCGTTTAGAAGAAGTTTAAAATAGATTTTCAAAATAGCGACTGTGGTGGCCATCTTGGATTTCCGATTCGAACAATTTTAGCTATTTTTGATCTACAAGTCACCCCAATACTTCCTACCAGGTTACGAGTCAATTGGCATTTAGGTTCAGGAGAAGTTCAAAATAGAATTTTTCAAGATGGTAGCCCTGGCAGCCATCTTGGATTTCCAGTTGGAATGCATTAAGCTATTTTTAATCTTCAAGTCATTTTGATACTTCCTACCAAGTTTCAAGTCAATTGGCTTTTCGTTTCAACTGAAGACGTTTAATATAGATTTTCCAGATGGCCCCTGTATGGGCCATTTTGGATTTCCTCTCGGAACCATTTTAGCTAGTTTTGATCTACAAATTGCCCTAATATTTCCTACCAAATTTAGAGTCAATTGGCCTTTCCATTCATGAGAAGAAATTCAAAACAGATTTTCAAGATGGCAGCCATTTTGGATTTAAGATCAGAATGATTTTAGCTATTTTTGATCTGCAAGTTACCCTGATACTTCCTACCAAGTTTCCAGTCAACTGGCCTTTCAGTTCAGGTGAAGAAGCTCAAAATAGATTTTCAAGATGGCCACAGTGGCCATCTTGGATTTCTGATTGAAACGGTTTTAGGTATTTTTGATCTGCAAGTCACCCTGATACTTCCTACCAAGTTTCAACTGAATTGGCCTTTCGGTTCAGGAGAAGTTCAAAATAGATTTTCAAGATGGTGGCCATCTTGGACTTCTGATCCGAACAATTTTAGCTATTTTGATCTGCAAATCCTACAAAGTTTCAAGTCAATTGGCCTTTCAGTTCAGGAGAAGCAGCTCAAAATAGAATTTCAGGATGGCTGCCACTGTAGATTTCCAATCTGAAAGATTTTACTTATTTTTGATCTGCAAGTGGGTGACTTGATACTTCATACCATTTCAGGTCAGGAGAAGTCCAAAATAGCTTTTCAAGATGGCCACCATGGCAGCCGTCTTGGATTTCCGATCGGAACAAGTTTTGCTATTTTCGAGTCATTTGGCCTTTCCGTTCAGGAGAAGAAGCAAAATAGGTTTCAAGATGATGGCCATGGTGGCCATCTTGAATTTCCAATCAGGAAGATTTAAGCTATTTTTCATAGGTCTAGATAAGGGAGGGTATCCGGTAAATATTTTTCTTTTTCTCCACGAAAACCTATGTTGTGGGTACTCATTAGAAGCGCCTCACCGAGGTGCTTCTCATGAGTACCCACAACATATGTTTTTGTGGAGAAATAAGAAAAATATCAATATTTTTGGACTGAAAAAAGCGCTTTAACTAGTGCTATGATCCGAACAATTTTAGCTATTTTGATCTGCAAATCCTACAAAGTTTCAAGTCAATTGGCCTTTCAGTTCAGGAGAAGCAGCTCAAAATAGAATTTCAGGATGGCTGCCACTGTAGATTTCCAATCTGAATGATTTTACTTATTTTTGATCTGCAAGTGGGTGACTTGATACTTCATACCATTTCAGGTCAGGAGAAGTCCAAAATAGCTTTTCAAGATGGCCACCATGGCAGCCGTCTTGGATTTCCGATCGGAACAAGTTTTGCTATTTTCGAGTCATTTGGCCTTTCCGTTCAGGAGAAGAAGCAAAATAGGTTTCAAGATGATGGCCATGGTGGCCATCTTGAATTTCCAATCAGGAAGATTTAAGCTATTTTTCATAGGTCTAGATAAGGGAGGGTATCCGGTAAATATTTTTCTTTTTCTCCACGAAAACCTATGTTGTGGGTACTCATTAGAAGCGCCTCACCGAGGTGCTTCTCATGAGTACCCACAACATATGTTTTTGTGGAGAAATAAGAAAAATATCAATATTTTTGGACTGAAAAAAGCGCTTTAACTAGTGCTATGATTTTTGATCTGTATGCTTCCTACCAGGTTTTGAGTCAGTTGGCCTTTTGGTTCAGGAGGAGAAGCACAAAACAGATTTTCGAGATGGTGGCCATGGTGGCCATCTTTGATTTCCAGTCGGAATGATTTTAGCTATTTTTGATCTACAAGTTGCCCCAATACTTCCTGCCAAGTTTCGAGTCAGTTGGCCTTTTGGCAGAACAAGCATAAAATAGAATTTCAAGATGTCGGACATAGTGGCCATCTTGGATTTCAGATAGGATGATTTTAAGTATTTTTATCTACATGTTGCCCTGATACTTCCTACCAACTTTCACATCAAGTTGCCTTTTGGTTCAGAAGTAGAAGCACAATATAGATATTCAAGATGGTGGCCATCTTGGAGTTCCGATCAGAACGATTTTAGCTATTTTTGATCTACAAGTTGCCCCATACTTCCTACCAAGTTTCAAGTCAATTGGCCTTTCAGATCAGGAGAAGAAGTGCAAAATAGATTTTCAAGATGGTGGCCATCTTGGATTTCAGATCAGAAAGATTTTAGCTATTTTTGATCTATAAGTCACCCTAATTCTGCCTACCAAGTTTCAAGTCAATTGACCCTGGGGTGTAGGATAGGTAGTCTTTTAAAGCAAATTGTTGACGCCACTCAACGGACACTGACTGATCACAATAGCTCACCTTGAGCACTCTGTGCCCAGGTAAGCTAATAACATACACATGTACACAATAAAGAAGCTGTGTGTTTAAAGAGATGTGCTTTATACTGGTTCCCATCTCTAATAGTTCTGAAGATAATACAATCTTTATGCTTGTCATGATATATCTTGTACTCAGTCAAGTTCTTCTGTATACATGTACTGGTTTCCAGTACCACAACACTTGACATCTGAAACAAGTGCACGAATGTAATGTCAGCTGGGAATCACCCTCTCATGATATATCTTGTTTGAATATGTATTCTTCCTTGTACTGGTTCCCAATGCTACAACTTCTGGAACAAGTGTATACACAGAGTGTACCCCAGTCTAAACTGTCACCTATCTTATCAACATTTAAATGGCTCAGTAGCTGTGGAAGAATCTGCAAGAAAGGAAATCATTATATAGGGACAGGGTCTTAGAAGATACGAGGGGTGGTCCAGAAGAATTGCTTATTGTGTCATTACTCAAAATATCCACTTGGTAATTGAAACAAATAAAACAAGAATATCGGTGAAACCGATGGATGCTCCCCGAACATGCAATAGTCGGAACAGGAAACATTATCCTAGATAAAGAGCGGTATACTGTGTATACTCACTGTACTTCAAAATGGAGTATCACAAAACCTGTTGGTGGACAGATAAGCTTGCCTGAAGGCACTGTCATACAAACATCAGCAACATAAAAGTTGGAATAAATGAAAGGAATAAATCTAGGCACTAGAGCAAAAACAAAGTTTTTCTAAAAATAGCCACAGTGACCTTGACCTTGAGCCCAGGACCCTGAATGTCAAACATGCTCAAGATATTATCATACCCAACATTTGTTTGAAGTTATATCAAAATCCATCAATAAATGTAGGCACTAGAGTGTTGACAAATTCTTTTCTAAAAATAGCCAGTGACCTTACACTGCAGCTTTAAACAAAGTAGCATGACTCTGTGACAAATCATCTAACCAGAAAGATTGAACAATATGCGCATCCCCTATTGCTGCTTAAGATTCCATTAAAATTTCGTTGAATTTCTGCCAGTATTTGCTAAGAATTTGCGTGGACACGAACAGTACCCTATATATTCATGCAGAACTCATCAAAGGGCAATAACTCTTGGAAAAATCATCGAACCAGAACACGCAGGTGAATGTCGAACATGCTCAAGATATTTAAAAGCTGCAGTGACCTTGACATTGAGCCCAGGACACTGGAAATTGAAATTGCTTGAGATGTTATCATACTCAACATTTTTGTGAAATTATATTAAAATCCATCAATAAATCTAGGCACTAGAGCAAAAACAAAGTTTTTCTAAAAATAGCCACAGTGACCTTGACCTTGAGCCCAGGACCCTGAATGTCAAACATGCTCAAGATATTATCATACCCAACATTTGTTTGAAGTTATATCAAAATCCATCAATAAATGTAGGCACTAGAGTGTTGACAAATTCTTTTCTAAAAATAGCCAGTGACCTTACACTGCAGCTTTAAACAAAGTAGCATGACTCTGTGACAAATCATCTAACCAGAAAGATTGAACAATATGCGCATCCCCTATTGCTGCTTAAGATTCCATTAAAATTTCGTTGAATTTCTGCCAGTATTTGCTAAGAATTTGCGTGGACACGAACAGTACCCTATATATTCATGCAGAACTCATCAAAGGGCAATAACTCTTGGAAAAATCATCGAACCAGAACACGCAGGTGAATGTCGAACATGCTCAAGATATTTAAAAGCTGCAGTGACCTTGACATTGAGCCCAGGACACTGGAAATTGAAATTGCTTGAGATGTTATCATACTCAACATTTTTGTGAAATTATATTAAAATCCATCAATAAATCTAGGCACTAGAGCAAAAACAAAGTTTTTCTAAAAATAGCCACAGTGACCTTGACCTTGAGCCCAGGACCCTGAATGTCAAACATGCTCAAGATATTATCATACCCAACATTTGTTTGAAGTTATATCAAAATCCACATCCACCTTCCATACTTAATATTCCCATGAAGTTTCAATGAAATCCGACTAGTAGTTTCCGAGAATTCGCGTGGACACGAACAGTACCCTATATATTCATGCAGAACTCATCAAAGGGCAATAACTCTTGGAAAAATCATCGAACCAGAACACGCAGGTGATATGCGCATCCACCTTTGATACTTAATATTCCCATGAAGTTTCATTGAAATCCGACAAGCAGTTTCCGAGAATTTGCGTGGACAAGAGCGGGACGGACGGACGGACGCACGGACGTACGGACGCACGGACACACGGACGCACGGACGAAGCGGCGACTATATGCTCCCCCGAAATTCTTCGGGGAGCATAACAAGAGGCCCATGGGCCATGGCTCGCTCACCTGAGTGAAATAGCCACTGCAGATATGCAGATGTTATGCAACACTTTTCCAATCCTGTCATTGCAAGTAATGAAAGGATCATCATTTGATAAGTCTTGGTTTTGAAGTAGAAGAATGTATTTTTCATGATTATTTTTTTTACCATATATGGGCAAGACATTAGATGGAGTGTGACCATTTGAACAAACTCTCAATCCCATTTCAACAGTAGGATCAACGTGAAATTTGTTGGAAATTGGCCCAAAGGTTTCTAAAGAAAAATTGTTTAACAATATCATGATTTGATACATATATACAGCATAGTGGAAGGGGAAGATAACCCTCCCAGAATAAAATTTTTTATTGTAACTTAAAGCTTTTGTTACATCAATCTTATTTTGTAAGTTTTAGACACTTCAGCTGTTTTTGTCTTTGTGAGTGTGTTCATTGCTCTCAAGGGTCATTCTTTTTATAATCTATGTATCTTCGCCAGAATGCAGGGACTTGCCAGGCTCTCATCTTCATTGAATTAAGTAAAGAAATTATGGGACAGGAGGTATTTCAGTTGCATGTTGCCACTCCCCCCTATGCTACATGTCCTATGTCTCTTTACAAGGCCAGACAAGAGACAAACTCAACAGGGTCGTCTTTCCCGGCTGGTGCACAACAGGGTCTTTTTTCCCTGCTGGTGCACAATAGGGTCTGCTTTCCCAGCTGGTGTGCAACAGGGTTGTCTTTCCCTGCTGGTGTGCTCAATGATCTTCTTTCCCTGCTGGTGCACAATAGGGTCTGCTTTCCCAGCTGGTGAGCAATAGGGTAGTTCTTTCCCTGCTGGTGTGCTCAAGGGTCTTCTTTCCCTGTTGGTGCTCAATATGTTCTTTTCCTGCTGGTGCTTTGCAAATTTCCTTCTTTGAAATTTTGCCATGGCAACCAAACAAAATGGCCACTGGTCATAACACTCACAAACTGGGTAGACAATCATCAAGTTATAATAACTGCCAAATATGGTTCACATCACTTCACGTGTTCTGAAGAAAATGCAATTTGACCATTTTCCCATTATAAGTGTATGGAAGCTTTTTGTTGCCATGGCAACCAAACCAAGAGGCAGATCACCATAATTTTAGCTACTTTCAAATCCCCCTATCCAAGCAACATTCTTACCTAATTAGGGGCAAATAGCTTCAATGGCTTTGGAGGGGTTGTCGTTTGAAAGTGTTAACAGATAGACATATGGATGGAAGGACAAGGGACAGACAGGTGGATGGAAGGACAACAGACAAAATGTGATCACTATAGCTCATCCTGAGCATAGCTCAGGTGAGCTAAAAACAAAAACAAAAACAAACACAGACAGTGATGAAATTTGAGAATTACTTCACTCATTGGCCTTGAATGCAGGCAAATGATGGTTTTTGTTTCAGTACACTCCTCCCCTGTTGGACAGCTTATAACCAAAGAATTAGCATTGTTTCTGGATTCTGGAGGTCCTGGGATGCTCTCGAATAGGCTTACCCATGAATGTGTAAATAGATCCAAACAGCAGGATTAAGGTTAATATTTTTTTTAGTCCACTATGACATCACAAAATCCTCATGAATATCAATGACATCATAAAATCCTCATCAATGCTATTTTCAGCACAAGCTACCAGTTAGAGATTAGAGATTAAAGCCAAACTTTAAGCTTTAGTAACTTTTAAACTATTTTTAATGCATTTTTGAACACTAGTCTTGGGAGATTTAGTTCTATCATTCTAAAGAAGACATTGTAGCTTTTCTTGTATGTCTTTAAAATACTCTGAAATTATGGACTTTTTTTTTTTTTTTTTTTTTTTCCGGAAAAGTTGGTGTACAAAATTTTCAGATCATTACCGTATCTAAAGATCCCATACAAACATTTTCCTTTAGAAGCAAAAAAGAAACAAGAGGGCCATGATGGCCCTGTAACGCTCACCTGAGTATCATAGCACTTTGAGAACCTGACCTAGAACTGATCAAGGCAAACATTCTGGTCAAAATTCAAAATGATTATATTAACAAGTAAAACAATGTAGCATGTCTAATGGACTGTGAAATAGAGGTCAAGGTCAAATATGGATGACTTCACTCAAGGGGCCATGCTAAGATGTCTCGTATGTATGTACTAAGTATCACTGGCTGTAGGAGCAATAGTTACTGAGAAACTGACTTAAACACAAACACTTCACAAGTACCAAATATCACTCTGTAGGACCAATAATTACTGAGAAACTGACCTAAACGAAAAAACTTAAGAAAGTCACTGGACAGTGAAATATACGTTATCTAGAAATCATCAAGACAAACATTTTGAGCAAGATTCATGATGATTGCTTCATAAATGTGACCTCTAGAGTGTTAACAAGATTTTACACTGACACATGACCCAGTTTTGAACCTGACCTAGAAATCATCAAGACAAACACTTTGAGCAAGATTCATGATGATTGCTTCAAAAATGTGACCGCTAGAGTGTTAACAAGGTTTTCTGCTGATTTGGCCTGGTGACCTAGTTTTTGACCCAAAGTGACCTGGTTTCAAACCTGACCTAGAACTCAACAAGAAATCATCAAGACAAACACTTTGGGCAAGATTCATGATGATTGCTTCAAAATTGTGACCGCTAGAGTGTTAACAAGGTTTTCTGCTGATTTGGCCTGGTGACCTAGTTTTTGACCCCAAGTGACCCAGTTTCAACCATGACCTAGAAATCATCAAGACAAACAATTTGAGCAAGATTCATGATGATTGCTTCAAAAATGTGACCGCTAGAGTGTTAACAAGGTTTTCTGCTGATTTGGCCAGGTGACCTCGCTTTTGACCCCATGTGACCCAGTTTCGAATTTGACCTAGAAATCGTCAAGACAAACATTTTGAGCAAGATTCATGATGATTGCTTCAAAAATGTGACCGCTAGAATGTTAACAAGGTTTTTTGCTGATTTGGCCAGGTGACCTCGTTTTTGACTCCATGTGACCCAGTTTCGAATCTGACCTAGAAATCGTCAAGACAAACATTTTGAGCACGATTCATGATGATTGCTTCAAAAATGTGACTGCTAGAATGTTAACAAGGTTTTCTGCTGATTTGGCCTGGTGACCTAGTTTTTGACCCGAAGTGACCCAGTTTCAAAACTGACCTAGAAATCATCAAGGCAAACATTTTGAGCAATATTCATGATGATTGCTTCAAAAATGTGACCTCTAGAGTGTTAACAAGTTTTTCCTTTGATTTGACCTGGTGACCTAGTTTTTTACTCCATGTGACCCAGTATCGAACTTGACCTAAATTTCATAGGGGCAACACTCTGGGCAAGTTTCATCAAGATTGGGTCAAAACTGTGACCTCTAGAGTGTTAACAAACTAATTGTTGACAACAAACGAAGGACGACAGACAACGACAGACAGAGGGTGATCAGCTCAGGTGAGCTAAAAATATATTTTTCCTCTAAACCATCTTATTAAAAAGAATCTTATACCCACCTGAAACTCAAACTGTCTCTTTGCTCCGCAGGAGCAGTCTGGAATATTAGCTGGTTTGGGTTCATGGGCTATCCATAGTGGAGAACCTCCTTTATTATACCTTAGAACCTGTAGAAGAATAAGAATCAATGGGAAAATACAGCTAAAATTCAAATCAGTCTGTATGCATGCACAGTCGATGCTATTTGCGATACAAATTCTATAACATACCAATATCATACAATGTTATTTCTACGGGTGTAAAGCTGTTCCCTGACTGGGCTAAAGCCTGACTGGAATTAAGCTCATTCAGGTAATCATGAAATGTTTCAGTTGGGAAAAAAGTACCAGAAAACTAAAAATTGTGTTTGTAAAACACTATGCCCCCAACCATATGCTTGCCTCTAAAGATAATATAAGGTAAAAATGGACCAATCTACAAAGGGTCATAACTCCTGAAATATTTTTTCAGAATTTATTCAAAAGTTAATCAGGTCATCTTCTCATCACTACCAATCTATTCATCAAGTTATAAGGCTTGAGCTCCAACAGTTTTTGAGATATTTTGCTGACAAGGGAAAATGCCTAAATTTACCAAGGGACATTACTCATACCCAGAAGCAATAGGCCCCTCAAACTTCCTTCTCACCTATTTTTTTTATGAGAAGTTCATATATGAAATTTTAAAACATTAGCATACATGGTTCTTAAGTTATAATTTGAACAAGAAAGCTACAACATTAAATGGCCAGAAATTTCAAAGGGCCATAATTCAAATAAAAACTTCATGTAATTGGTCATCTCCTCCTCTGTCCCAATCAGTATACCAAATATCAAGGCTCTAGCTCAAATACTTTAGATATCTTGCTAACGAGATTTCAATGTTATTAAAAGGGAAATAACACTAAAATGGGAGATAATTCGCATAAGAAAAAAAATACGGGTCACCTATTTTTTCATGAGGAATCCATATATGAAATTTCAAAACATTAGCATACATGATTCTTAACTTATGCTTTGCAAAATAAAGCAACAACATTAAATGGCCAGTAGTATAGGGAATAAGGGTTCTGGACCACTTCCCCTGGTCCAGCCCCAAAGACGCTCCCGCGTAGCGGTAGGGAGTTCTGGACCACCCCCTAGATCGGGCCCAAAAGGGGCCCCCATGGAGATAAAAATTTGGCAGCTACGTCGAGACTCTCCCACGTAGACAAACAATTCTGTATATACGTGGAGACGACTTCCTCGAGCGTGCAGCCGCGCTTCGGCTGCTTCCCCTAGGCCCGAGCCCCTGCGACCCCAAGCGAGTATAGTGAGAGCCCCTAGGGACGGCCCCCACCCCCGCCAGCCTTGGGGCTCTCACTTTAGCACATTTTTTGTCAGGGCTACCACCTCGAACAAGATATATTTATCGAGAGGTGCCACTGTTTCCAGCAGCAGAGTTCTTCCAAGAGCTTGCCACGGGCCGTTAGCATCATCTTGTCTCTCATGAGATTCATAAGCCGTTTTTTTTCAGTCTCGGGCAGACCGCCTCCTTTTTGACGCCCACGGCGTATCTCAGCCTTCATTTGGTTGTACTTGTCGACCTCAGAGAGAATCAGGCGAAACTCCTCCTCGGAGATCTTATCGTTGGTCAGCGCGGCCGAGATCCTGTCGGCGAGTGAGTTTAGCTTTGAGACGGACAGGACCCGGATTTGGTCATGTTTCCTAGCTTTGGCTTCAAGCTTCCGACAAATGAATCTCCCACTAGCTCCTAGCAACCCACAAGCAATCGCCCCAGCTTGGAGGCCAACGGCGACTGGCGTCGCAATTATCGTCCTCAATACTCTGACACCAGACGCAGCCAAGCCCACGCTGGCCATTGAAAGCGCGGTGTTGAGTCCGTCCATGACATTGCCCCCCCCGCCGGTATTTTTTGTAGAGCGAGGCTCTGAAGTCCCGTTCCTTTTCGAGGCGGGATCTGACCTCGGCCATGTGCTGAAGTCGGTGATTATCTCCAGTCGTCTCAAGTGATGGGTAAAGTCCCATCCTGCTTTACGGTCTGACAACATCACTGTCGGACAAGTTCAAATGCACCGAGGACCACCGAGCTTTGGTCTGAGGTGAAGTCTGCGGGCGTGAACCTCAGCCTTTTGAGCTCGACTGGACCAACATGGATCTTGCTGATATCCAGAAAGCGGTGCTCAGCTTCGTGCTGGATTCCCCCCAAGGTAAAGCGCACCAGAGATCTCTCCCGAACACTGATCAAGGCCCCAAGTTCATTTTGCGCGTGCGTGCTGGTCCACTTGAGCTTGAAGCCGGGCAAAACTTCGACGAAGTTGTCGGGCGGGTCTCCGAGGATCACCTCAAGGAGGATTGTTGATGTGGGCTCTTTTCCCGCGCCGATGATTCCCGCTGGAGAGAACTCAGATACCATTTTTATAATCCCCTCCCGGCTATTACTTGTTTTCAACGTGTACTGCTCGCTGACGACGACGTTCCTAGTCTCTGGGATATAAGAGCACAGCCGGGTACCGCTATTCGTCACCTTCCGAACCTTGTGATGCTGCCCCATTGCAACGTAGGAAGAGGAGATTCGAATGTCGATCATCCAGCCCGTTTCTTGAACAGGGTCCGCGAAGGCGACCCACTTGCTACCAGCAAATGCCAGCGTATGAAGCCGTCTCGGGACGGCATATGAGACGTCGACGTTGCTCCACTCTCTGAGCTTCTGCGCCCCACCTCCCTCTTGGGCGGTGACCTTTTTTCGTTTGTACACCCCGTCGGACAGCTCGAAAGCGTACAGCTGGCCCTCTTCCCCACCCTTTTAGAATCCCCCGGTATCCCCGAGATCGGCTAAAGCCACCCCAGGGCATTTCCTGGCGCTCCCAGGGCCACCCACGTCACCCATTTCTTCTTGTGTATAGGACTGCACTCAAATAGTCGAAACCTATATGTCTGCCGCCCGTGTCTTATATCGTGAGCGTCAGCTGGGAAAGAGGCCCCGATGCCAGCCGTTTGTACTGCAAGACGGGGAATGTCTCTGTCCGACCACCCTGGCACCTTTCGTTCTCCACGGGATGGGTTTCAGCAGTGTGGAGGGGCGACCGTTGTGGAGGTTCTCCGAAGTACTGACCTCGGCAAGATGCACGCAGATCTCCCGATGTGTGAACACACGATGAGGCTTGTCTGCAATGTGGCTCTGGCCGGGCTCAAACATCTCTCTCGAGAACCCTAGGAGGTCGGCCAGCTCGCGATTCAGCACCAGGCGTTTTTTTGAGGAAATCTGCAGGCGGCCGGTTGGGGCATGCAAACTGAGTTCAGCACCCAAAGGCCGGAACGCCTCTTTGTCCAGCTCACAGACGTTATAGAACCCTTTGGGTATCCCAACACGGTGTGCCCATCAAAGATGCCATTCCCTAACTCGGCGCTGATATTGAGCCAGCGGTGGTAATACGTGAGCTCACAGAGAGCGACCTCTAGCCCCACGCACGCAGTGCCGGAAACAGAGACCGGTTCCCCATTTTGAATGTCGGTGAGTGTGACGTACATAGTGATGGACAAGAGGGCCTACTCTGCAACATATCTGGCGGGGGCCCATTTCAAAGAGAAGCAGGCGCTCTCTCTGGCCAGCCAGAAGATTATGGTTGATGACGAGGGAGGTGACTTTCAGGCCTCTTTCCCAGACATCTTCGCCGACTATCAAAACCCCCCTCTCACTGGAGACATCAATATGGGAAACAAGATGTGGGGCAACTGGCAACACGCTCCGATGACCTGGTGGCAGTGCCAACTGAACTTCGCGGTTTGGTGCGCGACTGCTGGCTGCGGGGTCTCTGCTGATGACCATCTCCAAGCTAAAGACCCCCTCCTTGCGAGTCTGTATCGCTTCCATGTTTACTATGCGATGAGGTGTCTGCTTGTGGAGCTAAAATTCGCCCTTCCTGGAGACCAATCTCATTCTTGGTATCAGAACGCCTACGACGCCAGGGCCTACAAGCGGCTCTGCACGGAGTTCGGAGTGGCACCTACCACCGACTGGAGGCAAAAGCTAGACCATGGGTGCCAAGGCCTCGGATCTTTGAGCACGTATATGGAGCCGTCTGTCGCCTACCGGCATGCGCACTACTCCGATGGCCCCTTCTTCCATCTGATGGACGCCATCCGCCATAACCGGGATATATCAGGGGCGTGGACGATGTTCATTCCTGATAAATCAGAAGACTTCACGCAAGCGGGTGTGGAGCGCCTCAACAACAGTATACGGACGTATGTTTGGGCTATCCTGGGAGCGCAGGCCCAGACGCGCTCGAACATTCTCAAGGCCGGGATGGGGTTCGATGCTCAAAAGCAGTTCCTAGCCAATGTCGAAGATGCAATTGCTTCTCCAGTCGACATCCCCAGCAGCATCGCTCGCTACCAGAAGACGCTGCAATACGCCTCTACGCCGCTGGATTATGTCTTGGGGTTGGGGCTCTACCTCGCCCCTAGCGACATGGCCCTCCACCCGGGCAATGTCTAGGGCTACAACAACGAAATCGTGATCGCTAGATCTGAAGCAGCCATCGGCCACAACCCGGGAATCAACGAATCGGAGCAGATCGGCAAGACCACAGGCGATAAGTCCTTCAAAGGAAAAATCGCAGCACCTGCTGGGACTGATCACAAGGGGCCACCGAGTGGCAAACCCGCAGGGCCACCTACGCCAGCCGCTGTTGCTCCGCAACAACACGTGTCTGCCGCGGCTGCAACAAGCCACAAGGAAGAGAAAACAGCTCTCATAGCCGCAGGGGTCGGGTCGGCCTAGTGGCGCTTTGGCTGTCGTTGAGATAGCCAGTCCCTTGCGGCCACGAGAAGAAGCGTCCCCGCGCCGATGACCAAGGCCCACACGTCAGCAAGCCAAGTCGCGGCCTTCCCTAATGTGCTCAGGAGCCAAGAGACGATTGAGCCTATGATTCCGGGCAGGGCCGCAGCGGCCTTGCCGGCCAAATTGGCCATGGTATGCCCAAGGACCTGTAGGTGCTTTTTAATCCACTCCTTGACCCTGCCCTTGTTGGATGGCTTTGGAGCCGGCGACGGCACTGGCGCACTTCCCCCACCGGTGACAGCATGAACGAGAGTGTTTATCGCCATGCCGATTGCTGTAAGGATGCTCGCGATCGTTATCCCCTGTTCGCGGAAGAGAGTTCGAATTCGCTCAGCCAGCGTCTTGTCTTCATGCAGGAGCCGCCTGATGGTCTCACGAATTCTGTTGATCTGCAACCAGAGAACTGCTCTATTCGTAGAGAGGGCTTCGAGCCGCGCCTGCCTTTCAAGCTTGATGTCGGAGAGCTCGCCTTTAAGCTTCTCCATTTGGTCTCGAATATCTTGTTGAATTTCGATGTCGTCCGTTTCGGTCAGTTTTCAGCGTTCCCTAGCCAAGTGCTTTTCGACTTTGGATTTCCGGGCGTCGATGGCGCTTAGCTTCGCGAGGTTGTTAGCGAGCTCGTCCCTCGATCTCGTCATGGCCTCCCAATCTCCAGCCAGTTCTCTTCTGGCCTGTGTGACCCACGCGACGTCAATTTGCGGATCATTAATGGTCTTCAATGCGGTCTCCACGTCTTCTACGCTTTGACTTGTGGTATCAGCCACGCCGGAGAGATCCTTCAGCTCGATTGCCTCAATGTTTTTTGGGAGGGTGTCCCCTGCACTCTGGATTATCTCCACGACCTCTCTGCTGAGCCTCTGCGATGCCCTCGATCTATAATCAGGGAGCCCCAGCGATCTCCGCACTGCATATACGCCACCGTATCTTTGGGCCAGCGTGCCTAGACCCAGAAACCGGAATTTTCCCCTCGTCGCAGCAACGGAGATCTTCTTGTCTTCATGTGTCCAGTAAAGTGTCTTACCGTCGGGGTCGATCCCGAACTGTGTATAGTCGATCCTCCCCTCGGGGCGCAGCTCTTTCGTGCGGCTTACTTCGTTGTAGAAATTGTCAATGAGGCACTTCTTCTGGGCCTCAAGTTCTGCCTCTCTTAACTCCTCCTGCAAGTTCTGCAAATTGTCGCCAGACATATTGAGCTGCCGCTGGACGTCAGGCGGTGGCTCCATAGGGGGGTCGGGGAGGTCAAAATCATCGTCTTCTCCAGGCCCGTCAGGGTCGAACGTGGGGTTCTCAAAAGTGACGTCATCCATCGCGGCGTTGACAGTAAATGCTAATTTGAAGGTTGTTGCGTAGGTTCAAATACACCATGGCTTCGAGCAGTAAATTCGGATGCAAGCTTAATCCTTACAGGTGCCTCTGCGAGCCCCTGGGGTTCAAAGGCGTGCGGCAGTCTGTCGTGATAACCAATAAGTATCCTAGCCGGAGCGCCGTGAAGGACTAACTAACTGGACCCCGTGGGTCGTTGGGGCTTGTCTTGCAGGCGGGGCGTGTTTCTCTGAAGCGCGCAAACGAGAAGACCCGCGTCGTCAGCCCCCGTTGACTCCGCGCCCAAGCAGCCTGCCCCCGGCAAGGTCATGCTGTTAAGACGTTCCGGGATGTTGACGCTGCAATGCAGGAATACGCGCAGGTCACCGGGCACAACACTCGACCCCATGGGGCCCGAGCCCCAGTTCGCCGACTTTTATTCCCCGAGCGGCACCCAGAAAGACAGGGAAATTGCCTTTGTCGTCCTGGGGATGGCCGCGACCGGTTTAGTGGCCTACCATCTCGCTAAGTAAATGTCCGAGGGCCTGTAGGTACAGGACGGCGTACTCGGGGTTGAGTGCCTTCTCGTAGCGCAAGATGTGGGTCAACATCGCCCGCGATCGAGGTACTTGAAGTCGAGACGGGTAGGGCCCTTGCAGAGGGAATCGCGCCTGAACCCGAGGCCGGCCGCCGCCGGGAAGCCAGGGCAGTCCGCCAGGAGGCCGTGAACGATCTCGGTGTAGGTCTTACCACCCATCCATCTTAGGTGCGAAACGTCTTAGCCGTTGCCCGTGGCGAGGCACCAGATCGGGCCCTTCGCTGGATGAGTCCAATTGTAGAGCGTAACAACCGTCCCATCACTGACCATCACTGACCTAGATGACGTCGTAGAGGCCTGTCCAGATCTCACCATCAGCGTCCCGGGCGCTGAGAGTGCGGTCAACTTCTTTTGCCCACGGGCACGAGGCGAAGGCGCGTGGGGCACCACGAGGTGGGTCCATGTGTGGGCATCAATCACAGCTCTGTTACACTCAGCGCAGAGGGGTGCACAGATATTTCGGCGATCGCATGAGAGAATGATGCGGCCTATGAAGGAACTGCCCTCCAACACATTGCTGAGTTGGATGCGCAGGCGCCCTCTCTCGATGCCAGTTGGGAACTGGCGCTCGCGGACCTCCCAGTGCTTGCGCCGTTTCTTACCGCTAAACCTCCGAGCGGCGGGGCCCTCGACGTGCTCGTCGTAACGCATCGGGATGCCGAAGCCGCTTGTGAGAGAGTGGAGCCATTCGACCAGAGAGGCTTGAGGCTCGCCGGCTTCTGCGCGCTCACGGAGCTCGGCCACCAGGGTGGCGAGGGTGTACTGGGCCGCCGACCAGAGTGTTGGCACATTCTTCTTCATTGGAGTATGTCGGCGCCTTATAGAGCCGTCTGCCGTCTTTCTAGATGAGACTGCCCCGGCCAGCCATTCGGTTCGCTGACTCGCATGTTGGAGGCTTATTGGGCTGCTGGAATACCATGGCCGACAGTAAGCTCTCTGCACTATACTACAGCCCCCCAAGGCTACTGGAAGGGGCTCGCAGCCATCGAGAAGCTGGAGTCTGCAGCCAAGGTGACTGAACAGCAGGCCAAGGAATGGCTCAAAAGGCAGGCCATCTGGCAGATCTATCTGCCTGCCTCACAGCGGCCGAAGTTTGACGTGGTGGTGCCCAACGAGGTCCACCAGGCGGATCTGCTCTTTCTACCACACGACCGCATAGGGCGGAAAGCCTTCCGCTACGCTCTCACGGTCGTTGATGTGGCCTCACGCTACAAAGAGGCTGAGCCTCTGACTAGCAAGACCGCGGCAGAGGTCGCCGATGCTCTGTCTCGGATCTACAGACGGGGGCCGTTGAAGTGGCCGAAGCTCCTTCAGGTTGACCCTGGGTGCGAGTTCATGGGTGTGGTGAGCCAGCTGCTGGCAAAGCACTCTGTTCAGGTTCGGCGCGGTCGGGTTGACATCCACCGGGACCAAGGGATGCGCCTCCCTTCGGGTCAGAGGTCAACAGTGGGTGGCTCGGCTGCCTAGCGTTGTTGGCGCTCTGAACGGCGAAGTGACTAGGTTGACTGGCAAAAAGCCCTCTGATGCCATCAAGGCCAAGACCGTGGCGCAAAAGCCCTCCTCTGTAGTTCCCGACTGCCCTGTTGGTCTCAAGGAGCAGAGGCTCCCTTCAGGTGTTGGTGTTCGCTATCTGTACCAGCCCGGCGAGCTGGAGGGCGGTCGGCGCCATTGAGATGCCTCCTCGCATCCCCTTAATTCTCAATGAACAGATGCTGGTCCTAGTCTGTAAGCAGCTCTAGCTCAATGCCTGTCTTCTTGAGTAAGGCGTCCCATGAAAGGCCCGGGCTGGTGTAATAATGAGCAGGGTCCAGGCCGTACTGCTCTTGGCAGGTCTGCCGAAACGTCTCGAAGACATCTGCCAGAAGCAGCACGTCTGTCCGGCAGTACAGGTCGCTGTAGTCACCCAGGGTCCTGCACCAAAAGGTCTCCCAGACCTTTTGCGCATGGGCGTAGTCCTCGTCACTGATATGCGCATCAGTGAGCTTGCTGTAGAAGACCTCCTTCGGGGGGAGTTTGGGCTCGGTGAATCGATCCCAGGTGTCCATGTACTCGTAAGGGTACACACCCTTCCTCGTTAGGAGCTCTCGTCTTTCTCTGTTGGGCTCGTGTTGGGCTGTTATCCAGAAAGCCTCTGGCGGGTTCGCCGCAACCAGCTTGTCAAGGGAGGCTAGCAGGAATTGGGTGCTGTCAATGAAGCGCAGTTGCCCGAGGGAGAAGGAGATATACTTCTCCGTGTTGTTGGTGATACAGCTGACCCTGCCCTCCACCTTCGAGATGGCCTGCATCAGCAGGTGGGAGTCATAGCCCCGTAGGTTGTGGAACACCACAGGGATGGTGGTGGTAAGGGGGTTCAGCTGCAGCTTGAGGTTGCAGGCGGTATGGGCCGCCCCTTGATATTTGCCTGTAATGTGGCAGTGGTCACGGACGGCGTCGCCCTCGAGAGGTTTGTCACATACGTGGCACGTCTCAGCGGTGCGGAAGGCATGCCAGTTCCCCCGCGTCATCCTCAGGGCCTGGGGATTAGCTAGCACGCCCTTGATTTTGTGCTCTTCTTCCTGCAGTGATTCTAAGAAGTGCTCTGCTGCATTGGGCCGCGATATTCGACTGGCGGCTCTGTCTGGCCGTCACACCGAACGACGATGTAGCTATAACTACAAGCCTCATGGTGTTGTGTCCTCTGAGTGTTGCTCTTTGTGGGGTCGAGCTCAGGTCCCTCGACTGGTGGTGAGAGCCTCGAAGTCGGCGTAGATGATGTAAGGGGCTGGCAGCTGCTTGTGGTGGTTTTGAAAGGTTTTGAAAGGCCAGCTTGTTTTCACCTTCTTCTGGCATCTCCACCCGTACAGCTGATGCTGTCTGGCTGATCCTACAACACTCTGGCTTGTGGGCTTCTAGCAGATCCTCCCTTGTGTAGCCATGAAGACAGCGCTCACAGAAGTGCTTGCGGTTACTGCACTTGCTCTGGTCATGGATCCCCTCGATGTAGGCGTCCATCTCAGCCGTCGGCACGTCGCGCGGGCCCGGGATGGGCCTTCGCTGGCGTGGAGCCGGGGTGGGCCGTTCCCGCCGCTGGCGCGGGGCCGGTGTAGGTGGCTCACGCTGCTGGCGCAGGGCCGGTGTAGGTGGGGTCTCTGCAAGAGCGCTCAGGCCTTCCGCATAGGTTTGTGGCGTAATAGCTCCCGATCGAAGCAGTCTAGCGAGATGCTTCACTGCGTCATCCATGCTATCGTGGTGTGGGTATATCCCTTGGATCGCTTTCTCTAAATGAAAGATGGTATGAGTATACCCCTTGAATCGCTTTCTCTAAATGAAAGATGGTGTGAGTATATCCCTTGAATCGCTTTCTCTAAATGGAAGGTAGTGTGGGCATATCCCTTGAATCGCTTTCTCTAAATGAAAGATGGTATGAGTATATCCCTTGAGTCGCTTTCTCTAAATGAAATATATATATGGGTATATCTTTTGAATCGCTTTCTCTAAATCAAAATTTCGATGGCGGCGAGGCGTGCAAATTCCTTTCATACCGCTCTTGCTGCACGACACTGCTCAATCCTATACCCGCACTGACAACAGAGCTGTTGCTTGTTCGTAACCCCTACCCCACAACCCCGGCAGGGCTGAGTGAGTGAGCCTTTACGGAGTCTCACCAGATGAACTTTACAAATGTCCGTAAGACAGCTTTCACCACAGAACTCCGTTGAACTCAAGGTCAGCCATTTGCATGTGTTGTGTCCCTTAGGCATATTGCTTGTATTAGTATATCGGCAGTCGCCCACTTCTTTAATAGGTGAGCCCCAAGGCCGGCGGGGGTGGGGGCCGTCCCTAGGGGCTCTCACTATGCTCGCCTGGGGCCGCAGGGGCTCGGGCCTAGGGGAAGCAGCCGAAGTGCGGCCGCACGCCCGAGGAAGTCGTCTCGTTGTATATACAGAATTGTTTGTCTACGTGGGAGAGTCTCGACGTAGCTGCCAAATTTTTATCTCCGTGGGGGCCCCTTTGGGGCCCGATCTAGGGGGAGGTCCAGAACTCCCTACCGCTACGCGGGAGCGTCTTTGGGGCTGGACCAGGGGTCCAGAACCCTTATTCCAAGTGGTCCAGAACCCTTATTCCCTATACTACTTGGCCAACCACTGCAAAGAGCCATAACTCCAACAACATTTCATTTAACTGGTTGAAAATCAGGCCCGTACACAGTGGGGTGTGTGTGTGTGTGGGGGGGGGGGGGGGGGGGGGTTGGAAGGTGCAAAGGCACCCCCTCCAAAATCAAATAAATACTGGTAAAATTTCAGTTTAGATCAGATAAAGACTGGTAAAGATTTTTGATAGAAAATGTGGTAAAAACCATATATCGGTTGTAAAAATATGAAAACTATGAATGAAATGCACAGTAATATCAATTTAACGTATTCGAAAAAGAATGAAAATCTACTGACGCTTCCAAACACCAAACAATGTATTCACAACACACCGATCCACATGGGTCTGAAATGACTGTTCCTGGCCGAATACGGGACAAAGCGCCTAATAACAGACTTAGATTTCTGCAAGCATTTGCTGAAGTGAAATTTGAGTTTTGGCCAGGAAATTCCCCGCGAATATTTTCTCCACCAACATTTTCTTTATCAACAGGTGAGATTCTAGCTTTATGTATTGCCCTCCTAATGATAATACTCTTTATTTGACAGGAATAAATAGTCAGCTGATCTCGATACTGTATTGTTGTTTCTCGCTTTGGGTAATCAAAGTTGTCACTGAAACATTAATTCAAATGTTACCTATAATTGCACTATTATATCTATGTACTACTATTCTAATACCCCAGTAATTTGCAACCATGGCCCCGTGGAGCCTGGGATAGCAGGGGGCATAGCAGGGCTTAAGTGTGCCAATGCTCCGGCATCTGTCCATTGTCCGTTGTTACAGGGTGACCATTTGACTGACAATTTATGTCTGGGCTGTTATTGAAATAAATCTGAAATTTAGATTTTTGCACATCCTTAGCTGAATTTTCTGACGAATTTTACCCATTTCTGTTGAAGTTCGTAAAAAAAACAAAAAAACAAAAAAAAAAAAACACTTAAATAAGGATAATGATCTCTTTGTTTGAACAAGAGGCCACAGCCTCTGAAATCGCTCACATGAGAACATCTGCTTTTAGTGCAAGACTTGCTATTCATATTTAAATGCCGTAGTCTTGGCACATAATGATTTATCCAATGGAATGTAGATCTCAAGACATTATTGACATCCAAGGAAAAATCCAGTGAAGTTTGTTTGAAATTGGCCCAGTTATTAATTAAAGGTTTTTTCCATTTTTTTGCTCTGGTGATTTTACACAAGTTAATATGTGCTGGGTCCCTATCAGTTACAGAGAAAATGTTTGAATTTTTTTCTATTTTTAGCACTGGTGGCCATTTTGTTCAGCAGAACAGAATCATGGTGGGTAACCAAAACAGTGCCTTTTGGAGGAAATATGCTTTGCTCGTTCCTTTCGTAGGAACCAACCATGCCTTTCGGAGGAAAATGGTAGGGGAGGGAGTTGAGACGGCAGATAAATAAAAAAAATCAGGCCATTGGCCTAGGAGGAGATGTCATTTAAAGGTTTTTTTCTGTTTTTAGCTGAACCATTTTAACAATTTTGGTAGAGGGTCACCCAAGAACATTTCTGTAAAATTATTTTGAAATAGGGCCACTGGCCTAGGAGGAGATGTCATTTAAAGGTTATCTATTTCTAGCTTTGGTGGCCATTTTGTTCAGCGGAGAAAAACCACTTTAGCAATTTTGGTAGAGGGTCACCAAAGGAACATTTTTGTGAAATTATTTTGAAATCAGGCCATTGGCCTAGGAGGAGATAACGTTTAAAGGTTTTTCTATTTTTAGCTTTGGCAGCCATTTTGTTCAGCGGAGCAGAACCATTTTAGCAATTTTGGTAGAGGGTCACTCAAGGAACATTTCTATGAAATTATTTTGAAATCAGGCCATTGGCCTAGGAGGAGATGTCGTTGAAATGTTTTTCCTATTTTTAGCTCTGGCTGCCATTTTGTTCAGGGGAGCGGAACCATTTTAGCAATTTTGGTAGGGGGTCACCCAAGGAACATTTCTGTGAAATTATTTTGAAATCGGGCCATTGGCCTAGGAGGAGATGTCGATGAAAGGTTTTTCTATTTTTAGCTCTGGCTGCCATTTTGTTCAGGGGAGCAGAACCATTTTAGCAATTTTGATAGAGGGTCACCCAATGAATATTTCTGTGAAATTATTTTGAAATCCAGCCACTGGCCTAGGAGGAGATGTAGTTTAAAGGTTTTTCTATTTTAGCTCTGGCGTCCATTTTGTGCAGCAGAGCGGAACGATTGAGCAATTTTGGTAGAGGACCTCCAAAGGAACAATCCTATCAACTTTAGTTGTAATCCGCCTAGCAGTTATGGAGGAGATGTCATCTGAAGCAAATTGTGGACGACACACGACGGCGACGGAGAACACACGACGGACACCGGGCGATCAAAATAGCTCATCCCGAGCACGGGCTGGTGATCATTATAAATGATGTCTCTACCTTAGCCTTATACTATGTTACAGGCATGGTAGTGATGCAATTGATTCTTAATACCCCTAACATACGAAGTATGTCGAGCGGTATATAGTTTTCCCTTTTCCGTTTGTTTGTACCTACATTCTTTTGTTTGTCTTTCCGTCACTTCCATGGACAAGGTCTCAAAGTTTTTGCATTAAAGTTTAAAAGACCTCATATAATATTATGAAGACCTTTTAACAAAAACACACTTGCAGGACTGTGTACTTAATAGTATCAACCAACGACTAAGAGTTCAGTCTTTTTGTCAGATTCATGTCCAATGAATAAATCTGTGATTGTAGGCTTTCAAACAATGTTAAGAGTGTATAACAAGAAGGACAAATGTGCTTCAGAAATGGCTCCCTAAAGGTTCTAAAAATGCTGAAATTAAATTTTGGCTGGGGGGCTATGCCCCTCGCATGTTTTGCTTGTCAAGGATTTGCACCCTCTCCACAAAATCCTGCATATGGGCCTGAAAATTTAA
Source organism: Anodontia alba (assembly GCA_964016985.1). Taxonomy (NCBI): domain Eukaryota; kingdom Metazoa; phylum Mollusca; class Bivalvia; order Lucinida; family Lucinidae; genus Anodontia; species Anodontia alba. Next base: position 61,194,195 of record OZ024825.1, read on the forward strand.
TCAGATGGTCTCCTCCTCCGTTCCAATCAGTATACCAAATATCAAGACTCTAGCTCAAATACTATTTGAGATATCTCGCTAATGAGATTTCAATGTTATTTTATTAAAAGGGAAATACGAGGGTTGTTCGGAAAGTTTGTAAAATTTTGTTATATCTCTAATAATCTTCATCCAATATACATGAAATTGGGTATGCACAGACCTTTACTTATCCTTAAAGTATTTGTGAAAAATAACACAAAACCGACCAAGGAAACCAGATATATGGGTTGCCGTAGCAACGCCATTATGGGTACCCGTATCAGCCCGAAAAATACCATTTGTTCAAACATGTTCTTGAAGAAACAAACCGAATTTCCGACTGTTAGCCCAAAGTCAAAAAAGCGCGGAAACATCAAGCAATAATTCGACGTCACAAAGTCATTTCCTGAAAATATCAAAATAATCCGGAAGAAAACTATAGTGTTTTTGTTCTCTTGTTGCGATGGTGGTAACTGGAAAAAAATAATAAATTCAAACGTCGGCATTGAGTTGCGGACTGTGGCAAAATTCTGTATTGCTTTAAATAAATCACCGACAGAAAAACTGAGAATGGTCAAATCAACGGGAAAATATGATAAATGCAGTCAAGTTTTTGTTTATAAATGGCACTCGCGTTTAAAGAGCGGAAGAGAATCAACTGAGGATGATTTCAGGAGAGGCTAACCGACAGTCGTAACCTGTTCAATTATGGATTTGGTTAAGGACATGGTTAACATGGACAGAAGAAACACCGTCAGAGTTATAACTGTGTCTACAGTACATGGGATATTAAATGAAGAACTTGGAATGCTTAGATACTGCAGGTGACTATGTTGAGAATGTGCGACGATCGCTGGACTTAAACAACGCTTGAGGTTTTCGCGACGTCATACTGACTTCGGCGTGCTCCAGGTACCTGTAGCATATGTACCTGTAATGGACAAAAACTTTTTTTGTTTAAGAATATAATTTTGGTATTCATAGAATTTATAGAGGAGATGTTGAAGTTAAGATAGATATAAAATTCTTTGTTCTACTAAGGCTAATGTGTGATTTATAACAAAATTCTACGAACTTTCCGAACAACTCTCGTAACTCTAAAAAGTTTTTACAAGAGGCCGACGGGCCACGGGTCGCTCACCTGCATGACATAGCCACTGCAGATATGCAGATGTTATGCAACATTTTTCCAATCCTGTCATCGCAACTAATGAAAAGATCATCATTTAAGCAGTTCTTAATTTTGAAGAAGAATATATATGGCATGACTGTCAATGAAGCGTGATCATTTGAACAAACTCTCAATCACATTTCAACAGTAGGATCAATGTGAAATTTGGTGGCAAATAGCTGTGGTTTCTGAAGAATCATGATTTTATACATGTAAACAGCTCAGTGGCAGGGAAATATAATAAACATAAACAAGATGGCAGCCATCTTGGATTTCCAATCAGAATGATTTTAGCTACTGTTGATCTACAAGTCACCTCGATACTTCCAATGAACTTTGAGTCAACTGCCCTTTCGGTTCAGGAGAAAAAGTTCAAAACAGATTTTCAAGATGGCCGCCATGGCCAAAATTTGGGATTTCCTATCGCAACGATTTGAGCTATTTTTTATCTATGAGGCACCCTGATGCTTCCTACGAAGTTTCGAGTCAGTTGGCCTTTCAGTTCAGAAGAAGAAGGGAAAAATAGATTTTCAAGATGGCCACCATCTTGGATTTCCGATTGGAACGATTTTAGCTATTTTTATATCTACAAGTCATCCTGATGCTTCCTACCAATTTTCAAATCAACTGGCCCTTTGGTTCAGGAAAATAAGCAAAAAAAAAAAGAATTTCAAGATGGCCGCCATAGCGGCCATCTTGGATTTCCGATCCAAACAATTTAAGCTATTTTAGATCTACAAGTCACCCCAATGCTTCCTACCAAGTTTCGAGTCAAATGGCCTTTCAGTTCAGGAGAAGAGGCGAAAAATAGATTTTCAAGACAGCTGTCATGGTGGCCATCATGGATTTCTGATAGGGACGGTTTAGCTATTTTTGATCTACAGGTCACCCTGATGCTTTCTACCTAGTTTAAAGTCAATAAGCCTTTCGGTTCGGGAGAAGAAGTGAAAAATAGATTTTCGAGATGGCCACCATGGCGGCCACCTTGGATTTCCAATCGAAATGATTTTAGCCATTTTTGATCTATAAGTCACCCCGATGCTTCCTACCAAGTTTCAAGTCAATTGGCTTTTGGGTTTAGGAGAAGAAGCCAAAAAAAGATTTTCAAGACGGCCACCATGGTGGCCATCTTGGATTTCCAATCAGCACGATTTTAGCTATTTTTGATCTACAAGTCACCCTGATGCTTCTTACCAAGTTAGGAGTCAATTGGCCTTTCGGCTCAGGAGATGAAGTGAAAAATAGATTTTCAAGATGGCGGCCATGGCAGCCATATTGGATTTCCGATCAGAACGATTTTTAGCTACTTTTGATCTACAAGTCAGCCCGATGCTTCCTACCAAGTATCGAGTCAATTGGCATTTGGGTTTAGGAGAAGAAGCGGAAAATAGATTTTCAAAATGGCCACCATGGTGGCCATCTTGGATTTACGATCAGCATGATTTTTAGCTATTTTTGATCTACAAGTCACCCCAATACCTCCTACCAAGTTTCGAGTCAACTGGCCGTTTGGTGCAGGAGAAGAAGCAAACAATAGATTGGTGGCCATCTTGGATTTCCGATCGGAACCTTTTTATGCTACTTTTGATCTACAAGTCACCCTGATGCTTCCTACTAAGTTTCAAGTCAATTGACTTCTGGGTTTAGGAGAAGAAGCGAAAAATAGATTTTCTAATATCTTGGATTTACGATCAGCACGATTTTAGCTATTTTTTATCTACAAGTCACATCGATGCTTCCTTGCAAGTTTGGAGTCAATTGGCCTTTCGGTTCAGGAGAAGAAGTGAAAAATCTTGGAATTCTGATCGGTATGATTTTAGCTATTTTTGATCTATAAGTCACCCTGATGCTTCCTAGCAAGTTTGGAGTCAATTGGCCTTTCGGTTCAGGAGAAGAAGCGAAAAATAGACTTTCAAGATGGCGGCCATCTTGGATTTCCGATCGGAAGGATTTTAGCTATTTTTTTATCTACAAGTCACCCTGATGCTTCCTACCAAGTATCGAGTCCCAGGGGTGTAGGAGGAGTAGGCTTTTAAAGCAATTGTTGATGCCGCACGACGAACGACGCACGAATTACATTGACTGACCACAATAGCTCACCATGAGCACTTCATGCTCAGGTGAGCTAATAAGTAAAACTTATTTTAACTAGCAATACTTAACCTATAGATAATGTGCTATTCTACTCTGTATTTCAAACCTTCCACAGAAAAAACGACAGTTTAGTCATCTTAAAGTCTTAATCCAGAAGGTCCCTTAGGCAGTTACCTGTGACGTCACTCTTCCCGCTCTTTTGATCACTGGTCTCTACTGGTGAGTTTCCTATAGGCAAGCTTAATAATATAAGATACCCATCTTGAGACAGAAGCCTTAGAGATATCTTTATTGCATTTAATTGGTAGAAATAATCTAGTTCTATTCTGACAATAAGAACTAGTCATTTTAAGGTAAACTTTTAATGCTCTAATTGGGCATAAAAGTCTATCCAAATGTTCCCTTTTACATGTTCGAGCTAAACTAGGGATAACTATAGGATCTGGGCAAATGGATGGAAGCTGATTCTTTGCCAAAAACCCAGTTTGTACTATCAATGATACTGAACCATCAGACTGATTGAACCTTAAATGATTTGCATCCATTGCCAAAGCATGAATTTCGCTACACCTTTTAGCTGTGGCAAGAGCTAACAGAAAGGCTGTCTTAATCGTAAAGTGAAGTTTAGATGCCTTATATAGAGGTTCATATGGGGTTTTCTGAAGACAAACTAAGACTCATGATAAATCCCATTTTAGGGTAAGAGATCTTTGTACTGGAAGTTGCAATTCAAAAGATCTAATTAATTCTGACAAGACTTGGTTAGATCCGACTCTATTTGTTTGTGTTGAGGTTTTACGGCCCAGTCAACCCAAAGGGGGTCATGTCAAGCGCGGTCAGTTTACCTAACCACACGTTTACTGGGCAGGCTTAGTCCTCTAAGCGGTTAACCAGTACTGTGCACATTCTTTCACCAGAAACTGACAACTGCCCTTCTTGAATCAGCGGAAGGGAGAGAATGACCGTAGAAAATATTTCATGATCAATCTCCACGAAAGAATGTTGCCGACCTCGGCTCTATTACCAGTCTTAAATTTAAGGGTATTTTGAGTGAAATTATGGATCTATAACCCTTGATGGTACTTACTTGATATTTTTTCTCAGAAAACAGGTAAATAAGGAAGTCAGCTATCACTGTAAGAGGGGCCTAGTTGTTGGTGGAAATGCATATGCATGAAGAAAATTCCAGTTCACTGATAATGTGTCTATCGCTAAGGCCTGATTGTCCGGAACTGGAGATACATACAAGGGGTCTTTGTGACTGAATCGTGTCGCAAACAAATCCACATTGTGAAAACTGAGCATTTGGAAAATGGAATTTGCCACCGATTGATCCAAAGTACATTCGGTTTTGAGGTCTGTCCAATCTCGAAAGAGGGTCTGCCAATATACTGAATGTGCCTGGAATATGAGGAATTCTGATAAGTATATCGTGTTCCAGGCACCAACGGAGGATCTCCCATACCTCCATGCATAGGTTGAGGGAATGTGTTCCTCCTTGTTTGTTGATATAGGAGACCACTGTTGTCTTGTCAGTAGAAATCATGACACAAGAGTGGTGTATGTATTGTATGGCTTTCTTCAGTGTGAAACGAATGGCCATTATTTCCAGAATATTGATATGGAGCTGGGATTGGTTTTCCAACCTGGGACCATGAAAGGATAGTCTCATCGGCTCGAGATGAGCTCCTCATCCATAATGACTGGCATCCGTAAAAAGGAATGCATTGGGATCTGGAGGATGAACGGACATTCCCTGAAAGAAGTGATTGGTGTCCGTCCACCATTTCAAATGGAATCTAATCATACTGTTGGTCGGAACCTGATGATCGAGAGGAAGAATATGAGGTCTCTAGACAGATAAGAGACACATCTGAAGCCGTCGTAAATGAAGTCTGCCTAGGAGAACCAAGTTTGCCGCTGCACTGAGTTTGCCCAAAAGAGAAAAGAAAGTTTGTGCCAAAACTCGAGTCTGAGAAAGAAATAGTTTGATAATCAGAAGTAGAGAATCGATGTGGTCTGCTGGTACCCTGACTATGTTTTGTTGTGTCAGAAATTCCATATCTGTAAACAAGAATTTCTGGGCTGGTATCAAATCTAACTTCTTTAGATTTGGAATGAACCCTAGACATTGCACAGTTTGAAGGCATTATATTGTGTGAGATACTAGTCTGTTGCGAATCAGATCTCTTATAAGCCAATCATCTAGGTATGGAAATAGGTACAGAAATAACGAGATGGCAAATTGACGCAAGTGCGCTGCTATTATGTCCATTAGTTTGGTAAAAATCCATGGACTTAGGGACATTCTGAAAGGTAAGGCTGTGAATTGGAAGGCCTGATCTGATGGACAGAAGGTACATCCTGGATTGAGGATGAATCAGAATGTGTAGATAAGCATCTGTCAGGTCTATGGAGATAGCCCAGTCGTTGACCAATATCGATTGTCGTACTGACTTGACTATCTCCATCTTGAATGGTTGTTTCCTTATGTACTGATTAAGTAGAGAAAGCTCTATTACCAGACGTAACTTTCCGTTCTTTTTCTGGACAAGAAATAGCCGGGAATAAAAACCGGGAGTTCTCGGATCTTGTACCCATTCTCAGGGATAAGGACTAACAGGGGCTCAGTGGCCCAAGGCTCCTTGTTTGTGTTGAGGTTTTACGGCCCAGTCAATCCAATGGGGTCATGTCGAGGGCGGTCAGTTTAATTAACCACACGTTTACTGGGCAGGCTTAGTCCTCTAAGCGGTTAACCAGTATTGTGCACATTCTTTCGCCAGAAACTGACAACTGCCCTTCTTGAATCAGTGGAAGGGAGAGAATGACTGTAGAAAATATTTCATGATCAACCTCCACGAAAGAATGTTGCCGACCTCGGTGGGGGTTGAACCCGCGACCTCCTGGTCTCCAGTCGGACGGCGCATCCAACTGAGCCACCAAGGCCAGCTCCTAAATTTTGGGCTGGGCCCCTAAGATTTGGGAGAAAATGCCTATTAACTCAATGTAAAAGTTTCATTTGGGGCAGTCTGGGCCCCTAAACAAAAATGTTTAGTCTGTATCCCTGATTCTACTGCCCGTTTCTGCAGAAGTTCCACTATTTCTTCTTGTAAGAACGGGGAGGAAGATTGACTCAGACTTATCGGAACTGACAAAAGAGGGGGAGTTGACTTGAATTGTACTATAATTCAAGTCTCGAACTATAGAGAGGACCCATTTGTTGTGTGTTAATTCTCCCCATTTTTCCACTAAGTGGTCCAATCTTCCTCCCCCTGAAATATGTAGGTGTGGTAAGATAGGCAGTGGAAAGGGTTGGCTTTCAGAACTTTGTGGAAGACAAGGCATGTTTAGAGGAGGGGAACTGTTTAATATTACTACTCCTCTGAGAAAAGTCCTTTCTAGTACTGGACGTAAAGGACTAAGTTTGAGTTTTAGACCTATACGGCTGGCTCTGTTTAGGTCTGGAAGACTTGCTCGACTGTCTAGGTCTCCTAAACACTCCTGAAGCCAAATAAGGTGATTTGTGTTGTTGCACATTAGTATTAGTTGAGGAAGAAGCTAGAAATCTCTGCTGTTGCGCGTCGTAATTAGCTTTGGGTACTTTCTTAATTTTGTTATCAAACAAAGATTTAGCATTGATTGGAGCATTTCTCAGTTCATAACTGGAATTTTCAAACAGTAGTTTTGATGTGGCTATAGCTGCATCACGTCTAGCCTGAAACAACTCTGTGGCTAAAATAGTGGACATGGCTGTAGCATGTTTAATAGATTTGGCAACAGCTTCCAAGAGTCTGGACAAGGCATTGACTGGCATGGACTCTTGTTGGAGACATAAATAAGCTGCTGAAGAGGACAAATCTGCATGCAAATTAATTGCCACCAATTTGCCAGAATTCTGACTGAGATGGAACATCTTCCTCTACTAGATATATCCAATAACGAAGCGTCCGCGTCTAGTTGAGGAAGATTTTCCGTTGGAAAATATTCATTTTGGTTTTTGTAATATTTCGTTGGAGCCAAAGATGAAACTAAATTCTGAGGACATAGCCAGTCTTTACCAAAGTTTTCAGAATCTAATTTATTCTGAAATTATTAGTATTTTCCACTAGTTTTGACGGCGGAAGAATTAATAATGGATAGCACGAGACTCCATTAAATGCTCAACTTCTGACAGTCATTTCGCAGGAGTGTGTTCTTCCGAAGGTTTCGGACACAAGTCTAAATACTTCATTAATCACCCTATCAAAGGACCAGATTTACGCCTCCAATTCGGAGACTGTATCCTTTGATGTTTGTTGCACCACATTATCAGAATGTACGTTAGGTGTCTCATCAATGGTTCTAACAGATTGCAACGTAGACAGTATGTCTGCAACCTGAGGAGACTGTCTTGTTCTTTTATATCTACCATAATCATTCATGGAATGAATTGAAGAGGAGGAAGAAGAAGATGATGTAGAATGTCTCCTTCTCCTCTTATGTGAGTGTTTGGACCTCTTTGATCTCTTACTTCTCCTATAAGAAGACAAAGAGGAAGATCCAGAAGAGGAGGAAGAAGAAGACGATCTATGTCCTGTCTTCTTCTCTTCTTAGACTTGTGTTTTGTTTTAGGCTGATCTCTCCTACTCAGTCTAGTCTGAGATGTATGCCTATCAGTGGATTGCCAAGTATTGCTAGGCGGATCGATAATAATACTTGGATCTGATATGGCACTAAAGTCTGGCTCCAATGGTAATAATATTCTGTTTGAAGTTGTTGAGTTCTAAGGCTCATTCGATAATGAATGCTCAGCACTCCTGTGTGTCTGACTGGCCACCTGGTATTCAGTGCCAATTGATTGATGCCTGATGACCACTGCCTGGTAAGTTGGCTGGTGCCTGGTGACCGGTGCCTGGTTGCCCAGTGACTGGTTGCCCGGTGCCTGGTAATCACTTCTGGATGACCGTTGACTAGTGACCTGTGCCTGGTGCCTGGTATCAAATGACCAGTGCCTGGTTGACTGGTGCCTGGTAGCCTGGTTGACCGGTGAAAAGTTGCCAGTGACTGGTTAACCAGTGACTGGTTGACCAGTGACTAGTTGACCAGTGACTGGTTGACTGGTGCCTGGTTGACTGGTGCCTGATGACTGGTGCCTGATGACTGGTGGACTTATACGTCGGGTGCTACCAGCACCCATACTGTTGTCACCCGATGGGTCTTACCCCCGGCAGTATAGCCCTGTGAGGTGGTGCTCCCATCTTGAAAAAAGTTTGGTGCTCCCATCTTGAATAGAGTTGTCTTCAGACACATCTGATTTAACAACTTGTCTTTTCTTAGACTGTTTCTTCTTTCTCATGATTTTCTTGCAGAATGAATACCCTTCTTGTCTGCAAAAACCCAGATCTTTTCCGACCAAAGACTACAGGTGGAACAAGTCAACAACCTGGAACAAGAAGAACATGATAAACAACTTGGATGATTATCCTACCGCGCTTTAATATGTCAACAAATGCCGCTAATGATCTTCATGAAAAGTCGCAAAAACATATGATCAATAATAACAAGAAATCGAAAAATGATTTACAGAAAGTAATAAGATATTTGGTGGAAGGAATGATAGACGAACATAAGAAAGACAAGGATTAAGAAAATTAAACCAGAGAAATGAAAGAAAATACAGATTTTTTTCACCTGCTAAAAAATCCTTTGTTTACTTTCTTGTCCACAGAAAAGAAACTGACACATGATCATAAGAGCAGGAAGAGTGACGTCACACAGGTAACTGCTTAGGGACCTTCTGGATTAAGACTCATTAAGACTTTTAAACGGTTCTTTTTTCTGTGGAAGGTTTGAAATACAGAATAGAATAGCACATTATCTATAGGTTAATGTACTGTGCAGTTAAAATGGGAGATAATTCAGATTAGAAAAAAATATAGGTCACCTATTTTTTTCACGTGGAATTCATATATTAAATTTCAAAACATTAGCATTGTTTGTTTGTGTTGAGGTTTTAAAGCCCAGTCAACCCAAAGGGGTCATGTTGAGCATGGTCAGTTTACCTAACCACATGTTTACTGGGCAGGTTTAGTCCTCTAAGCAGTTAACCCTTATTGTGCACATTCTTTCGCCAGAAACAAAACATTAGCATACATGATTCTAAAATTATGCTATGCACAATAAAGCAACAACATTAAATGGCCAAAAATTGCAAAGGGCCATACCTCCAACATTTCATTTAACTGGTTGAAAATTTAATCAGGTGATCTCCCCCTCAGTCCCAATCAATATACCAAATATCAAGGCTCTAGCTCAAATACCTTTTTAGATATCTTGCTAATGAGATTTCAATGTTATTTTATTAAAAGGGAAATAATTCTAAAATTGGAAGATATTTTGGATAAGATTGATTGAGTTGGGGTTAAATGACACGTCAACCCTTGTGGGTCATTTTGTGTCATCTCCCAGAGAAAGGGAGATGAGAAGACAGTAGAGGAAATGAAAGAGAGGGATAGGGGAGAAAGGAAAATGAATGAAAGTGAAGAGACAGAAGAAATAAAATCATTCCCCCTCTACCCTTACCTGCTGCAAGGATAGCAGACCTTGCCCAACTGTAAGCCAATATCAGTTGGACGCTCCAGTGATGTAAGATACACGACACTTTGCCTCACCCAACCACCCCCAATTCGGATAAGAAAAAAAAAACAACAAAAACCGGGTCACCTAGTTTTTCATGAGGAATCCATATATGAAATTTCAAAACATTAGCATACATGATTCTAAAGTTATGCTATGCATAAGAAAGCGTGACAAACGAATGAACGGACAAGCCAGAAGCAATATGCCCCTGGCTTTTTCAAAGTTGGGGGCATAACTAATTAAAACAAACTCATGTTCTTTGTTTTTACTTACTTGCTTGTTTTTGCAGATAGGAACACTTTTTGTGTGCCTAGCCCCCAGTAAAATACAGCAAAAGTCTCCGATATAGATAACAGAGAGAAGTGACCAAACACTTTGGTTCTCTTTTTCTTTCAAACTAACTGTCAGAATGATACAAAAACAAACACATATATCTAACCTTAAAATACAAATCAAGTACTTAGAGACTGAAATAGCTTGGCTTAAATGTAACACTATAATCTCGGTTGTTTGTGCCTGAAACCTATTTATATGTGTAACATATTACAGAAACATTATGAAAAATGTCAAACTATATGCATCAAGTATAAACTAGAAGGTTAAATTGGCCGTTGACATGTCAATGGCATGGTGCTTCAAATGTCAGCTTAAAGCGACCCACAGTAACCCTATACTAGTGCTTTCTGATGATTAGCAAATAAGAAGAGATAAACAAGGGGTCCATGGGCCACAACGCTCACCTGAGTTAATTGCTGTAAGTTAATCAGGTCATTTACTCATCATTCCCTATTAGCCCGTCAAGTTTCAAGGCAATGGCTTAAACAGTTTTTGAGATATCTTGCTTATAAGGTTAAAATGCTGAAATTTTCAAAGGGCCGTAAGTAAAACCAGTTTAAACCCCAGGGGCTTGATTAGCAGGATTTATGTAGGGGACCATTAAACATTGCTACATACTAAATAATAAGCTGTGGGCCTGATGGTTTCAGAGAAGAAGATTTTTTAAGTTTTTTCCCATTATAAGTCTGTTGGAGTAAATGCCCTCAGGGCATGGCCAATTTGGATCCCAGGGGCATAGTTGGCAGGATTTATGTAGGGGACCACTACACATTGCAATAAACAAAATCTATGAGCTGTGGGCCTCATGGTTTCAGAGAAGAAGATTTTTTTTAAGGTTTTCCCATTATAAGTCTATGGTAGCTTATTACCCCCAGGGCATGGCCAATTTTGACCCCAGGGGCTTCATTGGCAGGATTTATGTAGGGGACCACTAAACATTGCTACATACTAAATATTTTAGCTGTGGGCCTCATAGTTTCAGTGAAAAAGATTTTTTTAATTTTTTTTTCAACTATAAGTCCATGGGAGCTAATGACCCCCTGAGAAATGGCCAATTTGGACCCCAGGGGCATGGTTGGAAGAATTAATGTAGAAGACCACCAAACATTGCTACATACTAAATCTGTTAGCTCTGGGCCTCATGGTTTCAGAGAAGAAGATTTTTGAAGGTTCTTTAGCTAAACGATTCTATATAAACATATGACCCCTGGGGTGTGGCCACTTTGGACCCCAGGGGCTTGATTGGTATGATTTAAGTAGGAGACCACTACACATTGCTACATACTAAATATATAAGCTGTGGACCTCATAGCTTCAGAGAAGAGGACTTTTTAGTTTTTTCCCACTTTAAGTCTATCGCAGCCAATGACCCCCGGGGCACAGCCAATTTGGACCCCAGGGGCATGGTTGGCAGGATTTATGTATGACACCACCAAACATCGCTACATACTTAATCTGTTAGCTCTGGGCCTCATGGTTTCAAAGAAGAAGATTTTTTAATGTTCTTAGCTATATAGCTCTATATAAACATATGACCCCTTGGGGTGTGGCCCAGGGGCTTGATTAGCAGGATTTATGTAGGGGATCACTAAACATTGCTATACACTAAATATATAAGCTGTGGGCCTAAAGTTTTCAGAGTAAAGATTTTTTGTTTTTTTTTTTCCTTTATAAGTCTATGGGAGCTAATGACCCCTGAGCTGTGGCCAGTATAGACCCCAGGGTCTTGATTGGCAGGATTTATGTAGGGGACCACTAAACATTACTGCACACTAAATATATAAGCTGTGGGCCTCATGGTTTCAGAGAAGAAGATTTTTTAAGTTTTTCCCATTATAAGTCTATGGGAGCTAATGACCTCCAGGGTGTGGCCTGTTTGGACCCAAGGGGCTTGATTGGCAGGATTTACGTAGGAGATCACTAAACACTGCTACATACTTAATCTGTTAGCTCTCTGCCTCATGGTTTCAGAGAAGAGAATTTTTAAAGGTTATTAAATATATATAGCTCTATATATACATATGACCCCCTGGGGTGTGGCCAGTTTGGAGTCCAGGGGCTTGATTGGCAGGATTTATGTAGGGGACCACTACACATTGCTACATACTCAATATATAAGCTGTGGGTCTCATGGTTTCAGAGAAGATTTTTTTAAGTTTTTCCCATTATAAGTCTAAGGGACCTAATGACCCCTGGGGCATGGCCAGCTTGGACCCCAGGGGGCTTAATTGGCAGGATTTATGTAGCGGACCACTACAAATTGCTACATACTAAATATATAAGCTCTGGGCCTCATGGTTTCAGAGAAGAAGATTTTTTATGTTTTTTTCCCCATTTTAAGTCTATGGGAGCTAATGACCCCCAGATTGTGGCCAATTTGGACCCCAGGGGCATGGTTGGCAGGATTTATGTAGGAGACCACTTAACATCGCTTCATACTTAATCTATTAGCTCTCTGCCTCATGGTTTCAGAGAAGAAGATTTTTGAAGATTCTTTAGCTGTATAACTCTGTATAGCTGTGTATAAGCATATGACCCCTGGGTGTGGCATATTTGGACCCCAGGGCTTGATTGGCAGGATTTACGTAGGGGACCACTAAACATTGCTACATACTAAATATATAAGCTCTGGGCCTCATGGTTTCAGAGGAGAAGATTTTTTAAGTTTTTCCCATTATACTTCTGTGGGAGCTAATGACCCCTGGGGCTTGGCTAGTTGTGGCCCCAGGGGCTTGATTGGCAGGATTTCTGTAGGGGACCACTAAATATTGGTATATACTAAATATGTAAGCTGCGGGCCTCATGCTCTCAGAGAAGAAGATTTTTTTTAATTTTTTACCATTATAAGTCTATGGGAGCTAATGACCCCAGGGGCGTGGCCAGTTTGGACCCCAGGGACTTGATTAGCAGGATTTATGTAGGGACCACAAAACATTGCTACATACTAAATATGTAAGCTGTGCACCTCATGGTTTCAGAGGCGAAGATTTTCGAAGTTTTTTCCATTATAAGTCTATGGGAGCTAATCACCCCTGGGGTGTGGCCAGTTTGGACCCCAGGGGCTTGATTGGCAAGATTTATATAGGGGACCACTAAACATTGTTACCTACTAAATATATAAGCTCTGGGCCTCATGGTTTCAGAGAAGAAGATTTTTTTAAGTTTTTCCCATTAAAAGTCTATGGGAGCTAATGACCCCAGGGGCGTGGCCAGTTTGGGTCCCAGGGGCTTGATTGGCAGGATTTATGTATGGGACCACTAAACATTGCTACATACTAAATATGTAAGCTGTGGGCCTCATGCTCTCAGAGAAGAAGATTTTTTCAAATTTTTTACCATTATAAGTCTATGGGAGCTAATGACCCCAGGGGCGTGGCCAGTTTGGACCCCAGGGACTTGATTAGCAGGATTTATGTAGGGACCACAAAACATTGCTACATACTAAATATGTAAGCTGTGCACCTCATGGTTTCAGAGGCGAAGATTTTCGAAGTTTTTTCCATTATAAGTCTATGGGAGCTAATCACCCCTGGGGTGTGGCCAGTTTGGACCCCAGGGGCTTGATTGGCAAGATTTATATAGGGGACCACTAAACATTGCTACCTACTTAATATATAAGCTCTGGGCCTCATGGTTTCAGAGAAGAAAATTTTTTTTAAGTTTTTCCCATTAAAGGACTATAGGAGCTAATGACCCCAGGGGCATGGCCAGTTTGGGTCCCAGGGGCTTGATTGGCAGGATTTATGTATGGGACCACTAAACATTGTTACATACTAAATATGTAAGCTGTGGGCCTCATGGTTTCAGAGAAAAAGATTTTTTAAATTTTTCCCATTATAAGTCTATGGGAGCTAATGACCCCTGGGGAGTGGCAAGTTTGGGCCCCAGGGGCTTGATTTGCAGGATTTATGTAGGGGACCACTAAACATTGCTACATACTAAATATGTAAGCTGTGCACCTCATGGTTTCAGAGGAGAAGATTTTCGAAGTTTTTTCAATTAGAAGTCTATGGGAGCTAATCACCCCCGGGGCGTGGCCAGTTTGGACCCCAGGGGCTTGATTGGCAGGATTTATATAGGGGACCACTAAACATTGCTACCTACTTAATATATAAGCTCTGGGCCTCATGGTTTCAGAGAAGAAGATTTTTTTAAGTTTTTCCCATTCAAGGTCTGTGGGAGCTAATGACCCCAGGGGCATGGCCAGTTTGGGTCCCAGGGGCTTGATTGGCAGGATTTATGTATGGGACCACTAAACATTGCTACATACTAAATATGTAAGCTGTGGGCCTCATGGTTTCAGAGAAAAAGATTTTTTAATTTTTTCCCATTATAAGTCTATGGGAGCTAATGACACCCGGGGAGTGGCCAGTTTGGGCCCCAGGGGCTTGATTTGCAGGATTTATGTAGGGGACCACTAAACATTGCTACATACTAAATATGTAAGCTGTGCACCTCATGGTTTCAGAGGAGAAGATTTTCGAAGTTTTTTCAATTAGAAGTCTATGGGAGCTAATCACCCCCTGGGCATGGCCAGTTTGGACCCCAGGGGCTTGATTGGCAGGATTTATATAGGGGACCACTAAACATTGCTACCTACTTAATATATAAGCTCTGGGCCTCATGGTTTCAGAGAAGAAGATTTTTTTAAGTTTTTCCCATTAAAGGTCTGTGGGAGCTAATGACCCCAGGGGCATGGCCAGTTTGGGTCCCAGGGGCTTGATTGGCAGGATTTATGTATGGGACCACTAAACATTGCTACATACTAAATATGTAAGCTGTGGGCCTCATGGTTTCAGAGAAAAAGATTTTTTAAATTTTTCCCATTATAAGTCTATGGGAGCTAATGACACCCGGGGAGTGGCCAGTTTGGGCCCCAGGGGCTTGATTTGCAGGATTTATGTAGGGGACCACTAAACATTGCTACATACTAAATATGTAAGCTGTGGGCCTCATGGTTTCAGAGGAGAAGATTTTTTAAGTTTTTTCAATTATAAGTCTATGGGAGCTAATCACCCCCGGGGCGTGGCCAGTTTGGACCCCAGGGGCTTGATTGGCAGGATTTATATAGGGGACCACTAAACATTGCTGCACACTATGAGGGTGAGTCAATAAGTAACCAGCCTATCCCATTTCCGATGGACCGAGACGGTCACCATTTTCATGCTTTGTTTCAATATATAATTTATACATGGGTACAAAATTACACACGTATCGAGTCATTCTTTAATAAGATATTGAATGTCAAACATGTCTAGTGATGCAAAGGCATGCTTTTCATCTAAAGTTGAGTACCGTGCTGTAATTCGGTACTTGTATTTAAAAGGTAAAACAGGCAAGGAAATACACGGCGAGTTAGCCGATGTTTATGGGTCTTCTGCACCATCTTATGCTCAGGTTAAATTCTGGGTAGGGGAATTCAAACGCGGTAGAACGTCTTTAGAAGATGAAGCCAGGTCTGGACGCCCAATGGATGCCACTGACAAAGAAATGTGTAAGAAAGTTCGGGATGTGGTATACTCTGATAGGCGAATTCAGGTGGAAGAAATAGCGCAGGCATTAGGCATTTGTAGCTTTTCAACAATCTTACATGATCTTTTAGGTATGCGCAAGCTAACAGCCCATTGGGTCCCCAAATCCCTTAGCGATGAGCAAATGGCAACCAGAGCATCAGTATGCAGCGCCTTGTTGAAGTGTTTTAGGTCAAAAGATGATTTTCTTTTGTGTCTGGTGACTGTAGATGAGACTATGGTTCATTATTATGAGCCAGAGAATAAAGCTCTGAGTCCTCAGTGGGTAGGGTCTGGGTCCCCGAGGCCAAAGAAGTTCAAGACGCAACCATTTGCTGGCAAGGTGATGGCCACAGTATTTTGGGATGCAAAAGGCGTTATTATGTTGGACTTTTTACCCAAGAGAGGTACAATAACTGGAGTGTACTATGCAAACTTGTTAGACCAGCTGAGAACCACCATCCGTGAAAAACGCCGAGGTAAACTCTCTAAAGGTGTTTTGCTGCAACAGGACAATGCGAGAGTCCACACTTGCAAAGTTGCAATGGATGCTGTAGAGCGAAACGGGTATGAATTAATACCACATCCTGCCTATTCGCCTGACCTAGCTCCTAGCGACTTCTTCCTATTCCCAAACTTGAAAAAGGATATCAGTGGACTTCATTTCCAGTCTGATGAAGAAGTCGTGACGGCAGTTGAGGAGTGGGTCAATGGAAAGGACCCTGACTTTTTCAGTTCTGGGTTGATGGCACTTGAACACCGTTGGTCTAAGTGCATCACACTAGAGGGCAATTACATTGAAAAAGAAGAGGTGGATCTCAACCGGAAATAAGTTAGGCTGGTTACTTATTGACTCACCCTCGTAAATATATAAGCTGTGGGCCTCATGGTTTCAGAGAAGAAGATTTTTTAAGTTTTTCCCTTTATACATCTATTGGAGCTAATGACCCCCAGGCGTGGCCTGTTTGGACCTAAGGGGCTTCATTGGCAGGATTTATGTAGGAGACCACCAAACACTGCTACATACTTAATCTGTTAGCTCTCTGCCTCATGGTTTCAGAGAAAAATTTTTTTAAAGGTTATTAGCTATATAGCTCTATATATACATATGACCTCCTGGGATGTGGCCAGTTTGAAACCCTGGAACTTGATTGGCAGGATTTATGTAGGGGACCACTACACATTGCTACATACTCAATATATAAGAGAAGAAGATTTTTTAAGTTTTTCCCTTTATACATCTATTGGAGCTAATGAGCCCCAGGCGTGGCCTGTTTGGACCTAAGGGGCTTCATTGGCAGGATTTATGTAGGAGACCACTAAACACTGCTACATACTTAATCTGTTAGCTCTCTGCCTCATGGTTTCAGAGAAAAATTTTTTTAAAGGTTATTAGCTATATAGCTCTTATATATACATATGACCTCCTAGGATGTGGCCAGTTTGAAACCCTGGAACTTGATTGGCAGGATTTATGTAGGGGACCACTACACATTGCTACATACTCAATATATAAGCTGTGGGTCTCATGGTTTCAGAGAAGAAGATTTTTTTAAGTTTTTCGCATTATAAGTTTATGGGACCTAATGACCCCCGGGGCATGGCCAGTTTGGACCCCAGGGGCTTGATTGGCAGGATTTATGTAGTGGACCACGACACATTGATACATACTAAATATATAAGCTCTGGGCCTCATGGTTTCAGAGAAGAAGATTTTTTATTTCCCATTATAAGTCTATGGGACCTAATGACCCCCAGGGCATGGCCAGTTTGGACCCCAGGGGCTTGACTGGAAGGATTTATATAGGGGACCACTAAACATAGCTACATACTAAATATATAAGCTCTGGACCTCATGGTTTCAGAGAAGAAGATTTTTTTTAAAGTTTTTCCCATTATAAATCTATGGGAGTTCAGGACCCCTTGGGGCGTGGCCTGTTTGGACCCCAGGGTCTTGATTGGCAGGATTTATGTAGGGAACCATTAAACATTGCTACATACTAAATATATAAGCTCTGGACATGGTGTCAGAGAAGAAGATTTTTTAAGTTTTTCCCATCTATGGGAGCTAATGACACCCCCCTCCCCCCCACCCCCCCCTTGGGGTGTGGCCATTTTGGGTCCCAGGGGCTTGATTGACAGGATTTATGTAGGGGACCATTAAACATTGCTACATACTGAATATGTAAGCTGTGGGCCTCATGGTTTGAGAGAAGAAGACTTTTTAATTTTTTCCCATTATAAGTCTATGGGAGCTAATGACCCATGGGGCGTGCAGCCAGTTTGGACCCAGGGGCTTGATTTGCAGGCTATGTAGGGGACCACTAAACATTGCTACATACTAAATATATAAGCTCTGGGCCTCATGGTTTCAGAGAAGAAGATTTTTTAAAGTTTTTTCCCATTATAAGTCTATGGGAGTTCACAACCCCCTGGGGCGTGGCCATTTTGGATCTCAGGGGCTTGATTGGCAGGATTTATGTAGGGGACCACTAAACATTGCTACATACAAAATATATCAGCTGTGGGCGTCATGGTTTCAGAGAAGAAGATTTTTTAAGTTTTTCCCATTATAAGTCTATTGGAGCTATATATAGGCATTACGGCCATCTTGATTTACTGACCGTGACCATTTTTACAAATTTTCAATCCCCCTTTAATACAAGGCTCCACATTAAGTTTGAAGAAATTTAGCCCAGGGGTTTCAAAGGAGAAGTCATTCAAAGGTGTAAACAGACAGATGGACGCACGGACAGACCACGGACGATAGACGACAGTGATTACAATAGCTCATCCTGAGCCTTCAGCTCAGGTGAGCTAAAAAACAAGAGGACCATGATGGTCCAATATTGCTCACCTCAGCAAACAGATTTGCATACTTACTATTTAAGTTTCAGCCAAGTTCACTGCTCTAAGATTTTTGTATCAATTTTATAGCCCTGTCCCCTAGCAGCCATGTTTTTTTAATGCATCATAATGACTTGAACAGAATCTTGATAGAGGGTCACCAAAGGAACATTTCTGCCAAGTTATACTGAAATCAGTCCAGTGGTTTCTGACAAAAAGATTTTTAAAGATTTCTATATAGATATATAGGGAAAATAAGCTCCGTCCCCTAGCAGCCATGTTTTTTGATGAATCATTATTGCTTGAACAATCTTGGTAAAGGGTCGCCAAAGCAACATTCCTGCCAAGTAATATTGAAATCAGTCTAGCGGTTTCTGACAAGAAGAATTTTAAAGTTTTCTATACAGATATATAGGGAAAATAAGCCACGCCCCCTGGTGGCCATGTTTTTTGACGTATCATGAGGGCTTGAACAATCTTGATAGAAGGTCACCAAAGCAACATTCCTGCTGAGTTACATTGAACTCAGTCCAGTGGTTCCTGACAAGAAGATTTTTAAAGTTTCTATATAGATATAAAGGGAAAATAAGCCCCACCCCCTGGAGGCTGTTTTTTGACAAATCATGACGGCTTGAACAATCTTGGTAGAAGGTTACAAAAGGAACATTCCTGCCATGTTATATAGAAATTGGTTTATATTCTATATAGATATATAGGGAAAATAAGCCCCACCCCCTAGGGGCCATTTTTTTTTTGATGAATCATGACGGCTTGAACAAACTTGGTAGATGGTTACCAAGGAAACCTTTCTGCCAAGTTATATTGAAATTGGTCCAGTGGTTTCTGACAAGAAGATTTTTAAAGTTTTCTATATACAGTCTAACTTCAATGGCTCAAATATCTTTGGGACTATGGAAATTTGTTCGAGACATGGGTAGTTCGAGCCACTGAGGGTTAATCATAGTGCAAGGTCAGAAGGCAAATGAAATTAATCTAGGAATGTCTTTTCTATCTTCTATAAAATAATGGTATGTTGAGTGTACTCATTAGAATCTCCTCAATGAGGCAATTCTATTGAGTACACACAACATACATTTTCATGATAAAATAAGAAAATTTCCCTTAAAATCCCAAAATATTTCTTTTCTTTAGCTATCGAAAGAATTTCCTAGGGACTCAAAAATGAGTTAAAATCATCCACGGTAAATGAGCCATCCGTGTTCGAGTCATCAAGATTATACTGTAGATATATAGGGAAAATAAGCCCCACCCTCTGGCGGCCATGTTTTTTGACAAATCAAAATGGCTTAAACAATCTTGGTAGAGGATCACCAAAGACCATTTCTGCAAAATTATATTGAAATCTATCCAGTGGTTTCTGACAAGGAGATTTTTTAAGTTTTCAGTTAAAAAATCTATTTTTAGCTCCTGTGACCTGGATATGCAAAGAACCGGAACCATTTGAACAACTTTGAATGAGGACCAACCAAGGATCATTCCTGCGAAGTTTGGTCAAAATCCAATCAGTGGTTTAGGAGGAGATGTTGTTAAAAGATTGTGGACAGACGGATGGACATAAGGCCGACAACGACGACGGACAGTGAGTGATCACAATAGCTCACCTTGAGCCTTCAGCTCAGGTGAGCTAACAAAATAAAACAAGAGCTCCGCCAAGCGGGGCAATATACGCCCGTGGCAAGTAATAAGATGTAGCACATAAACTGGTTCCTGCATAATTCAGTGCTCCGGATATAAACTGTAAGTGGAATTACAAAAAAAAAAAAATTAAAAAAATTTCATTGGGGCATATCTCTGCTGATATTTAGTGAACTGTAACCTAAGGGTCCAAGCTGGCCCAGGAATTAAGGGAGAAGTGACTTCTCCCTCCTGGGAAAATAGGGAGAAGTTTGCTGCTTCTAGGGAGAAGTGCTTTCTGACGGAGGACACACCACAGAAGCATGGCTATATTATAAGCTCATATGAGCTGAATGTTTTTCCTATACTTCAATATCGGACCAAACAATAACAATACAAAAATAAACAACCAAAAAAAAAAAAGATTTTTGTTTTGCAAACCTTTAACTTGTTTAATACTCATTTTATTTTTGTTCTTCAAGGGAGACAAATTAGAAGAGTATTAAAAAAAAAAAAAAAAAAAAAAATTCAAAAAGAATTATGTATTTATAAAGATTTAATAATGACAACCTTTCCTTGCAAGTCTAATAAAGGAAGATGTTTAAAAAAAAAAAATCAATATCTTGACCATATGACCAAAACTTTAGTTATTTGCAAAAAATATACCTATCATATAATAAAATTTGCACACTATTACCTCTAAACAACATGCTGTGAAAAGTTTACAAAAACTTTCAAAGGGGCATAACTCTGCCAATATTTGGTGCACTGTAACCTTGAAAAAATATGTGCTGCTCCACATCATTGTGTAACTATTTATGAAGTTTCAGCTTTATCGGATGTAAACTGTAGGAGGATTTAGCCAAAAACAAAAACATTAATAGAAATTTTCAAAGGGGTTTAACTCTGCTAATACTTGGTGGACTGTAACCTTGAAATAATATGCACAACTCCACATCATGATCTCACTAAAAATCAAGTTTCAGCTTGATAGGATGAAAACTGTAGGAGGATTTAGCCGGAAATGAAAAGTTTACTGAAATTTTTAAAGGGGCATAACTCTGCTAATATTTGGTGGACTGTAACCTCGAAACAATATGCGCTGCTCCACATCATGGTCTAACTGCACATGAAGTTTCAGCTTGATTGGATGTAAATTGTAGGAGGATTTAGCCACAAATGAAAAATTATAGAAATTTTCAAAGGGGTATAACTCTGCTAATATTTGGTGGACTGTAACCTTGAAATAATATGCGCTGCTCCACATCATGGTCTAACTACAAATCAAGTTTCAGCTTGATCGGATGTAAACTGTAGGAGGAGTTAGCCGGAAACGAAAAGTCTACTGAAATTTTCAAAGGGGCATAACTCTGCTAATATTTGGTGCACTGTAACCTCGAAATAATATGAGCTGCTCCACATCATGGTCTAACTATATATTAAGTTTCAGCTTGATCGGATGTAAAATGTAGGAGGAGTTAACCGGAAATGAAAAGTTTACAGAAATTTTCTAAGGGGCATAATTCTGCAAACATTTGGTGGACTGTGACCTCAAAACAATATGCGCTGTGCCACATCATGGTCTAACTATATACCAAGTTTCAGCTTGATCGGATGTAAACTGTAGGAGGAGTTAGCTGGAAACGAAAAGTCTACTGAAATTTTCAAAGGGGTGTAACTCTGCTAATATTTGGTGGACTGTAACCTCGAAATAATACGCGCTGCTCCACATCATGGTCTAACTATATATGAAGTTTCAGCTTGATCGGATGTAAACTGTAGGAGGAGTTAGCCGGAAATTAAAAGTTTACAGAAATTTTCTAAGGGGCATAACTCTGCAAACATTAACCTCGAAACAATATGCACTGCGCCACATCATGGTCTAACTATATACCAAGTTTCAGCTTGATCGGATGTAAACTGTAGGAGGAGTTAGCCGGAAACGAAAAAGTTTACGGACGGGTGGACGGACGCCATACCCCGTAACATAATACGTCCCGTTTTTCAAACGGGCATATAAAAAACAATCTAATCTGATGTTTAAACCAAGGCAAAATTCAATTATGTCTGAAGGTCAAGGTCACAGAAATAGTTCATTTTCCATGCAAAAGCATTACTTTACTTTCTCTATTTCCTGTGTAGGCTTCCAATTCATGGAAATCAGGTCAAAAACTTAGAGGTCAAGGTCGTATCAAGGTCACTAAAGTAAACACTTTTATTTGCCTTGTTTGGTTTTGGTGCGCAATGTCGCAAGTTTTAATAAGGCACTGGTAAAACTCAATAAACCTGCACGGGCTCAAGATTGGTCACTTTACCACTCAAATGTAACTGCGCATGAGGCACATAAAGTTTTTAAGATTAACTGTGTTTGGATTTAACGACACAACAACCCTTGTAGGCCATTTTGTATAATATCCCAGAAAAAGGGAGAAAAGGGACAGAAGAGACAGTAAGAGATAGTACAGGAGATGAAAGACAGGAACAGGGAAGACAGGGGAACAGTAATGGAAGTGAATAAAACAGAATAAAACAGAAGAAATAACAACAGGACCATGATGGTCCTATATGGCTCACCTGAGCAAACAGCTTTGCATACTTACTACTGAAGTTTCAGCCAAGTTCACTGCTCTAAGATTTTTGTATAAATTTTATTATAGCCCTGCTCCCCAGTGGCCATGTTTTTTCAAGCATCATGATGGTTTGAACTGAATCTTGAAAGAGGGTCACCAAAGGAACAATTCTGCAAAGTTATATTGAAATCGGTCCAGTGGTTTCTGACAAAAAGATTTTTAAAATGTTTTCTATAGCTATATAGGGAAAATGAACCCCACCCCCTAATGGCCATGTTTTTTGACGAATCATGACTGCTTGAACACACTTGGTAGAGGGTCACAATAGGAACATTTCTGCCAAGTTATATTGAAATCAGTTCAGTGGTTTCTGACAAGAAGATTTTTAAAGTTTTCTATTTAGATATATAGGAAAAATAAGCCCCACTCCTAGCAGCCATGTTTTTTGACGAATCATGATTGCTTGAACAATCTTGGTAGAAGGTCACCAAGGAAACATTCCTGCCAAGTAATATTGAAATCAGTCAGGTGGTTTCTGACAAGAAGAATTTTAAAGTTTTCTAAACAGATATATATGGAAAATAAGCCCCGCCCCCTGGCGGCCATGTTTTTTGACGTATCATGTCGTGAACAAGCTTGGTAGAAGGTCACCAAAGCAACATTCCTGCCAAGTTACATTGAACTCGATCCAACGGTTTCTTACGAGAAGATTTTTAAAGTTTTCTATATAGATATATATAGAAAATATGCCCCGTCCCCTAGTGGCCATGTTTTTTTTACGAATCATGACGGCTTGAACAATCTTGGTAGAGGGTCACCAAAAAACATTCCTGCCAAGTGATACTGAAATCAGTCCATTGGTTTCTGACAAGAAGATTTTTTAAACTTTTCTATATAGATATATAGGGAAAATAAGCCCCACCCCCTGGCAGCCATGTTTTTTGACGCATCATGACAACTTGATCAATCTTGGTAGAGGGTCAACAAGGGAAGATTTCTGCCAAGTCACAATGAAATCAGTCCAGTGGTTTCTGACAAGAAGATTTTTAAAGTTTACTATATATAGATATATAGGGAAATATAGCCCCGCCCCTGGCGGCCACATTTTTTGATGAATTATGACGACATGAACCATCTTGGTAGAGGGTTACAAAAGAAACATTCCAGCAATGTTATACTGAAATCGGTCCAGTGGTTTCTGACAAGAAGATCATTAAAATTTTCTATACAGATATATAGGGAAAATAAGCCCCGCCCCCTAGCGGCCATGTTTTTTGACAAATCATGACGGCTTGTACAATCTTGGTAGAGGATCACCAAGGAAACATTTTTGCCAAGTTATATATAAAGCGGTCCAGTGGTTTCTAACATGAAGATTTTTAAAGTTTTCTATATAAATATATAGGGAAAATAAGCCCCGCCCCCTGGCGGCCATGTTTTTTGACGAATCATGACGCGTTGAACAATCTTGGTAGAAGGTTACAAAAGAAACATTCCTGCCGTGTTATATTGAAATCAGTCCAGTGGTTTCTGACAAGAAGATTTTTAAAGTTTTCTATATAGATCTATAGGGAAAATAAGCCCCGCCCCCTGGTGGCCATGTTTTTTGACGAATCCAAATGGCTTGAACAATCTTGGTAAAGGATCACCAAAGGAACATTTCTGCAAAATTATATTGAAATCGGTCCAGTGGTTTCTGACAAGAAGATTTTTAAAGTTTTCTATTTAGATATAAAGGGAAAATAAGCCCCGCCCCCTGGCGGCCATGTTTTTTGACAAATCCAAACAGCTTGAACAATCTTGGTAGAGGATCACCAAAGGAACATTTCTGCAAAATTATATTGAAATCGGTCCAGTGGTTTCTGACAAGAAGATTTTTAAAGTTTTCTATATAGATATAAAGGGAAAATAAGCCATGCCCCCTGGCGGCCATGTTTTTTGACGAATCCAAATGGCTTGAACAGTCTTGGTAGAGGATCTCCAAAAGTACACTTCTGCAAAATTATATTGAAATCGGTCCAGTGGTTTCTGACAAGAAGATTTTTTTAAAGTTTTCTATATAGATATATAGGGAAAATAAGCCCCGCCCCTTGGTGGCCGTGTTTTTTGACAAATCCAAATGGCTTGAACAATCTTGGTAGAGGATCACCAAAGGAACATTTCTGCAAAATTACATTGAATTCGGTCCAGTGGTTTCTGATAAGAAGATTTTTTAAGTTTTTAGTTAAAAAATATATTTTTAGCTCCTGTGACCCAGATATGCAATGGACCGGAACCATTTGAACAACTTTGAAAGAGGACCAACCAAGGTGAGCTAAAAACATTCCCCCTTTATCCTTACCTGCTACAAGGACAGCAGGCCTTGCCTTACTGTAAGCCAGTATCAGTTGGAGGCACCAGTGATGTACGATACACAATACCTTCACCGCACCCAACCACCCCCAAAGTTTTTGAGAATTTTCCCTGTTATTTTTTATTCATATTTACTTCTTCATTTGAAAACATAGTCAGCCAGACATTTGTTGATGCTGTATTTTGCACCAATCAGCAGTCCTGACACTGGTTCCCTGTGTTATGGGTGTTTTTTTCCAGAGAATTGTGATAAAACTGATGAAGTGGGTGCTGAAATTTCTGACAGCTTGACATTCAGTATACTCAGTCTTTAATAGTATGGGAAAAATCCAGTATCTGAATTTCTAATGAAGAGCAGTATGTTTGTATGAAAGTAAGTTCCTCTCTGTATTGTAGCACTTCCTCTGAATGATTGCATTTGCTGTACAGTAAGTACGACTGGCTTTAGAGTTGGCATACCCCTACAAAACGACAATAGTCATACATAGCGCTTAAAGGGTTGAGAGAATTCCAACGAGTTTCTGTAAGATATGTTTTAGTGCAAAAATATTGTACGACAAACAGAAATGACCAGACTAAACTCAAACACACACTGGTCCACAGCTTCAATTCACATGCTTGGTTAACACTTAAGGTGCTAATCACAACTGCAGCAGACAACATTTTGATTTTTCTTCTTTTTTTTTTTTTTTTGGATTTTTCGAAGAAAAAAGCTTGTCATTTCATGTGAAGCAGCTACCTTTTCTCACAGTGCATTTGAAACAAATATACCTGCTCAGGTTCAATACTAATCCGTTTCTTGAACCTTCTCAACTGCTTGTCATTTTCTGTTTCTTTGCTTGCCATTTTCTCCAGTTCTGACTCTGTCAAGTTGTCCATCAGTGCAGAGCCTAAACAAAATACAGTATTTACCCTAAATATTCAGACACCTTAACTCCTAAGCATACTTGACCTAAATTTTGAACAACTCCATATTACTTACCTAATTGATGTGCCTACAAGCTGCTGGATGAGTGGCAAATGGTGTAGACTTTGATCAGGCACTGAATTCTGTGGCAAGTGATCTGGGTCCACACTGTTTGCTCAGGCATGTCAGTCCAAATACTTAGGGTAAATATTTTCTACTGCATGTAAACACAAAATAATACTGAATTAGTACATATATATTATGCTAATAAACAGAGGGAGCCAATAAGCATTTAAATTACTTGTCCAAAAAGTTCATAGACATGCTCCAAAACATATGATATTGGTTGAATCAATTTAAAATGGCACAGTTGCTGAAAAGTCCAACATCCACTGACTTTACAGTGAAAATTTCATGAGAATTGATCTACTGGTTTTTGTATTACATGGGGCTGAAATTATGTAGGGTAAGCACCACGGATCACTTTGACGTATTTTGTGGCGTCACTGTTCTGATGGATTCGGAATATTCAATGAAAATCTATTGAAAGATCAACGATTTCTTATGTTTTTCATATACAATAATAATAATATAAACTTCTGTATTTCTTAAATATTTTAGTGAATTATTATGCACATTGGCAATATTTTGTAGTTTTATGCGATTTCAAGACCAGTATGTATTCCTATGTGTTAAAATTACCGGTTCCTCAATTCTGACTACCTAACCATATCAGATCTGAAGTATACTAGAAATCTAGTTTCGAGTTCGAAAAAATATTTTATCATCAGTGCAACAAGTGTTTTGGATGCAATATGTTGAGAAAAGCATATTTTGTTGGTTATTCATACTGTTCTATGCTTGAGTATTTGAACAAGGACCAAAAGGAGCTCCGTGGAATCTGGCGACATTGTTGTTTAACGCCATTTAGAAATATGCGTTCCTACCTTAAATATTCAATATTTTAAACATGCGTTTTTACTGGTTGTTCAAATTTCACAAATATAGCATACAGGGACTGAATCAAGAAGTTTTAATATGATGAGACAAATAAAATTCAGATACAGTATATTAACGAACACAGCATAAGTTGGTTTCACCTCATTTCAGTAGTTTCCCTAAATATTCTTATTGTTTTGGTTGTTTCACTGGTTTTGTGTGACTACCCAGCAGAAATTGAGTTGAAGAAAGCTTCAGTTTCAGTTTGTTTCACCTTGTTTAAGTAGTTTCCCTATATATTCTTATCGTATAGGTTGTTTTCAGGTTTTGTGTGGCAACCCAGCAGAAACTGAGTTGAAGAAAGCCTCCCTTTCAGTCTGGTTTTGCCTCGTTTCAGTAGTTTCCCTATATATTCTTAATGTTTTAGTTGTTTTGCTGGTTTCATGTGGCCACCCAGCAGAAATTGAGTTGAAAAAAGCCTCCGTTTCACTTTGTTTTGCCTTGTATCAGTAGTGTTCCTATATATTCTTATTGTTTCTGTTGTTTCACTAGTTTTGTGTGGCTACCCAGCAGAAATTGAGTTGAAGAAAGCCTTCATTTCAGTTTGTTAGTAGTTTCTCTATATATTCTTACAGCATTGGTTGTTTCACTAGTTTTGTGTAGCTACCAAGCAGAAATTGAGTTGAAGAAAGCCTCGTTTCAGTTTGTTTTGCCTCGTTTCAGTAGTTTCCCAATATATTCTTATCATTTCGGTTGTTTCACTAGTTTTGTTTGGCAGCCCAAACAAAAATATTTATTAGAGCTTGGTTTTTAAATTTAATGTTGCCATGATACCAAACAAAATGGTCACTGGTCATAAAACACATCAGCTGGGTAGAATATCATCAAATCATCATAACTGTCAAATATGGTTCACATCACATCACTGGTTACAGAGAAAATGCAATTTAACCATTATCCCATTATAAGTCTATAGGAGCTTTCTGTTGCCACAGCAACCAAACCAAGAGGTGGATCACCATAATTTTAGCCATTTTTAAATCCCCCTACCCAAGCAACATTCCTACCTAATTAGGGACAAATCACTTCAATGGCTTTGGAGTTGTTGTTTGAAAGTGTTTACAGATGGAGGGACAGATGGAGGGATGGATGACAGACAAAAAGTGATCACTTTAGCTCATCCTGAGCATAGGTGAGCTAACAAGTGACCACTGGGGCTGGGCCATTTACTATAATTTGAACAATTTTGGTAAAGGCCTGCTGTACCAGGTAAGTATGCCTACCAGATGAAGGTACATACCAAGGTCATCATTTTTTTTTCAAACTTTATTGGGCCCATGTCCCCAATGCAGCATACCAAGCCCCAGGGCCATTGGCCCTTTGGTTCCAGAGAAGAAGAGTTTTAAAGGATTTTTAGCATATATGGATATGGCAGCCATCTTGGTCATATGACCCAGATGCAGTGAACAACCTTTCACTCCCCATATCCACTGAGGCACCATATGAAATTTGGCTTGGATTGGCCCTGTGGTTTCTGAGGAGAACACGTTTGAAGAGTGGGGACGATGGACAGAAGACGGATAACGACGGACAGATGACAGAGCCTGCTAATACTATAAGCTTACCAGAGCCTTTAATCTCAAAGCTATACACCAAATATCAAAGGCCTGGGCCTTCTAGTTTAAGAGAAGACGATTTTTAAAGTTTTTTGCTATATGAGTCTATGTAAACAAGGCAGTCTGAAGGACAGCTATATCCCCCGCCGCAGAATGACAATGGAGCGGCCTCAAAATTCAAGGCTCAAACTGGTGGCCTTCAATTGTGACCTTGACCTTGAGTCTGCATTGTTGAGTTATGGGTTCTGCACATCACCTCACTAAGGCGAACACTTGACCCAAATTTAATAAATATCTTTCAAAGGGTTCAGGAGATATGGAGTGAACATGAAATTCAAGGCTCAAACTTGTGACCTTTGTCTGTGACCTTGACCTTGAGTCGGCATGCTTGAGTTATGGGTTCTGCACATCACCTCACTAAGGCAAACATTTTACCAAAGTTTCATGAAAATCTTTCAAAGGGTTCAGGAGATATGGAGTGAACAAGAAAGAGATGAATGACCTTCAATTGTGACCTTAACCTTGAGTCTGCATCGTTGAGTTATAGGTTCTACACATCATCTCACTAAGGCGAACATTTGACCCAAATTTAACAAGGCAGTCTGAATGGCAATGGAGCGGCCTCAAAATTCAAGGATCAAACTGGTAACCTTCAACTGTGAGGCAAACATTTGACCAACATTTAAAGAAAATCCTTCCAGGGGTAAAGGAGATATGGAGCCGACACCAAATTCAAGGCTCAAACTCGTGATCTTCAACTGTGACCTTGACCTTAAGTCCGCAGGGCTGAGTTATGGGTTCTGCACATTGTCCCACTGAGGTGAACATTTGACCAAAGTTTAGAGACAATCCTCCCACGGGTAAAGGAGATACAGAGCGGACACAAAATTCAAGGCTCAAACCCATGACCTTGAACTGTGACCTTGTGAGTCTGCATGGTTGAGCTATGGGTTCTGCACACCATTTCACTGAGGCAAACATTTGACCAAAATTAAAAGAAAATCCTTCCAGGGGTAAAGGAGATATCGAGTGGACATGAAATTCAGGGCTCAAACTTGAACTGTGACCTTGTCCTTGAGTCCCCATGGCTGAGTTATGGGTTCTGCACATCGTCCCACAGGTGAACATTTGACCAAAGTTTAGAGAAAATCCTCCCAGAGGTAAAGGAGATACAGATCGGACACGAAATTCAAGGCTAAAACCCATGACCTTGAATTGTGACCTTGACCTTGAGTTGGCATGGTGGAGACTGATTCTGCACATCGTCTCACTAAGGTGAACATTTGACCAAAGTTTAAAGAAAATCCTTCCACTGATATAGGACATATGGAGCAGACATGAAATTCAAGGCTCAAACCTGTGACCTTGAACTGTGATCTTGACCTTGTGTCGGCATGGTTGAGTTATGAGTTCTGCACATCGTCTCACTGAGGCAAACATACGACCAAAGTTTAAAGACTAGACCATGAAGTGAGCATATGCTCACTAACACCCCCGGCCATGGCCATCAGTGATAACATGGTTTCAATGTTTTGACATTTGGTGACGCCTTGTGGGGAAAGAAAGGCTGAATTTTTTGCTTGTTTGTCCGTTTGTGTTCTGCTGTTTGTTCCTTTTATGTCCTTTAGGTTTTCTTCCTAGAAAAATACATGCTTCAATAGCACGAATTACACAGGGAAATAACTCTAAAGAGACCTGGACCTATGGCCCCTACTTTCTTTCCACAGTACAATTAGTCATACTTGTCACCTGCAGTATATAAATGTGCATGTGTAAAGTAAATTCAAACAAAATCTGGAAACAGGTATAGAAGTTATAAACAAAAATAGATATTTAAATAGTCAGAACAACAAAGGGAAATAACTCTGAGGGACTTGGCCCCATGGCTCCTATTTCCTTTCCCACAATACAACTAGTCATACTTGTCATGTGTACTTAATTTCAAGTTTCTAGGTGTAGTAGTTCTTGAGAAATCTTTGACACAAAATAAATGTAAACTCACGCACAAACAGCCAGAACAACAAAGGGATATAACTCTAAGGGACCTGGTCCCATGGCCCCTATTTTCTTTCCCACAATACAACTAGTCATACTTGTCATGTGTACTAAATTTCAAGTTTCTAGGTACAGTAGTTCTTGAGAAATCTTTGACACAAAATAAATGTAACACACACAAATAGGCAGAACAACAAAGGGAAATAACTCTAAGGGCCTGGTCCCACGACCCCTATTTTCTTTCCCACAATACAACTAGTCATACTTGTCATGTGTACAAAATTTCAAGATTCTAGGTTTGTCTTGTTTGTTTGTGTTGAGGTTTTACGCCCCATTCAACCCAATGGGGTCATGTCGAGCATGGTCAGTTTACCTAACCACACGTTTACTGGGCAGGCTTAGTCCTCTAAGCGGTTAACCAGTATTGTGCACATTCTTTGGCCAGAAACTGACAACTGCCCTTCTTGAATCAGCGGAAGGGAAAGAATGACCATAGAAAATATTTCATGATCAATCTCCACGAAAGAATGTTGCCGACCTCGGTGGGGGTTGAACCCGCTACCTCTTGGTCTCCAGTCAGACGGCGCATCTAACTAAGCCACCAAGGCCCGCTCAAGATTCTAGGTACAGTAGTTCTTGAGAAATCTTTGACACAAAATAAATGTTTACTCACACACAAATAGCCAGAACAACAAAGGGAAATTAAGTGACCTGACCCCACAGCCCCTATTTTCTTTCCCACAATACAACTAGTCATACTTGTCATGTGTACTAAATTTCAAGATTCTAGGTAAAGTAGTTCTTGAGAAATCTTTGACACAAAATAAATGTTAACTCACAGACACACAGAAAAGAAAATGTTAACTCACAGACACACAGAAAAGACAAAAACTATATACCCCCTTTGCATAGCATACTTCGTATGCCGGGGGTATAAAAATCCTTCCAGGGGTATAGGAGACATGGAGTGGACATGAAATTCAAGGCTCAAACCCATGACCTTGACCTGTGACTCTGACCTTGAGTTGGCATGATTGACTTATGGGCTCTGCACATCGTCTCACTGCGGCAAACATATGACCAAAGTTTAAAGAAAATCCTTCCAGGGGTATAGAAGATATGGAGGGAACAAGAAATTCAAGGCTCAAACCCATGACCTTGACCTGTGACCTTTACCTTGAGTTGGAATTGGTGACTAATGGGTTCTGCAAATCGACTCACTGAGGCAAACATTTGACCAAAGTTTAATGAAAATCTTTCAAAGGGTTCAGGAGATATGGAGCGGACAAGAAAGTGTTAAGGAAGGACAGATGGATGAACAGACGGGACAGACGATCCACCATCCGCTTTGCGGCAGGGGATTAATCAAGTAACCACTGGGGTGGGGCCATTTTGACCCCAGGGCTATAATTTGAACAATCTATAGACATCTACAAGATAAAGCTATATACCAAACAAGAGGGCCAATTTGGCCCTGTATCGCTCGCCTGATTACCAGACAAGTGTCGAGTCAATTGGCCTTTTGGTTCAAGAGAAGAAGTTCAATACAGATTTATAAGACGGCAGTCATCTTGGATTTCCAATCAGAATGATTTTAGCTACTTCTGATCTACAAGTCACTTTGATACTTCCAATGAAGTTTCGAGTCAATTGGCCTTTTGGTTTAGGATAAAAAAGTTCAAAATAGATTTTCAACATGGCTGCTAGGGCGACAATCTTGCATGTCACCCTTATACTTCCTAATATGAAAATACGCTTAGCCCAAATGCAAGCAGAGCACAGACCTATCTGTAGTCTCTGCAAAAGTCCTTCACAGCATCATTAAAGAATGAATATCAGTTTATAAATAAAAACTTTAAACTATAATACCCCGCCACTATCGTGTTGTGGGCAGATAACTCTGTCAAACATTGACAAAATTTGCCCATAAGCAATCTCAAACCAGATCTCATTCATATCAATGCATGTACCAAGTTTGGTTAAAATCCCTTCAACTCAAGTTATTGTCCAGAAAATGAAAATTTGGGTGTGTCTCGGGCAGATAACTCTGTCAAAATTTGACGAAATTTGCCCATTAGCAATCCCAAACCAGAGCTCCACAATATCAATGCACACACCAAGTTTGATGAAAATCCATTGATGTTTACTCAAGTTATCATCCTGAAACGAAAATATGGGTGTGTCTCTGGCAGATAACTCCGTAAAAATTTGACGAAATTTGCCCATTAGCAATCCCAAACCAGATCTCCACAATATCAATGCACATGCCAAGTTTGGTGAAAATACATTGATGTTTACTCAAGTTATCATCCGTAAACGAAAAACAAGAGGGCCATGATGGCCCTGTAACGCTCACCTGAGCATCATAGCACTTTGAGAACCTGATCTAGAACTGATCAAGCCAAACATTCTGTTCAAAATTCAAAATGATTATATTAACAAGTAAGACAATGTAGCATGCCTAATGGACTGTAAAATAAAGGTCAAGGTCAAATATGGATGACTGCATTCAAGAGGCCATGCTAAGATGTATGCATGTACTAAGTATCACTGGCTGTAGAAGCAATAGTTACTGAGAAATTGACCTAAACACAAATACTTCACAAGTACCAAAAATCACTCTGTAGGACCAATAATTACTGAGAAACTGACCTAAACGGAGAAACTTAAGAAAGTCACTGGACAGAAAAATATACATCACCTTGAAATCATCAAGACAAACATTTTGAGCAAGATTCATGATGATCACTTCAAAAATGTGACCTCTAGAGCATCAACAAGGTTTTCCTTTGATTTGGCCAGCTGACCTAGTTTCTGATATCAAGTGACCTAGTTTTAAACTAGACCTAGAAATCATCAAGATGAACATTTTGAGAAATATTTATGATGATTATTTAAAAAATGTGACCTCTGGAGTGTTAACAGTTTTCTACTGATTTGACCTGGTGACCTAGTTTTTGACCCCATGTGACCCAGTTTCAAACTTGACCTAGAAATCATCAAGACAAACATTTTGAGCAAGATTCATGATGATTGCTTCAAAAATGTGACCACTGGAGTGTTAACAAAATTTTCTGCCGATTTTGCCTGGTGACCTAGTTTTTGACCCCAAGTGACCCAGTTTCGAACTTGACCTAGAACTCATCAAGACAAACATTTTGAGCAAGATTTATGATGATTGCTTCAAAAATGTGACCGCTAGAGTGTTAACAAGGTTTTCTGCTGATTTGGCCCGGTGACCTAGTTTTTGACCCCAAGTGACCCAGTTTCAAACCTGACCTAGAAATCATCAAGACAAACATGTTGAGCAAGATTCATGATGATTGCCTGAAAAATGTGACCACTAGAGTGTTAACAAGGTTTTCTGCTGATTTGCCCAGGTGACCTAGTTTTTGACCCCAGGTGACCCAGTTTCGAACTTGACCTAGAAATCATCAAGACAAACATTTTGAGCAAGATTCATGATGACAGCTTTAAAAATGTGACTGCTAGAGTGTTAACAAAGTTTTCTGCTGATTTGGCCCAGTGACCTAGTTTTTGACCCCAAGTGACCCAGTTTCAAACTTGACCTAGAACTCAAGACAAAACACTTTAAGCAAGATTCATGATGACCACTTCAAAAATGTGACCGCTAGAGTGTAAACAAGGTTTTAGTTGATCTGGCCAGGTGACCTAGTTTTTGACCCAAAGTGACCCAGTTTCAAACTTGACCTTAAAATCATCAAGACAAACATGTTGAGCAAGATTCATGATGATTGCTTGAAAAATGTGACTACTAAAGTGTTAACAAGGTTTTCTGCTGATTTGGCCTCCAGGTGACCCAGTTTCGAACTTGACCTAGAAATCATCAAGACAAACATTTTGAGCAAGATTCATGATGATTGCTTAAACAAGTCACCCCGATGCTTCCTAGCAAGATTGAATTCAATTGCCCTTTCGGTTTGGGAGAAGAAGCGAAAAATACATTTTCAAGATGGCTGCCATGGTGGCCATCTTGGATTTCTGATCAGCACGATTTTAGCTATTTTTGATCTACAAGTCACCCCAATGCTTCCTAGCAAGTTTGTAGTCAATTGACCTTTCAGTTCAGGAGAAGAAGCGAAAAATAGATTTTCAAGATGGCCGCCATGGCACCCATCTTGGATTTCCAATCGGCACGATTTTAGCTACTTTTGAACTACAAGTCACTCTGATGCTTCCTAGCAAGTTTGGAGTCAACTGGCCTTTCAGTTCAGGAGAAGAAGCGAAAAATAGATTTTCAAGATGGCTGCCATGGCGGCCATCTTGGATTTCCGATCGGCACGATTTTAGCTATTTTTGATCTACAAGTAACCCCGATGCTTCCTAGCAAGTTTGGAGTCAATTGGCCTTTCAGTTCAGGAGAAGCGAAAAATAGATTTTCAAGATGGCTGCCATGGCGGCCATCTTGGATTTCGGATCGGCATGATTTTTGCTATTTTTGATCTACAAGTCACCCTGATGCTTCCTAGCAAGTTTGGAGTCAATTGGCCTTTCGGTTCTGGAGAAGCAGCGAAAAATAGATTTTCAAGATGGCCGCCATGGCGGCCATCTTGGATTTCCGATCGGCACGATTTTAGCTATTTTTGATCTACAAGTCACCCCGATGCTTCCTAGCAAGTTTGGAGTCATTGGCCTTTCGGTTCAGGAGAAGAAGCGAAAAATAGATTTTCAAGATGGCGGCCATGGCGGCTATCTTGGATTTCCGATCGGAAAGATTTTAGCTATTTTTGATCTACAGGTCACCCCGATGCTTCCTACCAAGTATCGAGTCAATTGGTTCAGGGGTGTAGGGGGAGTAGGCTTTTAAAGCAATTGTTGACGCCGCACGACGAACGACAGACGACGGACATTGACTGACCACAATAGCTCACCATGAGCACTTTGTGCTCAGGTGAGCTAACAACGTATGACTGACGGACAGACAGACAGACACACGGACGTCCAATATGAAACCATAATACCCTGCCACTGTCGTGTGGCGGGGTATAAAATGGTATATGAAAATCAATAAATAATAAAAATAGTCAGCAAAATATGTTTGTGACACTTATTGACACGCGTTTCTTGTCACTTCATGACGCTTATTAGTGAGACCAAAATTTTGTGACTAGCGGTATAATCAAGTCCGCCCCAGTCTTGCCATCTTCTGGTGACAACTTACGGGAAGAAAAAGGAAGAAAATATTGGTCAGAGCTATTTCTGCTGAAAGTATATATCGTTGTATGTTACTTTTCCTTGATCATATTCTCTACCGTAGAGCTCACTTCATTCGCGACACGCTTTGTGCGTCGCGAGCTGTGCTCGCCATCAAGCTTTGAGTCTTACTGTTCAGAAGTTCAAAATAGATTTTCAAGCTGGTGACTGTGGTGGCCATATTGGATTTCAGATCAGAACCAATTTAGCTATTTTTGATCTATAAGTCACCCAGATACTTCCTACACGTTTCTAGTAAATTCGTCTTTCTGTTCAGAAGAAGAAGTGCAAAAGATTTCTAAGATAGCAGCCATCTTGGATTTCCAATTAGAATAATTTTAGCTATTTTTGATCTACAAGTCACCTTGATGCTTCCTACCAAGTTTCAAGCCAATTGGCTATTCATTTCAGGAGAAGAAGTGAAAAATACATTTTCAAGATGGTCCATGGTGGCCATCTTGGATTTCCGATCAGAATGATTTTAGCTATTTTTTATGAGCAAGTCCACCGATGCTTCCTACCAAGTTTCAAGTCAATTGGCCTTTCAGTTCAGGAGCAGAGAAAATAGATTTTCAAGATGGCCGCCATGGCTGCCATCCTGGATTTCCAATCGGAACGATTTTAACTTTTTTGATCTACAAATCACCCCGATGCTTCCCACCAAGTTTCAAGTCAACTGACCTCTTGGTTCAGGAGAAGATGCGAAATATAGATTTTCAAGATTGACAGCCATGGCGGCCATCTAGGATTTTCGATCAGAATGACTTTAGCTTTTTTTGATCTACAAGTCACTCTGATGCTTCCTACCAGGTTTCAAGTCAATTGGCCTTTTGGTTCAGGAGATGAAGCAAAAAATAGATTTGCAAGATGGCGGCCATCTTTGTTTTCCAATTGGAATGATTTTAGCTATCTTTGATCTACAAGTCACCCTGATGCTTCCTACCAAGTTTAAAGTCAATTGGCCTTTCGTTTCAGGAGAAGAAGTGACAAATAGATTTTCAAGATGGCGGCCATGGCGGCCATTTTGCATTTCCGATTGGAATGATTTTAGCTATTTCTGATCTACAAGTCACCCTGATGCTTCCTACCAAGTTTCAAGTCAATTGGCTTTTTGGTTCAGGAGAAGAGGTGAAAAATAGATTTTCAAGATGGCCCAGAGGCGGCCATCTTGGATTTCCGATCATACGATTTTTGCTTTTTGATCTACAAGGCACCCTGATGTTTCCTGCCAAGTTTCAAGTAAACTGGCCTTTTGGTTCAGGAGAACCAAAAAATAGATTTTCAAGATGGCCTCCATGGCAGCCATATTAGATTTCCGATCGGAACGATTTTAGCTATTTTTGATCTGCAAGTCACACTGATGCTTCCTACCAAGTTTCAAGTCAACTGGCCTTTTGATTCAGGAGAAGAAAGGGAAAAATTCCATAGGTTCTGCTGCCTTGCCAATACCTCTGATATCCAGTTATTTCTTAGGTTCTATGACCTCCTCTATAACTGAGAAGAGGTCAAACCTGTGGCGCCTCCCTGCATTAGATTTACCGTATACACTCCCATTAAAATACCAAGCTGAATCTATATCTTTATGCAGGTTCAGTCGGTTGATCAGCTTCATATTTTCCTTTGAAACATCATCGACTAGGCGGTAGCCTCCATGTTTCATCTCCTTTCTCTTCCTCATGATCTTAGACTTTTCATTGTTATTTCTTAATTTAAGCAGCACTGGTTTTGGCATTCCAGATTTTCCTGGAATGCGATGAATTGCCATGACACTGTTTTTGTTTAGCAATACACCAGCTTTTGACTCTAGAATGTTATTAATATTTTCAATCAGTCTTTCTTCTGTTTCATCCTGATCTTCTGGTACTCCCATAATCTTGATGTTGTTTTTACGAGAGTATTGTTACATATTTGCTTTCTGCATTGCTGCTTTTCCTATTGTCTCATTGTCACTAGCTTGTTTCTTCAGCTCATCTACTTCTTCCTTTAACTTTACATTCTCATGTGTCAGTAAATCCAGTCTTGAATCCACTTGAGTAATTTTTCATCAATCTTATCATTAATTTTGTCATTCACAATCTACACCACCTCCGTCTCTACTTTCTCTGTAAATTTAGCCTCCAACTGTGTTGTCATTTCATGTGCTATTTTGTCCACAATGCTGGCAATAAATGCTTTCATCTCCTCCTTGGACATAAGACTTTTGAGATCATCCCTAGTCTGGTGTATGTCAGTACACATCTGATCCAGCTGCTTTCGTATTGAGTCGAATTCATCTCCAAAACTGCTTTCAGCCACTTCTGAATGTGGTCTATTTTTCCTTTTGTTCAGCAGTTTTGCTTGGGGTACTAACTGCACTACCTGTAACCCCCTTTGTTTTGTCTCCAGTAGTGTGTGACATTATTAGTTTGTCCAGGTATAATGGTCGGGTATAACATAGGGGAATTCTCAAGAGCTATATAATTCTTTGTTCAATGTAGCAAAATTTTTAGATTCCAATTTATTCATCAGCAGCATCAAATTATTTTATGATTTTTTCACATCAATGGAGACTGACACATGATACACTTATAGACACCATTATTTATCCACAAGAACCAACATTTTGTTATTTTTTTACATAAAATCAAGCACAGATGTGAAGTCACATTTCACCAATATAATTGCCTCAGAACCAAAAACAAATAGCCATCAGAGGAGATGGCAAATCCCCCAACCAACCCTCCATTTCTAAATTTAGTGTATTTTAATTGATATCATGGAAATATTGAAACAGGGCAAAGTAAAAAGATGCAAAGATAGTATGAAATGTGACCAAAATAATAAGTGAAAACAATAATAGGTGTACTGTTAATGATTTTATTTTTTGCATGTTCTTTTATTTTTTTTATTTTTTTTTTTATTTTTGTCAAAATCATCCAATAGTTACTTCTGATGTGATAATTTGTACTGGATACACAATATTTGCAAATACTTTGGATTTTTGAGTGTACATATTCAGAAATAATAGCAAATATAAATGCTTTGTAAAGGTAAAGGAATTTGCTGTATGTTTATTCATCATATGTAAAATCAACAGAGTAAAAGTTGTCCTTCTTGCATGCTACACACCTTCTTGATTTGATATATGTCCCTACCAAGAATTATCAAGTTATCTCAAACAGTATGGGAGTTATGGCCTGTACAAGATTTCCGCATCAGGGGAGATAAGAACATAATGGAGAAAGTGAGAGTACATTTGAACATGACATGCCTACTGGTCCTTATCTATGCCTCTAACAAACATTAACAAAGTATTTCAAACCACATACTCAAGAATTTGGCTTAGAAATTCATTCTGGGGAGGTAACTAGAAAACAACCAAGCAGAGGTTGTCTCTCTTGCATGTGACACACCTACTGGTCGTTACCAATGCCTCTACCAAACATTATCAAAATATATCTAAGGGTATCAAAGTTATGGAGCGCACAAAATTTTGGCTTTTGGGGAGATAACTTTATAACAAAGAAGAAAGTGAGAGTTGTCTCTCTTGCACGTGACATGCCTACTGGTCCTCCTCTTCATTTCTACCAAATATTATCACATTATCTCAAACAGTATGGGAGTTATGGCCTGCACAAGATTTTGGCTTCAGGGGAGATCACTACATAACGAAGAAAGTGAGAGTTGTCTCTCTTGCAGACGACAGGCCAACTGGTCCTCTTCATTTTTACCAAACATTATCAAAATATATCTAAGAGTATCAAAGTTATTGAGCGCACAAGATTTTGGCTTCAGGGTAGATAACTACATAACGAAGAAAGTGAGAGTTGTCTCTCCTGCACAAGACACGCTTACTGGTCCTCCTCTTCATTTTTATCAAATGCCTCTACCAAACATTATCAAAATATATCTAAGGGTATCAAAGTTATGGAGGGCACAAAATTTTGGCTTCTGGGGAGATAACTTTATAACAAAGAAGAAAGTGAGAGTTGTCTCTCTTGCAAATGACATGTCTACTGGTCCTCCTTTTCATCCCTACCAAATATTATCAAATTATCTCAAACAGTATGGGAGTAATGGCCTGCACAAGATTTCGAATTCAGGGGAGATAACTACATAATGAAGATAGTGAGAGTTGTCTCTCTTGCACGCGACATGCCTACTGGTCCTCCTCTTCATTCCCACTAAATATTACCAAAATATGTCTAAGGGTATCAAAGTTATGGAGCGCACAAGGATGAGTCTACAATTTCTGCTTCAGGGGAGATAACTACATAACGAATGAAGTGAGAATTGTCTCTCTTGCACATGACACACCTACTGGTCCTCCTCTTTATCCCTACCAAATATTATCAAACAAGAGCTCCGCCAAGCTGGGCATTATACGCCCATGGCAAGTAATAAGATGTAGCACATAAACTGGCTCCAGTAAAATTCAGTGCTCCGGATATAAACTGTAAGTGGAATTACAAAAAAAAAAATTAAACTAGAACAGTGTTTTTGGAGGAAAACATATGTCCCCCTCCCCCCCACCCCCAACCAGTTTGAACAGACATATTTTTAAAATAGATTGTATCTATAATAAACTCAAGGTCACAATATACCTATATGTAAGTTTGGTCAAAATTCATCCATTCCTCAATGAGATAGGGTGCTGACAAGCCATTTTCTAAAATCATAGCCCTTGTGTAACCTTGAAAATGGGATCAAGGTCATAAAAAATCTAATCAGTTCTTGTCTCTGTCTCAACAATATAGCTGTGCAAGTTTGGTCACAATTCATCCATTCATTCAGCAGATAGCATGCAGACAAGCCATTATCTAACAATCTGAGCCCTCCTGCGACCTTGAAAATGGGGTCAAGGTCACCAAAATAAAATCAGTTATTTTCCATGCCACAACAATTTGGCTGTGCAAGTTTAGTTAAAATCCATCCATTCCTTCAAGAGATACAGTGCAGACAAGCAATTTTCCAACAATCTAAGCCCTAGTGTGACCTTGAAAATGGGGTCAAGGTCACCAAAATCTAATCAGTTCTTTTCCATGTCTCAACAATATAGATGTACAAGTTAGGTCAAAATCAATCCATTCCTTTAGTAGATAGGGTGCAGACAAGCCATTTACCAACAATCTAAGCCCTAGTATGACCTTGAAAATGGGGTGAAGGTCACCAAAATATAATCAGTTCCGATGCATGTCCCAAAAATATAGCTGTGCAAGTCTGGTCGAAATCTACTCATTCCTTCAGGAGACAAGGTGCAGACAAGCCATTTTCCACCAATCTAAGCCCTTAGTGTGACTTTGAAAATGGGGTCAAGGTCATCAAAATCTAATCAGTTCTTTTCCATGTCTCAACAATTAAGATGTAGAAGTTTGGTCAAAATCCATTTATTCATTTAGGAGATAGGGTGCAGACAAGCAATTTTTCAACAATTTAAGCCTTACTGTGACCTTGAAAATGGGGTCAAGGT
The DNA here is from genome assembly GCA_964016985.1 of Anodontia alba. NCBI lineage: Eukaryota > Metazoa > Mollusca > Bivalvia > Lucinida > Lucinidae > Anodontia > Anodontia alba. The sequence continues at coordinate 61,235,469 of OZ024825.1, forward strand.
CACCAAAATCTATTCAGTTCTTTTCCATGTCTCAACAATATAGCTGTACAAGTTTGGTGAAATCCATTTATTCATTCAGGAGATAGGGTGCATACAAACCATTTTCCAACAAATCTAAGCCCTCCCGTGACCTTGAATATGGGGTCATGGTCACCAAAATCTAATCAGTTCTTTTACATGTCCCAGCATTGTAGCTGTGCAAGTGTGGTCAAAATCTATTCATTCCTACAAGAGATAGGGTGCGGACAAGCCATTTTCCAATAATCTAAGCCCTCCTGTGACCTTGAAAATGGGGTCAAGGTCACCAAAATCTAATCAGTTTGTTTACATGTCCCAGCAATATAGATGTGCAAGTTTGGTTAAAATCTATTCATTCCTTCAAGAGATAGGATGCGGACAAGGCATTTTCCAACAATCTAAGCCCTCCTGTGACCTTGAAAATGGGGTCAAGTCACCAAAATCTAATCAGCATTTTTCCCCCTCCCAATGATATATTTGTGTAAGTTTGGCTGAAATATGTCCATTCAATAAGGAGATAGAGTGCGGACAAGAAGCTATGCCCCATTTTCCAACAATCTAAGCCCTCCTGTGACCTTGAAAATGGGGTCAAGGTCACCAAAATCTAATCAGTTCTTTTACATGTCTCAGCAATATAGATGTGCAAGTTCCATCAATAAGGAGATAGAGTGGGGTCGAGGTCACCAAAATCTAATCAGCATTTTTCCCCCTCCCAATGATATATTTGTGTAAGTTTGGCTAAAATATGTCCGTTCAATAAGGAGATAGAGTGCGGACAAGAGGCTACACCCCATTTTCCAACAATCTAAGCCCTCGTGTGACCTTGAAAATGGGGTCAAGGTCACCAAAATCTAATCAGCATTTTTCCCCCTCCCAATGATATATTTGTGTAAAATTGGCCAAAATCTGTCCATTCAATAAGGAGATAGACTGCAGACAAGTGGCTACGCCGACGCCGACGCCGACAGGATCTGCACTAAAAACAATATGTCTCCCCCCCCACCATCCCATGGTGGGGGGACATAAAAATTTTCATTGGGGCATAGCTCTGCTGAGATTTGGTGAACTGTAACCTAAGGGTCCAAGCTGGCCCAATAATTAAGGGAGAAGTAACTTCTCCTTCCTGGGAAAATAGGGAGAAGTTTGCTGCTTCTAGCGAGACGTGCCTTCGAACGCAGGTCACACACCAAAGCATGGCTATATTATAAGCTCATATGAGCGTTTGGCTGATTTGTTTTTCCTATACTTCAATATCGGACTAAACAATAACAAAACAAAAACAAGAGGGCCATGATGGCCCTGTAACGCTCACCTGAGCAACATAGTACTTTGAGAGCCTGATCTAGAACTGATCAAGGCAAACATTCTGATCAAATTTCAAAATGATTATATTAACAAGTAAGACAATGTAGCATGTCTAATGGACTGTGAAATAAAGGTCAAGGTCAAATATGGATGACTGCACTCAAGAGGCCATGCTAAGATGTATGCATGTACTAAGTATCACTGGCTGTAGAAGCAATAGTTACTGAGAAACTGACTTAAACACAAACACTTCACAAGTACCAAATATCACTCTGTAGGACCAATAATTACTGAGAAACTGACCTAAATGGAAAAAACTTAAGAGAGTCACTGGACAGAAAACTATACATCACCTTGAAATCATCAAGACAAACATTTTGAGCAAGATTCATGATGATCACTTCAAAAATGTGACCTCTAGAGCATCAACAAGGTTTTCCTTTGATTTGGCCAGGTGAACTAGTTTTTTATATCAAGTGACCCAGTTTTAAACTAGACCTAGAAATCATCAAGACAAACATTTTGAGCAATATTTATGATGATTATTTAAAAAATGTGACCTCTGGAGTGTTAACATTTCTCTGCTGATTGGCCAGGTCGACTAGTTTTTGACCCCATGTGACCCTGTTTCAAACTTGACCTAGAAATCATCAAGACAAACATTTTGAGCAAGATTGATGATGATTGCTTCAAAAATGTGACCGCTAGAGTGTTAACAAGGTTTTCTGCTGATTTGGCCAGGTGACTTAGTTTTTGACCCCAAGTGACCCAGTTTCAAACTTGACCTAGAAATCATCAAGACAAACATGTTGAGCAAGATTCATGATGATTGCTTGAAAAATCTGACTGCTAGAGGGATAACAAGGTTTTCTGCTGATTTGGCCCGGTGACCTAGTTTTGACACCAGGTCTTCCAGTTTCGAACTTGACCTAGAAATCATCAAGACAAACATTTTGAGCCAGATTCATGATGATTGCTTCAAAAATGTGACTGCTAGAGTGTTAACAAGGTTTTCTGCTGATTTGGCCCGGTGACCTAGTTTTTGACCCCAGGTGACCCAGTTTCAAACATATCCTAGAACTCATCAAGACAAACATTTTGAGCAAGATTCATGATGATTGCTTCAAAAATATGACCGCTAGAGTGTTAACAAGGTTTTCTGCCGATTTGGCCTGGTGACCTTGTTTTTGACCCCAAGTGACCCAGTTTCGAACTTGACCTAGAAATCATCAAGACAAACATTTTGAGCAAGATTCATGATGATTGCTTCAAAAATGTGACCGCTAGAGTGTTAACAAGGTTTCTGCTGATTTGGCCTGGTGACCTAGTTTTTGACTCCAAGTGACCCAGTTTCGAACTTGACTTAGAAATCATCATAACAAACATTTTGAGCAAGTTTCATGATGACTGCTTCAAAAATATGACCGCTAGAGTGTTAACAAGGTTTTCTGCTGATTTGGCCCGGTGACCTATTTTTTGACCCCAAGTGACCCAGTTTTGAACTTGACCTAGAAATCATCAAGACAAACATTTTGAGCAAGATTCATGATGATTGCTTCAAAAATGTGACCGCTAGAGTGTTAACAAGGTTTTCTGCTGATTTGGCCCGGTGACCTAGTTTTTGATTCCAAGTGACCCAGTTTCAAACTTGACGTAGAAATCATCAAGACAAACATTTTGAGCAAGTTTCATGATGATTGCTTCAAAAATGTGAGCGCTAGAGTGTTAACAAGGTTTTCTGCTGATTTGGCCCGGTGACCTAGTTTTTGACCCCAGGTGACCCAGTTTCGAACTTGACCTAGATTTAATAGAGGCAAACATTTTGAGCAAGTTTCATCAAGATTGGGTCAAAATTATGATCTCTTGAGTGTTAACAAGTTTTTCCTTTGATTTGACCTGGTGACCTAGTTTTTGACCCCAAGTAACCCAGTATCGAACTTGACCTAGATTTCATAGAGGCAAACATTCTGACCAAGTTTCATCAAGATTGGGTCAAAACTGTTACCTCTAGAGTGTTAACAAACTAATTGTTGACGACGGACGACGACGGACATAGGGTGATGACAATAGCTCACCTTGAGCTTTTGCTCAGGTGAGCTAATAAACCAAAAAAAAAAAAAAAAAAAAAATGCTGCAAGAAAACTTTTTGTAAAGCTTTAACTTGTTTAATACTGATTTTATTTCTGTTCTTCAAGGAAGCCAATTCAGAATATTAAAAAATAATTATGTTCATAAGTTTTGATATTAGTCAAGCTTCTATTTCTGCATCATTTTATAAATGTTATAGATTTAATAATGGCAACATTTCCATGCAAATCTAATAAATGAAGATGTAAAAAAAAAATAAATAACTTGCCAATATGGCCATAATTTTAGTTATTTGCAAAAAATATACCTATTATAAAATAAAATTTGCACATTATTAGCTCTAAACAATATGCTACGAAAAGTTTACAAAAACTTTCAAAGGGGCATAACTCTGCCAATATTTGGTGCACTGTAACCTTGAAAAAATATACACTGCTCCACATCATCCTGTAGCTATTTATGAAGTTTCAGCTTGATGGGATGTAAACTGTAGGAGCAGTTAGCCGGAAACAAAAAAGTTTACAGAAATTTTGAAAGGGGCATAACTCTGCCAATATTTGGTGGACTGTAACCTCGAAATGACATGCGCTGCTTCACATCATCGTGTAACTATTTATGAAGCTTCAGCTTGATCGAATGTAAACTGTAGGAGGATTTAGCCAGAAACGAAAAATTAATAGAAATTTTCAAAGGGGTATAACTCTGCTAATATTTGGTGGACTGTAACCTTGAAACAATATGCACTGCTCCACATCATGGTCTAACTACAAATCAAGTTTCAGCTTGATCGGATGTAAACTGTAGGAGGAGTTAGCAGGAAATGAAAAGTTTAGAGAAATTTTCAAAGGGGCATAACTCTACTTATACATTGTATTTGGTGGACTGTAACCTCAAAATAATATGTGCTGCTCCACATCATGGTCTAACTAAAACTGAAGTTTCAGCTTGATAGGATGTAAAATGTAGGAGGGGTTAACGGAAAATGAAAAGTTTAGAGAAATTTTCAAAGGGGCATAACTCTGCAAACATTTGATGGACTGTAACCTCGAAACAAGAGGCCCACGGGCCACGGGTCGCTCACCTGAGTGACATAGCCACTGCAGATATGCAGATGTTATGCAACATTTTTCCAGTCCTGTCATCGCAGCTAATGAAAAGATCAACCTTCAAGCAGTTCTTAATTTTGAAGAAGAATATTATATATGGCATGACAGTCAATGGAGCATGATCATTTGAACAAACTCTCAATCACATTTCAACAGTAGGATCAATGTGAAATTTGGAGGCAATTGGCTAATTGGTTTCTGAAGAATTATGATTTTATACATGTAAACAGCACAGTAGCAGGGAAATATAATATACATAAACAAGATGGCAGCCATCTTAGATTTCCAATCAGAATGATTTTAGCTACTGTTGATCTACAGGTCACCTCGATACTTTCAATGAACTTGGCTATCTTGGATTTCCGATCAAACAATTTAAGCTATTTTAGATCATCCAAATGCTTCCTACCAAGTTTCGATTCAAATGGCCTTTCAGTTCAGGAGAAGAAGCGAAAAATAGATTTTCAGGATGGCTGTCATGGCGGCCATCTTGGATTTCTGATAGGGATGATTATAGCTATTTTTGATCTACAGGTCACCCTGATGCTTCCTACCTAGTTTAAAGTCAATAAGCCTTTTGGTTCAGGAGAAGAAGTGAAAAACAGATTTTCAAGATGGCTGCCATGGTGGCCATCTTGGATTTCCAATCGGAACGATTTTAGCCAATTTCAATCTATAAGTCACCCCGATGATTCTTACCAAGTTTCAAGTCAACTGGCATTTGGGTTTAGGAGAAGAAGCGAAAAAAAGATTTTCAAGATGGCCACCATAGCGGCCATCTTGGATTTCCAATCAGCATGATTTTAGCTACTTTTGATCTACACGTTACCCTGATGCGTCCTACAAAGTTTGGAGTCAATAGGCCTTTTCGGCTCAGGAGAAGAAGAGAAAAATAGATTTTTAAGATGGCGACCATGGCGGCCATCTTGGATTTCCGATTAGAACGATTTTAACTACTTTTGATCTACAAGTCACCCCGATGCTTCCTACCAAGTTTCAAGTCAATTGGCATTTGGGGTTAGGAGAAGAAGCGAAAAATAGATTTTCAAGATGGCAGCCATGGTGGCCATCTTGGATTTATAGCTACTTTTGATCTACAAGTCACCCAGATGCTTCCTACCAAGTTTCGAGGCAACTGGCATTTGGGGTTAGGAGAAGAAGCGAAAAATAGATTTTCAAGATGGCCGCCATGGCGGCCATCTTGGATTTATGATCAGCACAATTTTAGCTATTTTTGATGTGATACATGTCACACCTATGCTTCCTTGCAAGTTTGGAGTCAATTGGCCTTTTGGTTCAGGACAAGAAGCAAAAAATAGATTTTCAAGATGGCTGCCATGGCAGCCATCTTGGATTTCCGATCGGAACAATTTTAGCTATTTTTGATCTACGAGTCACCCCAATGCTTCCTACCATGTTTGAAGTCAATTGGCTTTTGGGTTCAGGAGAAGAAGCAAAAAATAGATTTTCAAGATGGCTGCCATGGTGGCCATCTTGGATTTCTGATAGGCATGATTTTAGCTATTTTTTATCTACAAGTCACCCAAATGCTTCCTAGCAAGTTTGGAGGCAATTGGCCTTTCGGTTCAGGAAAAGAAGCCAAAAAATAGATTTTCAAGATGGCGGCCATCTTGGATTTCCAATCCGCACGATTTTAGCTATTTTTGATCTACAAGTTACCCCGATGCTTCCTAGCAAGTTTGGAGTCAATTGGCCTTTCGGTTCAGAAGAAGCGAACAATAGATTTTCAAGATGGCGGCCATGGCGGCCATCTTGGATTTCCGATCAGCATGATTTTAGCTATTTTTGATCTACAAGTCACCCCGATGCTTCCTAGCAAGTTTGGAGTCAATTGGCCTTTCGGTTCAGGAGAAGAAGCGAAAAATAGATTTTCAAGATGGCGGCCATCTTGGATTTCTGATCGGCACGATTTTAGCTATTTTTGATCTTCAGGTCACCCTGATGCTTCCTACCAAGTATCAAGTCAATTGGCCCAGGGGTGTAGGAGGAGTAGGCTTTTAAAACAATTGTTGACGCCGCACAACGGACGACGGACAACGGACATTGACTGACCACAATAGCTCACCATGAGCACTTCGTGCTCAGGTGAGCTAACAATATGCGCTGCTCCACATCATGGTCTAACTATATACCAAGTTTCAGCTTGACACGGTCAGGAAACTTCATAATTGGAGCCAGTGGCACTGATAAGCAAATGTTGTGTGCGACTTCCGGAGCACGTGCGGCTCTGAATATAGCGGCTGAAGTAAACAAGAGGACCATGATGGTCCTATATCGCTCACCTGAGCAAACAGCTTTGCATACTTACTGTTGAAGTTTCAGCCAAGTTCACTGCTCTAAGATTTTTGTATAAATTTTATAGCCCTGCACCCCAGCGGCCATGTTTTTTTCATGCATCATGATGGCTTGAACTGAATATTGAAAGAGGGTCACCAAAGGAACAATTTTGCCGTTATATTGAAATTGGTCCAGTGGTTTCTGACAAAAAGATTTTTAAAATGTCTTATATAGATATATAGGGAAATTAAGCCCCACCCACTAACGGCCATGTTTTTTGACAAATCATGACAGCTTGAACAAATTTGGTAGAGGGTCACCAAAGGAAAAATCCTGACAAGTTATATTGAAATCCGTTCAGTGGTTTCTGACAAGAAAGTTTTTAAAGTTTTCTATTTAGATATATAGGGAAAATAAGCCCCACCCCTAGCAACCATGTTTTTTGACTAATCATGATTGCTTGAACAATCTTGGTAGAGGGTCACCAAAGCAACATTCCTGCCAATTAATATTGAAATCAGTCTGGTGGTTTCTGACAAGAAGAATTTTAAAGTTTTCTATACAGATATATACGGAAAATAAGCCCCGCCCCCTGACGGCCATGTTTTTTAACATATCATGAGGGCGCAATCTTGGTAGAAGGTCGCCAAAAAGCAACATTCCTGTCAAGTTACATTGAACTCAATCCAACGGTTTCTTATGAGAAGATTTTTAAAGTTTTCTATATAGATATATAGGGAAAATATGCCCCGCCCCCCTAGGGGCCATGTTTTTTGAAGAATCATGATGGCTTGAAACAATCTTGGTAGAGGGTCAAAGAAACATTCCTGCCAAGTTATATATATATATTGAAATCGGTCCATATGTTTCTGACAAGAAGATTTTTAAACTTTTCTATATAGATATATTGGGAAAATAAGCCCCTCCCCCTGGCGGCCATGTTTTTTGACGAATCATGATAACTTAAACAATCTTGGTAGAGGGTCAACAAGGAAAGATTTCTACCAAGTTATAATGAAATCCGTCCAGTGGTTTCTGACAAGAAGATTTTTAAAGTTTTCTTTATAGATATATAGGGAAAATAAGCCCCACCCCCTAGCGGCCATGTTTTTTGACGAATCATGACGGCTTGAACAATCTTGGTAGAGGGTCACCAAAGCAACATTCCTGTCAAGTTACATTGAACTCGAGCCAATGGTTTCTTACCAGAAGATTTTTAAAGTTTTCTTTATAGATATATACAGAAAATATGCCCCGCCCCCTAGCGGCCATGTTTTTTGACAAATCATGACAGCTTGAACAATCTTGGTAGAGGGTCACCAAAGCAACATTCCTGCCAAGTTATATTGAAATTGGTCCATTGGTTTCTGACAAGAAGATTTTTAAACTTTTCTATATAGATATATAGGGAAAATAAGCCCCGTCCTCCTGGCAGCCATGTTTTTTGACGAATCCAAATGGCTTGAACAATCTTGGGAGAGGATCACCAAACAAACATTTCAGCAAAATTATATTGAAATCGGTCCAGTGGTTTCTGACAAGAAGATTTTTAAAGTTTTCTATATAGATATATAGGGAAAATAAGCCCCGCCCCCTAGCGGCCATGTTTTTTGACGAATCCAAATGGCTTGAACAATCTTAGTAAAGGATCACCAAAGGAACAATTCTGCAAATTTATATATAAATCGGTTCAGTGGTTTCTGACAAGAAGATTTTTAAAGTTTTCTATATAGATTATACAGGGAAAATAAGCCCCGCCCCCTGGGGGCCATGTTTTTTGACGAATCCAAATGGCTTGAACAATCTTGGTAGAGGATCACCAAACGAACATTTCAGCAAAATTATATTGAAATCGGTCCAGTGGTTTCTGACAAGAAGACTTTTAAAGTTTTCTATATAGATATACATGTATAGGGAAAATAAGCCCCGCCCCCTGGCGGCCATGTTTTTTGATGAATCCAAATGGCTTGAACAATCCTAGTAAAGGATCACCAAAGGAACATTTCTGCAAAATTATATAGAAATCGGTTCAGTGGTTTCTGACAAGAAGATTTTGAAAGTTTTCTATATAGATTATATAGGGAAAATAAGCCCGGCCCACTGGCGGCCATGTTTTTTGACGAATCTAAATGGCTTGAACAATCTTGGTAGAGGATCACCAAAGAAACATTTCTGCAAAATTATATTGATTAGTCCAGTGGTTTCTGACAAGAAGATTTTTAAAGTTTTCTATGTAGATATATAGGGAAAAAAAGCCCCGCCCCCTGGCGGCCATGTTTTTTGATGAATCCAAATTGCTTGAACAATCTTAGTAAAGGATCACCAAAGGAACAATTCTGCAAATTTATATAGAAATCGGTTCAGTGGTTTCTGACAAGAAGATTTTTAAAGTTTTCTATATAGATTATACAGGGAAAATAAGCCCTGCCCCCTGGCGGCCATGTTTTTTGACGAATCTAAATGGCTTGAACAATCTTTGTAGAGGATCACCAAAGGAACATTTCTGCAAAATTATATTGAAATCGGTCCAGTGGTTTCTGACAAGAAGATTTTTTAAGTTTTTAGTTAAAAAATCTATTTTTAGCTCCTGTGACCTAGATATGCAATGGACCGGAACCATTTGAACAACTTTGAGAGAGGACCAACCAAGGATCATTCCTGTGAAGTTTGGCCAAAATCCAATCAGTGGTTTAGGAGGAGATGTTGTTTAAAGATTGTGAACGGACGGACGGACGGATAGACGGACGACGACGACGACAGACAGTGAGTGATCACAAAAGCTCACCTTGAGCCTTCAGCTCAGGTGAGCTAACAAAAGAGGTAGGTCAGTCACTCGTCAAAAGAATCTGTTTTTGTGGGGTAGTTTTTCTCAAAAAGGAGAATTACATGCTGCTCTCAAGTCTTTTAACAGTTTTCTCACCTAATAGATAGTTTGTAAATGTGTACGATCTCGTCTGAATTACTTGTGGCGTGGGCTGATTGATGCTGAATAAACTGATCGTTGAAGGTTCATCGACGCTATTCCCGGTTATTTTTTCATAAAATGCATATGCGCCTGGACTGTTTGGCATTTTTTATGTGTGAAATGATTGTTTGACCTGTCTCACTTACCGAAAAATAAAAATTGAAAACAAACTAATGGAAATGGAAGGCAAATAAACAATGGCTCCGATGGTGTAGGGTGGCTCTGAATATATCGGTCGGCTCTGATAGCTGAGGGCTAATGTTCACGCCTACCAGACGAATGAATGCGTAACCACCGGTTAAGAACGTGAAACAATTAGAGCGACATCCGGTTAGGGATAAGATGACTCAAAAAGATAAACAAACTTTGCATTTTCCGTGTTTCATGAGCGATATAAATGTTTTGAGGAAATTATTTAAAAAACGGGGAATTACATTCAACTGCCCATTGATATTGGCGTCTGTGGAGTAAATCTCAGACCACCTACTTCACGCATATTGGCTGAATTATTTTTGGCGTGCTGAAGGTGTACCGAAAGGCATGGAAAACACGTGGTAATTCGTGGTGTTTTTGTCCTTTGTTTAATTTTGCGCTTTGCTAGAAGTTCAACATATCATCACGCAAACACGATAGACACATGTGGTTATTTGTGTTATGGATATTTTGGTTGTTAATGCAGCATTGTCGAAAAATCGCCATGGGAAGGGACGAAAATGGCTGGTTACGCATAAGATCTATATAAATAATAACAAAAAGTACAGCTATAAAGCGGGTCTGATTTCACCTCCACGTCTCCAGAAAAACACAAAGCTTGTTCTATGGAATAATTTTTAGCCAACCTGATAAGCAGTGCACTGTTGATTCAGAAATAACATAGTATTTAATGCAAACATCTTCTCTCTCCAGAATCATAGCGTATAATAACTTTGTATTTTCACACCAATTCAATGGCCCTGCAATTATCTGAAATGAAATTTAACAGGTTTTGGATTTTTTTTTCCTGCGAAGAAGTGCTAATCTGCCTATTTTTTTGCTGGTTAAGCATTAGATTGTCTGGTTAAGAATTTGATGAGCAAAGGAGAAAAAACCACACCATTTGTTCCCTGTGTAAATGCCAGCGACTTACTACAATAACAGATGGTCTACCTATGATTTGATTTGTAAGTTGTCGTGAAATCATCAGATGCAGAAAGTCATGGTGAAAAAAAGGTTTTCTGGACAAGGCCACTGTTTGTTTGTGTTGAGGTTTTACGGCCCAGTCAACCCAGTGGGGTCATGTCGAGCGCGGTCAGTTTACCTAATCACACGTTTACTGGGCAGGCTTAGTCCTCTAAACGGTAAACCAGTATTGTGCACATTCTTTCGCCAGAAACTGACAACTGCCCTTCTTGAATCAGCGGAAGGGAGAGAATGACCGTAGAAAATATTTCATGATCAAGCCATTGAAATAATGGATTTCAAGCTTATTTGACCGAATGGAGCATCAATTCATATATCAGAGGTCATTATTTGCTTCCGTAGAAAAAAGGCCAGTTTGCGTTTCATAATGTTGCATAACTTTATATCGTTTTTCTGTGGTTAAGCATTGGAGAACCCGGTGAAGCATTAGAAACTCGATGAATGTGTAGAAATGCGGAAAGTGAAGTACAAATGATAATATATTTGCAATATCATAGCGTGCCTGTTTGACAAGTCTAGCTTGTTCTGACATTTTGACATGTGATGAAGATGCTAGATTTGAGGTCCAAGGGTTGTTGGTTCGATCGCCGGTCAGGGCAATCAACAGGAATACTTTCTTAGCAGGTCTAAGTCACTCCATACTACACTTGAAAACAAATTATTTGTATCACTGTGATTGCTCTGACCGGCGATCGAACCAGAAATCCTTGGACCTCAAATCTAGCATCTTCATCACATGCCAAAATGTCAGAACAAGCTAGACTTGTCCAACAGGCACGCTATGATCTTGCAAATACATTATCATTTGTACTTCACTTTGCTGCATTCTACACATTCATCAAGTTTCTAATGCTTAACAGGGTTCTCCAATGCTTAACCATAGAAAATGATATAAGGTTATGCGCCATTATGAAACACAAACTGGCCTTTTTGTTTTCTATAGAAACAAATAATGACCTCTGATATATGAATTGATGCTCCATTCTGTCAAATAAGCTTGAAATCCAGTATTTCAATGGCCTTGTCCAGAAAACCTTTTTTTCACCATGACTTTCTGCATCTGATGATTTCACGACAACTTACAAATCATAGGTAGACCATCTGTTATTGTAGTAAATCGTTGGCAGCAAAAATAGGCAGATCAGCACTTCTTTGCAGGAAAAAAAATCCAAACCTGTTAAATTTTATTTCAGACAATTGCAGGGCCATTGAATTGGTGTGAAAACACAAAGAAAGTCATTATACGCTATGATTCTGGAGACTGAAGGAGTGTTTTCATTAAATACTATGTTATTTCCGAATCAACAGTGCACTGCTTATCAGGCTGGCAAAAAATTATTCCGTAGAACAAGCTTCGTGTGTTTATGGTGACATGGAGGTGAAATCAGATCCGCTTTATAGCTGTATGTTTTGTTATTATTTATATAGATCTTATGCATAACCAGCCATTTTCGTCCCTTCCCATGGCGATTTTTCGACAATGCTGCATTAACAACCAAAATATCCATAACACAAATTACCACATGTCTATCATGTGTGCATGATGATATGCTGAACTTCTAGCAAAGCGCAAAATTAAATAAAGGACAAAAAACACCACGAATTACTACGTGTTTTCTATGTCTTTCGGTACACCTTCAGCACACGAAAAACAATTCAGCCAATATGCGTGAAATAGATGGTCTGAGATTTACTCCACAGACGCCAATATCAATGGGCAGTTGAATGTAATTCCCCATTTTTTAAATAATTTCCCAAAACATTTATACCGCTCATGAAACACAGAAAATGCAAAGTTTGTTTACCTTTTTGAGTCATCTTATCCTTAACCGGATGTCGATCTAATTGTTTCACGTTCTTAACCGGTGGTTACGCATTCATTCGTTTGGTAGGCGTGATGTTTGCAGAACTATTATAAAAGACAGCCTCTGTCCACTTGCGAGTTTTGAAGCCTAGCAGCAAAGTTTGTCTCTTCTGATCTTTGGACATCTATTCTATGCTGTAACAGTTGATTTTTGCTCTAAAATGTCTTGACGGGGACGTACAACCTTACGCTTTGTTGAATAATGATTTAACATTTTAATCATTGCAATTAGGGTAAAATGTTGTGAATCATATGTGATGAAAATTACAAAAATGGCAAAATCGTTTGGATCTGAGTGTGGAAAATGGGGGTAGGGATAATGATTCTACTATAAATTGATCAAAAGGGTATCTCATTGTTCATTTCTGTAATTAAAATTAAGTGACTCTGAAAATTGTGATTTACAACATCTAAATGGTTAAAAGAAATTTGATGGTGCCATTATCCGTTGCCTAGTAACTGATATCATAGGAAATGTCGATCACTGAAAATGCATACGTTGCTAGACAATCTGCTGAAACTCAGACGTGCAATGAATCTTTAAGTTGCTTTCAAACCACAATCAAGGGTGACCAGATAAAATAACAGCAATGTTAAAAAAGCATTAGAAAGAAATAGAACTTTATATTTAATTTGTTGACACATAAATGATCATAAATGTAGCAAATCGTGACCAAGAGACATTTACTACAGTTGTTTTGTCGCTAGGCAACAGGAGGTGTTTGGCTGGATGTGCTTTGACAATCACTCATTCATGCATTTAGGATCTAACTTTTAGAAAGTCAAAGTTTTGACCTTAGAAGTTGCATATACAGAGGATTACACCATAGGTTGCATTACGTTTTGGATGACCCTCGTATTCGATCAGCAAAGGCTCAGGCGGGATTGCTTGCGCTGTTTGCACACAGTTAGTATGAAACTATACAACAGTGTAGACCAAGAATCAGCCAACTAGACCTACTAAATGGTCATACAGGGGATTTGATGGCTGTGCAGGCACATTTGGAAAAGGTTTAAACAGAGGAATGTACAATTGGAAGTTTGAAAATGTAAATTAATCACTGTTAACCATTCCAGCTGAATCTTTGAAACACATTTTTAAATCAAAAAATGGAAAAAAAAAAGTCCAACTTCTAAAAGCAATTTTTTGGTGACATAAAATGGCTGAGGTAGGTTTAATTTCCGTAGGATTTTTGTGCTGAAATCGAGATTTATGTTTTGCACAGGTGAGCTAAAACAAGACCACAAAAATTGCACCTGTGACGTGATCGATTTCATCGCATACCTTGAAACAGAAAAATCCACATAAATCCACTACTAGAGGCCATAATCAGTTTCTGTGCTTGTTTTGATAAGATTGTACGTCTCCGTCAAGACATTTTAGAGCAAAAATCAACTGTTACAGCACAGAATAGATGTCCAAAGATAAGAAGAGACAAACGTTGCTGCAAGGCTTCAATACTCGCAACTGGACAAAGGCTGTCTTTTATAATAATAGTTCTGCAAACAATAGCCCTCTGCTATCAGAGCCGACCGATATTATATTCAGAGCCGCCCTACACCATCGGAGCCATTGTTTATTTGCCCTCCATTTCCATTAGTTTGTTGTCAATTTTTATTTTTCGGTAAGTGAGACAGGTCAAACAATCATTTCACACATAACAAGAGGACCATGATGGTCCTATATCGCTCACCTGACCAAACAGATTTGCATATTTACTGTTGAAGTTTCAGCCAAGTTCACTGTGCTAGGATTTTTTTATAAACTTTATAGCACTAACCACCCCCACCCCCCTCCACCACACCCCTGGCCATGTTTCTTTTACAAATCTTGACGACCTGAACTGAATCTTAAAAGAGGGTCACCAAAGGAACATTTCTGCCAAGTTGAAATTGGTCCAGTGGTTTAAAAAGTTTTATATAGCTATAAAGCCCTACGCCCTAACTGCCATGTTTTTTGACGAATCATGACAGCTTGAACAAACTTGGTAGAGGGTCACCAAAGGAACATTCCTACCAAGTTATATTGAAATCTGTTCAGTGGTTTCTGACAAGAAGATTTTTAAAGTTTTCTATTTAGATATATAGGGAAAACAAGCCCCACCCCATGGCAGCCATGTTTTTTGACGAATCATGATTGCTTGTACAATCTTGATAGAGGTTCACCAAAGCAACATTCCAGCCAAGTAATATTGAAATCAGTCATGGGGTATGTGACAAGAAGAATTTTAAAATTTTGGGCCATGGTTTTTGACGTATCATGAAGGCTTGAACAATCTTGGTAACAGGTCACCAAAGCAACATTCCTGCCAAGTTACATTGAACTCGGTCCAACTGTTTCTTACGAGAAGATTTTTAAAGTTTTCTATATAGATATATAGGGAAAATAAGCCCCGCCCCCTAGCGGCCATGATTTTTGATGAATCATGACGGCCTGAACAATCTTTGTAGAGGGTCACCAAAGAAACATTCCTGCCAAGTTGTATTGAAATCGGTCCATTGGTTTCTGAAAAGAAGATTTTTAAAGTTTTATATGTAGATATATAGGGAAAATAAGCCCTGCCCCAGGCAGCCATGTTTTTTGACAAATCATGATTACTTGAACAATCTTAGTAGAGGTCACCAAGGAAAAATTTCTGCAGTTATAATGAAATCAGTTCAGTGGTTTCTAACAAGAAGAGTTTTCTATATAGATATATAAGGAAAATAAGATCCAACTCCTGGCGGCCATGTTTTTTGACGAATCATGACGGCTTAAACAATCTTTTTTCTATTCAGATATACAGTGAAAATAAGCCCCCCCCACCCCCCCCCCCCCCTGGCGGCCATGTTTTTTGACAAATCCAAATGGCTTGAACAATCTTGGTACAGGATCACCAAAGGAACATTTCTGCAAAATTATATGGAAATCGGTCCAGTGGTTTCGGACAAAAAGATTTTTAAAAGTTTTCTTTATAGATTATATAGGGAAAATAAGCCCCGCCCCCTGGCGGCCATGTTTTTTGACGAATACAAATGTCTTGAACAATCTTAGTAGAGGATCACCAAAGGAACATTTCTGCAAAATTATATTGAAATCGGTCCAGTGGTTTCGGACAAGGAGATTTTTAAAGTTTTCTATAAAGATATATAGGGAAAATAAGCCCCGCCCCCTGGCGGCCATGTTTTTTGACGAATCCAAATGGCTTGAACAATCTTGGTAGAGGATCACCAAAGGAACATTTCTGCAAAATTATATTGAAATCGGTCCAGTGGTTTCGGACAAGAAGATTTTTAAAGTTTTCTATATAGATATATGGGGAAAATAAGCCCCCCCCCCTGGCGGCCATGTTTTTTGACGAATCCAAATGGCTTGAACAATCTTGGTAGAGGATCACCAAAGGAACATTTCTGCAAAATTATATTGAAATCTGTCCAGTGGTTTCTGACAAAAATTTTAAAGTTTTCTATATAGAAATATAGGGAAAATAAGCCCGGCCCCCTGGCAGCCATGTTTTTTGACGAATCCGAATGGCTTGAACAATCTTGGTAGAGGATCACCAAAGGAACATTTCTGCAAAATTATATTGAAATCGGTCCAGTGGTTTCTCACAAGAAGATTTTTTAAGTTTTTAGTTAAAAAATCTATTTTTAGCTTTTGTGACCTAGATATGCAACGGACCAGAACCATTTGAACAACTTTGAAAGAGGACCAACCAAGGATCATTCCTGAGAAGTTTGGTCAAAATCCAATCAGTGGTTTAGGAGGAGATGTTGTTTAAAGATTGTGAACGGACGGACGGACGGACGTACGGACGACGACGACGACGGACAGTGAGTGATCACAAAAGCTCACCTTGAGCTTTCAGCAAAGGTGAGCTAAAAAATGCCAAACAGTCCAGGCGCATATGCATTTTATGAAAAAATAACCGGGAATAGCGTCGCTGAACCTTCGACAATCAGTTTATTCAGCATTGATCAGCCCATGCCACAAGTAATTCAGACGAGATCGTACACATTTACAAACTATCTATTAGGTGGGAAAACTGTTAAAAGACTTGAGAGCAGCATGTAATTCTCCTTTTTGAGAAAAACTACCCCACAAAAACAGATTCTTTTGACGAGTGACTGACCTACCTCTTTTGTTTACTTTTTTTAGCTGCTATATTCAGAGCCGCACGTGCTCCGGAAGACGCACACAACATTTGCTTATCAGAGCCACTGGCTCCGATTATGAAGTTTCCTGACCGTGCTGATCCGATGTAAACTGTAGGAGGAGTTAGCCAGAAACAAAAAAGTTTACGGACGGACGGACAGACGCCATACCCCGTAACATAATACGTCCCGTTTTTCAAACGGGGGTATAATTATCTCAAAAAGTATGGGAGTTATGGCCTGCACAAGATTTCGGCTTCAGGGGAAATAACTACATAACGAAGAAGTAAGAGTTGTCCCTCTTGCACATGACATGCCTACTGGTCCTCCTCTATATTCCTACCAAATATTATCAAAATATGTCTAAGGGTATATCAAAGTTATGGAGCGCACAAGGATGAGCCTACAATTTCTGCTTCAGGGGAGATAACTACATAATGAATAAAGTGAGAGTTGTCTCTCTTGCACACGACATGCCTACTGGTCCTCTTCCTCATCCCTACCAAATATTATCAAATTATCTCAAACAGTATGGGAGTTATGGCCTCCACAAGATTTCAGCTTCAGGGGAGATAACTACATAACCAAGACAGTAAGTCATCTCTCTTTCACGCAAAATGCTTACTGGTCCTCCTCTACATTCCTACCAAATATTAACGAAATATGTCTAAGGGTATCAATGTTATGGAAATAACAAGGATGCGTCTACGGACAGACGGATGGACGGACGCCATGCTGATCGCTACGACGGTCCTGCAAAAAGTTTTGTCACTAGATTACTTCAGTGCTACGTTTTATCAAACGTATTTTTATTACAAACCTTCAAAGTATTCCCCCTTTACTGAAACACATTTTTGTAACCTTTTTACCCAGTCGCGAAAAGCAGATAATAGTCTTCTTTTGGTATCTGTTAAAGACACTAATAAACAGCGCTGCCAAAAGAACTTCTGGACGTATACTTATTTCCAGAAAGCATGTTCTTAAGCCTTGGAAATAAAAAGAAGTCACAGGGACTCAGGTCAGGTGAATAAGGTGGATGGTTTAAAAATTTCATCTTTTCAGAAGCCAAAAAAGACTTAACCTCACACTTTTGAGAGGAGGCATTGTCATGTAAAAGGTGGACTCCTGACCATCCTTTGCTTGGTCGTTTCTTATTGTAAAACTTTTTCACTTTCTTCAGTACAGAATTCTTGTAGAATCGGTCAGTGACTGTATGACCAGACGGACAAGGCACTTGAACGACTGGCCCACTTGAATTAAAGAAAATTGCGTACAACATCTTTTTCGAACTTATGGTTCTCTTGGCAATACATGGGCGTTTTTGATCTTTTCGCTTCCATTGCTTATTATCAGCCCTTCTTTGTGGCTCAAACATGTGCCCCCAGGTTTCATCACCTGTTAGCAAGTTAGAAATAACCCGACTATTACAGCCTTTGTATGTTTTCAAAGTTCCCTGGCACATTTAAGGCGTTGTGTCTTTTGCTCCTCAGTGAGCAAATGAGGTACCCACCTAGCGCAAACCTTTCTCAGGTCCAAACGCTTTTTCATAACTGTTTGCACACTGCCTTCTGATATGCCAGTACAACTACCTATATCTTTGACAGACAATCGCGCATCCTGTTCGACCACAATTTTTACAGCAGCAATGTTAGCCTTGGTAACAGAGGTTTTAGGCCTTCCAGGACGGGTATCATCTTCAACAGAAAATTTCCAGCTTTAAAAGCTTTAACCCACCTAAAAACTGTGCGCATTGAAATGGTCTGAAGTCCATATATACCACACAATTCATTAAATATCTGCTTTGAATCTACATTAAGCCTAATGCGGCATTTAATATAGCTACGAATTTCAGTCTTCTGGTCCATGTTCCAATGTAACAAGTAAATTGGTCAGTGTATATGCATCTATTTCAATTTGAAATAACTCGGTCAGTTGGAAAGCAATTTGCAGGAAATAAATGGGTATCGTTAGCTATTCAACACACCATTCAAGTGCAGTGAAGCATTTTAAAATATACCTGGGATAAAACTAAGTAAGCCTATTAGTGACAGAACTTTTTGCATGACCCTCGTATTCCCCGAACCTATCGGTCGGGGGATAAAAAAATAAAATAAAATAAAAAAAAAAAAAAGAAAAGATGGCCTCCATGTCAGCCATATTAAATTTCCGATCCGAACGATTTTAGCTACTTTCGATCTGCAAGTTTCAAGTCAACTGGCCTTTTGATTCAGTAGAAAAAAGGGAAAAATAGATTTTCAAGACAGCTGTCACAATGGCCATCTAGAATTTCCGATAAGAACGATTTTTGCTATTTTTGATCTACAAGTCACCCCAATGCTTCCTACCAAGTTTCAAGTCAATAGGCCTTTCGATTCAGGAGAAGAAGCAAATGGGAGGACCATGATGGTCCTATATCGCTCACCTGAGCAAACAGCTTTGCATACTTACTGTTGAAGTTTCAGCCAAGTTCACTGCTCTAAGATTTTTGTATAAATTTTATAGCCTTGCACCCCAGCGGCCATGTTTTTTTCATGCATCATGATGGCTTGAACTGAATATTGAAAAAGGGTCACCAAAGGCACAATTTTGCCGTTATATTGAAATTGGTCCAGTGGTTTCTGACAAAAAGATTTTTAAAATGTCTTATATAGATATATAGGGAAATTAAACCCCACCCCCTAACGGCCATATTTTTTGACAAATCATGACAGCTTGAACAAACTTGGTAGAGGGTCACCAAAGGTAAAATCCTGCCAAGTTATATTGAAATCGGTTCAGTGGTTTCTGACAAGAAGATTTTTTAAGTTTTCTATTTAGATATATAGGGAAAATAAGCCCCACCCCTAGCAACCATGTTTTTTGACGAATTATGATTGCTTGAACAATCTTGGTAGAGGGTCACAAAAGCAACATTCCTGCCAAGTAATATTGAAATCAGT
The DNA here is from genome assembly GCA_964016985.1 of Anodontia alba. Lineage (NCBI taxonomy): Eukaryota > Metazoa > Mollusca > Bivalvia > Lucinida > Lucinidae > Anodontia > Anodontia alba. The sequence continues at coordinate 61,255,365 of OZ024825.1, forward strand.
CAGGTGGTTTCTGACAAGTAAATTTTAAAGTTTTCTATACAGATATATACAGAAAACAAGAGGGCCATGATGGCCCTGTAACGCTCACCTGAGTATCATAGCACTTTGAAAACCTGATCTAGAACTGATCAAGGCAAACATTCTGATCAAATTCAAAATGATTACATTAACAAGTAAGACAATGTAGCATGTCTAATGGACTGCGAAATAAAGGTCAAGGTCAAATATGGATGACTGCACTCAAGAGGCCATGCTAAGATGTATGCATGTACTAAGTATCACTGGCTGTAGGAACAATAGTTACTGAGAAACTGTCCTAAACACAAACACTTCACAAGTACCAAATATCACTCTGTAGGACCAATAATTACTGAGAAACTGACCTAAATGGAAAAACATAGGAAAGTCAATGGATAGAAAAATATACATCACCTTGAAATCATCAAGACAAACATTTTGAGCAAGATTCATGATGATCACTTCAAAAATGTGACCTCTACAGCATCAACAAGGTTTTCTTTTGATTTGGCCAGGTGACCTAGTTTCTGATCTCAAGTGACCCAGTTTTAAACTAGACCTAGAAATCATCAGGACAAACATTTTGAGCAATATTCATGATGATTATTTAAAAAATGTGACCTCTGGTGTGTTAACAGTTTTCTGCTGATTTGGCCTGGTGACCTAGTTTTTGAGCCCCTGTGACCCAGTTTTGGACTTGACCTAGAAATCATCAAGACAAACATTTTGAGCAAGATTCATGATGATTGCTTCAAAAATGTGACCACTAGAGTGTTAACAAAATTTTCTGCTGATTTGGCCTGGTGACCTAGTTTTTGACCCCAAGTGACCCAGTTTCGAAACTGACCTAGAACTCATCAAGACAAACATTTTGAACAAGATTCATGATGACTGCTTCAAAAATGTGACCGCTAGAGTGTTAACAAGGTTTTCTGCTGATTTGGCCCGGTGACCTAGTTTTTGATCCCAAGTGTTCCAGTTTCAAACTTGACCTAGAAATCATCAAGACAAACATGTTGAGCAAGATTCATGATGATTGCTTGAAAAATGTGACCACTAGAGGGTTAACAAGGTTTTCCACTGATTTGGCCAGGTGACCTAGTTTCAAACTTGACCTAGAACTCATCAAGACAAAACATTTAAGCAAGATTCATGATGACTGCTTCAAAAATGTAACTGCTAGAGGTTTTAGCTGATTTGGCCAGGTGACCTAGTTTTTGATCCCAAGTGACCCAGTTTTGAACTTGATCTAAAAATCATCAAGACAAACATTTTGAGCAAGATTCATGATGACTGCTTCAAAAATGTGACAGCTAGAGTGATAACAAAGTTTTCCGCAAATATGGCCAGGTGACCTAGTTTTTGATCCAGGTGACCCAGTTTCGAACTTGACCTAGAAATCATCAAGACAAACATTTTGAGCAAGATTCATGATGATTGCTTAAACAAGTCACCCCGATGCTTCCTAGCAAGTTTGGAGTCAATTGGAGCAGCAGGGGGGGCGAGTAAAGTAGTTTTTGGCGACATCCGAAATACCCATGCCATGAGGGGTGAGTAAAGTTTCTTTTGTCTACGGTTACGTATCCCAACGGCAGCAGGGGGCCCGATCTCCTGAGGCCCCCAAGCGAGCATAGCGAGAGCCCCTGGGGATGGCCCCCACCCTTGCCAGCCCGGGGGCTCTCCCCTGAAGAGGGAGTGGGGCGGAGGTCACAATTAGAGAAATGTAGTACTTTCCATATACCTGAGGTACTATGAGGGGTCAAAATATGTGCCAGTGGCTGGTTATCGGCTCTACAGAGCTTTGTGGCAAGAGCTGATTGGGGGATCGTTGCAAGATTCACCTCGCCCGCTTGAGACGAGGTCCCGGCATGCAGCCATGCAAGGCGTGTGGTAAAGGTGTAAAAAATCGATTCGGGCTATGCCAAGACTGTGGCTACTATAGAGCTCAGATTCGTGCCTGGCAAAGGAGTCGTAGGGCTTACATGGTCGAGTTTAAGCGTCTGGCGGCAATCAAAATTCCCATTTAGATAGGAGTGCATGGTTACATACGCCCATCCGTAAGCGTCTGGCAGCAAATAAAATTTCCATTTAGATAGGAGTGCATGGTTACATACGCCCATCCGTAAGCGTCTGACAGCAATTAAAATTTCTGGCGGCAAATAAAATTTCCATTTAGATAGGAGTGCATGGTTACATACGCCCATCCGTAAGCGTCTGGCGGCAATTAAAATTTCTCGCGGCAAATAAAATTCCCATTTTGATGGGAGTGTATGGTTACCTGTACCCATCCGTAAACGTCTGGCGGCAATTAAAACTCCCATTTAGACAGGAGTACATGGTTACCTGTACCCATCTAACATATGGCTACTATTACTATGGATGACCTGATCGAAGAAATACTCGCAGAGTACGAGCCCGGGTTCATCCTCGATGAGCCCATTCCAGAAGCTGAGGAAAGACTCCTTCCCCGGCCACTTCGACCACAGTGGCCATTTACCGACCTGGATGATCGTGCCCCCCACCCAGTAGGACTCCTGGCTTACGAGCCGTGGGTCGAGATACTTAACGACGCCAAAGACGAATTCGAGGTAGATGGTGCCGCCGCGGTCTTCTCTACATGGAGGGCTGAATGAGAAGACCCGCTGGACATCGGTGACATCGAGATCGTCGAAGGCATTCATGCCAGAGCCGGCAGGTTGGCACTGGACGCTCGGATGGCTGACGTCAGGGCTACCCAACTTCTCGCGGCTCTCCCGGGGGGCGCGGAGTTTCTCCTGAGAATCAAGTTTCTCCGGGAGAAAGCTGAAGATGATTGGGTCCTTGAAGACAAGTTTGATCCAGTCCGGGCCAAGCGAAAAAAGGGCCAGGGGGTCGTCGAGGTCGCTCGGAACACAAGCCCTGGGGTATTAACTGGAATCGACAGTGTGTTCTATCAGAACGCCTACCCCGTCACCGCAGTTGTCTACGGCCTCTACCTCGTCAGGGATCCGGATCCTGCCAACCTAGCCCCGTTAAGAGATGGTGATCTCAACTGTGTGGCTCAGAGAGTTGTGGAGCACTTCGAGGGCGCTTTGAGAGGCCAGGGACTTACACCCGCACGGCGACAAAAGATCCAGGAGTGGGAAGAGAGGGTCCACGAAACTGGCGCCAAGGTCGAAGACGTTGCCGAGTTGGAAAAGATCCTCTGGAGACCAATCGTCCTGAGGGACACTGCTGGCGAAGACATCTTCAACCGCGGTAAATACGGCAGAAACCGACCCATAGAACTCATCTGCCAAAACGACCACGCCTGGCCCAAAGACCTCCACTTCCCCCAGAGTAGAGAGGTCCACATCTACGAGGGCAACGTCTGGCAGGCCATCCGGGAAGTCACCCAGGGTGAGCCATTAGCGGTTTGGCTTCTGGGCGGTCAAGACCGACAGCTCTCTGTCGACCAGTTCATGCTCCAGGACGCCCGCACCTACAGGACAAGACTTAAAGCGATCTGCGCCAAACTGGGTAACCCTGAACTTGCTGAGAGAGCCTTTGGCGAAAACCATGCGGCTAGCATTATGGCAAAGGAAAGCAACGGCTGGAAGCCAACCCCAGCCAACCTCCTCCCAGACATCGAGAAGGCCTGCGTGGAGCACGGTCACGGTCACGGCGGCCTCTGGAACTCGATGGGTTATGACACGAGGGAAGTCACTTCTATCGACATGAAGGCCTGCTATCCGGCATCCTTCCAGGGTATGGGTGAAGCCAAACCCTATTTCGAGCGGTTCCGGCATCCGACTCACCGCATGACCCGCGTGGCAATTAATGGCCCTCTCCCCAAAGACATAGGCACAGGCTTCTCCGAGGTTCAAGAATGGGAGTTTGAGGCTACCTGCCATCCGGTCATCCCTGCCCGGTTGGAAGGCATTTCTCCGAAGGCGGTTGGGCCCCCGACACAGCTCCTTGCCTTCCTGGCAGAGTCCGGCCTGCTGAGGTCTCTCAAAGTCAGGGAGGCAATCATCTCCTTCGAGAAGCAGACTGAGGTCTGGCTGCCTGAGAGCAGGGACCAGGCCTGCGCCGTCATCGGCAAATTCACCCAGGGCAGCAAGGCAGATGGAAAAAGGCTAACGAGGAGGCTGGTGACTGATCGCAGCCAGCTCGACTACCTTGTCCAGGACACCCGCCTCTCGGGCTCTTTGGTCGGAGCGCCAATGAAGTGCGAGCTTGGTCACATCCTCACCTACTACGATGGCTCTCAACCACAGTTCGCCCATTTGAGGGCCTCGATGCTGGCCCACATCAAGCTCCTCTCAATGCTACAGAGGTTCGAACCCGATGAGGCCGCCCGAGTGGCAACCGATTCCATCTATGTAAAGAAAACGGCGCTCTGCAAGCTCGAGGAGGTCGGAGCCTACAAGCCTCATGAGGTGCACCCAAAAGGGCATTGCCGCATATGTCTCACCTACCACGACAAGGCGACCCCGAGGCCGCCACGAGATGGGATTGCCCCAGCCCAGTGGCGTGACAAGGGCGAGAGCCTCTACATGCCGATGGAACACGCAGCCTACCTCGCCAAGCCTGACTACATCTGTTCTGAAAAGGACCTCACCCCCAGCGCCGCGCCGCGCCACAACGATCCCCTGACCCGACATCAGCTGAGCGACCTAAACGGCGGCGGGGGCAGCGGCAAAACCACGTGAGCGATCGAGCTCTTTTGTACCAGAACCCCCCTCGTCTTCACCCCAACCCATCGCCTGGCCAAAGAGATGCGGGCCAGGGGCCCCCAGGCCCAGACCTATCACAGCTTCTTCCGCTGGAGCAGCCAAACGGACTGGATGCCCGAAAGGATGGGACAGAATTTCGTTCCCCGTGTGATCATCTGGGACAAGGTCTACACAGTGCCCCGCCCCACTCTGGAAACCTTCCTCGACTGGCTCGAGGGTCGGGGCACCCAGGTCATCTGCTGTGGCGACTAGGGGCAGCCGCCCCCAATCGCCGGAGAAATGCCACACGACTGGCTCCACGGGCATGCCGCCTATTACGAAGAGGTCGAGGTAGACCACAGAGCCAAAGACCCTCTTCTCAAGGCCCTCAAGAAGCGAATGTGCCTTCAGCTTGACAGGGTCCAGTGCCGAGAGGTGCAAAAGGCGCTTCCTGGTTGCCTTGGGTGGGAACGCTTCGTGGAGGCCTGGAAGCCATGTGATCTCATCTTGACCTCGAGGCAGGAGGTTCGCGACCGGGCCCAGAGGCTGCTGTTAGAGCGCCATGAGGAGTACTTCCCGGACACCTTGGTGCCTCTGTTATATCGTCCCAAGGATACTCGGCGACAAAACATCGTGGTCACCATCCCTGGGCCCTTGCTGGATGGCAGGCCAGACCAGCAAGAGCTCGTCCTGAACGACGTTGTCAAGGTGCCCTTGAAATATGCCCGCGAGGTCCTCGACGGCAAATGGGGCCAGGACTGGGCGCTTGGCTACACTCTCACCGTTCACTCGAGCCAGGGTCTCACAGTTGCCGACCCCCAGAAAGTCTGGATCATAGACGACTTTCTCCAGTGGTCCAACCTGGCTTATCTTGCAGTCTCACAGGTGGAGTATCTCAGCGAGCTCGAGTGGGTAGTATGCCCCCCAGAAGAGGGCTCTAAGGGTGCACGCACACTCACCGAGCAGAAGCTCCGCAAAGTCATCCAGAGGAAGCTGGTGGCCTATAAGCGACAGGACCAAGCCAAGTGGCTCAGGTTTAGCCTGAAGGTTGATCACATTCTAGCACTGAAGGAGGCCCAGAACAATCGCTGTGCCGCGTGCAACATCGAGCTCCTATGGGCTTACCAGCCACCCAGCAGTTCAGTGTCGACCGGTTCTACAACTCCGCGGGCCACATCCACGATAACGTCAGGCTGACCTGTCTCGAGTGCAACCGAAAGAGAGGAGCAGCAGCACTCAGCGCTTGAGAACCCCATCCGGAGGAAGCTGAGTGTCAGGCGGCACCACGAGGAGTTCCTCCCTAAAAAAAACCACGCGGCGGCCCATCCTGCAAGTAATACAAAACGGGCTCATCGGGCTCGGTCACTGAGCCTCCGAGCCGGTGAACCTCAAGAGACCACACAGGGTCCGTAGTGCGTCAACGGCCACCTTCCAGCTCGCCAGGCTGGTACAAATAGCGAACACCAACTTCCGAGGGGACTTTCTGCTCCTCGAGACCAACCGGGCGGCCAGGACCTACAGAGGAGGGCTTTTGTGCGCCGCGGCGCAGCGTCTTGGCCTTGATGGCATCAGAGGGCTTTTTCCTAGTCAACCTAGTCAATTCGCCGTTCAGAGCGGCTACAATGCTAGGCAGCCGAGCCACCCACTCTGTTGACCTCTGACCCGAAGGGAGGCACATCTCTTGGGCGTATTGGTGCCCAAACAACCGCTCTGCAAGGGTCCTGTTCCAGCGCTCCACAACGCCTTGGTCTCTGTGAATATCGACCCGACCCCACAGAACCTGTACAGAGTGCTTTGCCAGCAGCTGGCTCACCGCACCCATGAACTTGCGCCCAGGGTCAACCTGAAGGAGCTTCGGCCATTTCAACGGCGCCCGTCTGTAGATCCGAGACAGAGCATAGGCGACCTCTGCCTTGCTAGTCAGAGGCTCAGCCTCTTTGTAGCGTGAGGCCACATCAATGATCGTGAGAGCGTAGCGAAGGTTTTCCGCCCTACGCGGTCGTGTGGTAGAAAGAGCAGATCCGCCTGGTGGACCTCGTTGGGCACCGCCACGTCAAACTTCGGCCGCGGTACGCGCCATGGGGCAGGCAGATAGATCTGCCAGATGGCCTGCCTTCTGAGCCATTCCTTGGCCTGCTGTTCAGTCACCTTGGCTGCAGATGCCAGCTTCTCGATGGCTGCGAGCCCCTTTCAGTAGCCTCGGGGGCTGTAGTATAGGGCAGAGAGTTTACTGTCGGCCATGGTATTCCAGCAGCCCGATAAGCCTCCAACATGCGGAAGCTGTCGGGCCGAATGGCTGGCTCATCTAGAAAGACCGCGGGCATCGACATAGTCCGATGAAGAAGAACGTGCCAACACCCCGGCCGGCGGCTCAGTACACCCTCACCACCCTGGTGGCCGAGTTCCGTGAGCGCGCCGAAGCCGGCAAGCCTCAAGCCTCTCTGGTAGAGTGGCTCCACTCTCTCGCAAGCGACCTCGGCATCCCGATGCGCTACGATGAGCACGTCGAAGGCTCTGCCGCTCGGCGGTTTGGCGGTAAGAAACGGGGCAAGCGCTGGGAGGTCCGCGAGCGCCAGATTCCGACTGTCATCAAGCGCGGGCGCCTGCGCATCCAACTCAGCAACGTGTCGGAGGGCAGTTCCTTCATGGGCCGCATCATCCTCTCCTGTGATCGCCGGAACATCCATGTGCCCCTGCGGAGCTGTGATCGATGCCCGTGGGTGGGCCCACCTCGTGGTGCCTCCGCGCGCCTTTGCCCCGCGCCCGTTGGTAAAAGAAGCCGACCGCGCCCTCAGCATCCCGGATGCCGACAGTGAGATCCGGACCAGTCACTACGACATCATCCAGATCAGCGACGGGATGGTTGTCACGCTCTACAACTGGACTCATCCGGCGAAGGGCCCGATTTGGTGCCTCACCACGGGCAACGGCTACGACGTTTCCCACCTGAAGTAGATGGGTGGTAAGACCTACGCCGAGATCGTCCACGACCTCCTGGCGGAATGCCCTGGTTTCCCGGTGATGGTCGGCCTTGGGTTCAGGCGCGATTTCCTCTGTGAGGGTGATACCCGTCTCGACTTCAAGTACCTCGATCGCGGGCGCTGCTATACCATCGGCTTCCGCCACCCCAACTTCCACCCGATGACTGCAGCTTTCCGGGGGTTTGGAACATTTAGACTGCTGACCTCGGCACCGGGACCCCAATGCGAACAGTGCTGGCCTTCCGGCCGTCCCCCACCAGACCGTCTCCTCGCCTCGTCCCACATCTGATAGGCACGCATCCCCTGACTAAAGAGCTGGTTGCAGATCCCCTCGATCGTGACCTCAACCTTCGTTATTTTCGGGTTATAGAAGGACTCCGTGTTGCGAGCGAAGGGCTGTTGCGCTGCGGCGTCCTCGAAGAGCATCAAGACCCCCTTCATGCTGCGGGCGGGCACGTTGAGGTTGATATTCCAGAGGGTGTCGCTCTTGTCCCTGGTGATTTTTCGGTGGCGCAGCACCCGGTCATAGAGGATCACGAGGCAGCCTTGTACTGATTGGCGATCATGTGAGCCAGCTCTGGCTGCATGACGATCTCATACTCTAGACTGATGTTTTCAATGTCGTATGAGGAGTCGGCATCGCCCGTGGCCCGGATTACGCGGCTGTAATCGTTGAAGGTGAGTTCATACTCCAGGCGGTCTCCCAGCGCGCTCTGGTAGAACGGCATGTGGCCCTCGAGCAGTTCGAAATCGAGCGGGATGTAGAAGCAGTTGCCAAAGGCATCGTTGATGGCCTTGTCGGCCGTGACTGTCTCATCTTTGTTTCCGGCATCGATGCGAATCCGCGTTGCGTTTCGGTTACCAGACGTATCGATGCCTTGGTACTGGTCATTTTTCCTCTCCAAGGCCGTCTTCCAGAGATCACCGTAACAGTTGAAGACCTCACTATCGTAGACGGACATCACCTCGTTGCCGGAGATCTTGATTACGGTCTTCTTCACGATGGCGCGGCCCAGGTTCTGAACCACGGTCTGGTTCGCATATTCACTATTTAGCGCGATTTTGAAGGCCAGGGGCACTCTGGAACAATAACGTTGTGCCCACCGAGGTTCGGGAATCAAACCAGCAGCTGTTGATTCTGATCAATCGTGCTCGGGTTGTTGGTTATCACGACAGACTGCCGCACCCCTTTGACCCCCAGGGGTTCGCTGAGGCACCGGTAAGGATTAAGCTTGCGCCCGAATTTTCTCGAAGCCATGGTGTATTTGAACCTACACAAGAACCTTCAAATTAGCATCCACTGTCAACCCCGCGATGGATGACGTCACTTTCGAGAACCCCACGTTCGACCCTGACGGGCCTGGAGAAGACGATGATTTTGACCTCCCCGACACCCCTATGGACCCACCGCCGGACGTCCAGCAACAGCTAAACACGTCCGGGGACCTTCTTCAGAACCTGCGAGATGAGTTAAGACAGGCTGAACTTGAGCCCAGAAGAAGCGCCTGGTTGATACTTTCTACAACGAAGTGAGCCATACCTAAGGGCTGTGCCCCTAAGGCAGGATCGACTATAGCCAGTTCGGGATCGACCCCGACGGTAAGACACTTTACTGGACACCTGAAGACAAGAAGATCTCCATTGCTGCGACGAGAGGAAAATTTTGGTTTCTGGGTCTAGGCACGCTGGCCCAAAGATATGGGGCTGGTGGTGCATATGCAGTGCGGAGATCGCTAGGGCTCCCTGATTATAGATCGGAGGTGTCGCAGGGGCTCGACAGAGAGGTCGTGGAGACACTCCAGAGTGCAGAGGAGACCCTCCCTTTAAATTAAGACCAAATGGAGAAGCTGCAGGGCCAGCTCTCCGACATCGAGCTTGAAAGGCAGGCGAGGCTCGAAGCCCTCTCCACGAATAGAGCAGCTCTCCGGTCGCAGATCAACAGAATTCGTGAGACCATCAGGCGGCTCCTCCATGAAGACAAGATGTTGGCTGAGAGAATTCGAACTCTCTTCCGCGAACAGGGGATAACGACTGCGAGCATCCTTACAGCAATCGGCATGGCGATAAGCACTCTCGTCCTTGCTGTCACTGGCGGAGCCGGAATCATCGGGTCCATTGTCTCTTGGCTCCTGAGCACGTTCGGGAAGGCCGCGACTTGGCTCGCTGACAACGTGTGGGCCTTGGTCATCAGCGTGGGGGCTCTTCTTCTCGTGGCCGCAAGGGACTGGCTATCTCAACGACAGCCAAAGCGCCACTAGGCCGACCCTGACCACTGCGGCTATGAGAGCAGTTTTCTCTTCTTCGTGGCTTGTTGCAGACCAACAGTGGCTGGCGTGGGTCATGTCGCTCGGGGTGAGGTAGAGCCCTAACCCCAAGACGAAGTCCAGAGGGGTTGATGCATACTGGAGCGTCTTTTGATAGCGAGCGATGCTGCTGGGGATGTCGACTGGAGAAGCAATTGCATCTTCGACGTTGGCCAGGAACTGCTTTTGAGCGTCGAACCCCGTCCCGGCCTTGAGAATGTTCGAGCGTGTCTGGGCCTGCACTCCCAGGATAGCCCAAACATACGTCCGTATACTGTTGTTGAGGCGCTCCACACCCGCTTGCGTGAAGCCTTCTGATTTATCGGGAATGAACATCGTCCACGCCCCTGATATATCCCAGTTATGGCGGATGGCATCCATCGGATGGAAGAAGGGGACATCGGAGTAGTGCGCATGCTGGTAGGCCCCGACGGCTCCATATACGTGCTCCAAGATCCGAGGCCTTGGCACCCGTGGTCTAGCTTTTGCCTCCAATCTGTATCAGGTGAAACTCCGAACTCGGTGCAGAGTCGCTTGTAGGCCCTGGCATCGTAGGCGTTCTGATACCAAGAATGAGATTGGTCTCCAGGAAGGGCGACTTTCAGCTCCACAAGCAGACACCTCGTCGCATAGTAAACATGGAAGCGATACAGACTCGCAAGGAGGGGGTCTTTAGCCTGGAGATGGTCATCAGCAGAGACCCCGCAGCCAGCTGTCGCGCACCATACCGCGAAGTTCAGTTGGCACTGCCACCAGTCCATCGGAGTGTGTTGCCAGCTGTGCCACGCCTTGTTTCCCATATTAACCTCTCCAGTGAGCGGGGGGTTTTGATAGTCAGCGAAGATGTCCGGGAATTTCACTTGAAAGCCGTCCCCTTTGTCATCAACCATAATCTTCTGGCTGGTCAGAGAGAGCGCCTGCTTCTCTTTGAAATGTCCCCCCGCCCTATATTTTACGGTGCTTTTGAATGAGTAAGCCGACTTATCCATCGCTATGTACGTCACACTCACCGACATTCAAAATGGGGAACCGGTCTCTGTTCCCGGAACTGCGTGTGGGGGGCTGGAGGTCGCTCTGTGAGCTCAGGTATTACCACCGCTGGCAGTACAGACGGTTGGCATCGGGGCCTCTTTCCCAGCTGATGCTCACGATATTAGACACAGGCGGCAGAAAGATAGGTTTCGACTATTTGATTGCAGTCCTACACATAAGAAGAAATGGGTGATGCGGGTGGCCCAGGGAGCGCCAGGAAATGCCCAGGGGTGGCTTTAGCCGATCTCGGGGATACCTCCACTTTATTGTTCTCTTTATTCAGGTTGTCAATTCTTGAGTTCAATGATGTAATTTGCTGCAGGTAATTGCGCTCTACAGCCAAGATCTTAGATTCATGTAGCGCAAGATTATTTCATTTTCATTGTCTTTTGAAGTCCCGACACCACAGAATTGATTGATAACACATTAGCACTTATATTTGTTAAACTTGTCTCAAATATTGAAAATCTAGAGTTTAATGTCTGTATTGCTGAGCAGAGTTCTGTGATTTTGAAATATTATACCATAATATATTGACCAGGGCTCTGGAAATTTTGAAATCTGAATCGGTCCAGCCGATGATGATGACGTCATCAATGAGCCCATTTCCAAAAAAAATATGTGTATATCACCTGTCACGAAAACTAATGACAATTGGCAGTCCTATAGCTCCTTTTAAATAATACACCTCAACTCCGTTATATGACGGAAGTCCTGGTACAACGAGCATGATCAAAGCTGGCGTCATCAATAATTACAGTCAGGTATGTAAAAAGAAAGAAAAAAAAAAAAAGAAAAAACGGTTTTGTTGTTATTTCCACCTCCGCAGGGTTTTCCTAAACTATTTATAAACAACTGATTCCCGTCTTGTATAAGCGCGAAGACGGCGGGAAACAGGAGAGACGGAACGAAACGACTTTCATGGACCTAATTAGCTCTAATAAAAAAGGCCTGCGCCACGGGCTGTTTTGCAGTTTTCAGTGTTTCAAGATTTAATCAGACTGCTTAAATTTTAAGCACTGACCAATCTTGCCTAGCGCAAGTGGTGCATTACTTATTTTTACTGTGAAATCTACCTTGAATTATACTCGCGTGTTACGGCAATCAACAACAAAAAAAAAAACAACAAAAAAAACAAAAAAACAATCAATTATACCCAGATCAGACGCCGTTGTATGCGACATCTGATCAGGACGTACACGGTTTGGGAATTTATTTATCGAATCTGGGAATGACAAACCGTGTTGATCAAAACAAAAAAGAAGAGGAAGAAAACGGGTGCGTTCAAGCGGTGCATTCTTTTATCACTCTCAGTAAAGCGACCTTTGATCTTTTGGACACGCCGACTGCACCTGGATGTTTTGCAGTCTCAGTGTATTCACACGTGTCACACAAACGGATTAATTATCAGACTACCGTTACTGATGATTCGTGTTAATCGCTTGTTTACCGCACAAAGGTCAGTGAAGTGTTGATTTTTTTACATTGTTTGGATAATGACGTAATTAATTTGTGCTGCGGGTAGGTTGCCGTTATTCAGCTGTCTCTCCAATATACATGTCAAATGACCGTTTAGAGCCTTTTAACTACCATAATATCGCATTTAAAAGGTGTGCGGACGTTGTCAGTTTCGAAAGACTAGACCGTTAGTGATTTTTAGACATCATTGATTTGTGAAAATTGGTTGGTTTGGGAAATGTTGGACCGATTTATTAGCGTTTTGGGGTGTTTGAAATCGGTCCAGAATTCTTCATTTCGGTCCAGACCGACTATTTTTCCGGTTTTCCCGAGCCCTGAAGCCCTTAAGCTATGGGTCAACGACGTCTTATATTTCACATCGCCCAGGCGTTGAACTCGGTCGAGGATACTTCCGGTCAAACAGGAAGTGCGGCATCGGTGACGTCAGCGACAGTTGGGGACACCGGGGTTCCCATTACATCTTCAGGTACGGGCACCGGAAGTGCAACCACACCAGCGACGACAGCGGGGAACATTGGGGTTTCCCTAGCAACTAACCAAGCATCCAGTCAGGCAGCAGTTCATCATCTGGCTAGCATGAGGCAACAACAGACAACCCAGGACATATATAGCCTAGCCCTTTTAAGTTCTTTGTTGGGCCAACAGGCACAGTTAGCTACTGCAGGACAGTCTACTGCTTGTGTTAATGATAGTGTTCAGCGGACAGTGACTGGAAGTACTCAACAAGTACCCCAGCCTTCATGGAGCGACCCTCAGGTGCATATAGCCTCTGCAACTGGTAAGTTTACCTCAGTATTTTACGACATTTGTGACTTTGTTCCCCATGCCTTGGAAGAAGACGTATTGATTGGGGGTCAGGGAGAACAACAACTGGTCATCAAAGCAGGTCCGAAGAAGCCTCGGCTTGAGTCACTCACCTTATCCCAGTGGTCAGTGGCAAACCTGGCCATCCTTTATAAACTTGTGAATGAGGGTAAGTTGGTGGGCCCTAGTATGAAGGACTATTTGTCCTACTCTACAAAAGTGTATCAGCTCGTCCAGAGGTTCAGTCTGGTTTCGGTCCTTTTGTACGATAGGGAATATAGGAAACTTCAGAGCACTATGGGCTTCCGTTGGGGCACGGATGTTCAACATTTGCATACACTTTTTCTGCAACCTCGGGCAGGTTCAGGTGTCCAGAGAAATTCAGCCAATGTGCAGAAAAAAGGTTACAACCATTCGTCAAAACCAAAGGTTGACAAACGCATCGAGATATGCCGTAACTTCAACTCCGAGAGGGGCTGCAGTTATGCGCAGTGCCGCTTTCAGCACAAGTGTATCATCCCCGGGTGCAATCAGGGTCACCCGGCCACAGCGCATTCACAGGAAAAAATGTAATTTGTGAGGTCAATCCCTTGCCAGGATTGTGTCTTGCGGCTTGGGAGGAAGAACTTGATGATGACTGTGACCGTCATCAGTGGTATCAAACATTGGTTTGATATCATTGATGATGATGCAAACATAACACCTGTTTCCTGTAAGAACCATCCTTCTGCACAGCCCAATAGCCCCCTGTATGATAAGGCTACATCCCAGGTAATCAAGGAAATAGAAAATGGACATTATGTTGTGTGTGATGCACCACCAAAAATAGTCAGCCCGATGGCTGTGATCCCAAAACCTGATATGGATGTTCGTCTAATTCATGACTGTTCCCGCCCGGTGGGTGAGGCAGTTAATGATTATTGTTCTGCTGATTGGCAGCAAACATTCTCTTGTGTAGATGACGCAGCGGCTTTAATGTCAGAAGGGTGTTTCTTTGCAAAAGTGGATTTAAAATCAGCTTACAGGAGTGTTGGTCTCAGTAAAGCTAGTCAGGAGGTAACAGGCTTATCTTGGAATATCAACGGGACTACCGTCTATCTCCAGGATACCCGTTTGCCTTTTGAAGCACGCCGGAGTGTCAGTATCTTTCATCGTCTCACTCAGGCCGTAAGGCGTATGATGGCTCGCAAGGGATATGACCTCACTATCGTCTATTTAGACGATTTTCTGATAATATCTAAAAAATAAGCAGATTTGTGCAGAAGCATTAGCAGTCCTTATTCAGCTTCTCCGGAAGCTCGGCTTCATGATACACTGGGGCAAAGTAGTTGACCCTACTCCGCGTATAACCTTCTTGGGAACAGTCCTCGATTCGGTTTCCATGACCCTAAGCCTTCCGGAGGAGAAGGTTCTCCTCCTGAAGCAGGAACTCCAGAGTTCACTTCGCAAAAATCAATTTACAAAGCGCCAGCTGCAGTCCCTGGCTGGTCGCCTCTCATGGGCAGCAAGTGTCGTAAAAGGCGGACGAGTCTTTCTCCGTCGGATATTTAACACTATTCGCGTGCTTCGTCATAATGCTCATCGCGTTCGTATCAGCTCTGAGATGCGCAAAGACCTACTGTGGTGGGCAAACTTTATGGATACTTTCAATGGGCGGTCTACCCTCCTTGACCAACGCCCCATTGAATGCATCTTCACGGATGCATGTAATGAAGGTGCAGGTGGTTTTTTTGGCCAAGATTGGTTTTATTTCAACTGGTCCCAAGACTGGCCACAGGCAGCCCTTTTTCATATTAATGAAAAAGAGATCATTGCGGTTGCATTGGCAGCTTATCGCTGGGCCCCTTTCTGGCGAAACAAGCATATCATAATTTACTCAGACAATTCGGTGACTGTCTCTGCACTGAATAAAGGCACTTGTAGAAATGATGAAATCATGAGATGTATCCGTAGCCTTTTCTGGTTATCTGCCAGTTTCAATTTCTATTTGACCGCTCGTTATCTTCCTGGAGTCCGGAATGTAGCTGCGGATAGTGCTTCCCGTTTAAGCACCCCGGGCTACCTTGAAGCTTTATGGCAATTTACTGATAACTCGCCCCTGCATTTGCACATGTCCCCAAAAACGCTCCTTTTTCTGTTTGACAGATTCCCAAACTGGCGATTCACTTATGGCATCAGGGGTTATTAGGCAACCAAGAAGCTTAACTGCCAGCCTAGATGAAGAAGTTCTTTACTACAGAGCAAACAGCTTTTCCGCCTTGACTTCGAAGACCTACTCCACTCAACGGTCAGCGTTTCTGAAGTTCTGTTCTGAAATGGGAATACAGCCTGTCCCCTTGTCTCAAGGGGATCTTGGGCGTTATGTGGCCTTTCTGTCGCGACGGTTATGTTTTAACTCTGTTAGACAGTATCTAAATATTGTACGATTAATGCATCTAGAGGCTGGTCTTCAAAACCCTCTAGAAAAAAACTGGTATGTTGCATCAATCCTAAAGGGTGTCCGAAGGGTAAAAGGGGATACTAGTATTCAGAAATTGCCAATTACTCCTGTTATTTTAATGCAAATTTTACTTATCTTGAATTTGCAAAGTGCCTTTGACAGGACCTTCTGGGCAACATGTTTAGTAGGGTTCTTTTCTTTTTTTAGGAAGTCGAATCTCCTTGTACATTCCCATTTGGAGTTCGACCCCCAACGGAGCCTGTGCGCTAATGATGTCCGATTCACTTTGGACGGTGCAATTCTGACAGTGAGATGGTCCAAGGTCATTCAATTCCAAGAGCGCGTTTTGCTCATTCCGTTGCCAAAAATTGCAAACTCTCCTCTTTGTCCTTCCACTGCATTGCTGCGCTTAACCCTAGAGAACCCCCCATGTGCCCATCCAGTCCCACTTTTCCGGTATAACTTGGCAGGTGCAAATAATGTTCCCTTGAACAAGCTTCAGGCGTGTCGGGGAAAAATTGGGGTTGACTCTTCGAAATATTCGGGTCACAGTCTGCGCCGAGGTGGAGCCTCCTTTGCCCTTCAGTGTGGGTCGCCTACTGACCTTATAAAGATTCAGGGGGACTGGCGCAGTGACGCAGTTGAACGGTATCTAGAACCTGCTTTTGAAATGCAACATCAAGTTGCACGACAAATGGGGGCCTCTGTAGGCACCCTCTCATCTTCTTAGGAGTGGGGTACAAGTCACACTTTTGCTGAGGTAATCCTGCCAACCTGCTTGGTTATGTGCACCCATGACTGATTGCTGTTGGTTTAATTATGACTTTTTGCTTCATACTTGTGGTCTTGCTCTTGCATATATGTGCATGTGTGTATGTGTTTCTCAAAATTTTATTGCAGTGTCTTTTCTTTTCAGATCTTTTTTTTTTTTTTTGTATTTCTATTACATGTAGGTTCATCCTGTTTAATGTACATGTAATAGCTAATGTTATTATATATATTCCTACCTATACAAGGTGACTGCTCCTACAGCTTTTGGGGCTTGGAGGTATATTATTGAAAATTGTTGGACAATGAAGGGAATTATTTTCCTTTAGCCGTATAATGCTTAAATAACATTTTATTGTGGTTTTATGCTTGTCCTTAAAATTTTCAATTATATGGTTTCTGATACCCAAAAGCTGGTCTTGAGTTTTCCCTGTGAGTATTCAGCAGGAATTAGGTGTTTTTCTGCTTGGCAACACCTGCAGGTCCAAGGGCAACCCTGGAGCTGGATGGTGTTGCCGTTTATATGCGGAATAGAATTTAATATAAAGATTACCTATTAATCTGGTTTTAAATTTTTAAGAGCATATTTGTTTTGTATACATTACCCCACCCAGGTGGTATAATGGTTGGCGGAAGTAACATGTTCATGCTGGTTCCCGTTGCACCAAAATATAGAATATATATATATATATATATATATATTTTTTTTTAGGATAAATTACCTTTCGCTTTATAATGCGTTTTTCCTTATTTTGGTTTTGTTTTAAATTTAATTATTTAATTTGAGTAAACAAATAGTTTATTTTGTTTTCCGCAGGTTATCACGTGGCGTTTTTATCCAATCATTTCAAAAGGTAATCTTGTGCCTCTGGTCTGTTCTTCCAATTAACGTTCACCGTCTGGGCAGCCAATTAGATTTTGTTTGGGTTTGGAAGTGGCCAATCAGTTTTCAGGTAAGCCACGTGCCCGGAACTCTCCCAACTTCAGCGTCAGTTTCAAATACGTTTTCGCTGTGCAAGGACGCTTTCTTGCAAAATTCAAACCAGCCCGCCACGCCCTGTACATAGTAGTTTAGTCCTGTAGTTTAGTAGGAAACCATATAAACATGCAGCATCATCTTGTTGTCACCCGTATGCTTACATGTTATTTTGCTTTTACAGCTCACATTTATAATGGCATGATAATTGGCCCCAAATTGACTCCATGTATGTCCATATGTCAGGTTTCCTGGGACACTCCTTTTGTTTTTGTTTTTTTTATTATGCCTTTGTGATACCTAAAACAACATACGGTGTTGGTATGACCAAGTTGGAGCTTAATATGTGCTAATTCTGAACTTCTTCGGGAAACATTAGTGCTGTGATAATTATTGGACTCCTTCAGTGGAGATATGTGTAATCTAGTCAATGACATGGACTTCTTCGTGGTGATATGTGTAATCTAGTCAAAGCCATGGACTCCTTAGTGGAGATGTGTCGTCTAGTCAGCGCCATAGTCTCCTTTAGTGGACATTTGATGTGATTCTCAATGGACTCCATTTTCTGGACACATATAATAGGCTAGTGTATTTTCAGATACATGTAGATTGTGTTTTCATGGCATATGGTGTACTCCTTAACATACATACATGGAGGTATATTATTGCAAATTGTTGGACAATGAAGGGAATTATTTTCCTTTAGCCGTATAATGCTTAAATAACATTTTATTGTGGTTTTATCCTTATCCTTAAAATTTTCAATTATATGGTTTCTGATACCCAAAAGCTGGTCTTGAGTTTTCCCTGTGAGTATTCAGCAGGAATTAGGTGTTTTTCTGCTTGGCAACACCTGGCAGGTCTAAGGGCAACCCTGGAGCTGGATGGTGTTGCCGTTTCTATGCGGAATAGAATTTAACTATAATAAAAGACTGGTATGGATTTAAAGCCAGCGATTCCCAAAATCTTCTCAACCTCCACAATGTATTTAATTCAGGGGTGATTGAAAAAGCGGTGCCGTTTCCCAGTCGGCAAGAATCGAGGCAATTGCTGGGAGATCAAACAAGAGGACCATGATGGTCCTATATCGCTCACCTGAGCAAACAGCTTTGCATACTTACTGGTGAAGTTTCAGCCAAGTTCACCACTCTAAGATTTTTGTATAAATTTTATAGCCCTACTCCCCAGTGGCCATGTTTTTTTCAAGCATCATGATGGTTTGAACTGAATCTTGAAAGAGGGTCACCAAAGGAACAATTCTGCCAAGTTATATTGAAATCGGTCCAGTGGTTTCTGACAAAAAGATTTTTAAAATATTTTATATAGCTATATAGGGAAAACAAGAGGCCCACGGGCCACGATTTGCTCACCTGAGTGACATAGCCACTGCAGACATGCAGATGTTATGCAACATTTTTCCAATCCTATCATCGCAACTAATGAAAATATCATCATTTGAACAGTTCTTAGTTTTGAAGAAGAATATATGGGCCTGACAGTCAATGGAGCATGCTCATTTGAATAAACTACAATCACATTTCAACAGAAGGATCAATGTGAAATTTGGTGGAAATTGGCTAAGTGGTTTCTGAAGAATCATGATTTTATACATGTAACAGCACAGTGGCAGGGAAATATTATAAATATAAACCAGATGATGGCCATCTTAGATTTCCAATCAGAACAATTTTAACTACTGTTGATCTACAAGTCACTTCGATACTTTCAATATAAATGTATATGGCCCACACAAATAGGGAAGCAAATTTGACCTTGGAGGCAAAAAGGTCAAATGTCAACATAGAACCATCATTTGAGCAATTTTGGTAGATCTTCTGTCCCCCATTATTGTGCAAAGATTAGGACCCAGGGCTTATTTGGTATGGAGAAGAAGACCTTTAAAGGTTTTTACCATATATGGGCATGGCAGCCATTTTGATCAATGGACCATACCCATTTTAGCAATCTTTCATTCTCCTGCCCACGGAGGCTCCGCATGAAATTTGAGCAACACTGGCCCGGAGGCTTCAGAGGAAAAGCCATTTGAAATTATCAACATTTTGTCCATACAAATGTATGGGGCCCATACAAATGCATACAGAAGCAAACTTGACCTCGCCGTAAAAAGGTTAAATGTCAATGTATGACAATTATTTTAGCAACTTTGGTAGACCGCCCATTCCAGATGATATATGCAAAGATTCAGCCACAAGCCATCCTAGGTTTTGGAGAATAAGATTTTTAAATGTTTTTTCCCATGCAAATGCATAAGGAAGCAACTTGACCTTACCGTAAAAAGGTCAAATGTCAATGTATGACCATTATTTTAGCAACTTTGGTAGACCCACTGTCCCCGATGATTTATGCAAACATTCAGCCCCAAAGCGTCCTCGGTTCTAGAGAAGAAGATTTATAAAGGTTTTTACCATATATGGGCATGGCGCCCATCTTGGTCAACGAACCGTGACCATTTTAGCAATCTTTTGTTCCCCCTACCTAAGGAGGCTCCATATGAAATTTGAGCAAAATTGGCCCAGAGGCTCCAGAGGAGTTGTTTGAAATTCTGAACATTTTTCCCATACAAATGCAAAAGGAAGCAAAATTGACCTTAATGTAAAAAGGTCAAATGTCAATGTACGACCATTATTTGAGCAATTTTGGTAGCCCTCCTGTTCCCGAAGATATTTGCAAAGATTCAGCCATAAGGCATGCTAGGTTTTGGAGAAGAAGATTTTTAAAGGTTTTTCCCATACAAATGCACAGGGAAGCAAACTTGACCTTGCCATACAAAGGTCAAACGTCAGCATACGACAATTCTTTTAGCAATGTTGGTAGACCTCCCGTCCCCGATGATTCCTGCAAAGGTTCAGCCCCAAGGCATTCTCGGTTCTGAAGGAGAAGATTTTTAAAGGTTTTTACAATATATGGGCGTGGCGGCCATCCTGGTCAATGGACCGCGACCATTTTAGCAATTTTTCGTTCCCCCACCCTAAGGAGGCTCCATATGAAATTTGAGCAAAATTGGCCCAGAGGCTCCAGAGGAAAAGTTGTTTGAAATTCTCCTGAACATTTTTCCCATACAAATGCATAAGGAAGCAAAATTGACCTTAACGTAAAAAGGTCAAATGTCAATGTACGACCATTATTTTAGCAATTTTGGTTGCCCTCCTGTTCCCGAAGATATATGCAAAGATTCAGCCATAAGGCATGCTAGGTTTTGGAGAAGAAGATTTTTAAAGGTTTTTCCCATACAAATGCACAGGGAAGCAAACTTGACCTTGCCGTAAAAAGATCAAACGGCAACGTACGACAATTCTTTTAGCAATGTTGGTAGACCTCCCGTCCCTGATGATTCCTGCAAAGGTTCAGCCCCAAGGCATTCTCGGTTCTGAAGGAGAAGATTTTTAAAGGTTTTTACCATATATGGGCATGGCGGACATCTTGGTCAACAGACCGCAACCATTTTAGCAATTTTTCGTTCCCCCACCCTAAGGAGGCTCCATATGAAATTTGAGCAAAATTGGCCCAGAGGCTCCAGAGGAGAAGTTGTTTGAAATTCTGAACATTTTTCCCATACAAATGCATAAGGAAGCAAAATTGACCTTACCGTAAAAAGGTCAAATGTCAATGTACGACCATTATTTTAGCAATTTTGGTAGCTCTCCTGTTCCCAAAGGTATATGCAAAGATTCAGCCATAAGGCATGCTAGGTTTTGGAGAAGAAGATTTTTGAAGGTTTTTCCCATACAAATGCATAGGGAAGCAAACTTGACCTTGCCATACAAAGGTCAAACGTCAGCGTACGACAATTCTTTTAGCAATTTTGGTAGACCTCCCGTCCCCGATGATTCCTGCAAAGGTTCAGCCCCAAGGCGTTCTCGGTTCTGGAGGAGAAGATTTTTAAAGATTTTTACCATATATGGGCGTGGCGGCCATCTTGGTCAACGGACCGTGACCATTTTAGCAGTTTTTCGTTCCCCCACCCTAAGGAGGCTCCATATGAAATTTGAGCAAAATTGGCTCAGCGGTTTCAGAGAAGAAGTCGTTTGAAAATGTTAACGGATGGACGGACGGACGGACAACGGACGAAAAGTGATCACAATAGCTCATCCTGAGCAGAGCTCAGGTGAGCTAATAAGCCCCACCCCCCCTTACGGCCATGTTTTTTTGACCAATCATGACAGCTTGAACAAACTTGGTAGAGGGTCACCATAGGAACATTCCTGCCAAGTTATATTGAAATTGGTTCAGTGGTTTCTGACAAGAAATTTTTAAAGTTTTCTATTTAGATATATAGGGAAAATAAGCCCCAACCCTAGCAGCCATGTTTTTTGACAAATCATGATTGCTTGAACAATCTTGGTAGAGGGTCACCAAGGAAACATTCCTGCCAAGTAATATTGAAATCAGTCAGGTGGTTTCTGACAAGAAGAATTTTAAAGTTTTCTATACAGATATATAGGGAAAATAAGCCCCACCCCTGGCGGCCATGTTTTTTGACGTATCATGAGGGCATGAAAAATGTTGGTAGAAGGTCACCAAAGCAACATTCCTGCCAAGTTACATTGAACTCGATCCAACGGTTTCTTACGAGAAGATTTTTAAAGTTTTCTATATAGATATATATAGAAAATATGCCCCGCCCCTAGCGGACATGTGTTTTTGACGAATCATGACCGCTTGAACAATCTTGGTAGAGGGTAACAAAAGAAATATTCCTGCCGAGTGATATTGAAATGGGTCCATTGGTTTCTGGCAAGAAGATTTTTAAACTTTTCTATATAGATATATAGGGAAAATAAGCCCCACCCCCTGGTGGCCATGTTTTTTGACGAATCATGATAACTTAAACAATCTTGGTAGAGGGTCAACAAGGGAACATTTCTGCCAAGTTATAATGAAATCAGTCCAGTGGTTACTGACAAGAAGATTTTTAAAGTTTACTATATATAGATATATAGGGAAATATAGCCCCGCCCATTTTTTGATGAATCATGACGACTTGAACAATCTTGGTAGAGGTTACATAAGAAACATTCCTGCAATGTTATACTGAAATCGGTCCAGTGGTTTCTGACAAGAAGATCATTAAAATTTTCTATATAGATATATAGGGAAAATAAGCCCTGCCCCCTAGCGGCCATGTTTTTTGACAAATCATGACGGCTTGAACAATCTTGGTAGACGATCACCAAGGAAACATTTTTGCCAAGTTATATAGAAATCGATCCAGTGGTTTCTGACATGAAGATTTTTAAAGTTTTCTACATAAATATATAGGGAAAATAAGACCTGCCCCCTGCGGCCATGTTTTCGACGAATCATGACGCGTTAAACAATCATTAAACAATCTTGGTTGAAGGTTACAAAAGAAACATTCCTGCTGTGTTATATTGAAATCAGTCCAGTGGTTTCTGACAAGAAAATAAGCCCCACCCCCTGGCAGCCATGTTTTTTGACGAATCCAAATGGCTTGAACAATCTTGGTAGAGGATCACGAAAGGAACATTTCTGCAAAATTATGTTGAAATCGGTCCAGTGGTTTCTGACAAGAAGATTTTTTAAAGTTTTCTATATAGATATATAGGGAAAATAAGCCACGCCCCCTGGCGGTCATATTTTTTGACAAATCGAAATGGCTTGAACAATCCTGGTAGAGGATCACCAAAGGAACATTTCTGCAAAATTGTATTGAAATCGGTCCAGTGGTTTCTGACAAGATTTTTAAAGTTTTCTATATAGATATATAGAGAAAACAAGCCCTGCCCCTGGCGGCCAGGTTTTTTGACGAATCCAAATGGCTTGAACAATCTTGGTAGAGGATCACCAAACGAACATTTCTGCAAAATTATATTGAAATCGGTCCAGTGGTTTCTGACAAGAAGATTTTTCAAGTTTTCTATATAGATATATAGGGACAATATGCCCCGCCCCCTGGTGGCCATGTTTTTTGACGAATCCAAATGGCTTGAACAATCTTGGTAAAGGATCACCAACGCAACATTTCTGCAAAATTATATTGAAATCGGTCCAGTGGTTTCTGACAAGAAGATTTTTAAAGTTTTCTATACAGATATATAGGGAAAATAAGCTACGCCCCCTGGTGGCCATATTTTTTTGACAAATCCAAATGGCTTGAACAATCTTGCTAGAGGATCACGAAAGGAACATTTCTGCAAAATTATATTGAAATCGGTGCAGTGGTTTCTGACAAGAAGATTTTTAAAGTTTTCTAAAAGAGATATATAGGGAAAATAAGCCACGCCCCCTGTCGGCCATGTTTTTCGACGAATCCAAATGACTTGAACACTCTTGGTAGAGGATCTCCAAAGGTACACTTCTGCAAAATTATATTGAAATCGGTCCAGTGGTTTCTGACAAGAAGATTTTTAAAGTTTTCTATATAGATATATAGGGAAAATAATCCCCGCCCCCTGGCGGCCATGTTTTTTGACAAATTCAAATGGCTTGAACAATCTTGGTAAAGGATCACCAAAGGAACATGTCTGCAAAATTATATTGAAATCGGTCCAGTGGTTTCTGACAAGAAGATTTTTAAAGTTTTCTATATAGATATATAGGGAAAATAAGCCCCGCCCCCTGGCGGCCATGTTCTTTGACGAATCCAAATGGCTTGAACAATCTTGGTAGAGGATCGTCAAAGGAACATTTCTGCAAAATTATATTGAAATCGGTCCAGTGGTTTCTGACAAGAAGATTTTTTAAGTTTTCAGTTAAAAAAATCTATTTTTAGCTCCTGTGACCTGGATATGCAAAGATATATATACATATAGGGAAAATAAGCCACGCCCCCTGGCGGCCATGTTTTTTGACGAATCCAAATGGCTTGAACAATATTGGTAGAGGATCACCAAAGGAACATTTCTGCAAAATTATATTGAAATCGGTCCAGTGGTTTCTGACAAGAAGATTTTTAAAGTTTTCTATATAGATATATAGGGAAAATAAGCCACGCCCCCTGGCGGCCATGTTTTTCGACGAATCCAAATGGCTTGAACAATCTTGGTAGAGGATCACCAAAGGAACATTTCTGTAAAATTATATTGAAATCGGTCCAGTGGTTTCTGACAAGAAGATTTTTAAAGTTTTCTATATAGATATAAAGGGAAAATAAGCCCCGCCCCCTGGGGGGTCATGTTTTTTGACAAATCCAAATGGCTTGAACAATCTTGGTAGAGGATCACCAAAGGAACATTTCTGCAAAATTATATTGAAATCGGTCCAGTGGTTTCTGACAAGAAGATTTTTTTAAGTTTTCTATATAGATATATAGGGAAAATAAGCCACGCCCCCTGGCGGTCATGTTTTTTGATGACTCCAAATGGCTTGAACAATCTTGGTTGAGGATCACCAAAGGAACATTTCTGCAAAATTGTATTGAAATTGGTCCAGTGGTTTCTGACAAGAAGATTTTTAAAGTTTTCTATATAGATATATAGGGAAAACAAGCCCCGCCCCTTGCGGCCATGTTTTTTGACGAAACCAAATGGCTTGAACAATCTTGGTAGAGGATCACCAAAGGAAGATTTCTGCAAAATTATATTGAAATCAGTCCAGTGGTTTCTGACAAGAATATTTTTAAAGTTTTCTATATAGATATATAGGGACAATATGCCCCGTCCCCTGGTGGCCATGTTTTTTGACGAATCCAAATGGCTTGAACAATCTTGGTAAAGGATCACCAACGGAACATTTCTGCAAAATTATATTGAAATCGGTCCAGTGGTTTCTGACAAGAAGATTTTTAAAGTTTTCTATATAGATATATAGGGAAAAAAAGCCACGCCCCCTGGTGGCTATTTTTTATTGACAAATCCAAATGGCTTGAACAATCTTGCTAGAGGATCACCAAAGGAACATTTCTGCAAAATTATATTGAAATCGGTCCAGTGGTTTCTGACAAGAAGATTTTAAAATTTTCTATATAGATATATAGGGAAAATAAGCCACGCCCCCTGGCAGCCATGTTTTTCAACGAATCCAAATGGGTTGAAAAATCTTGGTCGAGGATCTCCAAAGGTACACTTCTGCAAAATTATATTGAAATCGGTCCAGTGGTTTCTGACAAGAAGATTTTTAAAGTTTTCTATATAGATATATAGGGAAAATAAGCCCCGCCCCCATGTGGCCATTTTTTTTGACAAATTCAAATGGCTTGAACAATCTTGGAAAAGGATCACCAAAGGAACATTTCAGCAAAATTATATTGAAATCGGTCCAGTGGTTTCTGCAAGAAGATTTTTAAAGTTTTCAATATAGATATATAGGGAAAATAAGCCCCTCCCCCTGGCGACCATGTTTTTTGACGAATCCAAATGGCTTGAACAATCTTGGTAGAGGATCACCAAACGAACATTTCTGCAAAATTATATTGAAATCGGTCCAGTGGTTTCTGACAAGAAGATTTTTAAAGTTTTCTATATAGATATATAGGGAAAATAAGCCACGCCCCCTGGCGGCCATGTTTTTTGACGAATCCAAATGGCTTGAACAATCTTGGAAGAGGATCACCAAAGGAACATTTCTGCAAAATTATATTGAAATCGGTCCAGTGTTTCTGACAAGAAGATTTTTAAAGTTTTCTATATAGATATATAGGGAAAATAAGCCCCGCCCCCTGGCGGCCATGTTTTTTGACGTATCCAAATGGCTTGAACAATCTTGGTAGAGGATCACCAAAGGAACATTTCTGCAAAATTATATTGAAATCGGTCCAGTGGTTTCTGACAAGAAGATTTTTAAATTTTTCTATATAGATATATAGGGAAAATAAGCCACGCCCCCTGGTGGCTATGTTTTTTTGACAAATCCAAATGGCTTGAACAATCTTGCTAGAGGATCTTGCTAGAGGATCTCCAAAGGTACACTTCTGCAAAATTATATTGAAATCGGTCCAGTGGTTTCTGACAAGAAGATTTTTAAAGTTTTCTATATAGATATATAGGGAAAATAAGCCCCGCCCCCTGGCGGCCATGTTTTTTGATGAATCCAAATGGCTTGAACAATCTTGGTAGAGGATCACCAAAGGAACATTTCTGCAAAATTACATTGAATTTGGTCCAGTGGTTTCTGACAAGAAGATTTTTTAAGTTTTTAGTTAAAAAATCTATTTTTAGCTCCTGTGATCCAGATATGCAATGGACCGAAACCATTTGAACAACTCTGAAAAAGGACCAACTAAGGATCATTCCTATGAAGTTTGGTCAAATTCCAATCAGTGGTTTAGGAGGAGATGTTTAAAGATTGTGGACGGACAGACGGACGACAACGACGACGACAACGACGACGACAACGACAGATGGTGGGTGATCACAATAGCTTACCTTGAGCCTTTGGCTCAGGTGAGCTAAAAATATATGCTGTTTGGGAACTATGTCTGACAGGTAAAAACCGTTTACACAAAAGAGAGAGCATTTGACAGGAAAGGAAAAATCACACAGAACAGAATAAATTGATGACTTTTATTTTGTCCAACAGTGTTCTCAGAGAAACTGAAAAAGTAGGTATTTGATTATAGATATATTAACTTCCTTCAGCTCTATACAGACATATGCCATGTGTATTCATTAAAATTGCTTTTTTAAGGCTATTCTGATTATTACACACAACATTTGTTTTTCATAATACACTGGGATTATGAAAAAGTATTCTTTATCCACCAAATACAGGTGGTTTGCAGCAAATAAATATAATTTCAGCCACCTATCTCCAATTTCTGTGTAGTCCAGAAAAATAAAAAATAAAAAATAAAATTTCCCTGTAACACTCACCTGAGTATCATAGCACTTTGAGAACCTGACTCAGAACTGATCAAGGCAAACATTCTGACCAAAATTCATAATAATTATATTAACAAGTAAGACAATGTAGTATGTCTAATGGACTGTGAAATAGAGGTCAAGGTCAAATACGGATGACTGCACACAAGAGGCCATGCTAAGATGTATGCATGTACTAAGTATCACTGGCTGTAGGAGCAATAGTTACTGAGAAATTGACCTGAACACAAACACTTCACATGTACCAAATATCACTCTGTAGGACCAATAATTACTGAGAAACTGACCTAAACAGAAAAACTTAAGAGAGTCACTGGAGAGTGAAATATACGTCACCTAGAAATCATCAAGACAAACATTTTGAGCAAGATTCATGATGATTACTTCAAAAATGTGAACAAAGTTTTCCTTTGATTTGGCCTGATGACCTAGTGTCTGACATCAAGTGACCCAGTTTTAAACTAGACCTAGAAATCATCAAGACGAACTTTTTGAGCAATATTTATGATGATTATTTAAAAAATGTCACCTCTGGAGTGTTAACAAGGTTTTCCTTTGTTTCGGCCTGGTGACCTAGTTTTTGACCCCATGTAACCCAGTTTAAATTTGACTTAGAAATCATCAAGACAAACATTTTGGGCAAGATTCATGATGATTGCTTCAAAAATGTGGCCTCTAGAGTGTTAACAAGGTCATCCTTTGATTTAGCCTGGTCACCTAGTTTTTGACTCCAAGTGACCCAGTTTCAAATCTGACCTAGAAATCATTAAGACAAACATTTTGAGCAAGATTCATGATGATTGCTTCAGAAATGTGACCACTAGAGTTTTAACATGGTTTTAAACTGATGTGGCCAGGTGACCTAGTTTTTGACCCCACGTGATCCAGTTTCGAAACTGACCTAGAAATCATCAAGACAAACATTTTGAGCAAGATTCATGATGATTGCTTTAAAAATGTGACCTCTAGAGTGTTAACAAGGTTTTCTGCTGATTTGGCCAGGTGACCTAGTTTTTTACCCCAAGTGACCCAGTTTCGAACTTGACCTAGAACTCATCAAGACAAACATTTTGAGCAAAACTCATGATGATTGCTTCAAAAATGTGACCGCTAGAGTGTTAACAAGGTTATCCTTTGATTTGGCCTGGTGACCTAGTTTTTGACCCCAAGTGACCCAGTTTCAAACCTGACCTAGAAATCATCAACACAAACATTTTGAGCAAGATTCATGATGATTGCTTGAAAAATGTGACCCCTAGAGTGTTAACGAGGTTTTCCGCTGATTTGGCCAAGTGACCTAGTTTTTTACCCCACGTAACCCAGTTTCAAACTTGACCTAGAAATCATCAAGACAAACATTTTGAGCAAGATT
Source organism: Anodontia alba (assembly GCA_964016985.1). NCBI lineage: Eukaryota > Metazoa > Mollusca > Bivalvia > Lucinida > Lucinidae > Anodontia > Anodontia alba. The sequence continues at coordinate 61,284,014 of OZ024825.1, forward strand.
CTGATGATTGCTTCAAAAATGTGACAGCTAGAGTGTTAACAAGGTTCTCTGCTGGTTTGGCCTGGTGACAAGGTTTTTGACCCCAAGTGACCCAGTTTCGAACTTGACCTAGAACTCATCAAGACAAACATTTTGGGCAAGATTCATGGTGATTGCTTCAAAAATGTGACCGCTAGAGTGTTAACCATGTTTTCCTTTGATTTGGCCTGGTGACCTAGTTTTTTATCCCAAGTGACCCAGTTTCGAATATGACCTAGAAATCATCAAGGCAAATATTTTGAGCAATATTCAACATGATTGCTTCAAAAATGTGACCTCTAGAGTGTTAACAAGTTTTTTCCTTTGATTTGACCTGGTGATTGTTTTTTACCCCAAGTGACCCAGTATAGAACCTGACCTAGATTTCATAAAGGCAAAAATTTTGGGCAAGTTTCATCAAGATTGGGTCAAAAATGTGACCTCTAGAATGTTAACAAACTAATTGTTGACGACGAACGGACGATGGACAGAGGGTGATCACAATAGCTCACCCTGAGCTTTTACTCAGGTGAGCTAAAAATAAATGAGAATCTGACTATTAATTTATTGCAGCCTAAGCTATTTTTGATCTACAAGTCATCCCGATGCTTCCTACTAAGTTTCAAGCCAATTGGCCTTTTGGTTCATGAGAAGAAGCAAAAATCAGAATTTCAAGATGGCGGCCATCTTGCATTTCTGATCGGAACGATTTTAGCAATTTTAGATCTACAAGTGATCCCCATGCTTCCTACCAAGTTTTGAGTCAATTGGCCTTTCGGTTCAGGAGAAGTAGCGAAAAATAGATTTTCAAGATGGCAGCCATCCTGGATTTACAATAGGGAAGATTTTAGCAACTTTTGATCTTCAAGTCACCCCAATGCTTCCTACCAAGTTTCAAGTCAATAAGCCTTTCGGTTCAGAAGAAGCAGCAAAAAATAGATTTTCAAGATGGCTGCCATGGCTGTCATCTTGGATTTCTGATCTGAACAAGTTTAGCCATTTTTGATCTACAAGTCACCCAGATGCTTTTTACCAAGTTTGGAGTCAACTGACCTTTCGGTTCAGGAGAAGAAGTGAAAAATAGATTTTCAAGATGGCGACCATGGAGGCCATCAATGGATTTCCGATCGGAACGATTTAAGCTATTTTTGATCTATAAGTCACCCCGATGCTTCCTACAAAGTTTCGAGTCAACTGGCCTTTTGGTTCAGGAGAAGAAGCCATAGTGGCCATCTTGGATATCCATTCGGAATGATTTTAGCTATTTTTTATCTACAAGTCACCCCAATCTTCCTACCAAGTTTCAAGTCAACTGGTCCCGGGGTGTAGAAGAAGTAGGCTTTTAAAGCAATTGTTGGCACCGCATGTCACACGATGGATGATGGACAATGGACAAACTGACCACAATAGCTCACCATGAGCACTTCGTGCTCATGGTGAGCTAATAAGGATAGCCCTGCCTAAGAAGTTTGGCAGTAAACAAATTCCTGGTTTATTTCTTAGTTCCACTGAAAAGAAACTGAACACGTGATTAAAACAGCGGGAAAGGTGAAGTCACATGCCTTAAGGGACCTTCTGGATTATGGTTTGTTTGTGTTGAGGTCTTACGGCCCAGTCAACCCAATGGGGTCATGTTGAGCGCTGTCAGTTTACCTAACCACACGTTTACTGGGCAGGCTTAGTCCTCTAAGCGGTTAACCAGTATTGTGCACATTCTTTCGCCAGAAACTGACAACTGCCCTTCTTGAATCAGCAGAAGGGAGAGAATGACTGTAGAAAATATTTCATGATCAATCTCCTCGAAAGAATGTTGCCGACCTCTATGGGGTTGAACCCGCGACCTCCTGGTCTCCAGTCGGACGGCGCATCAAACTGAGCTACCGAGGCCATCTGGATTATGACTCCAGCTGTTTTTCTGTAGAAGGTTTAAGTATAGAAGAGAATAGCACATTATCCATAGGTTAATGAATTATGAAATTAAAATATTTTAACCACTTGCTTCCTGACTAGCTTTTTTAATGAGACATTGTATCAAGGCATAAAAAAAAAACAAAAAAACTTTGACCAATGAGAACAACTCTCTTTTCAGCATAACTGGAAACACATTTTCATGTTGGAAATGTTTTATAAAAGCATCCATATATGATAAGCTATAGCCTTACCAATTTGAATCCTTTTGTTGTCCTTATAAAAACAGATTCTTTCCTATAAGAGTAGTGCCCATTTTTTAAAAGCTTTAAATACTGGGAGGCCAGGGATGGGGGCAGGTGGGGCGGGTCAGGGGTCCTGTCTGAAAAAGTTGTCTCCCTTTGCAACACCTGTCAGGTGTATTCATTCACCTTAAATTGCCTTTTACAGATGATTCAAGAAGCAAAGGAAATGATCTGAATGGGAAACATAATTACTTACCCTGAACATATTAGGAGATCTGCTTTAATTTGATCAGTCTACACTACTTTAAATGCTGTCAGAACATTTTAGACTGATTATCAAGGAGCCAAATGGACTTGTTCTAATTCTAGGATAAGTATATCAAGGAGTTAAGGTGTCCGGATATTTAGACTTACAATGTATATTAGGGTAAATTATTTAAAATACTTGTCTGTAGCTTTAGTATTCTTATCGTGAAAAAGACAGCGAACAAATGGGTGATATTTTCTTTTTTTTTTCCTCCAGAAAACAAGGGTTGACATTTCTGTGAATTGTCTCCAAAGAATATCTCTATTTTCTGTGAAAAAAAAAACAAACAAAAATTTTAAATTGCTGTATTGTAGCATTTAATCCCAGCATTTTAAGGATTGTAAATTACCTTTCTCAGATTTGAGGAAATCCTTGTATTCCTTGAGTTTGTCCTTGTCACTTTTGTCTGTACTTTCCTTTGTGCTCTCTTCCACTTCTGTAACAAGTTCTTTCTCAGGAAACAATACATCTTTGTGACAAGCTTCTTCCACACCTATGAAAGTCAATAATGCACATCAGTAATTCACAACAAGCAAATTCAGAGAATTTTCGTCCCCTGCCTTTTCATTTTTTTAATTGCATGAACAGCAGTAGAATAAGACACCCAAGTTAATAAGTGCTGTCGCAGGACAGTGTAGCTTGCCTGAAACTTGTTTTGCCTCTAAAAATTTTAACCAAAACTTTAACATAATTTTTTTCTAAGTCTGTGACCTTGACATCTAGCTCACTCCTGTGGGTCAGGAAGGTACAGCATAAAATTTCAGACCAGTATCCAACATCAGGGCAAGTATGAACTACTTCCATCCAGAGGTTCAGGAGATATAGCTGTTTACATACTTTAACCAAAAACTTTAACCAATGCCAGTGACCGCTATAGCTCTATCTGTACTCATTGTACAGGTGAGCTAAAAATGGGGAACAGTGGAAAAAATGTACACAATGTGACATTAATAGGTATAAATAGCTTAATACAGGCAGTAATGGGTAAAACTTTTCACATTAATTTTTGATAGTTTCTATTTTATCTGCTCTGTTTGACATAAAGTATAATACAGCATTTTTGCACATGTTTTGAGGCTCAACTGGGATACGTTCAGCAAAGTGAAAGACTGGTGAATGTTTTTCAAAAACTATTTTGAGTCTTCTGAACGATTATTGTAAATCTGTCTCATGTGACCTCCAATTAGAGAGTAGCGGTTGTTCTTGTATATGGGACTTGATGTTAGATCAAACTAGACAAAGTGCCCAGTGGGGCACGTATACCCCCGACCAGCGCTACCACCACTTTTTAAAGAGCACAAAGTATGTAGCTTTGACTCTGGAGATGGCACTTGTATGCTATATGTTATAACATTGAAAAAATTCAATCACACATAATATGAAGCCCTTGACCTCAAAGGTCAGGTACAGGTGCAGGGATTGAGCTAAATAAAACTTTAGCCCTATAACTATTACCATATACCAGTGAAATCAGTCTTCATAATATAAGCAAAAATGACATTTGTATGAAATGTCTGTGACCTTGACTTAAAAGCCATGCCCCAGCTTGGGGATGGTGCCGAGAAAAACTTCAGACCTATATATACCATAATACTAATGAAACCAACAAAAGAGTCTTCATAATATAGCTATATAAACTTAGATACAATTTCTTTTTTTTGACTTTTATATGAAATTTCTAAGTCTGTCACCTTGACCTCAAGGTCATACCCCAGGATAAGGAGGATGCTGAGTAAAACTCTAGACCTATATCTACCAACATGTAAAATATAAATGAAATTCCTCAAAGGGTCTTGATGGTATAGCTATATAAACATAAACACAAAAATTTTGACTTATTTATGAAAATTCTAAGTCCGTGACCTTGACCCCAACGTTATTCCCCGGGATAGGGTTGGTGCTGATAAAAACTTAAGCCCTATATCTACCATCAGGCCAAACATGAATTAAATCCATCAAAGGCTCTTCATAATACAAGGTCTTATAAACTTTAACGTAAAAACTTTGACCCTCAGACAAAAATAAAGTATGAACTAATAATGCTTCAACGGATGGATGGACAGACAAACAGATTCCTTGCTGATAGCTATATCCGCTCAACCTTTCAATTAGGGGATAATAAAATTTAACAAAAGGTCTTGATGATATGGCTATATAAACTTAAAAGCAAAAAACTTTTACTTTTAAATGAAACTTCTAAGTTCATGACCTTGACCTCGGTCACACCTGGTGTGGGGATCATACGGAGTAAGACTCTAGGCCGATATATAGCAACATGTCAAATATAAATGAAATTCCTCAAAGGGTCTTGATGATATGGCTATATAAACTTAAAAGCAAAAAACGTTTACTTTTAAATGAAACTTCTAAGTTCATGACCTTGACCTCGGTCACACCTGGTGTGGGGATCATGCGGAGTAAGACTCTAGGCCGATATATTGCAACATGTCAAATATAAATGGAATTCCTTAAAGGGTCTTGATGATACAGCTATATAAACTTAAACACATACATTTTGACATCTTTATGAAAATTGGAGGGTTGTGACCTTGACCCAAAGGTCAACCCGGGGGTGGGGATGGTGCCAATAAAAACTTTAGAGCTATATCTACCATCATGCCAAATATGAATGAAATCCATCAAAGGGTCTTCAAAATATAAGGTCTTATAAACTTTAACGTAAAAACTTTGACCCTAAGACAAAAATAAAGTATGAACGAATAATGCTTCAACGGATGGACGGACAGACCAACTGATTCCTTGCTGATAGCTATATCCGCTGGGCCTTTCAATTAGGGAATACTGAAATTTAACAAAAGGTCTTGATGATATGGCTATATAAACTTAAAAGCAAAAAACGTTTACTTTTAAATGAAACTTCTAAGTTCATGACCTTGACCTCGGTCACACCTGGTGTGGGGATCATGCGGAGTAAGACTCTAGGCCGATATATTGCAACATGTCAAATATAAATGGAATTCCTTAAAGGGTCTTGATGATACAGCTATATAAACTTAAACACATACATTTTGACATCTTTATGAAAATTGGAGGGTTGTGACCTTGACCCAAAGGTCAACCCGGGGGTGGGGATGGTGCCAATAAAAACTTTAGACCTATATCTACCATCATGCCAAATATAAATGAAATCCATCAAAGGGTCTTCAAAATATGAGGTCTTATAAACTTTAACGCAAAAACTTTGACCCTGTGACGGAAAAACGAACGAACGAACGTACGAACGAATGAACGTACGTACGAACGAACGGACGAACGGAAAAGCGAAAACTATATACCCCCACATACTTCGTATGTCGGGGGTATAATAAAATATATCAATAATTATTGATTTAATATAGAATCAAATAAATAATATCAACGCAGTAAACATTCTCATACAAGCTCACATAAATTTAATACACAAAGGCTGCCACCTTGGATGTGCCAAAAGACAGCTTGAGAATAGCAGGGTTCATACAGACTGGGTAAAGCAAAATTCCCTGACATTTCCCTGATGCCAATTCAAATTTCCCTGACAAAACCATACCGTCGAAAAAACATGCTTTTATTAAGCCATTATGTATATACCTATTTGCCTAAAGTAATAGCTCTGTTTTCAATCTATAATGATTATTCTGAGTTTTGTAAAACCATATCACCAAATAAACCACATAAAACTGTTGTCTCTTCAGTTTAAAATTTTGAATTTTTAAGTTGACCTCCATCCTTCCCCTACAGCCAACCCAATTCACCCATAATGTATTCAGCATACAGAAGGGGCCAACCCTTCAGTTTTCTTATATTAGAAGCAATTTAGAAGCTATTAAAATAGTTCAGCATATAGCCAAAATTTTAAAAAAACTGCCTTTTGTCATTTTTTTTTCTTTTTTATCATCTCTCATTTATCATTTTTTTCTTTTGTCATTTTCTTTCTTTTTTGCCTTTTCGAAGAAAAGCGGGGGGCATAGTATTCACACTTTTGTGCTTCAGTCATCCTCTAATAGTACATATCTTTTTGTGCACAACTCCTCCTACAGGTTTTAACCAATCTTTTTGAAACTTTGCAGGCATTTTCTACAAAGTCTGTAGATGTGCATGTGGTTTGGTCATTCATCTCAGATTAATTTTTGTAAATTTTTTCAAGTTGTTAACTTAGTCATTGTTTACTCAACAGTGTACATAGAGTGGAAGGCTTGTGTGCGCAACTCCTCCTACAAGCTTTAACCAAAGTTTTTTTTTTAAACTTGGTCTGAGGATGTGCATGTGGTTTGGACATAAACCTCAGATTTATTGTCATCACTTTTTTCACACTGTGAATTTAGTCATTTTTTGCCTCAATAATATACATAGAGTGGATGTCTTATATGCTCAACTCCTTCTACAGGTTCTAACCAATCTTTTTTAAAATTTGCAGGCATGTTCTAAATGGTCTGAAGATATGCATATATGAGGAGGACACACGACAGAAGCATGGCTATATTATAAGTTCATATGAGCCTTTGGCTAATTTGTTTTTCCTATACTTCAATACAGGACCAAACAATAATAACACATAAACAAGAGGCCCACGGGCCACAGTTCGCTCACCTGAGTGACATAGCCACTGCAGACATGCAGATGTTATGCAACATTTTTCCAATCCTATCATCACAACCAATGAAAATATCATCATTTGAGCAGTTCTTAGTTTTGAAGAAGAATATATGGGCCTGACAGTCAATGGAGCATGATCATTTGAATAAACTATCAATAAAATTTCAACAGAAGGATCAATGTGAAATTTGGTGGAAATTGGGTAAGTGGTTTCTGAAGAATCATGATTTTATACATGTAAACAGCACAGTGGCAGGGAAATATTATAAATATAAACCAGATGACGGCCATCTTAGATTTCCAATCAGAACAATTTTAACTACTGTTGATCTACAAGTCACTTCGATACTTTCAATATAAATGTATATGGCCCACCATAAGATTTTTAAATGTTTTTTCCCATACAAATGCATAAGGAAGCAAACTTGACCTTGCCGTAAAAAGGTCAAATGTCAATGTATGACCATTATTTTAGCAACTTTGGTAGACCCCCTGTCCCCGATGATTTATGCAAACATTCAGCCCCAAAGCATTCTCGGTTCTAGAGAAGAAGATTTTTAAAGGTTTTTACCATATATGGGCATGGCGGCCATCTTGGTCAACGAACCGTGACCATTTTAGCAATTTTTTGTTCCCCCTATCTAAGGAGGCTTCATATGAAATTTGAGCAAAATTGGCCCAGAGGCTCCAGAGGAGAAGTTGTTTGAAATTCTGAACATTTTTCCCATACAAATGCATAAGGAAGCAAAATTGACCTTACTGTAAAAAGGTCAAATGTCAATGTACGACCATTATTTTAGCAATTTTGGTAGACCTCCTGTTCCCGAAGATATATGCAAAGATTCAGCCATAAGGCATGCTCGGTTTTGGAGAAGATTTTTAAAGGTTTTTCCCATACAAATGCATAGGGAAGCAAACTTGACCTTGCCGGTCAAACGTCAAAGGTCAAACGTCAACGTATGACAATTCTTTTAGCAATTTTGGTAGACCTCCTGTCCCCGATGATTCCTGCAAAGGTTCAGCCCCAAGGCATTCTCGGTTCTGGAGGAGAAGATTTTTAAAGGTTTTTACCATATATGGGCGTGGCGGCCATTTTGGTCAACGGACCATGACCATTTTAGCAATTTTTCGTTCCCCCACCCTAAGGAGGCTCCATATGAAATTTGTGCAAAATTGGCTCAGCGGCTTCAGAGGAGAAGTCGTTTGAAAATGTTAACGGATGGACGCATGGACGGACGGACGACGGACGAAAAGTGATCACAATAGCTCATCCTGAGCAGAGCTCAGGTGAGCTAATAAACAACCAAAAAAAACAAAAATATTGCTGCAAGAAATTTTTTTGTAAACCTTTAACTTGTTTTATACTGATTTTATTTTTGTTCTTCAAGGGAGCCAACTCAGAAGAGTATTAAAAAAAAAAAAAAATCCAAAAAGAATTATGTTTATAAGTTTTGATATTAGTCAAGCTTCTTAAGTCTGTATCAATTAATAAATGTATTTATAAAGATTTAATAATGGCAACATTTCCTTACAAATCTAATAAAAGAAGATGTAAAAAAAATAAATAAATAAATAAATAACTTGCCCATATGGCCATAACTTTAGTTATTTGCAAAAAATATACCTATTATAAAATAAAATGAGCACACTATTACCTCTAAACAATATGCTGCAAAAAGTTTACAAAAACTTTCAAAGGGGCATAACTCTGCCAATATTTGGTGCACTGTAACCTCAAAATAATGTACGCTGCTCCACATAATCGTGTAACTATTTATGAAGTTTCAGCTTGATCAGATGTAAACTGTTGGATTTAGCCGGAAACCAAAAATTAATAGAAATTTTCAAAGGGGTTTAACCCTGCTAATATTTGGTGGACTGTAACCTTGAAACAATATGCGCTGCTCCACATCATGGTCTAACTACAAATCAAGTTTCAACTTGATCAGATGTAAACTGTAGGAGTAGTTAGCCTGAAACGAAAGTTTACAGAAATTTCCAAAGGGGCATAACTCTGCCAATATTTGGTGCACTGTAACCTCAAAATAATATGCGCTGCTCCACATCATTGTGTAACTATTTATGAAGTTTCAGCTAGATCGGATGTAAACTGTAGGAGGATATAGCCAGAAACGAAAAATTAATAGAAATTTTCAAAGGGGTATAACTCTGCTAATATTTGGTGGACTGTAACCTTGAAATAATATGCGCTGCTCCAAATCATGGTCTAACTACAAATCAAGTTTCAGCTTGATCGGATGTAAACTGTAGGAGGAATTAGCCGGAAACGAAGTTTACAGAAATTTTCAAAGGGGCGTAACACTGCTAATATTTGGTGGACTGTAACCTCGAAACAATATGCGCTGCTCCACATCATGGTCTAACTATAAATGAAGTTTCAGCTTGATCGGATGTAAAATGTAAGAGGAGTTAACCGGAAATGAAAAGTTAACAGAAATTTTCAAAGGGGCATAACTCTGCAAACATTTGGTGGACTGTAACCCCAAAAAACTGTGCGCTGCACCACATCATGGTCTAACTATATACCAAGTTTCAGCTTGATTGGATGTAAACTGTAGGAGGAGTTAAAGACGTTTTAGCTTGATCGGATGTAAAATGTAAGAGGAGTTAACCGGAAATGAATAGTTTACAGAATTTTTTAAAGGGGCATAACTCTGCAAACATTTGGTGGACTGTAACCCCAAAATAATATGCGCTGCTCCAAATCATGGTCTAACTATAAATGAAGTTTCAGCTTGATTGGATGTAAACTGTAGGAGGAGTTAGCCGGAAACGAAAAGTTTACAGAAATTTTCAAAGGGGCATAACTCTGCTAATATTTGGTGGACTGTAACCTCGAAACAATATGCACTGCTCCACATCATGGTCTAACTATAAATGAAGTTTCAGCTTGATCGGATGTAAAATGTAAGAGGAGTTAACCAGAAATGAAAAGTTTACAGAAATTTTCAAAGGGGCATAACTCTGCAAACATTTGGTGGACTGTAACCCCGAAATACTGTGCGCTGCACCACATCATGGTCTAACTATATACCAAGTTTCAGCTTGATTGGATGTAAACTGTAGGAGGAGTTATCCGGAAATGAAAAGTTTACGGACGGACGGAAGGACGCCATACCCCGTAACATAATACCTCCCGTTTTTCAAACAGGCATATAAAAAATTTTTTTAAAAATTCAAAGGGGCATAACTCTGCTAATATTTGGTGAACTGTAACCTCAGGGTCCAAGCTGGCCCAGAAATTTAAGGAGAAGTGACTTCTTCCTCCTGGGAAAGTAGGGAGAAGTTTGCTGCATCTAGGGAGAAGTGGTTTCAGACAGAGGACGGACGACAGAAGCATGGCTATACTATAAGATATGTCCCTTTGGCTTATTTGTTTTTCCTATACTTCAATATCTGACCAAACAATAACAAAACAAAATAAAGTTTTCAAAAGGAAAGGCTTGCCAAGTTTTATCAGTGACCTCTCTCTGTACATGTTTATAGGAATGCAATGCTACAAACCATGATCCTAGTTTGTTCACACAGTTCCCTATATTCCAAATAGAAGCGACACCTGTCCCACATACCAACCAAGTATCATCAAACTAGCTTAAAGTGTACCGCAGTTATCGAGTGTACAACATTTCATAACTAAACATTCCAAGGGAATGTACCTCGAAAACTAAGGCAATGTGAATTACCACTCTTGAACACAACACTTGGTTTGTCCTACATACATACCAAATATCATCAAACTATCTCTAAGTATATTACTAAATATTACCAGAGGAAGTCATAAGTTTTGTTTAAATTCAACCAGCCATTCATGGAAAGAAGTTTGTGGAAATGCTTCCATCTTTCCATTCCACTGCAATACAATTTCCCTTCTGCATGATTAAACTGCAACTCCTATTTCTGAGTCTGACAGAGTTTACAGCCTGTGGCATCCCTTTCCTACTTCTACATACAGTGCAAAGACAGTAAATCTGATCACCACGAGGGCTTTCTAACAAAGCAGGACTTGAGAAGAAGAAAAAAAGATCCATATACACATGTAAGATTTTCCTTTCTATTTGTTTGTCAGATCTTTTGGAATTTTGGAATTAACAGCAAACTTGAGCATCCTTGAGCATCCATTCTGCTCCCCCGTATTTGCCAGTATAAATCTCAACCATGCACACAGCCATTTTTCGCAATGGCTCCTTCCCACACGTTAATTCCAAAATTTGCCGGTTTTGCCGGAAATACTATTTGAAAAGTCTGCCCTTAAATGCTATCATTCTTTCATAAGCTGACTGCTCTCTGTGTCGAAGGCCCATAGTTATGTAAAACTGACCATAGAAACTACATCCAGTAATGTTCTTGTTGTTACCAGGCTAGTTTACTAGGAGAATTTCACTAGGAGAATTTCTTGCTGCTTGCCAAGACATGCGCATCATACGTTTCATTTCCAAACTTTTGGGTTTTAGCCACAGTGATGAAGTTTAAATAACAGAAAGGCCTCTATGGCACTAAATTAGGTATAGTTAAGCTCATATTGCAAACCACTGGGTCGATATCTCTGCTGGTGGATGATTTGTTCGTCCCAGAGGATATCATCAGCTCAGTATCAGTTCCTCAGTGCTGAGGTTGATACTGCAGTGTTAACGTCAGTACTTAAGGACTGAATTAAGCAACTATTTTTATACCTAAATCTTTCTTATAGTTCAAATTAAAAAAATTTCTAAAACTAAGACTGACTTGTCAACATGACATGTATCTTAGCGGGTTTGAAATCCACTTTTTAGGCTTATTTTGCTTTCTGTATGTCTTGCTGCTTGCTAAGACATGCGCATCATGTGTTTCATTTCCAAACTTTTGGGGTTTAGCCACACTGATGAAGTTTAAATAACAGAAAGGCCTCTGTGGCACTAAATTAGGTATAGTTAAGCTCATTGTGTCATTCTTGGGCATTCATTTTTTTTCTTCAAAGCAGGTCCTTGTTATTATTTGGGGTATACTGGGAATAGCAAATAGGTAAATGAATGTCACTTGTATTGTTAAATAACGGAAATTCATCCTAACAGTATGTCCAATATGCGATATTTTATACCGATGAATGAATCTGTTTTGACAGTCCGATACAACAACAACAACCGTCACATTAAAACAAGCCAATATATCAGCTCTTAACTAAACATTGTCTCTTCTGGTGCATTTTACATATCTTTACAATGTCTTAGCTCATCGAGACCTTGAAAATATTACTCAAAGGTTCTAAGGGAAAGGTTTTCGAAAGGTGGCCGATATTCCCCGGCCCTGCCCTCTTTTTTTCCGATTGCTTTCTAGTCGATCCGTTCTCAGAGTGAGTAATGGGTTTTATTACTGTAAACATGATAATAAAGGCACCGCAAGCATAATACCCTGCCATAGCAATTATTTGTTTATGTATTAAAGTTATCGTTGCGAAAATGTCGGGAAAGAAAATGACGGAGGGACAGATAACAATCCTAAACTAGATCTTGATAATATCAATGGACAGATAACAATCCTAAAGCAGATCTTGATAATATCAATGCATATAGCAAGTTTGGTTAAAAGGCCTTGTTATTAACTCAAGTTATCATCCAGAAATGAAAATATGGACGTGTCTCGGGCAGATAACTCCGTAAAAATTTGACGAAATTTGCTCATTAGCAATTCCAAACCTGATCTCCTTACTGTCAATACATATAGCAAGTCTGGTTAAAATCCCTTATTATTTACTAAAGTTATCATCCGGAAACAAAAATATGGGCGTGTCTCGGGTAGATAACTCCGTAAAAATTTGACGAAATTTGCCCATTAGCAATCCCAAACCAGATCTCCCTAATGTCAATGCATATAGCAATTTTGGTGAAAATCCCTTGTTATTTACTCAAGTTATAGTCCAGAAATGAAATATATGGGCGTGTCTTGGGCAGATAACTCCCAAACCAGATCTCCACAATATCAATGCACATACCAAGTTTGGTGAAAATCCATTGATGTTTACTCAAGTTATCATCCGGAAACGAAAATATGGGCGTGTCTCGGGCAGATAACTGCGTCAAAAATTGACGAAATTTGCCCATTTGCAATCCCAAACCAGATCTCCACAATATCAATGCACATACCAAGTTTGGTGAAAATCCATTGATGTTTACTCAAGTTATCATCTGGAAACGAAAAATGGGCATGTCTTGGGCAGATAACTCCGTCAAAAATTGATGAAATTTGCCCATTAGCAATCCCAAACCAGATCTCCACAATATCAATGCACATACCAAGTTTGGTGAAAATCCATTGATGTTTACTCAAGTTATCATCCGGAAACGAAAAATGGATGGACGGACGGACGGACGGACGGACGGACGGACGGACTCACGGACGACCAACGTGAAACCATAATACCCCGCCACTATTGTGTTACCCGTCAGTAGCTACCATTCTCTTATGTGGCTAGCCATTTAGCCACGTTAGGTATAGATTAACTGTCCATAAGGGGCTACTGATTTTAAGTGGCTTTGGATTACCTGTCCATAGCTATTATTCTCTTGTGTGGGTAGCCATTTAACCACATTAGGTATGGATTACCTGTCAGTAGCTACCATTCTATTATGTGGCTAGCCATTTAGCCACGTTAGGTATAGATTAACTGTTCATAAGGGGCTACTGATTTTAAGTGGCTTTCAAAAGATGTATTATTGCGCAGGCGCATAAAAAAAAATGGTACGAGGGTACTTGGACGTCCCTAGGAATGGATGGATTTCTGACCATCATTATGTGCCTACAAATTAAAATAACTTTATTTAGCCAGATTAAGTATGGATTACCTGTCCATTGCTCTCTCTAATGTGGCTAGCCTGTGATGACCATTTTGCCACTTAAGTATCTAAAATGCTGATGGTAAGCCACGCAAGTACCTGCTCGTGGGAACGGACGGACAGACGGACGGACTCACGGACGACCAACGTGAAACCATAATACCCCGCCACTATTGTGTGGCGGGGTATAAAAATGGATACACTATGTAACGAAAATAATTATGGAACAGAAAAACGAGAACAAGAAAAAGTGTAACATGAAACATCATGTTATACAAAGGCATTGCTGATAGTAAATTCATCTTTTTTTAAATACTTGAAATCTCTGGTAAAATCTACAGGGAAAAAAAACTATTTATTAGATTTATTAAGGGCAGATAACTTAAGAACTTAAATGATCAGAGTAATGGCCCTTGGCATTAGTAGTCTTTACAGCGTAAAATTTTATTAAGATATTCCATAAAAGAATTTTGGCTAAAACTGACTATTTCACATATATCAAGGTTAGGTAACTCAAAAACCAGAATATGCAACTTATAATATTCATCTGTAAAATTTCATCAAAATATTCCATATGGTAATCGAGATACTGGTCAAAATTCATGTTTAGTATACGGCTGCCGTGACAGCAACCGCTGGTTGTTCACCCATCTGCCGGTTATCCGACACCTTATACACCCGGCAGCTGTGTGAAATACACACCCACCGTATCAATGGCCTTTGATGGCAGTAGACGGGTTTTCTGACTTTTCTTGTTTCTAAAGATGACTTAGCCCTGAAAACGAGGACAGATACAGACTACAACCGGAATGGGCTTTCCATTCTAAATGGCTTTCGCGTGTACCCGCAAGCCAATAAACCAAAAAAAAATAATAAAAATGTACGAAAAATCTTTGTAAAGGTTTAACTTGTTTTATACTGATTTTATTTTTGTACTTCAAGGGAGGCAACTGAAGAGTATTTACAAGAGGGCCATAATAGCCCTGTAACACACACCTGAGTATCACAGCACTCTGAGAACCTGACCTAGAACTGATCAAGGCAAATATTCTGATCAAAATTCAAAATGATTACATTAACAAGTAAAACAATGTAGCATGTCTAATGGACTGTGAAATAGAGGTCAAGGTCAAATATGGATGCCTGCACTCAAGAGGCCATGCTAAGATGTATGCATGTACTAAGTACATGTATCACTGACTGTAGGAGCAATAGTTACTGAGAAACTAACCTAAACATAAACACTTCACAAGTACCAAATATCACTCTGTAGGACCAATAATTACTGAGAAACTGACTTAAATGGAAACCTTAAGAAAGTCACTGGACAGTGAAATATATGTCATCTAGAAATCATCAAGACAAACATTTTGAGCAAGATTCATGATGATCACTTCAAAAATGTGACCTCTAGAGCATCAACAAGGTTTTCCTTTGATTTGGCCTGGTGACCTAGTTTCTGAATTCAAGTGACCCAGTTTTAAATTAGACCTAGAAATCATCAAGACAAACATTTTGAGCAATAATTATGATGATTATTCAAAAAATATGACCTCTGGAGTGTTAACAAGGTTTTTCTTTCATTTGGCCTAGTTTTTGACCCCACGTGACCCAGTTTCAAACATGACTTAGAAATCATCGACAAACATTTTGGGCAAGCTTCATGATGATTGCTTCAAAAATGTGACCTCTAGAGTATTAACAAGGTCTTCCTTTGATTTGGCCTGGTTACCTAGTTTTTGACTCCAAGTGACCCAGTTTCAAACTTGACCTATAAATCATCAAGACAAACATTCTGAGCAAGATTCATGGTGATTGCTTCATAAATGTGACCGCTAGAGTGATAACAAGGTTTTACACTGATGTGGCCAGGTGACCTAGTTTTTGGCCCCAAGTGACCCAGTTTCGAACTTGTCCTAGAAATTAAGACAAACATATTGAGCAAGATTCATGATGATTGCTTCAAAAATGTGACCGCTAGAATGTTAAAAAGGTTTTCTGCTGATTTGGCCTGGTGACCTAGTTTTTGACCCCAAGTGACCCAGTTTCAAACTTGACCTAGAACTCATCAAGACAAACATTTTGGGCAAGATTCATGATGATTGTTTCAAAAATGTGACCGCTAGTGTGTTAACAAGGTTTTCCTTTGATTTGGCCTGGTGACCTAGTTTCTGACCCCAAGAGACCCAGTTTCAAACCTGACCTAGAAATCACCAAGACAAACAATTTGAGCAAGATTCATGATGATTGCTTGAAAAATGTGACCGCTAGAGTGTTAACAAGGTTTTCCGCTGATTTGGCGAGCTGACCTAGTTTTTGATACCACGTGACCCACTTTCGAACTTGATCTAGAAATCATCAAGACAAACATTTTGAGCAAGATTCATGATGATTGTTTCAAAAATGTGACCGCTAGAGTGTTTACAAGGTTTTTATCCCGATTTGGCTCGGTGACCTAGTTTTTGACCCCAAGTGACTCAGTTTCAAATCTGACCAAGAACTCATCAAGACAAACATTTTGAGCAAGATTCATGATGATGGCTTCAAAAATGTGACCGCTAGAATGTTAACAAGGTTTTCCTTTGATTTGGCCTGGTGACCTAGTTTTTGATCCCAAGTGACCCACTTATGAACTTGACCTAGAAATCATCAAGACAAACATTTTGAAGAATATTCATGATCATTGCTTCAAAAATGTGACCTCTAGAGTATTAACAAGTTTTTCCTTTGATTTAACCTGAAGACCTAATTTTTTACCCCAAGTGAACTAGTATCGAACCTGACCTAGATTTCATAGGGGAAAACATTCTGGGCAAGTTTCATCAAAATTGGGTCAAAACTGTGGCCTCTAGAGTGTTAACAAACTAATTGTTGACGACGGACAATGGACGACGACGGACAGAGGGTGATCACAATAGCTCACCCTAAGCTTTTGCTCAGGTGAGCTAAAAAAAAAAAAAAAAAAATCCAAAAAGAATCATGTTTATAAGTTTTGATATAATAGTCAAGCTTCTTATTTCTGTATCATTTAATAAACTTATTTATAAAGATTTAATAATGGAACATTTCCATGCAAATCTAACAAGAGGCCCACGGGCCACGGGTCGCTCACCTGAGTGGCATAGCGAGTGCAGATATGCAGATGTTATGTAACTTTTTTCCAATCCTGTCATCGCAACTAATGAAAAGATCATCCTTTAATTAGTTCTTAATTTTGAAGAAGAATATTATATATGGCATGACAGTCAATGGAGCGTGATCATTTGAACAAACTCTCAATCACATTTCAACAGTAGGATCAATGTGAAATTTGGTTGCAACTGCCTAAGTGGTTTCTGAAGAATCATGATTTTATACATGTAAACAGCACAGTGGCAGGAAAATATAATAAACATAAACAAGACAGTAGCCATCTTGGATTTCCAATCAGAATGATTTTAGCTACTGTTGACCTGCAAGTCACCTCGATACTTCCAATGAACTTTAAGTCAATTGCCCTTTCGGTTCAGGAGAAAAAGTTCAAAACAGATTTTCAAGATGGCCGCCATAGCCACAATTTGAGATTTCCTATCGCAACGATTTGAGCTATTTTTCATCTACAAGTCACGCCGATGCTTCCTACCAAGTTTCGAGTCAATTGGCCTTTCAGTTCAGAAGAAGAAAAGAAAAATAGATTTTCAAGATGGCTGCCATCTTGGATTTTCGATTGGAATGATTTTAACTATTTTTATATCAACAAGTCATCCCGATGCTTCCTACCAATTTTCAAATCAACTGGCCCTTTGGTTAAGGAAAATAAGTGAAAAAAAAGAGTTTCAAGATGGCCGCCATGACAGCCATCTTGGATTTCCGATCAAAACAATTTAAGCTATTTTAGATCTACAAGTCACCCCAATGCTTCCTACCAAGTTTCTAGTCAAATGGCCTTTCAGTTCAGGAGAAGAAGCGAAAAATAGATTTTAAAGATGGCTGTCATGGCGGCCATCTTGGATTTCTGATAGGGATGATTTTATCTATTTTTGATCTACAGGTCACCCTGATGCTTCCTACCTAGTTTAAAGCCAAATAGCCTTTCGGTTCAGAAGAAGTGAAAAATAGATTTTCAAAATGACTGCCATGGCGGCCATCTTGGATTTCCAATCAGATCAATTTTAGCCAGTTTTAATCTTTAAGTCACCCCGATGCTTCCTACCAAGTTTCAAGTCAGTTGGCTTTTGGGTTTAGGAGAAGAAGCGAAAAAACGATTTTCAAGATGGCCACCAGGGCGGCCATCTTGGATTTCCGATCAGCATGGTTTTAGCTATTTTTGATCTACAAGTCACCCTGATGCTTCCTACCAAGTTTGGAGTCAATTGGCCTTTCGGCTCAGGAGAAGAAGTGAAAAATAGATTTTCAAGATGGCGGCCATGGCGGCCATCTTGGATTTCCGATTGGATTGATTTTACCGACTTTTGATCTATAAGTCACCCTGATGCTTACTACCAAGTTTCGAGTAAATTCGCATTTGGGGTTAGGAGAAGAAGCAAAAAATAGATTTTCAAGATGGCCACTATGGCGGCCATCTTGGATTTACGATCGGCATGATTTTAGCTATTTTTGATCTACAAGTCACCCAGATGCTTCCTACAATGTTTGGAGTCAATTGGCTTTTGGGTTTAGGAGAAGAAGCGAAAAATAGATTTTCAAGATGACTGCCATGGCGGCCATCTTGGATTTCCGATCGACACGATTTTAGCTATTTTTGATCTACAAGTCACCCTGATGCTTGCTAGCAAGTTTGGAGTCAGTTGGCCTTTCGGTTCAGGAGAAAAAGTGAAAAATAGATTTTCAAGATGGCTGCCATGGCGGCCATCTTGGATTTCTGATCGTCATGATTTTAGCTATTTTTGATCTACAAGTCACCCCGATGCTTCCTAGCAAGTTTGGAGTCAATTGACCTTTCGGTTCAGGAGAAGAAGCGAAAAATAGATTTTCAAGATGGCTGCCATGGCGGCCACCTTGGATTTCCGATCGGCAGGATTTTAGCTATTTTTGATCTACAAGTCACCCCAATGCTTCCTAGCGACTTTGGAGTTAATTGGCCTTTCAGTTCAGGAGAAGAAGCAAAAAATAGATTTTCAAGATGGCTGCCAATGCGGCCATCTTGGATTTCTGATCGGAACGATTTTAGCTATTTTTGATCTACAAGTCACCCCGATGATTCCTACCAAGTAACAAGTCAATTGGCCCAGGGGTGTAGGAGGAGTAAGCTTTTAAAGCAATTGTTGACGCCGCACGACGGATGACGCACGACGGACATTGACTGACCACAGTAGCTCACCATGAGCACTTCATGCTCAGGTGAGCTAATAAAAGAAGATGAAAAAAAAAAAGAATAACTTGCCCATATGGCCATAACTATTTTTGATCTACAAGTCACCCCGATGCTTGCTAGCAAGTTTGGAGTCAGTTGGCCTTTCGGTTCAGGAGAAAAAGTGAAAAATAGATTTTTAAGATGGCGGCCATCTTGGATTTCCGATCCGCACGATTTTAGCTATTTTTGATCTACAAGTTACCCCGATGCTTCCTAGCAAGTTTGGAGTCAATTGGCCTTTCGGTTCAGGAGAAGAAGCGAAAAATAGATTTTCAAGATGGCTGCCATGGCCGCCATCTTGGATTTCCGATCGGCAGGATTTTAGCTATTTTTGATCGACAAGTCACCCCAATGCTTCCTAGCAGGTTTGGATTCAATTGGCCTTTCGGTTCAGGAGAAGAAGCAAAAAATAGATTTTCAAGATGGCGGCCATCTTGGATTTCCGATCGGAACGATTTTAGCTATTTTTGATCCACAAGTCACCCCGATGATTCCTACCAAGTAACAAGTCAATTGGCCCAGGGGTGTAGGAGAGGTAGGCTTTTAAAGCAATTGTTGACGCCGCACGACGGACGACGGACATTGACTGACCACAGTAGCTCACCATGAGCACTTCGTGCTCAGGTGAGCTAATAAAAGAAGATGAAAAAAAAAAGAATAACTTGCCCATATGGCCATAACTTTATAGTTATTTGCAAAAAATATACCTATTATAAAATGAAATTTGCACACTATTAGCTCTAAACAATATGCTGCGAAAAGTTTGCAGAAATTTTCAAGGGGGCATAACTCTGCCAATATTTGGTGTACTGTAACCTCGAAATAATATGTGCTGCTCCACATCATCATGTAATTATTTACAAGTTTCAGCTTGATCAGATGTAAACTGTAGGAGTTAGCCGAAAATGAAAAATTTACAGAAATTTTCCAAGGGGTATAACTCTGCTAATATTTGGTGGACTGTAACCTCGAAACAATATGCACTGCTCTACATCATGGTCTAACTAAATCAAACCTCAGCTTGATCAGAAGTATTCTGTAGGAGGAGTTAGCCAGAAACGAAAAGTTTACAGAAATTTTCAAAGGGTTTGGTGGACTGTAACCTCGAAACAATATGCACTGCTCTACATCATGATCTAACTAAATCAAGCCTCAGCTTGATCGGAAGTAATCTGTAGGAGGAGTTAGCCGGAAACGAAAAGTTAACAGAAATTTTCAAAGGGACATAACTCTGCTAATATTTGGTGGACCTTGAACAGTATGCACTGCTCCACATCATGGTCTAACTATAAATGAAGGTTCAGCTTGATCAGATGTAAAGTGTAGGAGGAATTAACCGGAAACGAAAAGTTTACAGAAATTTTCATAGGGCATAACTCTGCTAATATTTGGTGGACTGTAACCCCGAAACAATATGCGCTGCTCCACATGGTCTAACTATATATCAAGTTTCAGCTTGATCGGGTGAAAACTGTAGGAGGAAACAAAAGTTTACGGACAGACAGACAATGCCAGACCCCGTCACATAATACGTCCTGTTTTTCAAACGGGCGTATAAAAAGGACTGCCCTTGGAATCAGAAAATCACCAACAAGAGACCCATGGGCCACAACTCGCTCACCTGAGTAAAACTGCCACTGCAGATATGCAGATGGCATGCAACATTTTTCCAATACTCTTATGACAAGGCTTAAACAGTTTTTGAAATATCTTGCTTACAAGGTTAAAATGCTGAAATTTTCAAACGTCACACGTAAAACAAGTCACCCCCAATGCCTCCTACCAACTTTCGAGTCAACTGGCATTTCGGTGCAGTAGAAGAAGCGAAAAATAGATTTTCAAGATGACAGCCATCTTGGATTTCCGACTGGAATGATTATATTTTTGATCTACAAGTCACCCTGATGCTTCCTACTAAGTTTCGAGTCAATTGACTTTTAGGTTTAGGAGAAGAAGCAAAAAATAGATTTTCAAGATGGCTGTCATGGCGGCCATCTTGGATTTCCGATTGGCACGATTTTAGCTACTTTTGATCTAAAAGTCATCCCGATGCTTCCTAGCAAGTTTGGAGTCAATTGGCCTTTCAGTTCAGGAGAAGAAGCGAAAAATAGATTTTCAAGATGGCTGCCATGGCCGCCATCTTGGATCTCCAATCGGCATAATTTTAGCTATTTTTGATTTATAAGTCACCCCAATGCTTCCTAACCAGTTTGGAGTCAATTGGCTTTTGGGTTACGGAGTAGAAGCGAAAAATAGATTTTTAAGATGGCTGCTAGGGCGGCTATCTTGGATTTCCGACCGACACGATTTTAGCTATATTTGATCGACAAGTCACCCTAATGCTTCCTAGCAAGTTTGGAGTCAATTGGCCTTTCGGTTCAGGAAGCGAAAAATAGATTTTCAAGATGGCGGCCATGGTGGCCATCTTGGATTTCCGACCGAAACGATTTTAGCTATTTTTGATCTACAAGTCACCCTGATACTTCCTACCAAGTATCGAGTCAATTGGCCCAGGGGAGTAGGAAGAGTAGGCTTTTAAAGCAATTGTTCATGCCGCATGACGCACGACCCATGATGGACGACGGACATTGAATGACCACAATAGCTCACCATGAGCACTTCATGCTCAGATAAGCTAAAAATCTGAGCAAATTTGGCTCAGTGGCTTCATAGGAGAAGTCGTCTGAAATTCTCAACAATTTTCCCATACAAATGTTATGGGGCTCATACAAATGCATAGGGAAGCAAACTTGACCTCGCCGTAAAAAGGTCAAATGTCAACGTATGACAATTCTTTTAGCAACTTTGGTAGACCTCTCGTCCCCGATGATTTGTGCAAAGATTCAGCCCCAAGGCATCCTCGGTTCAGGAGAAGATTTTTAAAGGTTTTTACCATATATGGTCATGGCAGCCATCTTGGTCAACGGACCGCGACAATTTAAGCAATCTTTTGTTTCCCCACCCAAAGGTGGCTACATATGAAATTTGAGCAAAATTGGCTCAGAGCCTTCAGAGGAGAAGTCTTTTGAAATTCTCAACAATTTTCCCATTCAAATGTATGGGGCTCATACAAATGCATAGGGAAGTGAACTTGACCTTGCCGTAAAAAGGTCAAACGTCAACGTAAGACAATTCTTTTAGCAATTTTGGTAGATCTCCCGTCCCCGATGATTCCTGCAAAGATTCAGCCCCAAGGCATCCTCGGTTCTGGAGAAGAAGATTTTTAAAAGGTTTTTACCATATATGGTCATGGCGGCCATCTTGGTCAACGGACCGCGACCATTTTAGCAATCTTTTGTTTCCCCACCCTAAGGAGGCTCCATATGAAATTTGAGCAAATTTGGCTCAGAGGCTTCAGAGGAGAAGTCGTTTGAAATTCTCAACAATTTTCCCATTCAAATGTATGGGGCTCATACAAATGCACAGGGAAGTGAACTTGACCTTGCCGTAAAAAGGTCAAACGTCAACATACGACAATTCTTTTAGCAACTTTGGTAGACCTCCTGTCCCCGATGATTCCTGCAAAGATTCAGCCCCAAGGCATCTTCGGTTCTAGAGAAGAAGATTTTTAAAGGTTTTTACCATATATGGGCATGGCGGCCATCTTGGTCAACCGACCGTGACTATTTTAGCAATCTTTCGTTCCCCCACCCTAAGCAGGCTCCATATGAAATTTGAGCAAAACTGGCTCAGCGGCTTCAGAGGAGAAGTTGTTTGAAAATGTTAACGGACGGACGCACAGACGCACGACGGACGAAAAGTGATCACAATAGCTCATCCTGAGCATAGCTCAGGTGAGCTAAAAATCCGAGACTTGGTTTGTTTGAGTCTCTTCATATGCAACACTAGTTTTGCAAGGTTGTATATGCCTCCTAGCACCGGCTTCAGCGGTATTCTCAAAATAACCTGGATGAGCTCAACAATGATCCCTAAGGAAACAAGCAAATTCCATGGGGAATTTATGTCCCCCGCCTTATTTTTATTTGAGGTGTTAAAAATGGTAAAGTTAACCAGAGGACCACTGGTCCTGTATCAAATACCTAAGTATTGAAGCAGGAAACCAGTGATAAAAAATAATTTCAAGATTCTGAAAAAAACCACATGCATATCTTCAGACCATCCTTAAAGCACCTGTAAAGTTTCAAAGGATCGGCTTAAAACTGTGGTAGGAGTTACGGGGTCAAGGTACCTACTCCCTATTAGCTTCTGTAGTATTAGAACTCAAAAAATGTCTAAGTTAAAAATGCAGAAAAAGTGGTAAAAAATTATTTCAGGATTCTGAAAAAACCACATGCATATCTTCAGGCCATCCTAAAAGCCCATGTAAAGTTTCAAAAGGATCGGACAAAAACTGTGGGAGGAGTTAAGGGGACAAGGTGCCTGCACCCTATACACTTCTGCAATATTAGAACTCAAAAAATGTCTAAGTTAAAAATGCGGAAAAAGTAATAAAAAATTATTTCAGGATTCTGAAAAATCCACCTGCATATTTTCAGGCCATCCTAAAAGCCCACGTAAAGTTTCAAAAGGATCGGCCAAAAACTGTGGGAGGAGTTAAGGGGACAAGGTACCTACTCCCTATAGACTTCTGTAATATTAGAACTCAAAAAATGTCTAAGTTCAAAACGTGTAAAAAGTGATAAAAAATTATTTCAGGATTCTGAATAAACCACATGCATATCTTCAGACCATCCTTAAAGCACCTGTAAAGTTTCAAAAGGATCGGCCAAAAACTGTGGGAGGAGTTAAGGGGACAAGGTACCTACTCCCTATAGACTTCTGTAATATTAGAACTCAAAAAATGTCTAAGTTCAAAATGTGTAAAAAGTGATAAAAAATAATTTCAGGATTCTGAATAAACCACATGCATATCTTCAGACCATCCTTAAAGCACCTGTAAAGTTTCAAAAGGATCGGCCAAAAACTGTGGGAGGAGTTAAGGGGACAAGGTACCTACTCCCTATAGACTTCTGTAATATTAGAACTCAAAAAATGTCTAAGTTCAAAACGTGTAAAAAGTGATAAAAAATTTTTTCAGGATTCTGAATAAACCACATGCATATCTTCAGACCATCCTTAAAGCACCTGTAAAGTTTCAAAAGGATCGGCCAAAAACTGTGGGAGGAGTTAAGGGGACAAGGTACCTGCTCCCTATATACTCCTGTAGTATTAGAACTCAAAAAATGTCTAAGTTAAAAATGCGGAAAAAGTAATAAAAAATTATTTCAGGATTCTGAAAAAACCACATGCATATCTTCAGGCCATCCTGAAAGCCCATATAAAGTTTCAAAAGGATCGGCCAAAAACTGTGGGAGGAGTTAAGGGGACAAGGTACCTACTCCCTATACACTTCTGTAGTATTAGAACTCGAAAAATGACTAAGTTAAAAATGCGGAAAAAGTGATAAAAAATTATTTCAGGATTCTGAAAAAACCACACACATATCTTCAGGCCATCCTTAAAACACCTGTAAAGTTTCAAAAGAATCGGCCAAAAACTGGGGGAGGAGTTAAGGGGACAAGGTACCTGCTCCCTATACACTTCTGTAGTATTAGAACTCAAAAAATGTCTAAGTTAAAAATGCGGAAAAAGTAATTAAAAATTATTTCAGGATTCTGAAAAAACCACATGCATATCTTCAGGCCATCCTAAAAGCCCATGTAAAGTTTCAAAAGGATCGGCCAAAAACTGTGGGAGGAGTTAAGGGGACAAGGTACCTACTCCCTATACACTTCTGTAGTATTAGAACTCAAAAAATGTCTAAGTTAAAAATGTGGAAAAAGTGATAAAAAATTATTTCAGGATTCTGAAAAAACCACATGCATATCTTCAGACCATCCTAAAAGCCCATGTAAAGTTTCAAAACGATCGGCCAAAAACTGTGGGAGGAGTTAAGGGGACAAGGTACCTAGTCCCTATAGACTTCTGTAATATAAGAACTCAAAAAATGTCTAAGTTAAAAATGCGGAAAAAGTGATAAAAAATTATTTCAGGATTCTGAAAAAACCACATGCATATCTTCATACCATCCTTAAAACACCTGTAAAGTTTCAAAAGGATTGGACAGAAACTGTGGGAGGAGTTAAGGGGACAAAGTACCTACTAAAAACTCGGAACCACGCACCACGCTCCACGCGCCACGCACCACACGCCACGCACCACGCCCCACGGAAAACCAAAAACAGTGTCCCTCCACTTTTCTTTGAAAAGGCGGGGGACAATAAAATATAACCTGCACTATGATGATGTACTGGGAGACTTTTTACGACCGCCACAACACCAGCTACAGTAGAGTAAAATAAAAGTCAATAAGACCTGTCACTAGACAGGATCATGAGCTTGCCAGATATTGCACATTTTGTTTCTGGAAAATTCTAAGTCCGCCACCTTGATTTTGACATGACCTGGGGTGGGATGGGGGGTTTGCACTGTGCAAAATTTTCATCAAACCAAAGATGAATCA
The DNA here is from genome assembly GCA_964016985.1 of Anodontia alba. NCBI lineage: Eukaryota > Metazoa > Mollusca > Bivalvia > Lucinida > Lucinidae > Anodontia > Anodontia alba. The sequence continues at coordinate 61,309,728 of OZ024825.1, forward strand.
AATCGTAGATAAGGTTAGGGAATAGTGGAGCGCTGTGGTGCAGTGGTAAAGCATCGGACTCGAGATCGAGAGGTACCGGGTTCGATCCCCACTAACATCAAGTGTTGTTTCCTTGAGCAAGAGACTTTATCCACATTGCTTAGTACTGGTTTCTACCCAGGAAAAAAGAGGGCCACATGGAAGATTAGTACTAGTTTACTAAATGTGTTACCCTCTATAAATAAAGTCGATTATTATTATTATTATTATTATTATTATTAACCCTTCTCTTGCCGGAAAAAAAATGAATCAGGCCTGTAAGAGGGGGTACCTCTACTTGAGAAGTCATTACCCCCTGAATTTTACCTCGATTTTCATGAAATTTTCACGTATAATTTGCCGATCCTAGGTGGCCATTTTACCGGAGAAAGGATGGTAACGTGACTAGAAAGTCACGTGACAGTCATGTGTAAACCGGGAACCGTTTAAGACACTTAAAAAAAAAAAAAAAAATTACAAGAGACCAGCGCCTACTGTGTACTATTGCAAATAAAACGAGTGACATACATAGGTTCTACTGTTATTCCTACTTCTTCCTCACTGGAAATGATTCAGGTGTTATGGGCTTTTTTTCCAGAAAATCCTGATTAATTTGTTGAAGTGAGTGCTGAAATTAATGGCAGCTTGAAATTTGGTATTCTCGGTCTTTTTTAGTGTGGGTAAAATCCAGCACCTGACTATCTAATGAAAAGTGGCGTGTTTGTATGAAAGTAGGTTCACTCCTGTATGAGAACAATTGCTCTGAATGGTTGCATGTGGTATATTGTAAGTATGACAGGCTTTTGAGTTGGCAGACCCCTCCAACGCGACTATTGTCGCGAACAGCAAGATAAGGGTTAATACTGAGGTCTTGAAAACTTAATCTAAAACTTTAACATTTTTAAAATTCTAAGTCTGTGACCTCAACCCCAAGGTCACAGTCATGAGTTCTGATGATGCTGATAAAAACTTTGGACAAGTATATATCATGATACCAAATATAAATTAAATCCATCATGTAGTTTAGAAGTAATGAGGTCCTAAAAACTTTGACGTAAAATTTTATCATGAAAATTTTGACATGACTGTGGCCTTGACCTTAACATGAAGTAGGGGGTGAGGATGGATTTGGGCAAAATTTTGGACCAATATGTATCATCATACCAAAGATGAATCAAATCGGTGATAAGGTTAGGAAATAATGAGGTCTTAAAAACTTTAACAAAAACTTTAACATTTAAATTCTAAATCTGTGACCTAGACCTCAAGGTCATGGTCATGAGTGCTGATGGTGCTGATAAAAACTTTTGACCAGTATATGTTTTTTGAATATATAGTGTTTGATTATATGATATTTGAGAGAGAGAGAGAGAGCATACTGTTCATAATGTTACCTTCATGAAAATATAATAATACAAGACCCGTCACCAGACAGGATAGCTCGCCTGAACTTGCGCTTGTCAATCAAATGAAATAAGACATATATGAGTCTTGTGTGTCTGATCACACATCCCTCTATAAATTTTAATGCAAATCTATGTGTTACATGGAACACTGATCTAGATATATTTTGAGGTTGATCATTGCATCACATGGAACTGATGTTCCTGGTATGAAATTTCTCCATCAAATAGTCTTCCAGTAATTAGGCAAAATCACTGAATGATGAACAATAAGTCACACTGAGTCACACTGACCTAGATATATTTTTGTGTCAATCAATAGGTCACATGGAAGTTAAAATCTAGGTATGACATTTCTCCATCCAATAGTCTTCGCGTTCCAAGGCAAAAATTACTGAACCGTGAAATATAGGTCACACTGACCTAGATATATTTTAAGGTCAATCGTCGGGTCACATGAAACTTATAATCCGTGTATGACATTTCTCCATCAAATAATCTTCTAGTTATCAGGCAAAATCACTGGACCATGAAATATAGGTTACATTGACGTAGATATATTTTGAGGTCACTCTTCATGTCAAATGAAATTAATATCCAAGGTATGACATTTCTCAATCAATTAGTCTTTGAGATACAAGACAAAATCACTGGCCCATGAAATTAGGTCACATTGGCATACATATATTTTGAGGTTACTATTTGTGTCACATGAAACTGCTATCCAAGGTATGACATTTCTCTATCAAAAAGTCTTCGAGATATAAGGTAAAATCACTGGAATGTGAAATGTAGGTCACAATGACCTACATATATTTTTAGGTTGCTCTTAGTGTCACATGGAACTAATATTCATGTTATGGCATTTCTCTATCAAATAGTCTCCAAGATATAACGTAAAATCACTGGACTATGAAATGTAGGTCACAATGACCTACATATATTTTTAGGTTACTCTTAGTGTCACATGAAACTAATATTCATGGTATGATATTTCTCCATCAAATAGTCTTCGAAATATAAGGAACAAGACCTGTCGCCAGATAGGATAGCTCACCTGATATTGCACATATTGTTTCTGGAAAATTCTAAGTCTGTGACCTTAATTTAGACATGACCTGGGGTGGAGGGAGTGGGGGGGGGGGTGTAGATTGCCTGTGCAAAATTTTCATCAAACCAAAGATGAATCAATTCAGTGATAACGTTAGGAAATAATGAGGTCTTAAAAACTTAAAAAAAAACTTTAACATTTTTAAAATTCTAAGTCTGTGACCTCCCCACTAAGGTCACAGTAATGAGTGCTGACGGTGCAGATAAAAACTTTGGACCAGTATCTATCATGATACCAAATATAAATTTAATCCATTGTTTGGTTTAGAAGTAATAGGGTCCTAAAAACTTTCAAGTAAAATTTTAACAGGAAAATTTTGACATGACTTTGACCTTGACCTAAACATGAACTAGGGGGATGAGGATGGAAATGGGCAAAATTTTGGACCAATATGTATCATCATACCAAAGATGAATCGAATCGGTGATAAGATTAGGATATAATAAGGTCTTAAAAACTTTAAGGAAAACTTTAACATTTCAATTCTAAGTCTGTGACCTCGACCTCAAAGCCACGGTCCTGAAAGCTGATGGTGCTGTTAAAAACTTTTGACTAGTGTCTATCATGATACCAAATGGGAACTAAATCCACAATGTCGTTTAGAAGTAATGAGATCCTAAACACGTTGACGTAAAATTTTAACATAAAAATTCTAAGTCTGTGACCTTGACCTTGACATGATCTAGGGTGGTGGGGATGGTACTGCACAAAATTTTGGACCAATATGTATCATTATACTAAAGATGAATCAAATTGCTGATAAGGTTAGGAAATAATGAGGTCTTAAAAACTTAAAAAAAACTTTAACAGTTTTAAAATTCTAAGTCTGTGACCTCGATCCCAAGGTCACTTTCATGAGTGCTGATGGTGCTGATAAAAACTTTGGACCAGTATCTTTCATGATACCAAATATAAATTAAATCCATTGTTTGGTTTAGTAGTAATAGGGTCCTAAAAACTTGGAAGTAAAATTTTAACAGGAAAATTTTGACATGACTGTGACCTTGATCTTAACATGAACTAGGGGGATGTGGATGAAACTGGGCAAAATTTTGGATCAATATATAACATCATACCAAAGATGAATCGAATCGGTGATAAGATTAGGAAATAATAAGGTCTTAAAAACTTTAAGGAAACATTTAACATTTCAATTCTAAGTCTGTGACCTTGACCTCAAGGTCACGGTCATGGGTGCTGATACTGCAGATAAAATCTTTAGCCCAGTATCTATCATCATACCAAATATGAACTCAATCCATGTACACATAAAAAAGTAATGAGCTACTAAAAAAACTTTAACGCAAAAACTTTAACATTTGTGGACACCAACGCCGTGGGTAGTAGAATTGCTTACCGGAACTTTTTGTTCCGGTGAGCTAAAAAGGATTGTTTTTTCATATCATTTATTATTAAAGATAGAAATTTGCAGTTTTTGTATGTATTTCAGGTGTGGTATTAAACACCCCACCCCCCGATCCTGATCATGTAATCCCTGATCCAGATTTATATTCTCAGTGTTTTTTGAGGCCAACAGGTATGAATTTCACTTTTTTGTAGTTCAGTGGGTATTTTGTACTATTTCCAACTTATTTTGGTAATATTATGAAAATTGGGGTCCTATTTGTGCTTTTATCAGCGATTATTTCCTTCGCAGGGGTATGAAACACCCAACCAATCCAAAATTCTTTTCTTGCGTTCATACACAAAAAAAACAGAGAAAATGTAAAAAAGAAAAAAAAAAAAAAAAAGAAATTATTTTTGTTTTCGAAAGGCTTAATTTTGCATAATTAATGTACTGTATCTCTCGTCTTATGTCCTTATAACAGGTATCCACTGATCTCCATTTCAGTCCGTTTCAGGCGATTTACCTTCTTTTCAGCTTAGCGAGCAGTCACCTGTAAAACACAATTACATAAGAAGAGAGACAGTGTATGTTAATTATTCAAAATAAAGCCTTTCAAAAACAAAAATCATTCCTTTTTCTTTTTTTACATTTTCTCACAAAAGATTTTACAAATAAATTACTTTGTTTCTTATGTATGAACGCAAGAAACGAATTTTGGATTGGTAAGGTGTTTCTAATCTGAGCCTTCTCTGACTTAAAAAGCCTTCTGATATTTACTGATTGGTGGCTTTAGCGTCGGAGGACGTCAGTATGTCAAAACCCCAAAATTTAGTCCGAGCCTTCTCTGACGTTTAAGTGGCTTTTCTTTATTTTGATATTTACCACTTACCGTCAGAGCATCTTAGCTATTTAAAATGCAAAATTTCCCCAGTCTTGGCTGGGCACTTTAAAAAGAAAATTCTGAATATCATCCAGCAGACAGCAACATTAAATTCTAGAATTAAACAAAAGAAACCATTTTCCAATAAAATTAAATAATTTGTTAACCAGCATTTTCACTATACTTGTCAAAGTCTACCCTCGTTACCTCGACTGTTTCCGGTAAAAGCCAATTTGTTACCCAAAAATGTCAATGATTTGTTACGAAATTCAAGTATTATCATTTTTTTTAATAATAAAATATTAGTTTGATAATCCTTAGTGGTTGTCTACATTATACATCAACTTCCATGCCTCTATTTGGGTGAAAACCCTCATTTTAGACAGGACAGGAAAATTCCTGATTTTCATAATAGGAGTTACTCTGATGTTAGTGGCAAATATCAATACAAAGACAAGAGGCCCACGGGCCACGGGTCGCTCACCTGAGTGACATAGCCACTGCAGATATGCAGATGTTATGCAACATTTTTCCAATCCTGTCATCGCAACTAATGAAAAGATCATCATTTAAGCAGTTCTTTATTTTGAAGAAGAAGATATATGGCATGCCAGTCAATTGAGCGTGATCATTTGAACAAACTCTAAATGGCAGCCAGCTTGAATTTACGATTCGCACGATTTTAGCTATTTTTGATCTACGAGTCACCCCAATGCTTCCTACCAAGTTTCGAGTCAACTGGCCTTTCAGTTCAGGAGAAGAGGCGAAAAATAGATTTTCAAGACGGCTGCCATGGCGGCCATCTTGGATATCCAACTGGCACGATTTTAGCTATTTTTTATCTACAAGTCATCCCAATGTCTCCTACCAAGTTTGGAGTCAACTGGCCTTTCGGTGCAGGAGAAGAAGCTAAATATAGATTTTCAAGATGGCGGCCATGGTGGCCATCTGGGATTTCTGATCAGAACGATTTTAGCTATATTTGATCTACAAGTCACCCTGTTGCTCCCTACTAAGTTTCAAGTCAAGTGACTTTTGAGTTTAGGAGAAGAAGCGAAAAATAGATTTTCAAGATAGCCGCCATGGCGGCCATCTTGGATTTACGATCGGCATGATTTTAGCTATTTTTGATCTACAAGTCACACAAATGCTTCCTACCAAGTCAACTAGCCTTTCGGTTCAGGAGAGGAAGCGAAAAATAGATTTTCAAGATGGCTGCCATGGTGCCTATCCTGGTTTTACGATCGGCACGATTTTAGCTATTTTTGATCTACAAGTCACCCCGATGCTTCCTACCAAGTTTGGAGTCAAGTGGCCTTTCGGTTCAGGAGAAGAAGCAAAAAATAGATTTTCAAGATGGCGGCCATGGTGGCCATCTTGGATTTCCGATAGGCACGATTTTAGCTATTTTTGATCTATAAGTCACCCCAATGCCTCCTACCAAGATTGGAGTCAATTGGCTTTTGGGTTTAGGAGTAGAAGCGAAAAATAGATTTTCAAGATGGCAGCCATGGCGGCCATCTTGGATTTCCAATTGTTACGATTTTAGCTATATTTTTTATCTACAAGTCATCCTGATGCTTCCTAGCAAGTTTGGAGTCAATTGGCCTTTCGGTTCAGGAGAAGAAGCAAAAAATAGATTTTCATAATGGCCGCTATGGCGGCCATCTTGGATTTCCAATCGGCATGATTTTAGCTACTTTTGATCTACAAGTCACCCTGATGCTTCCTAGCAAGTTTGGAGTCAATTGGCCTTTCGGTTCAGGAGAAGAAGCGAAAAATCGATTTTCAAGATGGCGGCCATGGCGGCCATCTTGGATTTCCAATCGGCACAATTTTAGCTATTTTTGATCTACAAGTCACCCTGATGCTTCCTAGCAAGTTTGGAGTCACTTGGCCTTTCGGTTCAGGAGAAGAAGCGAAAAATAGATTTTCAAGATGGCGGCCATGGCGGCCATCTTGGATTTCCGATCGGCACGATTTTAGCTATTTTTGATCTACAAGTCACCCTGATGGTTCCTAGCAAGTTTGGAGTCAATTGGCCTTTCGGTTCAGGAGAAGAAGCGAAAAATAGATTTTCAAGATGGCAGCCATGGCGGCCATCTTGGATTTCCGATTAGAACGATTTTAGCTATTTTTGATCTACAAGTCACCACGATGCTTCCTACCAAGTATCAAGTCAATTGGCCCAGGGGTGTAGGAGGAGTAGGCTTTTAAAGCAATTGTTGACGCCGCACGACGCACGACGGACGACGCACGACGGACGACGGACATTGACTGACCACAATAGCTCACCATGAGCACTTCGTGCTCAGGTGAGCTAAAAAGCCACTAAAACATCAGAGAAGACTCAGATTACCCAAAATTGTGTTTGCTCTATAGATGCTCACATATTCCAGCCATTACTGTTGCATTGACATAAAGTTTCAGCCAATTAAGTAACCTTATGTCAATAAGACAAGAATAATTTTACCCAACAACGCACTTAAACAAGTTCCACTGAAAGTCATAGAATAGACCAGAAATATTCACGCAACCTTTGCATGACGTATTTCGGTGCAGATACAAATTTTTACTTGCTGCTATAAATCCACCTGATACAAGTAGTAGATTTTCTAAAAACCTAGCTGTCTACTGAATCCTAGCTGTCTAGCTGTCTACTGAATGAGTCCCAGGGGAGTTAGCATTCCTGAAAAAAAAAAACAATAAAAAAAAAATGCTTTTTTCATTTTCAAATTTTGGATCTGAATCTACAAATGTATATACATAAATAAACAAGAGGCCCACGGGCCACGGGTCGCTCACCTGAGTGACATAGCCACTGCAGATATGCAGATGTTATGCATCATTTTTTCCAATCCTGTCATTGCAACTAATGAAAAGATCATCATTTGAGCAGTTCTTAATTTTGAAGAAGAATATTATATATGGCATGACAGTCAATGGAGCATGATCAATGTGAAATTTGGAGGCAATTGGCTAACTGGTTTCTGAAGAATCATGATTTTATACATGTAAACAGCACAGTGGCAGGGAAATATAATAAACATAAACAAGATGGCAGCCATCTTGGATTTCCAATCAGAATGATTTTAGCTACTGTTGATCTACAAGTCACCTCGATACTTTAAATGAACTTTGAGTCAATTTTCTTTTCGGTTCAGGAGAAAAAGTTCAAAACAAGATTTTCAAGATGGCCACCGTAGCTGCAATTTGGGATTCCCTGTCGCAAGGATTTGAGCTATTTTTCATCTACAAGGCACTCTGATGCTTCCTATCAAGTTTTGAGTCAATTGGCCTTTTAGTTCAGAAGAAGGGAAAATTAGATTTTTCAAGATGGCCGCCCTCTTGGATTTCCGATTCGAACGATTTTAGCTATTTTTATATCTACAAATCATCCCGATGCTTCCTACCAATTTTCAAATCAACTGGGCCTTTGGTTCAGGACATTAAGCGAAAAAAAGAGTTTCAAGACGGCCGCCATGATGGCCATCTTGGATTTCCGATCCAAACAATTTAAGCTATTTTAGATCTACAAATCACCCAAATGCTTCCTACCAAGTTTCGAATCAAATGGCCTTTCAGTTCAGGAGAAGAAGCAAAAAATAGATTTTCAAGATGGCTGTCATGGCGGCCATCTTGGATTTCTGATAGGGATGATTTTAGCTATTTTTGATCTACAGGTCACCCTGATGCTTCCTACCTAGTTTAAAGTCAATAAACCTTTTGGTTCAGGAGAAGAAGTGAAAAACAGATTTTCAAGATGGCTGCCATGGCGTCCATCTTGGATTTCCATTCGGAACGATTTTTGCCAATTACAATCTATAAGTCACCCCGATGCTTCCTACCAAGTTTCAAGTCAATTGGCTTTTGGGCTTAGGAGAAGAAGCGAAAAAAAGATTTTCAAGATGGCCACCATGGCGGCCAACTTGGATTTCCGATCAGCATGATTTTAGCTACTTTTGATCTACAAGTCACCCTGATGCTTCCTACCAAGTTTGGAGTCAATTGGCCTTTCAGCTCAAGAGAAGAAGAGAAAAATAGATTTTCAAGATGGCGACCATGGCGGCCATCTTGGATTTCCGATTGGAACGATTTTAGCTACTTTTGATCTACAAGTCACCCCGATGCTTCCTACCAAGTTTCGAGTCAATTGGCATTTGGGGTTAGGAGAAGAAGCGAAAAATAGATTTTCAAGATGGCCGCCATGGTGGCCATCTTGGATTTACGATCGGCACAATTTTAGCTGTTTTTGATCTACATGTCACACCTATGCTTCCAAGCAAGTTTGGAGTAAATTGGCCTTTCGGTTCAGGAGAAGAAGCAAAAAATAGATTTTCAAGATGGCTGCCATAGCAGCCACCTTGGATTTCTGATCGGAACGATTTAAGCTATTTTTGATCTATAAGTCACCCCAATGATTCCTACCGTGTTTGGAGTCAATTGGCTTTTGGGTTCAGGAGAAGAAGCGAAAAATAGATTTTCAAGATGGCTGCCATGGCGGCGATCTTGGATTACCGATCGGCATGATTTTAGCTATTTTTGATCTACAAGTCACCCCGATGCTTCCTAGCAAGTTTGGAGTCAATTGGCCTTTCGGTTCAGGAGAAGAAGCGAAAAATAGATTTTCAAGATGGCGGCCATCTTGGATTTCCGATCGGCACAATTTTAGCTATTTTTGATCTACAAGTCACCCCGATGCTTCCTAGCAAGTTTGGAGTCAATTGGCCTTTCGGTTCAGGAGAAGAAGCGAAAAATAGATTTTCAAGATGGCGGCCATGGTGGCCATCTTGGATTTCCGATCGGCATGATTTTAGCTATTTTTAATCTACAAGTCACCCCGATGCTTCCTACCAAGTATCGAGTCAATTGGCCCAGGGGTGTAGGAGGAGTAGGCTTTTAAAGCAATTGTTGACGCCGCACGACGGACGACGAACAACGGACGATGCACGACAGACGACGGACATTGACTGACCATAATAGCTCACCATGAGCACTTCGTGCTCAGGTGAGCTAATAAAAAGATGCATCTTTCATTTCCAAATTTTTTAACTGAATCTGAATAGTTTACTGGTGATACAGCACGAAGACATTCATTCACCGGGAATAAAAGGGTCTAAATTTATTTTATTTCTAATTCAATTTTGCAATTCTGGCAATTTGAATGAAAGGTAGTATATTGTTACACCATAGGCGGCCAAGATGCACTAAGGGTGACTTCCAATTTGATTAAGTTCCAGCTTGGGTGATGCCTAACTGTACTACTACACAGAAGACTCTAACAAAGTTAGAATTTTTTTAACTTTTTTTTTTTTTACATATACATGTACTATTTACAACATATATAACACAATACAGAGAATGCAATAGACAATTCCAAGCAAGTCTCTTCATGTTGGCATGGTTGGAGACTTATACTGGGTATATTCCTTGATTACTCTGGCTTGGTTAACCAATATTATACACTCAGTATGACCCTAATCAAAATGAAGTTTTTAACAGTAAAACATATTTTAACTAGCAATACTTAACCTATAGATAATGTGCTATTCATTTCTGTATTTCACATCTTCCACAGAAAAAACGACAGTTCAGTCGTCTTAAAGAGTCTTAATCCAGAAGGTCCCTTAGGCAGTTACCTGTGTGACGTCACTCTTCCCGCTCTTTCAATCAGGTGTCAGTTTCTTTTAAGGATCAAAAATCATAAAACTGAGCTAAGTGGGGATAGAGAGGTGGGATTCTCTTATCTATAGGTTAAGTACTGCTAGTTAAAATATGTTTTACTTTTAAAAACTTCATTTTAACTGCACAATACATTAACCTATAGATAATGTGCTAGAATTTGCAGATAGGTGGGAAGGAGCTCCCTATTCTAACACCAAAAAATATATAAATCCCTCAACTTCTAGATTAAGACTCAGGAAACTCTAAGGAATCAGATACATTCTATTTCTATATTTAAGAGTTAGAATGATCAAGATTCACTAACAATATATCTTTAAGATGTTAATACCTTATATGTTAATGGTCGACTCTGGAGGTTGCCAGTTTCTCAAGCCTCAGAGGCCTGAATCCCTGGCGTCCGCCCACCCCCCTCCCCCCTCCTTCTTTTTTGGGTAACAACAGATGGTCCCAATAAATAATTAATGAGTCACTGAGACAGAAAGATGCCCAGAAAGATAGTTGTCTATCTTTGAGACGCAAATATTTAATAAGGAAAAGTCTTCTCGGATGAGTTTCCTACCGATAACCTACATATCTAGAGATTTAATTATAAATCCTAGAAATGTAATGATTATCTAAATTATTAAATAGTCTATTTATTAATATGAAATAATTGGAATCTGGTTAATTAGACCAATTTAACTATTGCCAATAACCAGTTCATAATTCTTAAACGATCGTAAGACTTTATAATTATTCCCTTTGCATTTCAAGCTAAACAGGAATAATAATAATAATCTGGGTAAATGGATGAATCTAATTCTTGCCGAATACCCAGTTTATTCATCAAAGATAGTTAACATATGATTGATAATTTTATTATTGCCAGTCAGACTGTGATAATGTATCTTAGTCATAGCAATCGATACTAGAAAAAGATTGTGTACTTCTTCGCATGAAAATGGACAACCTGAAGAAATTTTAATACTAAACATCTACTAGGAGATTTAGGAAAACTGTCCAATGATGGCTCTGTTTCTTTGCCTGATTGTCCTTCATTTGGACAGTGTCAGTGGGTGCATATATAGTAAGGCTATAACCTTGAAACACATCACTTTCACGTTTATGCGCTTTTCTCGCTTTATACGTTTAGCAACCAGTTTAACCGTATTTTTATCAATAAACAAGTGGTATTACAGGTGAAATAGTACCACCTATATTGACTGATTGTGTTGGGGTTTAATGACACGTCAACCCTTGTTGGTCATTTTGTGTTGTCTCCCAGAGAAATGGAGAAGAGATAGAAGAGATGAAGGAGAGAGACAGGGAAAAGAGGAGCAGGAATGATAGGGGAGAAACAGAAGAAATAAAAACATTCCCCTCTACCCTTACCTGCTACAAGGATAGCAAGCCTTGCCCAACTGTAAGCCAATATCAGTTGGATGCCCCTATGAGGTAAGACACACACCACCTTCGCCACACCCGACCAACCCCAGTACCACCTATATACAAGAGGGCCCAGAGGGCTCTAATTCGCTCACCTGTCATTGTCTCTAGTATATTCTAAAAGACTATGATTTTTCTTCATAGGACTATGTATGTTTAAAATTTGTTGAAAAGAATGTTTTCGGATGATAGGCTGGGGGTGCTGGACAGAAGCATGATAGCATGGTGCCTTATTGTTGAAAAAGCATGTGAACTAGATGAAGCTATGTAACCAAATATCAAAGGCCTTCTGATTTCAGACAAAAAGATTTTTAAAGGTTTTCCCTATAAAAGTATATATAAAACAAGATGGCAGCCATCTTGGATTTCCAATAGGGACGATTTTAGCTATTTTTTATCTATATGTCACCCTAATGCTTTGCTTTTGGGTTTAGGAGAAGAAGGGAAAAATAGATTGTCAAGATGGCCACCATGGCAGCCATCTTGGATTTCCGATCGGCACAATTTTAGCTATTTTTGATCTACAAGTCACCCCGATGCTTCCTACCTAGTTTAAAGTCAATAAGCCTTTCGGTTCAGGAGAAGAAGCGAATAAAATAGATTTTCAAGATGGCTGCCATGGTGGCCATCCAGGGTTTCCGATCATAATGATTTTAGTTTTTTTTTTATCTATAAGTCACCCCAATGCTTCCTAGCAAATTTGGAGTCAACTGGCTTTTGGATTTAGGAGAAGAAGTGAAAAATAGATTTTCAAGATGGCTGCCATGGCGGCCACCTTGGATTTCCGATCGGAACGATTTTGGTGTCAATTGGCTTTTCTGTTTGTGTTGAGGTTTTACGGCCCAGTCAACCCAATGGGGTCATGTCGAGCACGGTCAGTTTACCTAACCACACGTTTACCGGGCAGGCTTAGTCCTCTAAGCGGTTAACCAATATTGTGCACATTCTTTCGCCAGAAACTGACAACTGCCCTTCTTGAATCAGCGGAAGGGACAGAATGACCGTAGAAAATATTTCATGATCAATCTCCACGAAAGAATGTTGCCGACCTCGGCGGGGGTTGAACCCGCGACCTCCTTGTCTCCAGTCGGACGGCGCATCCAACTGAGCCACCAAGGCCAATTGTAATTGGCTTTTCTGTTCCAGAGAAGAAGCGAAAAATAGATTTTCAAGATGGCTGCCATGGCGGCCATCTTGGATTTCCGATCAGCATGATTTTACTTTTTTTTAATCTACAAGTCACCCCGACGCTTCCTAGCAAGTTTGGAGTCAACTGGCCTTTCCGTTCAGGAGAAGAAGCGAAAAATAGATTTTCAAGATGGCAGCCATGGTGGCCATCTTGGATTTCTGATCGGCACGAATTTAGCTATTTTTGATCTACAAGTCACCCCGATGCTTCCTAGCAAGTTTGGAGTCAACTGGCCTTTCCGTTCAGGAGAAGAGGCGAAAAATAGATTTTCAAGATGGCGGGCATGGCGGCCATCTTGGATTTCCGATCGGCACGATTTTAGCTATTTTTTATCTACAAGTCATCCGGATGCTTCCTACCAAGTATCATGTCAATTGGCCTGGAGGTGTAGGAGGAGTAGGCTTTTAAAGCAATTGTTGACGCCACATGACGGACGACGACGGACGACAGACATTGATTGACCACAATAGGTCACCATGAGCACTTTGTGCTCAGGTGAGCTAAAAAGCTAGAATGTGCTCAGCTTGCACCACGGTCTGCTCTGAGTCGTAACAATAATGTGGTTGGGTGTGCTTGGGTGGAGGTTTCCAGTCATATAGTTCTCTGGATTTTAATTTTGGGTTAGTTTAGGATTGGTCCTCATCCCGATTGGGACATTGAACCAAATGCTTTCTCCATAGACTTCCACTGTAACCTGCACAGTTTGATATTGGATTTCGTTACCATGGACTACCCAGACCCTGAATGATGCATTTGATTTCAGAAGTAAACTAGAGCAAGTGCCCAGAGGGTAACGAATACCCCCGGCCAGTACCATTTCTTAATTATAAAATATTTTAAAGTTAATGACAATGATATAAAGCAAAATATAGTTTACAATGTCAATCTCTGAGTGACATTGATCTGTCATCCCAAGTACAACTTTTCTGGAGTAAACAGTCTTCAAGTCATGAATTTGCTGGACTATAAAATATAGGTCACTGACCTACATATAACTGAGAAGTTAATCTGATGGTCACATTGATCCATTATACCAACTATGCTGTTAATCCATTAAATAATCTAAAAGATATTAAGCAAAATCACTAGACCATGAAATATAGGTCATCCTGATTAATATTTACTTTGAGGTGAAAGTTTGGGCCACACTGTGTCATTATATGTAAATATGACATTTAGGTATCAAATAGTGGGAGATATAAGACAAAATCACAGGGCTATGAAATATAGGTCACATAATCCCAAAACATGACAGTAATACATTAAATTGCCTTCAAGATGTAACATTAAATCACTGGACTATGAAATATAGATCACAGTGTCCTACATTTACTTTTAGGTCAACTGTTGGATCATACTGATTCGTATTCCCAAATAATGATGTTCATACATCAACATTCAAGATACAAGGCAAAATTACTGCACCATGAAATATAGGTCAAGCTGACCTACAATTGTTATGCTGTCAATCATGTTGTCACACAGAACCAATATTTCAAGTGTCACATTAATCCATGAAATAGTTTTCAAGATATAAGGCAAAATCGCTGAAGCATGAAAATAAGGTCACAATGACCTTTACCATATTACACTAAATATTGATGTGATAAACATGTCTGATGCCCATCCTTCTTTATTTAGAGGTTGTTTGTATAAACAAACTGCCATATACTACTTTATTGGGGTGTCCTAGATTTTTACCTCTAGCCCCGCCCTGGGGCACTGCCCAGGGGTTTATAGACATAGAATGGAAGAGAACCCTCCCAGGTACCCCCATACCAAATATGAGAAGTTTTTTATCAGTGGCTGCAGAGTTATAAGTAATCAAAAAACTTCAAAGTAAAACTTGGTTATAGAAAAGGTTAACAGACGGAATCATGGATGGACAGACAGATGGAAAGACGGATGCAAAGACAAACGGAACCGACGAAAACTATATACCCTTAGGCATACTTTGTATGGCAGGGGTATTATAAACTAGAGCAAGTGCCCAGAGGGTCATGAATACCCCCGGCCAGCGCCATTTCTTAATTACAAAATATTTTAAAGTTAATGACAATGATATAAGGCAAGATATAGTTTACAATGTCAGTCTCTGAGTGACACTGATCTATCATCCCAAATACAACTTTCCTGGAGTAAATAGTCTTCAAGACATGAAGCAAATTTGCTGGGCTATAAAATATAGGTCACTGACCTATATATACTTGAGAAGTTAATCTGACGGTCATACTGATGCATTATACCAACTATGATGTTAATCCATTAAATCCATTAAATAATCTAAAAGATATTAAGCAAAATCACTAGACCATGAAATATAGGTCATACTGATTTATATTTACTTTGAGGTAAAAGTTTGGGTCACACTGTGTCATTATATGTAAATATGACATTTAGGTATCAAATAGTGAGAGATATAAGACAAAATGAAGTTTTTAAAAATAAAACATATTTTAACTAGTAATACTTAACCTATAGATAATGTGCTATTCTATTCTGTATTTACACTTTTCACAGAAAAAAACGACAGTTCAGTCGTCTTAAAGTCTTAATCCAGAAGGTCCCTTAGGCAGTTACCTGTATGACGTAACTCTTCCCGCTTAAATGATCATGTGTCAATTTCTCTGATGTGTATAAAAACAATAGAAACAATTAGAACAGAGCTGCACGGGCGGACGGTGGGATTCCCTTATCTACAGGTTAAGTATTGCTAGTTAAAATATGTTTTACTTTTTTAAAACTTCATTTTAACTGCACAATACATTAACCTATAGATAATGTGCTAGAATTAGCAGATTAGGCGGGAGGAGCTCTCCCAGTTCTAATACCAATATTATAAATCCCACTTAAGACTCAGGAAACTCTAAGGAATAAGATGTATATAAAATATACTCCTATGGATGATCTTATTCCTTACATATATATAAGATATAATTACCTTTGATTAGGCTTTGGAGGCTATACACAATCTTTAGGCATCAAAGGTATTATCTTGCTGGCCCCCACCACTTTTTGGGCCACAACCACTGGGCCCAATCTCTTGAGGTTTTCCGCTTGTCCCTCAGGTAGAACTTAGGGAAGGTAGAAGAATGACTCCAGACTGCTGCTTTGAGGATTTCATTCAGAGGAACTTTATCAAAGAATGCCCATGAAGAAGATAAAGCCCTAACTTCATGAGCTTTAATCTTAAGGAAAGAGATGTCTCTATTAGTGAGTTTCCTATAGGCAAGCTTAATAGTATAAGATATCCATCTAGAAACCGAAGCTTTAGAAATATCTTTATTGCCTTTTATAGGTAGAAATAGTCTAGTTCTATTCTGACGGTAGGAGCTAGTCATTTTTAGGTAAAATTTCAAAGCTCTTATGGGGCATAAAAGTCTATCCAATTGATCCCTTTTGCATATTCGGGCTAAATTAGGGATAACTATAGGATCTGAGCTGATAGATGGAAGCTGTTTTTTCGCTAAGAAACCAACCAGTTTGAACAATCAATGAAACTGATCCATCAGATTGGTTGAATCTTAAATGATTTGCATCCATTGCCAAGGCATGAATTTTGCTACATCTTTTAGCAGTGGCCAGAGCTAATAGAAAGGCTGTCTTGATCGTAACATGGAGTTTAGAAGCCTTATGAAGAGGTTCAAATGGGGCTTTCTGTAAGCAAGTTAACACCCAAGGTAAATCCCATTTAGGAGTAAGAGATCTTTGTACTGGGCATTGCAGTTCGAAAGACCTGATTAATTCTGACAAGACTGGATTAGATCCGATTCTGTTACCAGTTTTAAATTTAAGAATATTAGAGATCATAGCTCTATATCCTTTGATAGTACTTATTTGATACTTTTTCTCAGAGAAAAGATAGATGAGGAAATCGGCTATTACTGTAAGAGGGGCCGAGACCAGATCAATCTTCCTTCTATGACACCAATTAGAGAATACAATCCATTTTGCGTCATATACTTTTTAAGTAGATTTACATCTTGATTTTAGCAATCTTTCGTTCCCCGAACCTAAGGCGGCTCCATATGAAATTTGAGCAAAATTGGCTCAGGGGCTTCAGAGGAGAAGTCGTTTGAAAATGTTAACGGACGGACGGACGTACGCACGGACAGACACACAGACGGACATCACACGAAAAGTGATCACTATAGCTCATCCTGAGCATAGCTCAGGTGAGCTAAAAAAATATATGTCCCCCCAATCCCGCCTGAGTTGTCATTCTTGTATGCAACACGTCATCTCGTCCTGTTCTACATTTGTACCAAGCATCATCAAAATATTCCATAGGGTATTCGTGTTACAGAGCAGAGACAAGAAATCAAATTCAAACACAAGAAGGGGTGACAACTCCAAAAGTAAAAAAGCCAAAGTTATCATTCTTGTATGTGACATGTCATCTAGTCCTGTTCTTCATTACTACCAAGTATCATCAAAATATTCCAAAAGAGTGTTCGACTTACATAGCGGACACTAAATCAATGCATAATCAGTGTCAAGTATAACAAAGGGAGATAACAGCAAAAGTAAGGAAGCAGAGTTGTCATTCTTATCAGGAACAAGTCGTCTTGTCCTATTCTACAGTTCTACCAGGTACCATCAAAATATTCTGAAGGGTATTTCGGTTACAGAGCAAACGAGAAATCTATTTCAAACAAAACAAAGGGAGATAACTCCAAAAGTAAGGAAGCCAGCATTGTCATTCTTGTACGCGACATATCGTCTGGTCCTGTTCTACATTTCTACCAAATATCATAAAAATATTTCAAAGGGTCTTTGACTTACAGGGTGGACACAAAATCAATGGATAATCACTGTCAGACATAACAAAGGGAGATAACGCCAAAAAAAAGAAAGGCAGAATTGTCATTCTTGTATGTGACATGTTGTCTGGTCCTGTTCTACATTTCTATCGCGTATCATAAAAAAATTCCAAAGGGTCTCTGACTCACAGAGCGGACACGAAATCATTGGATAATCACTGTCAGACACAACAAAGGGAGATAATGCCAAAAGTAAGAATGCCAGAGTTGTCACTCTTGTACGCGACATGTCATCTGGTCCTGTTCTACATTTCTGCCAAGTACCACTGAAATATTCCAAAGGGTATTCCAGTTACAGAGCAGATGAGAAATCTATTGCAAACAAAACAAAGGAAGATAACTCCAAAAGTAAGAAAGCCAGAGTTGTCATTCTTGTACGCGACACCTCGTCTGGTCCTGTTCTATATTTTTACCAAGTATCATAAAAATATTCCAAAAGGTCCTTGACTTACAGAGCGGACACAATATCAATGGATAATCACTGTCAAATATAACAAAGGGAGATAACGCCAAAAGTAAGAAAGGCAGAGTTGTCATTCTTGTACGCGACACGTCATCTTGTCCTGATCTACATTTCTACCAAGTATCATAAAAATATTCCAAAGGGTCTTTGACTTACAGAGCGGACACGAAATCAACGGATAATCACTGTCAGACATAACTAAGGGAGATAACGCCAAAAGTAAGAAAGGCAGAGTTGTCATTCTTGTACATGACAAATCGTCTGGTCCTGTTCTACATTTCTACCAAGTATCATAAAAATATTCCAAAGGGTCTTTGACTTACAGAGTGGACACGAAATCAATGGATATTCACTGTCAAATATAACAAAGGGAGATAACACCAAAAGTATTAAAGGCAGAGTTGTCATTCTTGTACGCAACAAGTCATCTGGTCCTGTTCTACATTTCTGCCAAGTACCATCAAAATATTCCAAAGGGTATTCCAATTACAGAGCGGACATGAAATCTTTTTCAAATAGAACAAAGGGTGATAACTCCAAAAGTAAGAAAGCCAGAGTTGTCAATCTTGTATGCGACACGTCATCTCGTCCTGATCTACATTTCTACCCAGTATCATTCAAGTTACAGAGCGGACAAGAAGTTTTATGCCGACGCCTACGGGATCCGTCCCAAAAACAATATGTACCCCCCACCCTCCCAACTTTGATAGGGGGGGGGGGGGGGTGGGGAGACATAAAAATGGAAGCTGAGTGTAACGCAGTTTTGTCTCAGTACAATTTCCAATACAAAGTAAAAGAAAAGCAGACTGAAGTTATCAGCTCTTTTGCGTTTCTACCGATAGGCTATGGCAAAAGCACATGCTACGTGTTGCCACCTTTACGAGGGTCGTGCAAAAAGTTCTGTCACTAATAGGCTTCCTTGGTTTTATCCCAGGTATATTTTAAAATGCTTCACTGCACTTGAATGGTGTGTTGAATAGCTAAAGATACCCATTTATTTCGTTCAAATTGCTTTCCAAATGATCGAGTTATTTCAAATTGAATTAGATGCAGTCATATACACTGACCAATTTACTTGTTACAATAAGAAACGACCAAGCAAAGGATGGTCAGTAGTCCACCTTTTACATGACAACGCCTCCTTTCATAAGTGTGAGGTTGTTAAGTCTTTTTTGGCTTCTGAAAAGGTGGAACTTTTAAACCATCCACCTTATTCACCTGACCTGAGTCCCTGTGACTTCTTTTTATTTCCAAGGCTTAAGAAAATGCTTTCTGGAAATAAAGATACGTCTAGAAGTTCTCTTGGCAGCGCTATTTATCAGTGTCTCCAACAGATACCAAAAGAAGACTATTTATCTGCTTTTCGTGACTGGGTAAAAACGTTACAAAAATGTGTTTCAGTAAAGGGGGAATACTCTGAAGGTTTGTAATAAAAATATGTTTGATAAAACGTAGCACTGAAGTCATCCGAACCCAGTGACAAAACTTTTTGCAGGACCCTCGTAATCTTGGACAAGGTAAGAATAAATATTGTACAGTTTGTCCCAGTTCCGAATGGGTTACCACTTACCCGTCAATACTTCCCCATAGTTAAATAAACAAATCATTGAACTTTTGTAACATGCCACTTGACAATTTTATTGTGGTTTCTGTTTTTCAGTTCTAGGATACCAGAGTACCGCCATGACGCATTTTTGAATAGAAATGCCAGTTCCGAATTTTGGAGTGAGAATCAGAATTGGTACTAGTGACACATCAAATGACATTCATTCACCAGGACCTGTAAAATGGGAAGTCCCTACCTCTCGCCAAAGAAGTAAAGTTTGCTACTTTATCATTTTCACCTTCAGCGGATGAGATTACCGAATCTGGAAGGGCATTCCAATCCCTAATGGTCTGGGGCAAGAAGGATCCTTTGTAAATATCAGTTCTTGCAGAAGGGGTCTGAAATGCCATAGTGATCATTTCTACAGTCCAAACTGGGGAAATAAGGTCATCTGTTGGAATGCTGGCAGCACTTTTTAGACCTTTGTACAAGCATATAATAAAAGTCAAAAAGGATTGCCTTTGGAAACAAAGAACACACAAAATCATGAAAATCGGAGACTCGGTTTGACTGAGTCTCTTCATATGCAACACTGTAGTATGCGAGGCTGCATACGACCCCTAGCGCCGGCTTAAGCGGTATTCAATTTTCAAAATAACCAGGATGGGCTCAATGATCCTAAGCCCCAACATTTCCACCACTCTCTCTCTCTCTCTCCGCCCTGACAACACGCACACACACACTCTCTCTCTCTTTATTCAACTAAATAAGCTTAATGAGTCACTGTCGAGTTAAGAAATCCTACAATGAAGTACCCCCCACCCCACCACCCCCCCAAAAAAAACAAGAGGGCCCAGAGGGCCCTAATTCACTCACCTGAGTGTCATTGTCTCTAGTATATTCTAAAAGACTATGATTTTTCTTCATAGGATTATGTCTGTTTAAAATTTGTTGAAAAGAATGTTTTCAGATGACAGGCTGGGGGTGCTGGACAGAAGCATGATCGCATGGTGACTTATTGTTGAATAGGTATGTGAACTAGATGAAGCTATGTAACCAAATATCAAAGGCCAGGGCCTTCTGGTTTCAGACAAAAAGATTTTTAAAGGTTTTCTCTATATAAGTACCGTATTAATCCGCCTATAAGACGATTCGTTTATAAGACGGGGGCTGTTTTTGGGCCCTTTCCAGGCAGGATTTTGCTTTTACTTAATTATAAGACGGGTTAAAAAAAGTTGCTTGTCGGAGATATTCCCTGCCACTCAGAAAATCCTAAAGTACAATTAAAAAAACTTCCAACACCACTTACAAGCATGCATACCGTATTTAACTGTGTATAACACGCACCTTATTTACCCAGAAAACGTTTACAAAAATCCGATGTGTATTATTTATAGGAACACCAAAATCGGGACAGAAATCGCCAAGATAATCGGTCGCGAAAACTCATTACATTCACGATCGCCCGGTAAAAATGCGAAATAGAATGATTGCTATGAGATATTCATGATTTTTTATACCTATCTCGCCCATACCATGGTTCTGTCAGCTCAAAACAAGCAACTCCATCTGATTTGCAGTAATTTGATATCCTTTTCATGTCCATGCTCTTTTTGTTTACGCTTTTTTATTTTGCTGATCATGTGATCTCTTCAAAGGGAAACTACTCAAACAGGCATATGCATATGAATCTGTATTGATTACTGGACTTTGACAAGTCTCACACCGTAACTTGAATAAATCAGCCTGCACAACTGATTTATTGTAGTTCAAAATAGGAAATAAAT
This sequence comes from Anodontia alba, assembly GCA_964016985.1. Taxonomy (NCBI): domain Eukaryota; kingdom Metazoa; phylum Mollusca; class Bivalvia; order Lucinida; family Lucinidae; genus Anodontia; species Anodontia alba. The sequence goes on from OZ024825.1 coordinate 61,331,406, forward strand.
TTGGTAGAACATAAATATTGGCACAAACGATCATACATTGAAAAAATAAAAAAGTATTTAATTTTTTGCAATTATTAAAATTATTGATAATAAACAAAACCAACTGGGCTTTTGAGGGGTAACAAGACGTTTCGCCCCCAAGATGTTTCCCCCCTGGTCGTTTCCCCCCTAGTCGTTTCGCCCCCTTTTTGGTCCCCTAGTCGTTTCGCCCCCCAACCCTAGTCATTTCGCCCCCAAACCATTTCCCCCTATTTTTTTTTATATAAAAGATTTATTAACTTCATGTGAGACAGAGAGAAAGGGAGAGAGAGAGAGCAGAGCATGTACTTTGAATGAAAATGTTAATTAGGAACTGTGATAAGTATTACCTGTTTTGATCAATACCGTTAATCACATTGTTTATTTGGTTTGACTCATTAATCACACAATTAATGCGATTAATGATGAGGTGTGAAAAAACGCGCTCTTTGCAAAGTTAAACACCTTTAATTATCGCTTCAGCACCTTTACCAGTTTTGTTTTAAATTGACTGACGACACCAGAGATGTTCGTGTGAACAGTCATGATTAAGTTACGAGACTTTAGAACAGATAGTTAATTGTCATTTGCTATTATTAAAATATGTAACAAAAATAAACTAATGAATAAAAAAGATATATGACAAAAAAAAAAAAATGAAAGAAAGAAAAAAATAATATGCAAAACAAGTGATTAAACGTAATAAAAAAATAAAAGATAATAAAACAAAAAATACATAAAAAAAAATTCATAAATAAGATTTAAGAAAAAAAGAAAAAAAAAGAAAAAAAAAAGAAAAAGAAAAAAAAAAAGGTCGGTAAATAGTTACACTAAAATTTTTTAAGAAAACAGCCTCACACCTCTCCGAGTGGCGACTTTTAAGCTCTTGAGGGGGGTGGGTGGGGCGGTAACTTAGAGGTAATTTTGGTACGGGTGTGCGAGTCAGTATTTCAAAACCTACCCCATTCATATACCTGGCCTTTGAAAAAACGGACCCATTCATATACTTGATCATCCAAAATGTTGACCTATTCATTAACTGCCCTTTGATTTTTTTTGTATCCATTTTTGCTGGTTGTTACTCAAATATCACAGTCAATTCATGCAATACCAAGAGGATAAGCAGCCTCGAAAAATCTCTGAGCGAAAAATATGTGCATATACCAGGATGTCAGAAAAATGGGGCCCTCATAGGGAATCCAGAAAAACTGGGCCATTCATATACTTTTTATTGAAAATAGGGGGCCAATCATATACCTGGCAGTGCTGAAAAAGGGGGCTATTCGGCACGCACGTCCGTAATATGCCATATATAGGAAGTTACCGCCCCCCCCCCCCCAACCAGCTTTTAAGGCTCGGTGCCGGCCGGTAACTAAGGATAAGTTATACTTAGGCTGACGTGACAGGGCGATGATGCTACTTAAATATTTGCCTCTTCTCACCTCTAATAAAAATTCAACAGTGAAAATTAGTTTTACAATGAAAAGTGGGGGAAACGACTAGGGGGGCGAAACGACTAGGGGGGAAACGACCAGGGAGGAAACGTCTTGGGGGCGAAACGACTAGGGGAGGAAATGGTTTGGGAGCGAAACGTCTCGGATTCTTTTACGGTAGGTAGATCGGTCATTTGCATTTTATCTTTTATTTTCTTACCATATGTTTATCTTTTTTTTTTTTTTAACTTTTCTTCCAACTTACCAAAAAAATTGTTTGAAATAAACAATGTTTTATGATAAAGAAAAAAAAAAAACTACCAGCATACATCTGTGCACTTAATTGGTTAATTGGCAGTCAGAATGACAACTAGTCGACTTTAGTTGTTGTTTGCATTGCCCTGAGGCACTGAGTTGATAATTTCACGTCTCAGTTAAGAAAGTGACACAAAGTGACACAAAGAAGGTGTTAATTATGAGAATACAAAAGAAATAACTACATTTTTATTGTCATAGCGTCTGCAGTGGGGAAGCAAAGAACTGCCTACACTACATCAAGTTGCCTGAGGCCCATGGTAACAGAGCTGCACAATGGAAATTCAGTTAGCATTATCGTAAATTCGGCCTGTTTCTACTCTAAACCTTCCGAATTCGGCCATTTTCAACTCAATCCTAGTGAAATTTGACACACTTAGTATCTGGTAACTTAGTAAATAATGCACGGATAAATTCTTTGTGTTTTACATAGGAACATCTTTTTTTTTATTTCAAAACTATTTAGCAAATATTCAGTGCGTGTTATACACGGGTGCGAGTAATACACAGAAAAATTCGGTACTTCACCTAAAAAATTACCTTGCTGCTATTTCTATCAAGGGACGAAGGTAAACATTATATCCTTCAACCAGTTTCGAAGATCGGCATTTTCCGTGACCACGTGGCACCACCGGACTTTGCCGAAAATACCGATATGGCCAAAGACCTCGATTATAAGACGGGTCTGGATTTTTGGGGGCTTTTTTGGGGGAAAAATCCCCGTCTTATAGGCGGATTAATACGGTATACATAAAAGACGATGGCGGCCATGGTGGCCATCTTGGATTTCCAATATGGAGGATTTTAGCTACAAGTCACCCCGATGCTTCCTGCCAAGTTTAAAGTCAATAAGCCTTTCGATTCCGGAGAAGAAGCGAAAAATAGATTTTCAAGATGGCCACCATGGCAGACATCTTGGATTTCTGATCAGAACGATTTTGGCTATTTTTGACCTATAAATCAACCTGATGCTTCCTATTTTTGACCTATAAATCAACCTGATGCTTCCTACCAAGTTTCGAGTCAAATGGCTTTTTCAGTTTAGGAGAAAAAGCTAAAAATAGATTTTCAAGATGGCCACCAAGGCAGCCATCTTGGATTTCTGATCGGGATGATTTTAGCTATTTTCGATCTACAAATCATCACAATGCTTCCTACCAAGTTTTGAGTCAATCGGCCTTTCAGTTCAGAAGAAGCAGCGAAAAATAGATTTTCAAGATGGCCACCATGGCAGCCATCATGCCTTTCCAATAGGGATGATTTTAGCTATTTTAGATCTATATGTCACCTCGATGCTTCCGACCTAGTTTGAAGTCAATAAGCCTTTCGGTTCAGCAGAAGAAGCAAAAAATAGATTTTCAAGATGGCCGCCACAGTGGCCATCTTGGATTTCCGATCAGAATGATTTTGGCTTTTTTATTTATAAGTCACCCCAATGCTGCCTAGCAAGTTTGGAGTCAATTGGCTTTTGGGTTTAGGAGAAGAAGCAAAAAATAGATTTTCAAGATGGCTGTCATGGCAGCCATCTTGGATTTCCAATCAGCACGATTTTAGCTATTTTTGATCTACAAGTCACCCCGATGCTTCTTAGCAAGTTTGGAGTCAATTAGCCTTTCTGTTCAGGAGAAGCGAAAAATAGATTTTCAAGACTGCTGCCATGGCGGCCATCTTGGATATCTGATTGGAACGATTTTAGCTATTTTTGATCTATAAGTCACCCCAATGCTTCCTACCAAGTTTGGAGTCAATTGGCTTCTGGGTTTAGGATAGATTTTCAAGATGGCTGCCATGGTGGCCATCTTGGATTTCCGATCGGCACGATTTTAGCTATTTTTGATCTACAAGTCACCCTGATGCTTTGTCAATTGGCCTTTCCATTCAGGAGAAGTAGCGAAAAATAGATTTTCAAGATGGCGGCCATGGCTGCTATCTTGGATTTCCGATCGGAACGATTTTAGCTATTTATGATCTACAGGTCACCCGATGCTTCCTACCAAGTATCGAGTCAATTGGCGCAGGGGTGTAGGAGGAGTAGGCTTTTAAAGCAATTGTTGACGCCACACGCCACATGACGCATGACGGACATTGACTGACCACAATAGCTCACCATGAGCACTTCGTGCTCAGGTGAGCTAACAAGACATAGCCAATGCAGATATGCAGATGTTATTACTTGGCAGAAATGTAGATGTTATGCAACATTTTTCCAATCCTATCATTGCAACTAATGAAAGGATCATCATTTAAGCAGTTCTTAGTTTTGAAGAAGAATACATAGGCATGACAGTCAATGGAGCGTGATCATTTGAACAAACTCCCAATGACATTTCAACAGTAGGATCAATGTGAAATTTGGTGGAAACTGGCTAAGTGGTTTCTGAAGAGTTGTTTAACAATATCATAATTTTATACATGTAAACAGAACAGGGGCAGGGACATATAATAAATGTCAAAAAGATTGCCTTTGGAAAGAAAGAATTCACTACAGATTAGAAAATGGGAGTCTATTATTCAACTGCCCTTACCCATTTAACATTTGTACCAAATTAGAGTCTTTCTGCTTTAGTGGTTCCAGAGAAGTAGTCATTAAAAAATCCTTTTATTTTTCAAATTTAATGTTGCCATGGAAACCAAACAAAATGGTCACTGGTCATGAAACACACAAACTGGGTAGACAATCATCAAATGATCATAACTGCCAAATATGGTTCCCATCATTTCACTTGTTATGAAGAAAATGCAATTTAACCAATATACCATTATAAGTCTATGGGAGCTTTCTGTTGCTATGGCAACCAAACCAAGAGGCAGATCACCATAATTTTAGCTATTTTGAATTGTCCTTACCCAGGCAACATTTGTACAAAATTAGAGTCATACTGCTCCAGTGGTTTTGGAGGGGATGTCATTTAAAAAATTCCTTTTTTTAAAATTTAATGTTGCCATGGAAACCAAACAAACTGGCCAGTGGTCATAAAATATATACACCGGGTAGAAAATCATCAAATGATCATAACTGCCAAATATGGTTCACATCGCTTCGCTTGTTGTGAAGAAAATGCAATTTAACCATTTTCCCATAACAAGTCTATGGGAGCTTTCTGTTGCTATGGCAACCAAACCAAGAGGCAGATCACCATAATTTTAGCTATTTTGAATTGTCCTTCTCAAGCAACATTTGTACAAAATTAGAGTCATACTGCTTCAGTGGTTTTGGAGAAGATGACATTTAAAAAATTCCTTTTTTAAAATTTAATGTTGCCATGGCAACCAACAAAATGGCCATTGGTCATAAAACACATACACTGGTAGACAATCATCAAATGATCATAACTGCCAAATATGGTTCACATCACTTCACTGGTTATGGAGAAAATGCAATTTAACCATTTCCCCATTATAAGTCTATGGGAGCTTTCTGTTGCCATGGCAACCAAACCAAGAGGCAGATCACCATAATTTTAGCTATTTTGAATTGCCCTTACCCAAGCAACATTTGTACAAAATTATACTCATACTGCTTCAGTGGTTTGGAGGAGATGTCATTTAAAAAATTCCTTTTTTAAGATTTAATGTTGCCATGGTAACCAAAAAAAAATGGCCATTGGTCATAAAACACATACAACTGCCAAATACGGTTTACATCACTTCACTGGTTATGGAGAAAATGCAATTTAACCATTTTCCCATTATAAGTCTATGGGAGCTTTCTGTTGCCATGGCAACCAAACCAAGAGGCAGATCACCATAATTTTAGCTCTTTTTAAAGGCCCCTAACCAAGCAACATTCTTACCAAGTTAGGGACAAATCGCTTCAATGGCTTTGGAGGAGTTGTCATTTGAAAGTGTTAACGGATGGACAGACGGACGACGAACAAAAAGTAATCACTATAGCTCATCCTGAGCATAGCTCAGGTGAGCTAAAAACACTCACACAAGTAACATGGTCAACTATATTTTGTGATATTGTTGACAAGCATCTGCCCTTGCGTAAACATCATGTTAAGCGTAAACAGCAACCTAAATGGCTAACGGAAGATATAATTGATGCTTTTAAAATAAGAGATAGATTCAAATCTGTAAATAATGAAGAACAATATAAAGTCTGGAGAAATAAAGTTAATAAAATGATTAAAATATCAAAGAAGAGACAGTACTCTGAAATTATTAATGAAAATAGTAACAATCCAGCCAGTGTGTGGAAACTTTTTAAAGAACTAGGAGCAAGTAAACGCAATATTGGTAAAAGTATATTGTCATTAAAATTGATGGCCAAATCATTGAAAATCCCTCTGAAATTTCATCTGAATTCAACAAATTCTTTGTATCTGTAGCCTCAAAAATAAAAGAACCAGTTGCTCCCTCTAATTTTGATAGACTTCAAATGTTTTGTGATGAAAAGTTAATGGAAAACACACACTTTTCTATTCCTGTCGTTGAATATGAAAAAGTTGAAAACTAACTAAAAAATATTGACATTACCAAGGTTACAGGAGCTGACAATATTGGGCCAAGATTATTATAACTGGCAACACCATACATATCTGAAAGCCTTACTTTTATTTGTAATCAAAGTATAATGAATTCAACATTTCCTGAAAAATGGAAGGAAGGTAAAGTGACTCCACTTCACAAAAATGGACCTAAAGATGACACAAACAATTACAGGCCTATTTCAGTTCTACCTGTCCTTTCTAAATTATTAGAAAAACATGTGCATGATTCTTTAATGTTCTATTTAGCTTCAAATAATCTGCTTCATTCAACTCAGTCTGGTTTCAGGCCAAATCACTTCTGTGAGACTGCATTATTACAAATGACCAATAAATGCTTAGATGCCATAAATAACAGCCACATGATTGGGATGGTAATGATAGATTTTAGGAAGGCATTTGACCTAGTAGACCATAGGCTATTGCTTAAAAAACTCAAATACTATAAAATTTCTGAAGAAACTATCAGCTGGTTTTCTTCCTACTTGCTAGAGAGGAAGCAAAAAGTCTTTGTACACAACACATTGTCAGACTCTGGAGACATCTTATGTGGAGTTCCTCAGGGATCCATATTAGGTGTATTTCTATTTTTAATATTGATAAATGACCTCCCATTACATATTGATAATGTACTTTCAGACTTATATGCTGACGAGACTACCCTTTACTGTACAGGCAGATCTCAAGCTTGTATTGAACAGCAGCTGCAAGCCGCATTGCATAAACTTTCAAACTGGTACAATACAAAACGGAATGTTAAAAACAAAAGTAATGCTGATTACAACTCCACAACAAGAGCTCCGCCAAGCGGGGCATTATACGCCCGTGGCAAGTAAAAAGATGTAGCATAAAAACTGGCTCCTGTATAATTGAGTGCTCAGGATATAAACTGTAAGTGGAATTACCAAAAAAAAAATTAAAAAAATTTCATTGCGGCATATCTCTGCTGATATTTGGTGAACTGTAACCTAAGCGACCAAGCTGGCCCAGGAATTAAGGAAGAAGTGACTTCTCCCTCCTGGGAAAATAGGGAGAAGTTTGCTGCTTCTAGGGAGAAGTGCTTTCTGACGGAGGACACACCATAGAAGCATGACTATATTATAAGCTCATATGAGCCTTTGGCTGATTTGTTTTTCCTATACTTCAATATCGGACCAAACAATAACAAAACAAAAATAACCCCAAAAAAAAAAAAAAATGCTGCAAGAAATTTTTTTGTAAACCTTTAACTTGTTTAATACTGATTTTATTTTTGTTCTTCAAGGGAGCCATATCAGAAGAGTATTAAAAAAAAAAAAAAAAAAAAGAAATCCAAAAAGAATTATGTATTCATAAAGTTTTAATAATGGCAACCTTTCCTTGCAAATTAAATAAAAGAAGAAAAAAATAAAAAATCAATATCTTGCCCATATGACCAAAACTTTAGTTATTTGCAAAAAATATACTTATTATAAAATAAAATTTGCACACTTATTACCTCTAAACAATATGCTGCGAAAAGTTTACAAAAACTTTCAAAGGGGCATAAATCTGCAAATATTTGGTGCACTGTAACCTCGAAAAAATATGTGCTGCTCCACATCATCGTGTAACTATTTATGAAGATTCAGCTTGATCGGATGTAAACTATAGAAGGATTTAGCCAGAAACAAAAAATTAATAGAAATTAATAGAAATTTTCAAAGGGGTTTAACTCTGCTAATATTTGGTGGACTGTAACCTTGAAACAATATGCGCTACTCCACATCATGGTCTAACTACAAATAAAATTTCAGCTTGATAGGATGTAAACTGTAGGAGGATTTAGCGGGAAACAAAAAGTTTACTGAAATTTTCAAAGGGGCATAACTCTGCTAATATTTGGTGGACTGTAACCGCGAAACAATATGCACTGCATCACATCATGGTCTAACTGTACATGAAGTTTCTGCTTGATTGGATGAAAACTGTAGGAGGATTTAGCCAGAAACGAAAAATTAATAGAAATCTTCAAAGGGGTATAACTCTGCTAATATTTGGTGGACTGTAACCTTGAAACAATATGCGCTGCTCCACATCATGGGCTAACTACAAATCAAGTTTCAGCTTGATCGGATGTAAACTGTAGGAGGCGTTAGCCGGAAACGAAAAGTCAACTGAAATTTTCAAAGGGGCATAACTCTGCTAATATTTGGTGGACTGTAACCACGAAACAATATGCGCTGCACCACATCATGGTCTAACTGTACATGAAGTTTCAGCTTGATTGGATGTAAACTGTAGGAGGATTTAGCCAGAAATGAAAAATTAATAGAAATTTTCAAAGGGGTATAACTCTGCTAATATTTGGTGGATTGTAACCTTGAAACAATATGCGCTGCTCCACATCATGGTCTAACTACAAATCAAGTTTCAGCTTGATCGGATGTAAACTGTAGGAGGAGTTAGCCGGAAACGTAAAGACAACTGAAATTTTCAAAGGGGCATAACTCTGCTAATATTTGGTGGACTGTAACCTCAAAACAATATGCGCTGCTCCACATCATAGTATAACTATATATGAAGTTTCAGCTTGATTGGATGTAAAATGTAGGAGGAGTTAACCAGAAATGAAAAGTTTACAGAAATTTTCTAAGGGGCATAACTCTGCAAACATTTGGTGGACTGTAACCCCAAAACAATATGCGCTGCGCCACATCATGGTCTAACTATATACCAAGTTTCAGCTTGATCGGATGTAAACTGTAGGAGGAGTTAGCCGGAAACGAAAAAGTTAACGGACAGACGGACGCCATACCCCGTAACATAATACGTCCCGTTTTTCAAACGGGCGTATAAAAATGCATTCATTTAAATGAAAATACTCTTAAATTGACTTTAAACAATGAGATATTAACTGTAGTAACAAGTGATAAAATTTTAGGGATACACATTGACAACAATTTAACATGGACAGACCATACTAATGCTGTTGCCAAAAACATGGTCTAAAATTTATGGTTGCTCTCTAGAATTAAGGAATACTTATCCACTGATCACAGAGTTCAATTTTACAAGGCCTACATTCAACCCCATATTGATTATTGCAATTCAGTCTGGGGAGGTACATCACAAAAAAATCTAGGTAGGATATACTGTTTACAAAAAAGAGCATGTAAAATCATTTTAGATTATCAATATGAAAATATAGCCAGTAGCATGGAAGAGCTAAAAATTCTGAACATTTATGAACAAATTTATCTTTAACAAGAGGCCCACGGGCCACAATTCACTCACCTGAGTGAAACAGCCATTGCAGATAACATAACATTTTTCCAATATTGTCACAGTAACTTATCAACACAGTGGACTGACTGTCTTTATTTAGCGCCTAGTACTTTGGGTAAAATTTTCAGATGACATTTTGAAATATTTTTCCCAGAGACTAGGATTTGACATTTCAGGCAAATTGTCTCCAACTGAGAAAATTTGCCAGAAATGTCAAATCCTGTTTCCCCTGACAAATAAGAAAAATATCACCAATTTGTCATCCGCTGAATTAGCCAAGAGAGTGGTAAAGGTTAATTTGTATTCTGCTTTTAAAGATCAATGTTAAATATTTCATACATACAGGCCATGTAATAAAATATGACTTTTCCTTATAACCTGCAATGCATTCTCTCCATTACCCTTGGAAACAAAAAACACAAATTGGAGTCATGGGTTTCAGTGGGGCTCTTTAAATAACAGCATGGCAGTGTACTGGAGAGCATATGCCCTGCCCCCTAGCACTGGCTTAAGCAAAACATGATTTTCTATGATACCAGAACCTTGAAATGGTGGTGGGTGTTTCTTGTTTGGGTATAAACCCATCCTAGCTGCAACTATGAATTAGGAATTTATACAAAACTTAACTATATGGATATTTCAATAATTTATTGAAATATAAAAATCATAACTACTGTTGACACCATAGTAAGGTATGATTTGTCATTCTTGCCCAGTTTAATGTATAAAAAAACACTACAGGAATTGCAGTGTGCAGTATACAAATATACAAATGGAGAACACTGACAGCTCATTAACATGGGAAGGCAAGAAAATCATACCTATAATAAGGGTATACCATTAACATAAACCACATAAACTAGAAAATGTGTTTGTAAAACACTATGCCCCTCAAGGCCCCAACTATATGCTTTCCCTTAAACATGCATTGACCGTAATACTTAAGCTCCAAATGGCTAAGTTCAAAAGTCGAAAAAAGGGACAAAATTAAATTGACGATAATGCTAAAACCACCTGCACATCTACAGACCATGACAAAAGGGCCTGCCAAGTTTCAAATTGTTCGGTATAACACCATATGAGGAGTTGCACACACAAGGTACCCCATGGTAACGCACTTTAATAGTATTTAAGCCCCAAAAATGGCTACGTTCAAAAGTAAAAAAAAAACAAGTGATAAAATTTAAATTGACGATAATGCCAAAACCATATGTACATCTACAGTCCATGACAAAAGAGCTTGCAAAGTTTAAAATTGCTCAGTATAAAACTGTATGCGGAGTTGCGCACACAAAGTACCTTAGTAGAAAAAAGGGAATAACTCCGCAAGAACCCTAGTGAAAAAACAAAAAAGTGACAAAAATTAAATTGAAGATAATGCCAAAACACATGCACATCTACAGACCATGACAATAGTGCCTACAAAGTTTCAAATTGATTGGTATAAAACTGTATGAGGAGTTGCACACACAAGGTACCCACCGTTTGTCATCAAATGCTTTTGATATGTTAAAAAAGGGGAATAGCTCTGCAAAGAAAACTCTGACAGAAAAACAAAAAAATGCGAGTCTGCTTACTTTTCATGCTGATGGTATATAAAAAAAGAATGACTTGCACTTTAAGGGTATTTTGGCCCATGATGGATCTTGATGAGCTTGATATGGAAGACAACCCTGTATAACCACCTTCACATGAGAGCAGTTTTATATTAACGATGTCATGCATAGTCACGTGACTTGTGGTTGATTCACTGTTGGGTAGAAATCTGATTTTACCGTTGAAATGTAGAAATACTTGATATAATGTTAGTTTTGTATTAATAATCACATGCACATTTTTGAAAATACAATAAAATACATTTAATGATAATTTTAGAGTAGTTCACAGCAGAATTTATTATGAACCTATCACATGACCAACAATATTCTTATAAATTGTCCGCTAAAACGGTCAAACCAATATGACTATTTTATAAACGCTAAATAAGACATCTAGTACAAATATAACCAATTTATACAATACATATTTTTTCTCCGGTAACACCCTTTTTGTTTTTTGGTGCCGTAACCAGGATATTTACTGATTATCATCTGTTTTATTATTATTTTAAAAGTGTTCAAACCGCTGACTACTTGCTACTCTTAGTGGAGATAAGACAAACATTGCTATTTTTTCGATTATGTATCACAGCCTATTAGTCTAAAGTACACTAATATTTATCTGGCCAGGCACAAATATGTTTGGGTAGAAGAGAAGAGACAACAAGAAAACAAAACCCACATTAGATCAATAAAAATCTTACTAAATTAAAAATCAAAATATAAAACAGGAAATATTCTTTATGAAACTCAAAAGATGAGCGACAAGCAGGAATTGATAAAAATCTGACTCAAAATCATGCCCTCAAAACTCAGAACAGAAAAGATGAGCTGTCATTTTGAGAGGTTTTTATTAAAACTATTCCTGTTTCTAACCTCTTCATGCTACAGAGAAAAATAAAAGGATTCAGCATGGACATAAAGATAAGAGGGACTAAATGCAGACAAACCAGTAAAAGAGCAAGAAGAAGGAGAATGAACAGAGAAGTTTAACAAGAGGACCATGATGGTCCTATATCGCTTACCTGAGCAAACAGATTTGCATATTTACTGTTGAAGTTTCAGCCAAGTTCACTGCTCTAGGATTTTTGTATAAATTTAATAGCACCAACCCTCCCCCCACCCACCACACCCCCGGCCATGTTTTTTTAACACATCTTGACGACTTGAACTGAAAAGAGGGTCACCAAAGGAACATTTTTGCCAAGTTATATTGAAACTGGTCCAGTGGTTTAAAAAGTTTTATATAGCTATAAAGCCCTACCCCTAACGGCCATGTTTTTTGACGAATCATGACAGCTTGAACAAACCTGGTAGAGGGTCACCAAAGGAACATTCCTGCCAAGTTATACTGAAATCTGTTCAGTGGTTTCTGACAAGAAGTTTTTTAAAGTTTTCTATTTAGATATATAGGGAAAACAAGAGGTCCATGGGCCATGGGTCGCTCACCTGAGTGACATAGCCACTGCAGATATGCAGATGTTATGCAACATTTTTCCTGTCATCGCAGCTAATGAAAAGATCAATCTTCAAGCAGTTCTTAATTTTGAAGAAGAATATTATATATGGCATGATCATTTGAACAAACTCTCAATCACATTTCAACAGTAGGATCAATGTGAAATTTGGAGGCAATTGGCTAATTGGGTTTCTGAAGAATTATGATTTTATACATGTAAACAGCACAGTAGCAGGGAAATATAATAAACATAAACAAGATGGCAGCCATCTTAGATTTCCAATCAGAATGATTTTAGCTACTGTTGATCTACAAGTCACCTCGATACTTTCAATGAACTTGGCTATCTTGGATTTCCGATCAAACAATTTAAGCTATTTTAGATCTACAAGTCTTTCGTTTTCATGTAATGTGTTCTGTTTTTGTGTCAGCAATATTTGATATGCAGAACCAGGACCGTAATTTATTTAACGAGTAAAGAGCATCAGCGGGAAACTGTCTAAAAAATGAAAGTCGTGTATCTTCGCAGACATTGTAGATAGTGTGGATAAAGTGTCTTGCTCAAGGCCACAATACTTGGTGCACGCGGATCGAACCCGCAACTTCTGGATTATCACTCTCTAGGCTAATTCAGCAGACGACAAATTCTTTAAATTTTTTTTTTTATTTCCTAGAAAATAGGATTTGACAGTTCATGCAGTAGAAAACAGGATTTGACATTCCATACTATGTAGACAATTTGCATGAAATGTCAAATCTGTTTCCTTGGAAAAATGAGAAAATCAAAAATGTCATCTGTTGAAAAGTTTACCCAGAGTGCTAAGCGTTAAGATTTGCACAAACAATTCACACTACGAGTGTGCATGAAAAAACCTACAAAAAACTTGTACGATGAGACGGATCAGCCTGCACATCAGTAGTCTGATCAGAGCCTTTATTAATCACATTTGACTCCAATAACCTCTGGGTTTACCAAAACATCCTGTTCGACGAGCGAAGACTCGGGTCAGTCTGCGCAGCTGCACATTCTGATCAGAGCATTCGCTGATCGTATCTACCATGTTTTCGAATGCCGAATTTCATCACTGATATCACCGGCATGCCATTAAAATATTCTGACACATAATACTCAGTTGAGGGTATATGCCGTGATTGTGTTGCGGTTTAACGACATGTGAACCCTTGTGAGTCATTTTGTATCGTCTCCCAGAAAAAGGCAGAAAAGAGATTTTTTTTTTTTTTTTTTTTTTTTTATTTGGGTTTTATGGCCCTTTCAAGAATATTTCACTTATATCGAGCCGATCGTTCATCGAAGGTGGGCGAAAACCGGAGTACCCGGAGAAAAATCGCCTGACCATCCGTAAGCAGAACTTGGCTTTCCCACATATGACCCGAGCTAGGCTCGAACCACAGCGGTGAGAAACCTAATGGATTAAGAGTCAACTCTCTTATCCACTAGGCTACGGGGGCCCGTGCAGAAAAGAGATAATAGAGAGGGTAGAGATGAAAGAAAGGGACAGGGAAGAAAGAGAACAAGAATGAAAGCGAAGAAACAGAAGAAATACCCCCTCTCTCTATATGCCATTAAAGAGATATAGACAGATAGATAATGTTTAATGTTTACCATTTTCTTTTGAAAAGCGATAAGCGGTGGCAAGCATAAGCATAAGGTACCTAAGCGCTTAATATGCAGGAAAGCAGCATGCACATCAAAACGGCTATTCATGTTGGGTAAAGACTATTTCTAAGTCCCACAGGAGCTATTTAGTAATCCCTGTTTAGATTCTAATTGGTCTGTTCAGCTACGCCCCCGAGCGATGACACGCAATTCTGGGACATTCACATTTCCAATACAGAGTACAAAAATATAAGTGAAGATACCCAAAAATGCAATAGTCAAAAGGTAACATTTCCATTGCCCTGCAGGAAGAAAGTGCGTGCGTCACGTGAAATCATGGCGGGTTTCACAGTAGGTTAAGCGCTCACTTACGGATCTTGCGGTCACAGGTTCGAATCCCACTGGAGACAGAATTCTTTCCACCTGCAAACAGTGTTCACTGGATGCGGAATTCTTTCCCACATGCAAACAATATTCCATTGCACCGAGCCTTTTATGACCACACATCCATCACTTCGATATGACTAAAAAATATTAACAGGGGCGCAAAACACTAAGACATGTAAAACAAATTACCCCTACAATTATCTATTAATTATACCAGGATTGATAATGACTATATTCTCATAAACTCACACAAATTATATCAAGAGTGGAGTCTATGGAAAACTCAATCCTACATAAGCAGCGTGTCTTGAAATATACCACACTTTTTTTTTTTTTTGTTTTTTTTTAACACACAGAGAAGGCTATTATTGGGTTACTAACGACGATCTTACGCACCATTTTTAGACTTCCATGTAGGATTAAAAGGTAAATGGTCAACTCGTACCTTAGTCAACTCGTACCTATTTTTGGTCAACTCGTACCCGTTGTCTGGTCAACTTGTATCCCATGTCAACTAGTTTGGTCAACTCGTACCTAGTTTGGTTAACTCCTACCTTGTAAAAATAGATACTGGATGAACGGACAAACAGACAGACAGGTAGGTAGGTAGATTTTGTTACTCATTATTATGATGCACCCATTATTTGACACGTTAGTTAAACATGTACATATTAATGTGGATGAGATAAACGATTGTCGATACGATTCAAGTAATTTGTTTATCATTAGTTTGATGAATCCTTAACTGACACATAAGGTAAACATGTACCGATTAATATAGGTGTGAAAAACAATTATCGATATGGGTTCTTTAATCTTGTCCTTAATCGGAGACTGTTTTTAATTACAGTGATTTTGTCGGCAAGCTGTTGTTTTTGTTTTGGCGGGGCCTAATGACATGCAAGAATTTTAAAGGGTTATTATTTTTTGTGCACTATTTTCTTTTTACCTGCCGATTACTGGATATATAAGAAGTTCAGAATCCTCTAAGCATCATTCATCTTTGAGTTAAGCTAAATCCAAAGTTCACTATGAACATCAAGTGCACTAGAAATCAAGATTGAGCTTCAAGTGCACTGGGGTTTGAGCATGAGTTGCACTTCATTGCTCAAAGTTAGTGCTGTCGTTGTGCACTACAAGTGCAACTGGGTTGCACGAGGGTTTCAAGTTTATCTCTGACCTATCTGTAGCTAACGAGCTCCTATATTCTGACAACTGCTGCTGGTATATGACCTTAAAGACTGCCAGATGAGTTGTAAACAATGTAGACCCTGACCAGATACTGCAGTCTACAATGGGGCGAAGTTTTGCAAGTCTCCAATGAAGTGTTTCCTGTATTTTAACACTTTTGCAGGCTGAGTAAAAATTTCAGCAGACAACATTTTGATTTTTTTTTTCATAGAAAATAGGATTTTACACTTCATGCAAATTGTCTCCTTAGGTAGGAGATAATTTGCATGATGTGTCAGATCCTATTTTCTAGGAAAACATAGTGCCAGCTTGTCATCTGCTGAATCTGCCCACAGCATGATAAGTGTTAAAGTCAAGGTATTCAATCAATGACTGTGAGCAAACAATGAACACAGCTCCAGATGATTTTTTTTCATCATGAGTTTTGGTATTTTGCTTATTTCTCCATGAAAGTATACGATGTGGATATTCGTTAGAGCTGCCTCAGTGAAGCCCTTCTAATGAGTACCGTACCCAAAGCATATATTTTTGTGGAGAAATCAGGAAAATGTTTATCTGGATATATTCAGTCTACAATGGAGCTATGCATAATGACTCTTGAAATTAGATAATATGGTACGACTTAAACCAAAATTTGACAAACGTACAAGTTGACTAAAGTACAAGTTGACCAAAAATGGGTACAAGTTGACTAAGGTACGAGTTAACCAGAAACCGATTGAAAACATTTCGTGTCATTATTTAGTCAATATCACATTAGTGTACAAGGGAGATAAAATTGGATTGGCGTTCCTACCAAAATGGTGTACGGAGAAATAAAAGAGTTTTGAAAAGTAAATTTTCAAGCTTTCTAACAATAAAGACTTTGTAATTGTTGATTTTTGTGCTACCAACGAAGTTTTTTGGTAGTGTTTATAAAGTCTATCACCTGGAATAGTTGTAATGTCAAAACTTTTTTGAGAAGCATACAGGGAAAAGGGTGGAATCGGAACGTCAAATGGGCAAATTTATTTGGGGACCCATTTCACGTTCGATACTCGAAACTATGTATAAACTTGTACAACATAAAAGGTAGAAATTACCATCTACTCCACAACTTTTGTTATGCCCTGCTTTCCAGTCAATAGTTTGGTGCCGTCTGCTACAGTATGATCTTTTGTGGCACTTCCCACAAGATTTTGGACCACTGCAACCACAGACAACACAGAGACTTTGATAATTTGAAGCTTTTGGCTCCCACTGCAGCGGAATTACTTTTGGGGGTTCTGTGGAATAAAAATCATTTTCTCTTGATAACTGCGACCTGAAGATAATTAAATTGTCTGAATTGTTTACTTTACTGCAATCTGGATTGCTACAAACAAAAAGGAACAGAGTTCTATGAAAGGCTTCTGGACTGTCTTCCTTAGGACTGTACACCTGCAGTAAGAAAATTGTCGGTTTTGCACAAATGCGACATGAAAGCTGTTCCGGTTTAGGGATATTGTTCAAAGCTAGCCATGCTGGTTTTCCTCCAACTTTGCTGGGAAAGAATCTACTTTTAAGTAGAGCTGCTTCTCTATCTTCGACAAATCCTAGTTCGACTTGTTCTTGCAGCACGGGCGCATCCATATTCGGAACTTCTGTTTCCGGTTGCTTGATTATGCGGTACGAAGTAACTTCTAAAATAGCGTTAGATTTATAAAACGTTTGAGGGTCCCTCTAATAAGCGGTTGGTATAAAATGCAGCACCTCTGCGCATCTGTATTAAATATATAGGAAAATGCAGCCAATATTATAATTAATGGGTAATGCAGCTATTATAGAAAAGGGTATGAAATGCAGACACGTGTGCAGTTTTCAAGTTTAGACAATGCTTGCCTGTTAAATTATCTAAGAAGATGGCAAGAGATTAAAGTCCCATACTACAAGATAAACAACTTCTCTAACATAGCACAGGTAGCAAAATGCATAAAAATAAGCAATTTGAACATTCTAAGACATGTGAATGAGAGTTGGTTTACAGAAAAGATTGAAGATTATTTGTGCATAGCTGGGATTCAGGACTGTATTATTTGGCCCGTATTATTTGCCTGCGCTTAAAGTTGTGTTAGTGTTAATTTTGCGAAGTTGTTTATCTTTATGCTTTATTCAATATTATCACGATGCACACTATTTTTAAATGTTTAAAATATGTCTTGCTATCTCTTTTGTCTGGTCAGAGGTGTCTTCAAGTATACTAAAAACAAAAAATAGAAAAGAAAAGAAAAAAATCACCTCACCCCAAGTATCTGTGGATACAGCACTTACTGTGTAGATATCTGTAAGTATTTAAAAGGGAACGCAATATAAGTTATATCTGGGAGTAAAGTGCTTAACAAGCCATTTACTTTGATGCACGAGTTTTCAAAATCGACCTAGAAATAAGGAAGTTAAGGTGGTTTGAATATATTTAAAATGGCTGTCATAGATGCCGCCGTATTGTAGGCTTTGTGACGTCACACAACCAATATTGAATATGCAAAACCAAATTATAAAGGTTTTTAAGAATAATTTTGCTACAGATGTTTTATAATCTTTTCATTCTAGTGACAAGCAATCATTTCCCCCAAAATAAACCAACTTTATGAGAATAACTACTTTTATGAAACGAATTTTAATTTTTATGAAACCTCATTAAATATTCAAAATGGCGACGCCCATTCCACCAATGTTAAAATATTAAATTGTCTATAACTTGCTTAAGTTTCCACCGATTTTGATCAAATTTGTGTCAAATTTTATTGTTTGTAAAGTTCTTAACTTCAAAGCAAAATACATTTTAAGGTTGCGGTCCCCTTTAACTATTAAACTAAGAGTTCAACGTTCAAAAGTTTATTCACTTCAGCATAAACAACTCATCGTGATTATGACATATATACATATACAAGTGAAGAATTACATGAAAGTGAATCGTTGAATGGGTTAACTGTAGTAGGAGGAGAAATAGACCTGTAAAGAAAATATTCCCGTCGAGTGCCCCGACCGGGGATCGAACCAGGTACCCCTGGATCTCTAATCAAGCGTCATAACCACGAGGCTAAAAGGTCCGGACCAGTTAGACTGGTCATTTATGCACCCTATATATTTACATACATATTAATTATTTGTACTTCGCTTTGCCGCGCACTACTACACTCCTCCATCCTACAATGAAACATTTGTATCAAATGTTTTCTTCTATTCCCAGGCTCTTTTGTGACTCCGTTGCCATTGCATCGCCCTTGAGCTCCGACGGTAGTCATCCTGGTCACGGCACCAAATGTAGTAGGAAGAGAAATATACCTGTAAAGAAAATATTCCCGTCGAGTGCCCCGACCGGGGATCGAACCAGGTACCCCTGGATCTCTAATCGAGCGTCATAACCACGAGGCTAAAAGGTCCGGACCAGTTAGACTGGTCATTTATGCACCCTATATATTTACATACATATTAATTATTTGTACTTCGCTTTGCCGCGCACTACTACATAACAATTGATAATAATACATCTATATTCTGTATATAAATACAGGATATTCACTATAACCTATAGAAACTTCAGCAACTCCATTCAGCAAGCACACGATGCTGAGGCGACGTAGTACGATTCGTGTTCGACGTCGCGTCAACACTGTGTCCTTTCCAAACAGGATAAACATCGCAACACTACGAGAATTTCGGATTTTCTCGGTTATTTCTGAATCTATCAGAGGGCCAATATTCACAGTGGACCAACGTACAGTTTTACAAATCGGAAGCTGCCGTCACTGTACAACCAAAATCCGTTAGCTGCGGTACACAGCGAGATAGAAATGTTTTCTTTAATTAATTTATACGACGACACAGTTGTTGAAACATTGTGCTTTCAGAAGGTAAGAGATATTTATTTTCATACCTGCTTTGATTTGGAACCATAAGCCACTAATTTCCCCACAGATAAACAATGCAGCTGTTGCATCACTGATTTTTCACTGATTTGTAGCCGAGTACGAGCAGTATTTTGCTTTTCGTCTTTCATGTGGGCCTTTCACATGTTTTCTGATTTGGCGCAATGATAGATCAATTATTTATAATCATTTATCAATACCCATCTGAGAGTCCAGTGCTTCTCTTATAAAAACTTATGCTCTTTTCTTCAGTACTATCAATATGGAGACTGTACGATTAGCTGCAAACTTGCTTTTTCTCTCTGTACGGTTAGCTGCGTTGTGTATCACCAGCACAGTTCATGTTTATTCGTCTGAAAATGGTGTTTTAACACGAATATGTTTACTATTTTGATCAAAGTTTTGTAATGTGCCAGTATTCATATGACGGAAAGAAGTCTACAGTATTTCATCAGTAATGTCAGGCCGTTTCCCAAGAGGTAGGGTATTAGCAAAGGAAGTTGTGATAGACGAGATATAAAATGGTATCATGTACGATAAAAGAATGACAACACAATCATTAATTATATATAATGTGAATCACGTTGTAAAGAAAACCCTGCTGAATGACATGCCAATATAGGCGCAAGTCAACCTGTGTATCCGCCTTTGTTGTTCGCTGCTTAAAAGGCATGACTACTAAAAGCCTGCTGTATACAGAAAGCCATGCTTCTGATTGGCTTCTGCGACTAAGCAGGGTTGTTGTTTTTTTTTTGTTTTTTTTTTGTCACATCTGCAAAAACAGGTTCCCTTCTGATGATGTTCATATTAATGTACTTTTCATGTTCTTGCTGAGAGTTTTCGACACATTTTAAAATCCAAGGGCTGCAAAAAGTCAAAAGAAATAAGAAAATGGACAGTTACTTCATTTTTAAGGTTTTTTACCGACCGTTCTAAGGCGGTGGTCCCTGTGTTAGTCTTACTCTTTGTTGCTTTGTGGGTTTTTTTCTGCGGGGCGATTTGTTGTATGTCTTTCTGTGTGTCATTTTGTTCTTGTGTTTTTCAGTCCTTTTAGTATTGCGATTACCTCGCTTGGGGACGAGAGAGCTAATCTTGGTGCTTTTCGTACGTTTGTTTGGTTTGTGCTTGTTTAGATTTGTCGGTTTCCTCTTCCTCTTGGGGTCTGGGAAGGGCTGCGGTTTGTGATTGTGGCACTCCCTGGACTTTTCTCTTATCTTTTTTTATTTTATAAATGTTGGTGGGTTGGGCATCCGTTTTCAAAGTATGACA
Organism: Anodontia alba; assembly: GCA_964016985.1. Taxonomy (NCBI): domain Eukaryota; kingdom Metazoa; phylum Mollusca; class Bivalvia; order Lucinida; family Lucinidae; genus Anodontia; species Anodontia alba. Next base: position 61,352,320 of record OZ024825.1, read on the forward strand.
GAAACTTATTGCCAAAGGAATAAAAGTAAAAAAGGATTGCCTTTGGAAACAAAAAACACACAAAATCACGAAAACCGGAGACTCGGTTTGATTGAGTCTCTTCATACTCGTATGCAACACTGTAAGTCTCAGAGAATTTGACAACAAGATGCAAGGTTATAATTATTACAATATTCTACACATGACAGAACAGGAAACCTAGATATAGTATCTCCGTCGGTGGCACTATTTATTATCTTCATATATGATATTGCAATGTAACTGTAGATTCGAGGAGTATTTATTCGGAGTAGAAGTATATTTCAGTTTCTTGGAAACTGGACTCTTGAATGGGGATTCGTTAGAATAACAGTCTGTTTTCATATCTGAAGTGCTTGTCAGACATTCTGTGACCATGTTGGTGTTCCTTGATTCAGACAAATCGTTCGCACTTTGAAGGTTTGCAGTTTTAATGGTTTATTTCGTAGGTACATTGTGGATGAAATACCAGTTGTCTTTGATGAAAGAATGTGCCACAGGAAATCGCTCTGTTTGCCAAACGGTGGCTTTAGCCGAACCCTTTTCCAAAAGCTTTAAGAATCTTATTTCATCATCTGGATGTCTAATTATCATGTGATCAATAATTTCTGAAAATTCACGACAGGTATGATCGCATACGCTGCACTTATATGCGATGTTGCCGCTCATTGTGTCGTCCTAATCTGAAAACTAAGGGGAAAAAAACGTAAATGATTTGACAGGAATACAATAAAGGATGATACGATATTATGAGAAATTATCCTACATGGGTGCATGGTCATTTAAAATGAACATGATGAAAAGTGTCTTCTGCATGTTTCATAAATTTCATATGAAAGGACCACGTGTCAAGGCCGTCGTCGATGGTCCGACCGGTCCGGCCATGTCCGGACCACTTTTTCGGCCGAGCATGTTTTCGGCCGTGTCACTTTTTGGGGCAGTTTGTTTGTTGTTGTTGTTGTTGTTTCTGTTGTTTTATTTTAGGGCGCGATCAGAAGGACGGGACTTTTTTGATGCAATTATTGGTTACACGTCCTTAATTGAGCGACCAGTGTCATCAATACGCGTGCTGTGGTGTGACTGTGGTGTGAAATAGTTCCGGTTGCACATAGTACCAAACAATGGATCATTAAACTGACATCTGTTTGATTGAAATAATCATCTTTACAGCATGAAAATAAGGAGATAAGGAATCAAAGACTTTATATCTGTTGATCTTTAATTTATTGTAAATTAATTAAGGTCGCTCTTTTATATTATATGTCATCAACTACATGAAATATGATTTTTTTTCCTGCGCATAAAATGCATTTCTTTAATTCCATGGCCTAACCGTTTATAGTTAATGTACATCAAAGAACACGTCGACGTTTTTTTTTTTTTTTTTTTTTTTTTATATATATAAAACTTTTGGACATTTCTTTTCTGTCCATTCTTAATTCTGAAACCCATTTTGTATGTTACATTATGGACATATCCCATGTTCCAAATTGGCCCGAAACTTTTAAGTTTCCCCAGCGTAGTTTTGGTGTGAAAAATCCAGTAAAAAACAAACGCTTTCAGGCATCATGGTTTCAGGTAAGGTCGTGGTCACATTTTGACGAAACGAACGACCTTGCGTTCTGTCATGTCTTTATGGTTGCATACACGGACAGCAAGTTGCGCAGTGCAAATCTTGACAAAGGATACATCTTAAACGAAAAAAATCTTTAAAAAAATCTCGGAAAACGCTTGATGGAAACGTCCCCGAAATGCTTTAAAACGCATATAGATGTGTCAGAATTGCAATTTTCTCGGGGGAGATCCCCGAACACCCTTAACGAGAGGGGAACACCCCCTCTCTCGTGCTCTCCCCTATCTAATCTTCGGCTCACAGGGCCGTACCACTTCTTCAAAGCAACCGACGGCCCTATGTACGATTCTGCTTGTCGCATGAATGTTTAAAATTATATTTTATCTTGTAGAAGTGAAAGTGTGAAAATTAAAATTATTCAGCTAGAGAGAGAGACGGATGGACAAACAAACAGACCCTCACTAAACCACCACATCGCCCATATTTCCTAATATTATCCTTTTTTAACATTTTTTACTTTTCGTGATGTGACTTAGAATATAACAGCATCAGTTTCAAGACATTTTCTACCATTTTCAGAGCCATTTTCGTAACAATTTCGAAATTGATCTATATTATTTATCCGGAGGGAACAGAAAAAACAAAACATTTAAATATTTGTACGGGTTTTTCGAAATTGATCTATATTATTTATCCGGAGGGAACAGAAACACATTTATATATTTGTACGGGTTTTAAGGTAAACGGCTACCTCTTTGTTTTATTTTATACTCTAGTGTATATTTGCAGCTAAGCATACAGATTTTCTGTCGGGCTCTGCAGCTAATGATTGTGTACAGGCGCAGCTAATCGTACAATCAAATAATGATAGGACCTGAAGAAAAGTGCATCAGTTTTTATAACAGAAGCCCTGAACTCTCAGACGGGTATTGATAAATGATTATAAATAATTGCTTTATCATTGCGCCGAATCAGAAAACATGTGAAAGGGCCACATGAAAGACGAAAAGCAAAACACTGCTCGTACTCGGCTACAAATCAGTGGAAAATAAGTGATACAACAGTGGATTTGTTTTCCTGTGCCTGAATCGGTGGTTTATGGTTCCAAATCAAAGCAGCTATGAAAATAAATATCTTTTACCCTCCGAAAGATAATGTTTTTACAACTGTGTCGTCATACAAATTAATAAAAACAAACGTTTTGATTTAGCTGTGTACAGCAGCTAATGGATTTTGGTCGTACAGTGACAGCAGCTTCCGATTTGTAAAACTGTACGTTGGTCCACTGTGATATTGACGACTAGTCCATTTCATGAGCAAGGCCATTTATTGGCTCTAGTCAACTCATTTATATCACCTGTTCATTTCTCCATCTCTCCACCTTGTCGAAACGAAACACAAGGTCGGAGCGTCGGAGTCATGAACTGGTACCGAAATAAAACATTTTATGGTATACATAATATAATACAATTATGCAATATTATTGTTAACAAAAAAAAAATCTACATTTTAATGCTTGTATAATATACCAAGCCAAATTCTTCAAACTTGTTATATTATCGTTTTGAAATAACTGCACTAATTTATACATACTTGGGCGTGTGTAATAATATTTTTTTTTATCTTCCTTTTATCATTATCCCAGATAGCATGACAACGTTGGGCCAACGTAGTATTTTGGTAAGTCACTCCGTTGGGCCAACGTTGTAAAATAACGTTGGCCCAACGTTAACTTGCTCGTTGGGCCTCAGTACGGCCAACGTGTTGGCGCAACGTTGAGCCAACGTAGGACATATTGAACGGGTAACGATGAAACAACGTTATGCCAACGTACATTGTATACCAAGTGGACCAAAAGGGTATTTTCTGCAGACCATTTATCTTGCAATCCAGGTTTTATCAATACCAATAAACAATATATTTATTATGGTAAGTAGTATAAGAAATACCAGTATTTAAAAGCATCATAAAAATTAAGAAAGGAACAATACTTAAAAATAAGAATATATTATATAACATAATTATATTATGGGAAGAAATTTTTTAAGACGTATTGATACTTATTTAAATAGAGGTATTCCAGAAGAATTTTTATGTTGGAAGTCGCGTTATATAACTGATAATGTTTGTCAGAACTGCGGAACTTTTGAAAGCCGCCCTTTTAATGTACGTGGCATGGATAATAGGGTTTTTAGATTTAAAACAAAACCTTGTAATAAATACGTTTTTAAAACGTTTATATATTATCACACTTAAGCGTTCTGATAGTTATAAGTTTTCAGAAATTTTGGATGTTACTGAAAATGTACTTTCTAATACTTATTGAGGATGTACTGCACATAATTTGCAAGAACTGTTTGAAGTTCATGGCTTATTATAAAAACTTGTGGGGTCTTTTTGTAAAATCTGGGTTGGTAAAGGAAGAATATACGAAGGAATTCAATTTATACGTTTGGGCCCTGAAATTACTATTATTTATACTTGTAAAAAGAAGTTGAAGAAGAATTATTGGAGTAAATATTCTTATCCATCTGTTATAAAGATGATATAATACATATTATATATAGGATGTCTAAACAAGAAACAATTCAATCACATCACCATAAATATCTGGGTGAGTTTCGCGGGGATAATGATAAACTTTTAGAATATTTAAGTAAGGCCGGGGAAATATTAGTACAGTATTATTTTTCAGACGATGTCCAAAAGAAAGCAGCATTATCACATCAATATCGCATATTGATGGGAATAAGTAAAAGTGTAAATAATCCAAAGTTGTGTAAAAATTGAAAAAAAATGAAAAAACATTTATTTTTTTATTCAGAAGGATGTTATGTTTGTAAAAAATGTGGTGAAACTGAACTTGGTGTTATTATTGAACATGTAACAAAAACTAATAGAGGGCAATACCAATCAATAAACCATATTAAAAATATGCTCAAATGCTTACAGGCTAAAGAATGGTGTGACGTACCAGATGAAATATTAAATATTGTAAAAATGATTTACGTGAAGGGTGTTCAATGTCAATTATTAAGTTGATATTAAAAAAAAAACACAGATTATCATCATATTTATAACAATGTACCACAAATATATTGCAGAATAACGGGGGCACCACCAAATTATTTATCAAATGGAATGGAAGAGCGAATTACATATTTATTACAAGAGATTTTGCGATCATTTAAAAAAACACCACCCACCGAAAAGAAAGAAATTTCTCAGTTATTCATATGTATTTAAAAAATTATTTAAGATTTTAGATCTGGAAGAATATGATAAATATTTTAATCTTCCAAAAGGTAAACATAGTTTGAAAGAGCACGACAAAATTTGGGAAAAAATATGCGAAGATATGGGATGGAAATTTCATTAATCTATGTGGTTATATTATAGATGGATATACCAAATTATGATAATAAAACAAAGCGTACTAAAGCAAAATTCTATCAGAAGATTATATGCCAGACCAATGTTTTCGGATGCTTATATGCGGCGCATCAGGAACGGGAAAAACGAATACATTGATTGATATGTTGTTAAAACCATTGATATATTATGACAAACTATATTTATATGCAAAGAATCTGGAACAAGACAAATACAATTTCTTGACAGAAAGTTTAAATAAAATTACAAACAAACACAGGGTTTTATTAGTAGACATACTATTTTCTTCAAACAACGAGATTATTCCAGTTGATGTAATGGATACTTCTGGTAAAAAAGTAATAATATTTGTTGATTATGTTTGTGAAAAGAATCAAAATGATATTATCAATTATTTTATTCAAGGGAGGCAAAAGAATTGCAGTGTAATTTATCTATCACAATCATATTATAAAACACCAAAGGATATAAGATTAAATTTTTCGCATTATATAATTTTTGAAGCACCAAGTAAGAGAGAGGCTATGTCAATATGCAAAGAACAAAGTATACCATTAGATAAATATAAAGAAGCATTTAGCAAAATATTTAATTTTATTTATATTGATAAAATAAAGAAGCAGATAAAAAAGAATTTTTATGGCGACATATAATATAGATGGGATTATTTAATCATATTGGTGAAAAAAGTAGGGAAGACTCTGCATGTATTATAAATAATGGTATTCTTGCTGCAAAGTATGTAAGACAGGAGCAAATGACCAATTACCTTCATAAAGGGAAGAATCAAACGAATATTCTTAAGAGCAGCCTAAACACGGGGAATAATAATATATTTCTCGATAGTTTCTGAAATTATCGCGATAGTTATCTGGCTACCTCATGGCAGCTCTGGGTACTATGTTATGGAAGCGTATTGGTACCCCCCATATATTTTTTTCTCGTGGCAATATTTTTGTCATGAAAATGCAAAAATATCGAGTTTTTACTATATACTGTTTACCATAAAAAGTAGATAAAAACAATGTTTTCACGTGTTCATTATTTCATTTTAATTTTATTTCGTTATAGATATTCTCGTAATTATATGAAAACGACAACATTTTGTGGTAATCTGTATTGTTTGAATATTTTGTACTGCACATTACAACATATGTTTTACGAAACAACGCTATGTTTTTTACGGAACTGAAGTTAAAGATCTTGATATCTGTATTGTTTTATCGCCATACGCACGATCAAAAATCAAAAGCGGAACACTGACATCATTTGTCAATCAAAAGAGGCTACCAGGGGGACCGAATGCTTAGTGTCGGCGAGAAAATCCTGCAAGTGTCCCAATACCCCAAGTAATTTAAGCGGTACATTTGTTGCGGCTCAGCTCTGTTAAATGGTTTGTCTCTTCGTCAGTATCAAGTTTTAGCCGGTGTAACAGTTTATCTTGCCCCACCCCCACACCACCCGGGCAGCTTGTCCCCCGGGGGCAAGATAACCCGGGGTATCTTGCCCCCTACCCGGGGCAGCTTGCACCCCCTCCCCCCCCCGCCCCCACCCCCCCCCTCCCTCCACCGCAGGAAAACCTTGCAAACTCAGTTCAAAACAATATTTATTTTTTTATAATAAATTTATAACGCTCAATTACCAGAACAGTACTAATGTATGTTTTTCATTATTTTTTTTTCTTTCTGCATTAAGTTCTGTCAGGTGTTCTGGGGTGGGGGGCAAGCTCTCCAGGCCAGGGTATCTTCACCCCCTGGGGAGAGGGGGCAAGCTGCCCAGGCTGAGGGGCATACCCCGGGGTATCTTCACCCCGGAGGGGAGACAAACTGCACAAATGCAGCTTCACTCCCCGTGTGGGGAGGGGAAGGGGCAAGCCACCCAGGATTCAAGATAAACCGGTACACCGGTTCGGTATGTTTATTTGTACACATTGTAGCTTGGTACACGCGAGGGTACACGTAATTTTTTACATCTTAGTTTTGAGAAAGGGATAATCATTAGGCCCACTTGTTCATAAAAAAATGTGTATATGTATTTCAAAGCAAGGTTGAGCATGTGTGCTAGACATTTTTCTTTCCGTTATGGTGAATGAGTACCGATGAAACTCCCGTGTCTTTTAATTGCTTTTTAACCTAGTTTGTTCGGCCAAGTTCTCCCTTCAATGGCCTATGTGACGTCACTTATTCCAGCCAATAGATATTATGACGACAAAATGGTCTGCGACAATGAAATAACTCTTTGAAGTGCACGAAAAAACCTACTGGTATAGCGTATAAAAATATAGCGTGATAAAAATTCTACGCAGTAAAGAAAATGTCATACACGGTCAAATATTTCGTGAACAATATACAGATATGTAGCGAATACGAAATGTTATAACATTATCATGTTGACTTATCACGATTTGTCGACAAAATTTTGTCACCATATCATGTTATTATTATGTTTCTCTACATAAATTTAAGTTGTGAAAAAAATATAAGGGGGGTACCAATACGCTTCCATACTATGGTGGCATATTTCTGCCACGAGATAGCTAGGTAGCTATCACGATACTTTCAATAATTATCTAGATATTTCGAAGTTTCCTGAAAATCTAATATTAATTACCGAAATCCAACTACATTATCAAGTTTACCATGATTTGTGTAAGTTTAGACATATAGATATACACTGTTAATTAATATATAAACAGATAATATGTCCAAGTTTGGAAGAATATTTTGGAATAACTACGATTTTATTTACGTTTCTATAATTTTCATAGATAGTTTAGCTTGTGACAGGTACATCGAAATACGGAACACAGCAGAGCATTTTTCATATTCTTCCCAGAAATAAAAGAAAGTTTCTTTTTTTTGTGTTTTTTTTTTTTTTTTTTGTGTTTTTTTTTTTTTTTTTTTTGTGTTTTTTTTTCTACTGGAGACGATTATCAAGCATGAACTGTCAAGATATAAAGCATGAAATGTCAAACCCGTTGTCTGGAAAAATATTTCAAAATGTCACCTGCTGGATGTTCATAAAGCGCAAAGAAAAATTTGTAGCAGACGACTTTCATTTGGTTTCATAGCAAGAAAATCTTGACATTGCATGTGAATTCTTCTGCTTGGCAGAAGATTTCACATGAATGCCGATAAAAGTCAAAAAGACTTATTTTTCTAAGACGGTCGGGGTTATATATGTTTATTTATTAGCAGACGACATTCTGAAATATTTTTTTCTTTTTCTCCGCAGAAAACAGGTGTTGACGTTATATTCAAATTTTCTTCAACAAGAGACAATTTGCATGAAATTTCAAATCCCCTTTCTGGGAAAAATAAGAAAATAACAAATTGTCGTCCGTTGAATTAGCCATGGTTAAGCTTGGACAAATCTATTTAATTTGTGTGGGATGCAATTCAGCGCAAAAAAAAAAAAAAAAATACAGACCCTTATCAGACGCCGTGACCTGTGACTTCCGATCTTGTGTCTACACGGGTTGTCAAAGTACACTTTGTGGAATATAAATTCAGCAGACGACATTTTGAAATACATTTCTTTTTCTTTTTTTCTTTTTTTCAGAAAAAAGTTTTGACAGTACATGAAAATTGTCTCCATTACTGTTTTCTTGAAACATAAGAACATATCATCAGTTTGTCATCTGCTGAATTAGCCAAGAAAGTAGTAAAGGTTAAGTTTGGACAAATCCATTTAAATGATGTGTGTGGGGGAGAGTTTTGACCATTGTAAGGCTACTGGTTTACTTGCAGTTATATGCAAAACAAAACCAATACTTTATATCTTGACATTTCATGCTTGATATCATCTCAAATGGAGACCATTTGCAGGAAAAGTCAAATCTTTATTTCTGGGAAGAATATGAAAAATGTTTCGCTGTGTTCCGTATTTCTATGTACCCGTCACAGAGCTAAACTACGAAGGGAAGTAATTCCATCTATGAAAATTGTAAAGACGTAAATAAAATCGTTATTATTCCAAAATATTCTTCCAAACTTGGACATATTATCTGTTTATATATTATTTAACAGTGTATATGTATAAACTGACACAAATAATGGTAAACTTGATAATATGGTTGGACTTCGGTAATTAACATTAGATTTCGATAGATTCCGGTGTCGCGTAAGATGTTGAAGACCATGAGATGTTTCAGAACGCATGCGCAACGGAAGCGGATATCAGGTGGGGCAAAAGGCGTGAGATTTGTCAGAATTTATCTACCCCAATTGACTTCCTATTTTGCTGTCATCTATATAAAGTTTTTTTTTTTCTTTTCTACGTGCTGCGTTTGAATTTAGAATACCCAGATGAATTATGGAGGTATTTGTCTTACTTCGACACCTGTATTATTTTTAATATCTGTTGACATACGGCGTGAAGAACGAAAACGTGCGTTCATATTCGCCGTGTGCGACTGTTTACGTACCAGCTTACAGTTTGATACCTACAGAAATGTAGTTTTGTTTTTCTTATGTACATTATGATCAGACGGCTGCATAAAATGAACAGAATTTGGATGCGTTGAAACTGGCTGCGTCACCAGCGATGTTCGTACAGTATTAGGATTCGTACACGTGACTTGAATGATTATATTTACTGAACGCACAACTGTGTGGTTTGACGCGGTATAACTTGTACAAGCAGAAATGTTTAGCATGATGGATGAAACAACGTTGGAAGTACTGACCTGGAACACTTGTGATTTTTGACAGCAGAAGGTAAGCTATTGTGTGATTGCCAAAACTGTAGGTCAGCCTGGTACATCAGACAGTTGGTAGAGCACCTGACTTACAAGCAGGGGATTGCAATTTAAATTCTGTACCTTTCCTCCTTAAGTTGCTTCAGTGGCAATGAGGTACTTGTGAGTGTGGAGAAAAGCTAGGCACTGTTAGTGTGTTCAGTTGATGTCTGGCACATGTAATTTACCGTAAACACTGTTAAAGGGAGAGGAGTGTACGTAGTAATTGGTGAGACTGCAGGCCCGTATGCAAGGGTGTTCCAGGGGTACAAACACACCATCTTTTCTGGAGAATTACTTCAAAATCATGCAATTTTCAAACCTAAATTCACTATATAGCCCTAATTTTGGCCCCCAAATTGGCATTTTCAAGAAGCATTTGCATCCCTATTTTCAGAATACCTAAAATTCCACCCCACCCCCTCCCCATTTCAAAAGTCTGCGTATGGACCTGGACTGTCAGCCTGATTAGCTCTATTGGTAGAGCACCTGATTTGCAGCCATGGGGTCGCGGATTCGAGTTCTCCGCCTAAGTTTATTTTAATATTGATTATTGAACATGTTAAAGGGTCTACATGGAAAACAAAATTGAAAATTCCAGCTAAAAATAGTACAGGTCTGCAGATAAAAAATTGCAAGTGAATTGCAATATTCTTATAATAAAGTAAAAGTGAAAGGAAAACTGCTTGCCTAAGACGGGACTTGAACCCATGATCCCCATTTCACTAGACAGTAGTGTTGGGAATCAGCCAGAATTTCATTGTTGATCATCGGTTTTGTAAAACCGACTGATCATTGAGTAATAACTGACTTGTAGAAAATATATTCACTCTTAATTCAGCCATCTTCCAGGTACCTAGTCATTGCTCCTGATCAATAAGAGGGGTATCCAGGTAATATTTTTCTTATTTCGCCATGAAAACATACAATGTTGTTGGTACTCATTAGAAGTGCCTCTGCAAGGTGCTTCAAATGAGTACCTAAAACATTAGTTCTTTTGGGTTGACTTTTTTAAGGCTCTTTTATCAAATCTTTTCACTTTTATTGACCATAAATCTAGAATGACCCTAACAGACAGCTCTGAACTTCATTTATTGATGACTTGCCTATGAAAAACAAAGGTGAGAAAAATATATTTGTTTCAAAACAAAAAAAAACAAAAAAACAAAAAAAAAATCTGATTTGTTGACTATAAAAGATCTTTCCGATCTTCAGTCTCAAGAGGCAAAAGTGATTGCTGAATGATTATAATTGATCATCATTGGCAAGACTACTAGACAGGTGCTGAACCTACTGGGCTACAAGGGTGGTCCTGTTCTGTCCATGGACTCGAGCCACTACACTCCTCATAACATTTAGGATTCAGGTATCAGCCTGATGTCCTGAAGGTATCTGGTCTGCAACCCCCAATTGCTTGCATTTGGCACACACCTGTTTACTAAATCTCATATCAGTAAAGTGAACAAGAGAGGAAACAATGACTGCCGGAGCTGGGACTCGCCAACAAGTTGGCAACAACCCCGTAACACTAGTCAGGTGCTCTTCTACTGAACCAAGCAGGCAGTCTTGTTCAGTCCATGCACTCCAGCCACTACATTAAATTCACAATATAAAAATGTACATTCAATAAAAACAGTTTTCTACAGTATCTATTTTTTAGCTGTAAGATGGAGTCTGATCTGGATCTACACTGTTAGCTCAGGACTGTCCTGTGTATACAGTATTCTACAGTATCCATTTATTAGGTGTACATACATGCCATATCTCACACTGTGAGATAAAATCTCACAGAATTTGGCCCATCTGGAAAGCAATTCCCATAAAAAATTCTAATCTCACAGAATTTTCAGACCATTTTACAACAGATTTTATGAAGAAATAAACATAAATCACACACTGTTGTGGTTTTTACAAGCTTCTCACATGAAAAAAGAAGACTTAAGACTATATTGTGGGAACACCAAAGTGATGTTTAAGAAAATCTCACAGAATTTTGTCAAATCTCCCTAAGTATTTTGCCTTATCTTACAGATTTTAATCCACAGCTTATGGCATGAATGGGTGTAATGTGACATCTGATCTGGATCTATACTGTTAAACTGAGGACTGTCTGTCCAAAACTTAGAGTATAAATGGTATTCTACAGTATCCAGTTATAAGATGAAGGTGGTGTCTGATCTGGGTCTACACTGTTAGCTTGGGACTGTCTAGTGTATGCAGTATTCTACAGTATCCATTTATTAAGTGTAAGGTGACAGCTGATCTGGGTACTGTTAGCTTAGGACTGTCTGTCTAAAACTTATAAATGGTATTCTTCTGCAGTACCCATTTATTAAATGTAAGGTGACATCTGATCTAGGTCTACTCTGTTAGCTCAGGACTGTCTGTCCAGTGCTCCTAGTAAAAACGATATTCTGTACATTAACCATTTATCTATGTAAGATGTTGTTTGATCTGGATCAACACGGTATGCTCAGGATTGTCTGGCCTATACTTTGAGTATTAGGACTATTGTTCAGTGTCCATTTATCAGATGTAAGGTGGTATCTGATGTGGGTCTACACTGTTAGCTCAGGACTGTCCAATACGTTTATGTTAAACGGTATTCTACACTATCCATTTATTAGCTGTAAGGTGGTGTCTGATCTAGAGCTGTATTGTTAGCTCAGGACTGTCTGTCCAATACTTAGAGCATATATGGTATTCAACATATCCATCTGTCCAATACTTAGAGCATATATGGTATTCAACATATCCATTTATTAGCTGTAAGGTGGTGTCTGATCTAGAGCTGTATTGTTAGCGCAGGACTGTCTGTCCAATACTTAGAGCATATATGGTATTCAACATATCCATTTATTAGATGTAAGGTGGTGTCTGATCTAGAGCTGTATTGTTAGCTCAGGGCTGTCTGTCCAATACTTAGAGCATATATGGTATTCAACATATCCATTTATTAGATGTAAGGTGGTGTCTGATCTAGAGCTGTATTGTTAGCTCAGGGCTGTCTGTCCAATACTTAGAGCATATATGGTATTCAACATATCCATTTATTAGCTGTAAGGTGGTGTCTGATCTAGAGCTGTATTGTTAGCTCAGAGCTGTCTGTCCAATACTTAGAGCATATATGGTATTCAATATATCCATTTATTAGCTGTAAGGTGGTGTCTGATCTAGAGCTGTATTGTTAGCTCAGGGCTGTCTTTCCAATACTTAGAGCATATATGGTATTCAACATGTCCATTTATTAGATGAAAGGTGGCACAAAGCCCTGAACATACTGCGTGATATTGGGCAACATGTAGGAGAGCTGAAGATTACATCCTGTACTTTTAAATATGTGCAGTAAAAACTTATATGGTTCTTTTCCGATTTTGTATATGTTAATTGTTGAAGTCCAAATGATAATAATAACTCTTTCATTATAAAATACCTTAAAAATCCCCCATAAGAAAATTCTATTAAATTACTTTATAGAATTTAGCATCTTTTTTTTTTTTCTTGTGATAACTTATGACCAGTACAGTTATTTCTTCCATTTACTAACAATGTGATTAAAATATGTCTGCTGCCATGAGTCAAATGTCATTTGCATGCTGTAATGGATGATGGATACCTTTTCATTGCGATTTATCATAGCAACAGATAGAGCGCTTTTTTCTTCCGAAAAAAGCTGATATCTTTCTTATTTCTCCACCAAAACATATGTTTTGGGTGCCTCAGTGAGGGGCTTCTAATGAGTACCACAACATATGTTTTTGTGGAGAAATAAGAAAAATATTATGTGGATACCCCTCTTATCTGTAGCTATGGATTTATGAAAAAATATATATCGAAGAAAACTTACCTTAAAAGAAAAAAACAGCCATTTAAAAAAAAGAAAAGAAATCTTTCATTTTATCCTTTCAAAGTCATTTTCAGCTAAGACTCTCAGATTGACACAAAATCATTTTTTACCAATAAAACAGGATTAAATGAATGAAAAATATTATAAGACAATTTCTAGCCAGTGGGTCGGGGTGGGTTCCTATATATGGCATAGTACGGATATGCATGCCAAATTGCCCCCTTTTTCAGCGCTGCCAGGTGTATGATTAGCCCCTTTTTTTCAACAAAAAGTATATGACTGACCTGATTTTTTATGATTCGTATGTGAAATGCTCCACTTTTCTGACATTCCAGTAAATGCATATATTTTTTTCGCTCAGAGATTTGTCAAGGCGGCTATTTCTCTTGGTATTCAATGAATTGACTGCTATATTTGTCTAACTACCAGCAATAAATGGGTATAAAAATCAAAGGGCAGTATATGAATAGGTAAGCATTTCAGACGATCAAGTATATGAAGGGGGCAGTTTTTTTCAAAGGGCAGGTACATGAATGGGGTAGGTTTCGAAATACTGGCTCGCACACCCGTACCACATTTATCCCCAAGTTACAACCCCCCCTCCCCCCCATCCCCTCACAACCCGAGAGATTTATAGATCACTTAAAAAACATTTAAGGACAGTTAATGAAAAATATTTTTGGGTGGGTAATTGTCCGCATTTAGGTTAAGAGGGGCGGTTAAATGTCTGGGTGGATCATTGTCCAGTGGGTAATTGTCAGGGTGGGTAATAGTTTTACACGCCACATCCTGTGGCCAAGATACAGCCAAGAACCCTTATGATTTCTTGCACATATTGTTTCGCCCTATTCATTGGTTCACTTATTCTTCAACAAAACTGTTGAGGGAATAAAAGCAAAAGTAGTGTGCATAATATATTTGGATTTATTTGTCCAGCTGATCCAGCCACATTCCCTTGTAGATTATAGCTGTCCATTGATATATCCATACATGGGCATACATTATTCAGTGATTTATGAGTGACCAGTACAGATCCTGATCAGTCTACACAGTTACACCCAGATATATTTTTTGCGATGAACATGTACAGGCTGTCTGCATGTATATAACTTAAATTATAATATAGGCTTCTTTTGTAATTTGCAGGCTGTGCAGGCTGACCAAAGGGTATGCTAAATTTAAACATATGAGTGAAGGAAAAGGGTTACCAGTAAACTGTTAGCATCCAGTAATCTGCAGAGAAAGCAAAGCAGTAGGTGAGTTATTGTATAAATCACATCCATATGTTGTTCTGATTAACTTCTGTTCTACTTCTTGTGCAGACTGATATGTTACACATACATGCAAATACGGATGGGAGCACAGACATATGAGCTAATGGACGGGCAGAATAACAAAGACTATGTATCCCCCCCAACAAACTTTGTATGCCTTGGGTATAAAAGTTTTAACTATGACAAAGGAGTCAAAGTCTTAGGTCAACTAAATTATTGAGAATGTAGTTTGTAACTCAATTGTGAATTCACACGGAGATTGTCCATCATAGTAGGTATTTTATGGCACAGAAACTGGAAACAAGATGAAGAATGTAACCTTTTTTTTGCTCTTAATTTTGTTTAAAATTTGCCTGAAAACCCTATATTTAACCATGTTAACCAAAAAAATAACTTTTATAAAAAATCCTTTATTTTCAGGAGAGCCTGAACTGATTTGTTTTCATATCAGACAAAAAAAAAATACTAATATTGTTTGGTTAAAAAAATAAAAAACAACAAAAAAAAAACAAACATGTTCAAGTTAGAGTATTTCCTTGAACACTAAACAGTGTGCTAGAACACTATCCAGTGTGCTTCTGAGGAGTGCATACATGACGTACATGTTTTCATGGAGGAATAATAAAAAAAAATTGTATTAATGTATAGCCCTCTTATCTAGAGCTCTGCATATACCTAAACTGTAAAACACTACACCTGGTGTTAAATTCAGCAGAAGAGAGTTCATTACATTTTTAGTTGTTTTTTTGTTTTGTTTTTTTCCAGTTTTTCAAGGATTTTTTTTTTATTTATATCAATACTGTGTCCTGTTCGCACTTAGCGATTGATCATATTATTGTAAAAAAAAAAAAAAAAAGTAACAACAAAAATCTATTTCCAGTGCTACTGCCATTGGTACATGCATCCTGAAAACAGGCTTATTTAATTTTGACCCCTTTAAACCCCACTTTTATACAGTAAAACTGGGGTTTATATGGGTATAAATTATTTTTATTATTTCTGCTCAAAAACATAGATTGTGGATACTCATTAGAACCACCTCATTGAGACAGTGCTAACAAGTACCCACAATCTATATTTTGAGCAGAAATATGAAATATATCAGAATTTTTTATCTGAAAATTTTCACTTTTTGGTGGTGAAATTTTCAGTATATTTGAATAGACATGATTTCGTAATGTATAAACATTTTTTATTTTTAAATTAGTCAATTTATTGAATGTTATACTAACAAAGAATTTATAAGATTATAAGATGACATTTTCTTCTTTCTTTTTTTTTTTTAGCAGATACAAGGCTTATTTTACTCAGGTTACCATTTCTGTGACAAAAAAACCCCAAAAAAACATGATTTAATATACATGTGTGTTTGAGTGTGTGTTTTTTTTTTTTTTTTTTTTTTTTGCTAGATTAATGAAATCTTTTTCACAGGATTAATACTTTAAATGCTAGGTACTCATTCAAAGACTGACAACTGGTGATTTAGGAAATCGAAACAATAAATTCCTAGATAAAGGACAGCTTAAAACAAAAAAAAAAAAAAAAAAAAATCAGGGCTATGATTAGCCACATGTGTCCACCCAATTTTCCCTTGGAGTGTCACAATGTGTCATAAAACTCACAATTCTGCCTGTCCTACCAGCATGATAACAATTAGGTGTGATTTATGGCAATAAACAATATTGCACCTGGCTGTGGCAATGCTCTAGATAAGAAGCATAATAATCCAAATACACATTTTTTAAAATAGAATTACAAATAATTAACTCTTTAGCATTACCTCAGTGAGGTTATTTCAATGAGGATTCAGGGTATCTGCCAACTGAGAAATTAGAAAAAAAAACAATCATACTTTTTCATAACCCCAGACTTAAATAAAGTATATACCTCTGCTCCAGAAAAGAGGAGAACCAAGATATTTATTTCTCTTAATTTTGCAAGAAAACATGTTATGATTACTCATTAGAAGTATCTCACTGAGGCTTCTTCTAATGAAAACTCTCAGCATGTTGTTATTTATATATATATATAAAATAATAATGAAAAAAAAAATCCATGAAAAAAAATCTTATCTGGAGATATGTTTTTGTTTGAGATAAGTCACAGATTTGGATAGAATTTTTTTTTCTTCCTAAATCTTTGACTTTATTTTTCAATGACTTTTTAACCCTCACACAAACGCAAAATGTATTTGTGTGGCAGGAGAGGGGTATACTGTTGTTACGTTGCCTGTCCATATGTCTGTCTGTTTTAGGATCTGCTTCTCATCTTACTAAGTAGTTTAAGGAATCTTTTCATATTTTGCCTAAATGTTGATATTGATAAGATGTTGCTGTCAGATAAAAATAAGGGCCTAGGGGTTAATTCTTTTACTGTTATTTAAAATTCCCTTTGTAATTCTTGAAAAGGCATTTTGGTTTCTGCTTCTAATCTTGCCTAATAGTTTGAGGAAAACCGTATTCAACCTTATTACAACAGATACCCCTATAAGTGCAGAGTCAAGCTATTCCGTAGTCTTCAGATTACTTACAGCCAGTGTATTTTTTGTCAGTTTCTTTTTTAATGCAAATGTTGTGGGCACCAATTTGAATTGCATGGACATGATGATGCAATACAAATTAGTATCCACAACATATGCTTTATAAAGAAAATAAGAAAAAAAAAATCACATAAACATCATCAAATAAGTCCTTTGATAATATACACTTAGTAGGTAGATACATACATGTATTGTATCTCAAGTTTTCCCAGTAATTTTTAAAAACCTAAGTGCACAGTGTGGTAATTAGATAGAATATGATATTTTCATATTTTGCATAAATGTTGATACTGATGTGGTGTTGCTGTAGAGCAAAATAGGTTATGGTCAATTCCCTTTGTTCTTCTGGAAATTTAGCTTTGGCATGACTGTATGGTGCATGCATGGTGAAATCAGCTTGTCTCAAAGTATTTGTTGAAACAACAGACTCATTACAGGCGTATTGAGTGCAGGAAGAAGTATGATGTGAAAAAAATATTTTTGTCAAAATGACAGTTTTTTTTTCAATTAGGCCAGAGAAAATTAATTATTAGATTCTAATTCCACCTGCCCCCACAAAAATTCTGAGCAAATAAAAAAAAAATTTTTAAGTGGAAAACTTTTTCAGAGACAACTGGACTTTTGCTGAAAACAGATTTTATAACACTTTTAAGATCTGCAAATGAATTGCATGTATCATTATGAAAAGAGTATTAAAAGAAAGTTTTCTTCTTGTTGTACATGGTAATAAGTGTCATTTATCATGTTTTGCTATGACATCTTCACTGTATGGCCCAGGAATAAAAGATAAAAAATGAAATCATTCAAATTGGAAATCCAGTATGGCTGCCAGCTTGAAAATCTATACTGAAATTCTCCTGAACTGATAATATTATGCTAAATGATTCTAAACTTGGTTGGAAGAATTGAGATAACTTGTAGATCAAAACTGGCTAAAATTGTTCTGGTTGAGAATCCAAGATGGCTGTCACAGTCACCATCTTCAAACTCTTACCAATTAGGGCACTAAGTCTGCCCAGTAAAAGTGTTGTAAAGTAAACTGACTGTGCTTGATATGAGCCTATTGGGTTGACTGGGCCGTAAAACTTCAACACATACAAACAAACAAAAACAATTTTATATTAGATATTATAGTCATTTTTTTTCCTTTCAGGTTATGATTTCAGTAGTGCTTTGACAAACATTGGGCTCACAAATACACATGCACAAGAGTAATAGTAAATGAAGAAATGGAAGTTGGATCATGTGCATACCATTGCTCAGGAATCCAGTATACTGCCAGAAACATTGAGAAGGACTCTTTATCCTATTGTTGAAAGTTTGTAGGATTATCAGGGTCAGCACTACTCATGTTATGTCAGTAGAGGAAGGGTGTGCTTATCACCAAACGGATTAATATGCATTTAACTCTTAAAATGCCAAGAAAACCTGCATCTGAAAATTACCTCTGTCTGTTGAACATAATTCTTGCAAACTTTTCAAACCAATTTTTGCATACAGGCAAATGGTGCAGACCCTGATCAGGCTAGGAGCTGTCTGATCTGGGTCCTTACTGTTTACAAAACAGACTTTAAAAATCACAAGCAGATGACAAAGCAGATGACAGTTGTTTTGATTGGCAATTTAAGGGTTAAGTGAAGATATTGTATATAAAATCAAAAGACAATGGGAGATAGTAGCCAGTTAATTCCCATGAGTACTCTCTGTTAACAACAAGGTCCACCAGAACATGTTGTAGTACTTATTAGGACTCCAAAATTATTGAAGCGATTTGTCCCTTATTAGGTAAGCAGGTTGCTAGGGTAGGGGGATTTAAAGATAAATCTCACGGTTTCAAATCGACCGAAATGCAGAACGTTGAATACATGGCGCGCAAGATATTATTATTCTAACAAAGGAAGGCGTTCTGACCAATCTCACGGCTCTTAGTCCTAACGTGCATATCATCGATAAATTAAAAAAAACAACAGTCGATCATTATGGTCAGCAGAGGCCTGCTGACAAATCTCACGGCTTCCAATCAACATAAATGCAGATTGTAGTATGAATGAAGCGCAAGACATTATTATTGTAACAAAGGAAGGCGTTCTGACAAATCTCGCGTCTCTCAGTCCTACGAACTGAATATGATGGATAAAGTAAAGAACTACAGCCGGTTATTTTGGTCAACGGAGGCCTGCTGACAAATCTCACGGTTTCCAATCCACTTAAACGAAGATCATAGTATACATATAGCGCACGATATTATTCTAACAAACAAACGAGGGCGTTCTGACAAATCTCACGGCTACCAGATGCATATCAGCGATAAACTAAAGACCCACATCCGCTGATTTTGATCAACAGAGGCCTTCTGACAAATCTCACGGTTTCCAAACAACCGAAATGTTGTATCAATGGCTCGCAACACATTATTGTAAACAAGGAAGGCGTTCTGACCAATCTCACGGCTCTCAGTCCTACCAAATGCATATTATCGATAAAATAAATTAAAGAACTGCAGCCGTTTTTTTTGTTTTGTTTTGTTTGTTTTTTGTTTTTTTGTCAACGGAGGCCTGCTGACAAAACTCACGTCTTCCAATAAACCTAAATGCAGATCATAGACTGAATGAAACGAAAGACATTATTATTGTAACAAAGGAAGGCGTTCTGACAAATCTTACGGCTCACAGGCCTACCAAATGCATGTTAATGATAATGTAAAGAGGCCTGCTGGCAAATCTCACGGCTTCCAATCAACCTAAATGCAGATCGTAGTATGAATGAATCGCAAGATATTATTATTGTAACAAAGGAAGGCATTCTGACACATCTTAAGGCTCTCAGTCATACCAAATGCACATAATCAACAAGGTAACTAACTACAGCCGATTATTTTGGTCATCGGAGGCCTGCTGAGAAATAGCACGGCTCCCAATTAACCTGAATGTAGATCAAAGTATGAATGAAGCGCCAAACATTATTATTGTAACAAAGGAAGACGTTCTGACAAATCTCACGGCTCTCAGTCCTACAAAATGCATATTATCGATAAAGTAAAGAACAGGCCAGGTTATACTCTTTCCTCCAAATTCTTTCATGTGTTGCTTTAATGTTTGGATGTACATTTACTGAAACTGAGATACTTATCATTTTAGCTACTAACCGCACTTTGTAGGGTGCTGGGTGGAATGGTAAAGCCTCTAAGTCAAGATTGGGAGTTAGCAGTTCGGCCCCACCGAGCACCAAGTGTTGTGTCTTTGAGCAAGGCACTTTATCCACATTGCAAATTTAGTACTGATTTCCACCAAGGAAGGTCTGGCAAAAGAAATACCCAAGAGGGCTTAGGCAGTATTTGATGATAGATATATTGCCTAGGGACATTTGTTTGAGCAGGTGATGGAGGGTTTGCAACAAAGTTAATACTGACAGTGCAGAATATAAAATACTGAGGGCAATATTTGTAGGTGGCTTCTATAAATAAATTCAACACAGACCATTGACGGTCTCTAGGAGATCACATCTTTGTTGTCCAAGCCACTGGTGCAGCTGTCTTCATCTCTCCATAAACAACCATTCTTCCTGTTTTGTTTTGTTTTTTACTGTACATAGAGGACTTTTACTATTTAACTGTTTTTTCTGGAAGATTGCATCTGTTCCATCCTCTTAATAGGTCAGCTGTACAATGTCAAGAAGATTCCTGATCTTTTCCTGGAAGGATAATAGAAGCTCTCTCGGGGGGGGGGGGGGGGGGGGGTCGGGGAGGAGTATGAGTATGAGGGGGTACCTGTTCCCTTGTTTCCCTGAAAAAAAAATCGACATTTTCCCTTGTTCCCAAAAAATCAAAATCTTGATTTGTTATGTTCCTTGTTCCCCCAAATTGCCTTTGATTCCCTGTTCTCATCGGTTTTAGGCTTTGGTTCCTTTGTTCCCCTGAAATAAATGACCTTATTCCCCTGTTCGCCCCCCCCCCCCCCCCCCCACTAAACCCCTGAGAGGGCCACAGAATATTGCGCTTAATCAAATAAAGCATGCAAACTTCTTAAAAAGCTAGTACTTGTGTCACTTTCGGTAGACATTGTCTAGATCTACTTATTGATTGCTGCATGGGCCAAATATGTAACAGAAAAAGACTAGTCCAATAAATGACTTGTATATGAAAGATAATGAACACATAAAATCTATAATAATAATAATAATAATAACAAAATACGCAAATTCTGTATCCTTCGACTGCACAGATCGAGGTGTGAATAGATTAGAATAAATTTAATACCGCTATACATGTCTAGTCAGATACGTACTTTACAGAAAACAGGGTTACATATTACACACACACACACACACACACACACACACACACACACACACACACACTGATAAATATTATTGGTGTATCAATTAGATTTAAATATTATTGGTGGATTGATTAGTTGCGATGAACCGATATTTTTATGAAGCACTTAATATAATATAACTGCACCGAAACGTATGTATTCGTCTGCAGAACATTCGAAACCAATTATACCTGTGAATGTATAAAGTTGTGGCAAACCGTTTTACTATCTATTCTATAAATCAGATATCTGATTTAATATATCAGATATCTTATATAATATATAAGATATCTGATATATCAGATATCTTATATAAATAAGATATCTTATATGTCAATAAAGATATCTTGTATGTTGTATAAGATATCTGATATGCTATATAAGATATCTTAATTGGCATATAAGATATTTTATATGCTATATAAGATAGCTGATATGCTATATAAGATATCTTATATAGGATATAAGATATCTTATTTACTAAAGAAGATATTATTCAATTAAATAAGATATCTCATTTCGTATATCAGCTATCTTATTTAGTATATCAGATATCTATATGAATATATTAGATATTTAACAAATAAGGTATCTTATATGGTAAATAAGATATCTTACATGTGGAATTAAAGAAGATATCTAATATGGTATATCAGATATCTCATATAAGATGTAAGATATCAGATATACTAATTCAGATAGCATATCCTGTATTAGATATCTTATATAAAATAGATATCTTATATGTCAATTAAGATGTCTAATATGCTATATAAGATATCTGAATTGACAAATAAGATATGCTATATAAGATATCTGATAGGCTTTATAAGATATCTCATATAGGATATAAGGTATCTTATTTATTAAAGAAGATATATCATATATTCAATCAAATAAGATATCTCATTTAGTATATAAGATATCTTATTTAGTATATTAGATATCTATATTAATAAATAAGACATCTTATAAAACAAATAAGATATCTTATATGGTAAATTAGATATCTTATATGCAGAATTAAATAAGATATCTCATATATTATATCAGATATCTGATATAGGATGTAAGATATTTAATATAGTACATAAGATATCTATATTAGTATATGAGATATCTTATATCCTATATTAGATAATATATAAGACATCTATTTTGTTTAATAAATTATAAATTGATCAGTTGATGCATCGATTAATCAAAATTGTCATTTTGAGTTACCACATCTATGAACCGAAAAAAATATACTACATGAATAAATTCTACCCTGTTCTAATAGTTTTTACAGGTGAACTGACAACTTGCTTTAAGTCCATTATCCAGAAGTGAAAAGTGAAATAATTACACGGCAAATCATTTAATCGAGAACTTGCTCCAAGAACTTGCTTAAGTCAAATATCCGAAAGCGATAAGTACGTAAAATAATTACGAATCGATTAGGCAATGCATGGATTCATCCAAATTGTCATTTTGAGTACACCGATAAAATTTATACTGCATGAATATATTTATCAATTCAAATATTTTTTACAGGTGGACTGACAACTTGCTTAATTCAAATATCCAAAACTGAAAAGTGAAATAATTACAAATCGATTAGGCAGTGCATCGATTCATCGAAATTGTCATTTTGAGTACACCAATAAAATTTATACTGCATGACTATATTTTGCAATTCATATATTTTTTACAGGTGGACAGACAACTTGCTTAAGTCAAATATGCAAAAGTTAAAAGTAAAATGATTACAAATCGATTAGGCAATGCATCGATCAATCCAAATTGTCATTTTGAGTGCACGATAAAATTTATACTGCATGATTATATTTAGTAATGAAATATTTTTTACCGGTGGACCGACAACTTGCTTAAGTCAAACACCCAAAAATGAAAAGTAAAATAATTACAAATAGATCACATTGCAATGAATGACATCAAATTTGTCATTTTGAGTTGCCAAATCAATGAACTGAAAACATTTAAACTGCATGAATATGTTTTAGTGATGTTCCAATATTTTTTACAGGTTGGCCGACACCTTGTTTAAGAGGAAATAGCCAAAAGTGAAGAGTAAAACAATTATAATCGATAAATCAATTCATTAAAATTGTCATTTTGAGTTACCGAATCAATAAAACCGATATAATTTATACCGCATGGATAAAATTAATTTATACTGCATGGATAAATTTTAGCAATATTTTACAGATGGACCGACAACTTGCTTAAGTCGAAACTGTAAAAGGGAAAAGTAAAATAATAAATTACAAATTGATTAATCTATGCATCAATTAATTAAAATTTGTCAATTTGATTTACCAAATCAATGAAACCGATATAATTTATACCGCATGGATAAAATTAATTTATACTGCATGGATAAATTTTAGCAATATTTTACAGATGGACCGACAACTTGCTTAAGTCGAAACTGTAAAAAGGGAAAAGTAAAATTACAAATTGATTAATCTATGCATCAGTTAATTAAAAATTGTCATTTTGATTTACCAAATAAGTGTACTGATAAAAATATATACTTCAGATTCAGTATTATTACTGGTGACAAGTCTATTAAATGATGAACATTTGCCAGGACTTTCAAATTATAATATCCACCTACAATTATTATAATGCACCCATGCATCTTTATCAAAATACGAATGGTTTTATCGGTGTAAGGATATGATGTTAATGCACTGACATGTTTCTGGTCTACTGCTATATGTATTGGTACATCATTATAGATACATAAGCTGATAAAAATTATCAGTGCACATATCAGTTATCGGTAAACGGGTTTTGTTGCTTTGCATTGCCATATTTATTTCATGTTTTCATCATCATCAGCTTTATTTTCACATGTATAGAACTACTGCTGCATCGATAAAATTGATCGATCCATCAACAATATTTTATCATTAACTTGGACCCAATATACATATAATATATATTATTAGGTCCGAGTCATTAATAAGAATAGATTGATGTACTCGTGATTTGTATTTAAGTACAGCCCTGTGGATATACCAGTTGTCAACTCTTACCTGCCTGTTTATCTAGGATACAGTAAGACATGAATGCTATATACGAATAGAGAGGACAGATTTTTTTTTTTTTTTTTTTTTTTTTTTTATTTATATGGTTTATTTTTTACGGTGTATAATTATGAATTTAAAATTCAATTTTACAACAGATATGCCGAAGACGAACTCTGTTTGTATTTACTTTATGTGTATGTTAGACTGTTGGGGTTATTAGGATTTTATTTTTAGTAACATATTTTTTTCACTGAAAAAAAAAAATTAGCTTAAATCTTTCTTTAATTTGTAAACCTTGGTATTTTGAATAATTTCTTAAGACGTTCTGACATTTCTCATGATCTGAAAGATCTCATACACGCAGCGTGAGTTCCGTCAGGTATTTCCGGTTTCAGACTTCCGGTCTGAAAGATCTCATGGTCTGACAAATCTCACGCTACACCGGTAAATAGTGGAATCCCGGAATGTCATATACGCTTGTGTTCTATTTATAGATACCTCGGTACCATGGAAAATTAAGAATATTATCGCGATAGCTATCTAGCTATCTCATGGCAGAAATATGCCACCACAGTGCACAAACACAAGAAAAGCGAGATAACAATTTTAAATTATCGCAATAATATTTCCAGGAAACTTTAAACTATCTGGATAAAGTTTTCAGAAAACTTAAAACTACCGCGATATTTTTCTAAATTATCGCGACAGCTATCTAGCTATCTCATGGCAGAAATATGCCACCATAAATCACACATCAAGATTCAAGATTCAAGATTTATTACTCCTGGCCCCATATGGGCATCAGAGTTGACTAGAACAAGCAAAAATATAGCAAGACAATTAGTAAAATCGAAAGTATTCCTAAATTGTTTGAAAAATGTGTTAAGTTTTTAAGGAAAAGATGACATACTGAACACATTATTGAAATTTGGACATAATACTTTTAAGAAACAGTGCAAGTTTCTTTAGAACAGTTGTGTCTGTAGAGTTCATAAGAGAAGCATACTTATAGGTATTTACAGCTTGAGGGCAAAATGTCGGAAGATACTTATGTCTGTTCTTACGACATGAAAGTCGCAACAAAGGAATGAAGCATAGCTGAATAAATTTCCACGCCTGACGTGGGAATCAAACCCGGTCCTCCCGTTAAAAATCCAATGCTCTACCCACTGAGCCAAAGAGTCGACTCCCTGACGCAGCTGTCAGACATTGAATATTTACTTAGAAGCTATGCGTAATCTGCCAAGGCAGATAATCGAAGGTAGCTCGGTCGTAACACTCCCCCTTTTCAAGGAAGTCATCATTTATGATGACGTGAAGCCATTTTCGGCGTATAAAGTCCGATCCCGGACGAGCCCTCATCTTACGACATGAAAGTCGCAACAAAGGAATGAAGCATAGCTGAAAAAATTTCCACTCCTGACGTGGGAATCGAACCCGGTCCTCCCGGTTAAAAATCCAATGTTCTACCCACTGAGCCAAAGAGTCGACTCCCTGACGCAGTTGTCAGAGATTGAATATTTACTTAGAAGCTATGCGTAATCTGCCAAGGCAGATAATCGAAGGTAGGAGTGCTCGGTCGTAACACTGTCTGCAGCAAAAAGTTGCATTGAAATACATAATGATATTCATCGCCTAACTGGTTCGAATTACAAAGGTCACAAAAACGCTGATTTCTGTCTATTCCAAAAAACGACCTTGTTCAATTGGCAATTTATGATCTGAACATCGGAATTTGCACATTACTTTAACTAAACTGAAAGGCAAAAGATTCAGATAAACTTCAAACTTGAAAGTATTTTTATAAATTCTATGCTTAATGCACTTTGAAGATTCAAAAATTTTACTTTTCCAGGACTGAGTAAAATTATCATGTAAAACAGACAAACGATTTTTAAAGGCATATATGTTATCTCCTGTTTGAGATAACCAATTGTCTGAAATACCTAATTTATCAAGGAAAGATTTGACATAGGTTATCCAAGGCGACTGATAAATATTTCTCTTATGAAATTCATAGGTAAGTTTGTGAAGTATTACACTTATCTTGTCAGGTTTACCATTAACAATCCCAGCCTAAAAATTCAAAATCCTACTCTCTATACTGAGATTCAAGAGGTGTGATTCCTAATTCACCATAAATCATAATGTTAGATGTTGACTGCTTTAACCCAAGCAACATTTTACAAAATTTCAATTGGAACTGGTTAATAATGTCAACATTTTCACAGCCCCACACCTCCGACCCGTATAACAGGATAGGTACAATCATGCTTTCAAACAAATGTAACTGGATGTCAATGGGCAAAGATAATTTTCTAGATTTTTTCATAACAGAAAACATGGCGTTTCTTGTTTGATCAATTAACATTTTCTTGTTTTTAACAAACTTCCTGTTAAAGTGTATCTTACTCCTAAGTAATCAAAATCATCTACCACGTCAATGCGATCATTATTTAACATAAACTCAGGTTTATTCCTCAATTTACCTTTTGAAAATATGACTATCTTTGTTTTGGATGCATTTATCTTAAGATGCCACATATCACAGTACCTTTGCATAGCATTAAGCGCTTTTTGCAGATCATGTGCCGTTTCAGCGAAAATAACAGTGTCGTCTGCGTAGAGAAGTAGATAAAGCTTAAAATACACTTTACAATCTTGATTATCAAACAACAAATGAATTTCGCCAGTCAGTAGGTTAAGACCATCATAATATTTAGACATAAAGCGGGTGAGATCATTTAAAAATATCGAAAACAGTACTGGAGACAAATTTTCACCTTGACGGACACCGACTGAGCTACAAAAGAAGCTTGACAAATCATTACCAGACATAACACATGATTTCGCTTTTTCATACATATTATGGATAACTTTAAAAACATCACCATCAATGTTATTTTGTAGTAATTTATATCACAATGCAATTCTGTCCACTGAGTCAAAAGCTTTCTTATAGTCTATGAAAGCACAAAATAAAGGCTTTTTCTTAAAGAGATATAAATCAACCAACATTTTCAACGAGAATATATGATCCGTGATACCATAACCTTTACGAAAACCAGCTTGTTCCTCTGATAATAATCCAGAGTTTTCTAAAAAGGTGTTTATTCTTTGATTTAAAATACTTGTAAAACGTTTTCCGAAACAACTGAGGATTGTTATACCTCTATAATTATCTTCATTTTGAGGATCAACTTTGTTTTTGTAAATTGGTAAAATCTAACCTTTACACCAAGCATCAGGGACAATTCCCTTTTGCAAAATTAGATTAAATAACTTATAATAAACTGGAGCAAGCAAGTCATTTGAATATTTAATATAGTCATTTAAAATGTAATCTTCGGCAGAACAAGCCTTCTGATTTTTCAGATTAGATATAGATTTAGAAACTTCTTCTACTGTAAAAGGGCAGTTTAATTCATTGTTAAAATGTGAAACTTTTGTCATGTCAAAAAACATTTTCTTCATCAGTTTCAACAGTGTTCAGTTTGCTGAAATGTTCATAAAAAGCTTCCGCTGAGACCTTTTTCAAAATTTCCTTTTTTCCCCTGAGTACTTGTTGAGCAATTTCCAATTAGCTTTAGGATCAGAATGTCTTAAGCTCCTTAGTTTATTAGAAATGTTATTTTGGTACATTTGAAATTCTTTATTAATTTGCTTCTTGTAATTTTTATTATTTAAAACCATTTTGTCATAATTTCTTTGAGAATTTATTCTCCTAAAATTATGTTTTGCCTTGAAATAAGACTTGCGCTTACGCTCACAGTCCTCGTTAAACCAAGGTTGTATTTTGCGCTTGTTACGTTTCTTATTTACGCCGGGCTGGAGCCCGGCGTATCTATTTGAGGTTGTTTTTGTAAAATGTGTATGCATTCGGAGAACATCGGTTTTCTTCCAGTTTTATGGGGTTCTTAGTGGGGTTATATATAACTATTCACCCCCACTTTTTTTTATTATTATTCAAAGTCACACTTTTGTAGCAGAGAACTGTGCTATTGGTAACATAGTGAAAAAAAAATGGGAAGTACTGTGTAGAATGAATGTAGCAATGTGGGTTTTGCTCATTTAAAAGAGAAATGAGCAGTTTTCCCGTAGGAGCCCCAATTTGACCATTCGACCTGAAATGAGCTTTGTTACTGTCAATATTCGTACATGTTTGAATTTTTTCATTTCGTTTTTTTTCGTCGTACTACGAAGAAGAAACAAAAGGTATTTTTCTTTGTTTACGATTGGAAATATGCATTCTCAAATCGAACGGATTATAAGCTGGTTTAATAACACAGTTTAATTTGATATTCAAGCATGGAAAGATTTGGGCCGAAGGAAAACGTTACGAGTGGAGAAAAGAACGAAACATACATATTAACTGGTTTCCTGTGTTCTATAAGCGAAGTATTGAGCTATAGGGTGAGGGAACCAGTCAATACTACATAGATGATTTCGGATATAGTATGATCGGCCTAGGCTATGGATGGCGACATGTAATTATGTATGCGGGCTAGAAAACAGACGATCATAGTTGATTTTTTTTTACATAGCTCTGATAATGTCTATAATGTTTTTATCGTTGAGTATTGCGATAATTTATATAATTACAACCTTTCATAAATTATAACATTTTTTCACTATACTACGATCTATAGGGAGCTAAGTAATGCATGACAGATTAGTTTCCCGGCGTACTGATGCTTTGCATCAATGTTTTCTTGTTATTGATTTGTTTTGTATGGTGGCATATAACTGACATCTAAATATTGAGATACTAAGTCGACTTTTTCTGCTTTTATGTCGACTTAAAATGTATGACCTGATGCTTTATCGACTTCCGTTGATAATGGTTATCGCGACTGCAGGTTGTAATACTGTCCAGAAGTGTCATCCACAACATCAGCATCATGAAACACTTTTAAAACTATATGTCAACAGTATAATTATTATCTCGACTTCCGGTCATGTTATGTAGTAGGATTTGTAGAGAAGATAATGATAGTCAGACAGTGACTATATATGCCGGTCGAGATACTTAAATTCGGGACGATGTGACGTATTAAGTTTAGGGCTTAATATAGTGTTTGGTGGCATATAGATATTATATAATTATCGTTTCTTGTAAACAATGTGATTGCAATAAGACTGGCGCTGCCTGTGTGATTTTGGTTTAAAAATAAACTTTCACGACTACGAAAACGTATCTCAACACTAACTGGCAAATCATGACATGTAAAAGAACCGGAAGTCGAAATAATAAAAAAAATAACATAAAACAAGTCGTCATACAATGTTAACACGCTTTGTTTTCTTGAAGGCAGCTTAGAGCAATATTACGACCCGCAGACGCGATAACCCTTATCAACGGAAGTCGATATAGCATCAAGTCATACATTGTAAGTCGACATAAAAGCAGAAGAAGTCGACTTAGTATCTCAATTTTTAGATGTCAGTTATATGCCACCATAGTTTTGTTATAATTAAACCACTGTTCTCTGCAGCAGACATAAGTTTACAAATTCGGGAATTATACCGAACCAGAAGCGGCTGTTGACATAGTAGTCGTGCATCGGATAACGAATAGAATAGAATATAATATTATAGCCTCTCTTAAGACTAATGTCCCATAAAGACATAAAAGGACAGTGGCAAACAGTATAGACCCAGATCAGATGCCTCGTTTTAGACGGCGCAAAATGCGACGGCTGATCTAAGTACTCTGTATTAGGGATAGAAATCTTTATAATACATGATAATTACGGGGAATGGCCACAGCGTCCTGTTGTTCTTTTTGGATTACCGAAAGTCTCTATCGCAGAAGAGTAGCAAGGGAGATTATAAAAAAGTCTTCTGGGCCACTGCGAGGTACACTTTATAATTCACTTAATAATTTGATCTAAATGGTTGTATCGATACAAAGACTTTATTTGATTATTGTCATTGTATGTTGCTAAATGAAAAGGTATATCACAGTTCAATATATTGGCCTGCATTCATTAGCATAAAATTTTACTTCAGTGTCTTCACCTCGGTCTTCACAATGTTGAAAACGGAGATAAAGTACGATTATTTATTATGTATGTGAATTAAGGGAGAATACTCTATTCATTTTTTTTTAAATTTATTTGTACAGGTATCGGCTTTCAAAACAATCCGAAAAAACATAATAACATAATAAGTTTACAAATCCAAAGAAGTGCTACGGATGATATTTGTTCAGGATTTGCCTACTGGCCTCCGAGATACTGACATTTGTTCATTTGTAACAGGCAAGACAGCGAAATACTAGGTGGATTATGTAAACCAATTTTCCTTAAGAATATCGCTATGAAATAGAAGTTTCATTAATATCATCATTTATTTTTTCATGGTGGAGTATTTCTGTGAATAAGAATTCTGGCAACAAGCAAGAATTTTGTGCACAGACATAGTATAGAAAAAAAACTTATTTTCATTAAAACGCAGTTCAAAGCTTATTCGGACCTTGAACTTCACTTGAACTAATGGTCAACGTCACTATCATTTTATCACACCTTAGTGCTGTCTTTGAGGTAGCTTAGTGAAAAGCCGATGGAAGTCTGATCTCTGGTTAATGATGAAGTGAACATTACTTGCAAACTTATCTACTCACATTCTCACTCATTCCCCTTAAAAAAATCGGACAGCCTTTAACTATGAAATGAACCTGTCCTAAGAGTACCTTTACTGGCATTAAAATGAAAGCATTCCATTGTCGAATTAGTAGATACTAGTCCAGGACTCCCCCATCTAGTGATCTACTAAGAGTACCTTTACTGGCATTAAAATGAAAGCATTCCATTGTCGAATTAGTAGATACTAGCCCAGGACTCCCCCATCTAGTGATCTACTATAGTCAAAATGTTGAAAAATACAGAATAAAAGTAACAGTCAAGAAACAAAGACCGTGACACATATTACTTGTATATACGACAGAGGTAACTTCGACAGTTCGGAGTGAAACTAAATTCGGAAAATAATGAGTCATTCAGGTTAGTTCAGTGAATACTGTGTGGAGAAATTCCATTTTGGAGATGATGTTTTTAATATGCGTTAGCTTTTTTGTATTTTATTATGTGCTTTTAGTTAGAAATATGTAGTAGCTTTGTAGCCTTTGTTTACTATATATATTAGCCTTAAGTTTCACTTGCAGTATATTGGCAGCTACGTATTAACACAGAAAATGGAAAACTGCATAGAAAGGAAAGCTATAATCGGCTTTATGCAAATTAGATATCCGGGTCAGAATTTTGAAAGGTCAATTTTGTTTAGAAAATGATTACTTTTGAGAAACCCCCATTTCTTGGAGTTTCTGAATTCTGTCATGTAAAAACCAACCTTTTGTTTTATGAACCGAGTATACATTTGGTCAACTTTCTTAAATGAATTTGTTATGATGATATTTGGTTAACATGTTTATTTTGCAGTACTTCTGATTTCTATTTTTTGGGCAGTAAAATATATAAGAATAAGATATTTGGAAATACTTCCAGATAAGGAAAGTGGAACGTTGACCCAATTCTTAAAAGTTGTCCAAAATTTATGAAAAAAGCTTGTAATGTCTTTTGAAAGCTCAGAATTAGTAGATATTTAGAGGAAAGTAACCTATATTGTGAAATTCTATGCAGCTGTGGCTTGATACCACTAAACTGCCAAAATTTTGCAAAGTTTTAGAGAACTTCTGATTGGACAGGGAATTAGACCCCTATATGGGTGTGTCCAACCTAAAAGTTATTATTTTAGCTTTATAGATATTGTCAGAGGTTGAAACATATTTAGCTATGTATTTTTAGGTGTTTTAATTATACAAATATATTGTTTAGAACCTGAAAAAAGAATAAATGGTAAATTTCTAAGAATGATGTAAGGTACCTTTTTGCTGACCCCCTTTAAGTGCCTTACCTGTAAAATTTACTGGGAAATTAATGTTATCCAAAAATGTTTGCATATTGTGTGGAATGATAAATATCCAGGAAATTAGTCCTCCAATTTTGTTAGAATATACCGGGAAACTTGCATTAATTGAAAAATTATATTTAACTGACTGAATGGAGGCCATTGTTGTTTTTACTGGAATTAAGAAATTAATACGCCACTCTGAAATTAGAACTTTGGAGTAAATGAAATATTTGGATGGACAAAACTATCATTTTCTTAAAAAAAGTGTTATTTAAGTTAAAAGATTTAATTATCCATGTTTTGCTTTATTGTTTTAAAGAATATCAAGGAACTACTTTTTATCTGGAACTAACCAGGAAACAAGTATTAGCTTTATGAAAAGAGGTTTTGATCTTTTTGGTTAAAGAAATTTCTGTTTGATTTTAATAAGATTTTCATGTTGGAACAACATATTTTGATTAGTTGAGCATTGGATTGTGTAAAAATGTGTTGTACAAGTTTCTTTTGAGTTTATATGCAATTTTCTGTACCTTTATGGGGAAAAAAAATGTTGGTTTTAGGCCCAAGGGAATTATGGGTACTTTCCCCACTTGGGAAATGGAACATTCTCCTGGGCTGGTCCATTAGTTTAAGAAAGTAAGGTGACAGCCAATGATATTGTTTGATTATGTCATGTGATGTAACAGGCTGAAAAGTAATATATATTTGTCATTTGGCTTGCTGAGTTTCATTCTGTGAACAGTGATCGACTAATCAACATCTCAGCAGTCTGATACTTTAAATTTAATATTTTTATTTCTATTTAATTTGTCTATTCAAGATCTTTGGGAAATCACAGTAAGATTTCTTTGTAATTTTAGTAAATTATTATTTAATTGAAATATTTTTTTATTTTCTTTTTCTGAAAGGTATTAGAGAAATATTGCATTTGTACTCAGAAAATAATTTAAGTGGACTTAAGGAAAATAGTTTGGAATATTAGCGGCTCACAGGCACATGCTGTGATTGCACGAGATTGTGTAGTATCTTGTGTAGCATGAGATGTGTGGTTCTCATATACAGTTTATGTGTTTCTGAGTTGTGGTTTCTTTAATTTTGATTTGAAGTTTGGCAGTAATTTCGAGTTAAGAAATAAGAGTGATTTTATATTGAGATTTTAAAATCGTTCAGCTTGCTTGTTATTGGGCTATGAAGGAGTATTGTGTGGTATACTCCTAACATACGTGTGAGGTCGTATCCAGTAATTAAGTTGGCTGAATGGTTTTTCATTATTTTTAAGGAAAGAATGAACATGTAGTCTATTAAAATTTCATCTCTGCTTTTAAAGAAAGGATGTGTGGTTCCTTTTGAGGGCAAGTGTGTTTGTCCATAAAGGCAGACCTATTTTTTTTTTTTTTTTTTTTTTTTTTTTTTTTTGTAAGGTACTTTGATTTCCTCTGCTTTTGGGAATAGGTTTTGATTGTTGTATCAGAAGCCTTAATGCGAGATGTATCAAGGAAATAGAAATAAAATAGACCCTCTTTCTTTCTAGCATTGGCCTTTCTTATACCTTCACTCTTGGAGTGGCTCTGAATGTGCAAAAGGCTGCCCATTTGTGCATTTTGGAGAATTTATTTTTATAGTATATTATTCTGGTTTGTCTTTTGGTGTGTAATTCCAGTGAATTCATTTGCTGGGCTCTGTCAGAGTATGTTTGGTTACTCTAGGAGCATGTGAGGTTGCTCCCAGGTCCTGAGATGTGAATTTACTGTTGATAAAATTTGATTATCTAAATTACGGGTTTTTATTTGGACATTTACGGGAATTGAATAAATTGGTACTTAATCTTGAGACTGTTCATATGGGCACATTAGTTTGGTATAGGGATACTGAATGAATTTGGGCTGCACAACTGGCGGTGTAGTGGATTTATTTGCTAGACCCTATTATTCTCCCCCCTTGCCCGTGAAATTCAGCTGGCATTAGTTAAGTCAAGCTGTTAATGCTGTACTTTTGTCTTTGTGCATGCATTGTGACTTACATGCTGTAAAAAGAAACAGAAATTAGATAAATATTGGGAAATTTTAAAATGTCTTTGTTTTTAACCAAAATAAGGATATTTTGTTTTAAGTTGACGAGTCTGGTGGCCAACCGGCTTATCAGATTGAGCCGTGGTGCTTTTAAACCTGAATCAATCTGTGGTGTCATCCTGACGGTAGTAAAATAAGAAAAATCGATCCAGTCTCACAAAATTTGTTTGATGGTTTTACCACAACTGGTACGTATGCATGATGGCATAATCGTCATAGGCGTACGTGCAATTGTTGAAGCTAAACGACTCGCTAGCTTTTTGAAAAAGCTAATACTTGTTTGTCGAAGACATATTAAGATTAAGTTTGCAGTGGAATATGAAACCTAATTTATACCATAATATTTTATTATGAAAATTGTGATTACTGTATCTTTATGTACTAATTATCCGATTTTTTTATTTGATATCAAAATATATCATTTAAAATTGATTTGAAGTATATAATATATTGTTTATTAAGAAATAAATAATAATAATATGAACAGTTTATTGCATTACGTAGCAATTTTGATCCATCGTACCTGCAGGTGCGTTCGACAGTCGTCATAAAAAAATAGAACCGCTTGATTAAATGGACTATGTGAAAGTCGACTATAAAATAAGTGCAGCAAGAAAATTGTAAACTCCTGAAGTACGGACGGAAGTACAAACCAAATACCTGACTAGTTGATTTTTCTCCAAACCCTAGTCGTTTCGCCCCCAAACTATTGCTTTTCAAGCAGTATTGGGGTGCAGTGCATAGTGCATGGTGGTTTGCATATTGTGTGGTAAGATATGTTGAGATGGGTGGGTTTGGATAAGTCTACCAGTTAGTCGTCACATCCCTGTCCGCTCTTCTTACCCTATCTTACGCAACTCATCCTACTCTAGCTGTCCTACTCAACCCTAGACACTTCCGTTGCACGTTTAAGTAATGTAACACTTTGTGGTATTTAGTAGGACCAGGGTCTCTCTTTGTAAAGAGATATCCTGGTATCACGAGTCTTTCAACCTACTTAATCTCGAAGGGAGAGTTTAAAAAGACGGGACTAACGGTCGAGACCAAATCTCGGTACTGAATTTAAACAATCGAATAATGGCATTAAACATGCAAGTATTGGAATGAAATTTAGAACATGTGTAGAATATAGTCTCGTCTTAAAAGTGTATGTCCGATTTTATCTTCATATCAAATATTTTCCTCTTTCTGAACCAAAATATACGACCCTGTCCTACAATTTGGGGTCGGGACCAAATTTTACGGTGTTGACGATGTCAAGCATTTTTCAAATTATGATCAATATGGGGTTGCCATGGGAGTGTTTTTATGCATTATCATTTATTAACATGTCGAAGATCAAAGGAATACAAAAATAAAGTTATGCCATCGTACCGTCTAGTAAATGGTCGGGACTAATTTCATTATTTCTAGCTTGACATCGGGCCCAAATTCGGTTATTTCTGATGTCAAGTACGTGGCATGTCTTAAAATTTGATCAGACGTGCATATTAAATGATTTATTCAAGTTTGCAATAATTTTATTAAACTGAGAGACACAACGCACGTCGCACCAGAAATAGTGCTAATCTGGGTCCTATGTCAAGCCAGAAATTAAGCAATTAGTCCCGACCTGATCCCGGGTCAAATATTTACTAGACGGTAATATAAAATAATAATAAATGATTTTTTTATATTTTCCTGATCCGTGACATTTTTTTAAATGATAATGATTAAAACGATTCCCTTTGTGACCCCAAACTGACCATAATTTACAAGATGCCTGACATCGTCAACACCGCAAAATTTGGTCCCGATCCAAAATCGTGAAACAGAGTCGAATATTTTGGTCCAGAACGGGAAAAATATTTAATCTTCAGATATAATCTGATATGCATTTTTAGAAGAAGCAATATTCTACATGTGTTCCAAATTTCATCCCGATATATGCATATTTAATGCCATTAATAGATTGTCAAAATTTAGTCCCGACTTTTGGTTCCCACTTCCGACCTTTACTTCCGGCTTTTAAACTCTCCCCTCTCGAAGCGAATCAGTTTCTCCTCGAGTCAACGAAAGCGTCATGAACACTCCATATTTTCCCGTAATTTTTAAATATGTATTACTGCGCCTTTTGCGATGTTTTATTTAGAATTTATTAAAAGGGTCAATATATGATTTGTTGAGGTTAACAGTTTAAAGATATCACATTCTTGAAGTTTATTGTATTTAATATGAGTCATTTGCAAGTCAGACTATTATTCTTCTCCAAAATTCCCACACTATTTTCTCTTGTGCATGTACAAGTCAATCACAGCGAATCGGTTTGTCGGGGTGAAGTGTTGAAGTTGTTCGTCGCTCTGAAAGTCAAATTATAAAGAAGTTTGCAGTATTTACCTTCGACAATTATCTTTTTTAAAGATACTTCTTGTTTTATATGTTACTCGAGTCCTGCTGAAATAGATTAGTCCAGTTCCTTGCGCAGCTCGATAGTAGCGTCAAGCATTAGTTCCCCGATTTATCAGACACTTTTCTGTCTGGTAGTCTGGTTACCGGTATATCAGTATCCTTACAATACAGGAGGGGTAAACAATACAGAGAAAATACCTCATCTATAAATATTATGCACTGCAGACAAGACTCGAGTGAGATCAGTAACATACAAGTACAAAAGTTGCTGCAAAAAGCAGCATAACGGGAAGCACGGCGCCCAAGAAAAGGCTGAGCTAAAAATATGCACTGTTGCCAGTCTTTATACATCATGATCAGATTAAAACTGCGAAACAGTTTGCCTGATGTGAAAATCAGGTGTAAATTATTTTTTTTAAAAAAAAGGACAGTTTTTTAAGAGTAATAATTCTGTTAATTTTTTGGTACACTGTAACCTTCATAAACATGGGCTGCTGTACAGAAAGTCTTGTATTGTTCACCAAGTATCACCTTTTCAAATTAAAATATGTACATGTAGTAGTAGGTTTGAAAGAAGAGGAGCTTGGCAGACAGACAATATTATCATTACCCTTCGCTACTATGATGTGGCGGGCTATAAAAATGAAACCTCATCTTCACAATCAGTACCAGAATAATCATATGTGTAATTGATATATTGCTTTACTTACTACTTCTTCACAAATGGAAGAGATTGATTCGTCATCAGATGCTGAGCTTTGTAATGTTGAAACGGAGACACTTACTGTTAGGTTGCTTATATAGAATCAAGTTCTGGGCCCAGTTGTTAAAAACTAACGTCCTTAGTTAACGATTCGTTAAAATTCATATCGTATGATACGCAAATATGCTGAAATTTTTTCTGAAAAAATCTGAGTAGCTTTTGCAGCAGAGCAGTGCAAAAGCTACTCACATTTTTTCAGCAAAAAGTATGAAAATACTTCATGTTGAATCTGCTAAAACAGTTAACGAAATGACACTTAACAAGCTCGTTAAGCTAACGATGCTTTGAACAACTGGGCCCTGTAGCTCAAAGTTAACGACGTTGTTAAGAAAATGTTAAAATTTTTGTGTTGTGATATGCAAATATATTAACTTTGTGGGGAAAATGTAAGCTTCTTTTTTCAATGCAAAAGCTTCTCACTTTTTTTTTTCTGCAAAAAATATGCGTGTATTTGAATTAACTTTGCTAAAGCAGTTAACAAATTAACACTTAACAAGCTCATTAAGCTAAAATTACATTGAAATTACCAAAAGGCTGGCAACTGTCTGCAATTTATCCAAGCCGCCTACTGATGAATGTCATCATTCTATCACTTACCATGCTTATCTCATCAATTACAACAGTATGAACACCAATAAATTTTCTCCGCAATGAGCTGAGTGCATAAGAACTAAGACCAGCATAATTTAAATACCTGTCAACAGGAATATGGAGCAAAGAATGAATAGTTTACCCATATATATGCCTAGCTGCTGTCCCAGTCGGTGAGCAACACTTTACAGGTGAAGAACCAAGATGAACTCCTGTGTATAACTGCAAATATGCAACAATGATCTTGAGAAGGTATGATTTACCAACACCAGCACCACCAGTAATAAAAAGTAAAAGCAGTTTATTTCTTCGGCTGGAAAAGTGGTTTTGTACAATTTGTAATGCTCTTTTCTGACAATTAGTTAAACTATTTATAGACAGAGAAAGCTCATCATGGGACATGTAACACGCAGACATTTGATGATAGTGCAACAAATCTGCATCAGAGTTGCAACTTATATTTGTATATGACCTTGTTGCAGCAACTGATGAAATGTTCAACCCTATATCAATGTTTGAAGGTACATCTTCTACACCAGATTGTTCCTCAAGCTCAGCCTCAGCAAGACGAATGCGCCTAATACAGTTTTCAACTTGAAGTAAAAAAGAGTTATGCATTTCCACTGAAAAGTCGGGCAGTGAATGTTTCGCATTGAAAGCTGCTTTTGCGCTTGCATATGTACCAACAAGGTCCTGTTCAGAACGAAAAGGTAGCAATAACATAAGCAAAGTAAAGTAGTAACCATCATTGGAAACTGACAAATGAGGA
This sequence comes from Anodontia alba, assembly GCA_964016985.1. Taxonomy (NCBI): domain Eukaryota; kingdom Metazoa; phylum Mollusca; class Bivalvia; order Lucinida; family Lucinidae; genus Anodontia; species Anodontia alba. The sequence goes on from OZ024825.1 coordinate 61,391,550, forward strand.
AACCGAATAACAACTGATGACTTCCGTTTCCGAACCCAAACATCATACTTTTCTATATAAACTCTTTCCAAGCATCTTGTCTGGGACTGACCAGCTGGAGCTGGACATTTTATATACCAAGAAGCAAAGAAATGTAGAGACACTGTTTCCATGGACTGAGGTCGTGCCATATAGTAATCAATAATATTGTGCATAAATATGTCTGTCTCTGTATCATTCATGGCTTCAATTTCAGCTAATGGTTTTAACATTTTAAATCTTTTGTTCTGAGGCCTGGTGTTCAAATAAACAACAGACCGTGAACATTGAATAAGTTTAAGGTGACTAAGACGAAATGCTGCCTCTTGAGCAGAAACCTGTCTGTGTTTTAAAACACATAAACCAATATTCCAAAGACGCTGGAAAACTGTCATTTCTGGGTTTTGGTGAAAAACAGTATTTATTAAATTGCCAAGTGCACACCTCAATTCATCAGGTTCTGATTTACATAAGTAATGACAAACATAATATGCTGCTCCATCAGCATCATTTATGAGCTGTACATCCATATTTGCTCGCCAGTGAAGCAAAATTTGAGGGTTATAAGCATTTATGAAAGCAGAATTTTTTGGCCTATATGTTTCATAAAACTGGCCTCTATTCTTCATAGTCATAACCCTTGAAAGTAATCTGCTTTTTATGCATTCACGTTTCGGAAAACCAAAACGACAGGGGTGTTTTCCTGAACGCATGCAATAGTTGGAATGTGAGTGAGTTTGAAGTTTTTTAACCAGATGATACAATTCAGGATTTTCAGTTTCCAATGGGATATGTGTATGAATGGTATTAGTAATGTATTGCAAAACAGTTTCGCTTGTATTTTCATTAATATCATTAGGCACATTACCAACCCAAAAGAATATGTGATAGTGAGGGGAGCCCCTATTCCGAAATTCCACACGTGCAAAAAAATCCTTGACAATACCTAGAGGTTTCACAGGCCCATGAATTACATATTTCATCAAAGCAGTAAATCGGCGATCAAAATGAATTGCAGTCATTAAGGGATCCTTCCTCATGCTGGAAAAAAATGAGTGCTTCGACACTGCTTCAGCATAAGATAAGTTTTCCAATAGCATGCCCAATTCTGGCCAATGCAAATCGTCTGCTGAAAGAGTCATAAATAAGGTAGGATGACCCAAGCAGCGAAACATGGCTAAAAGGTCATACAAGGCATTTCGAAAATAAGCAACTGTACCACGAATATTTTTCATGAACATATATAAGTTCTGAAGAATGTCAGGGTCTGTATTTCTAGACCGAACGTCTGCAGCTGTAGTTGGCAGACCTGGCCCTGTATCAGAGAAGCCTTTACGCATTTTCATGCAAATACCAATATCTTTCTTCAGAAGAAGTTTATCGTATGATACAGCAGCATGCAACATATATGAGATATCTCTTCGCCAATAACCATGGCAGTTGTTCAACCGGTATCTGAAGTATAAACTTGGCTGAATGCTTTTTCGTCTTGGGTATGTAAAGCCAAATTTGCCTGAAGGGAAAAGCCATGGGAATGCCTTTTCTTCACCAAATGGCATTTCATATATGGAGACTGGGGTAGCATCATTACGAGGAATTAAAAGTGGGCTAGCTTGACTAGATACTGAAGAACCCAGGTTTGTGTTTCTCAAAGAACTCTGACCTCCTGTCTCAGTGTTACTGCAGTACTCAACAGGAGCAAAAGTTACATGCTCCAAACAGCTAACAGTATCTCTTATAACAGGAAAATCAGTTGAACAAATAGTGCTATCATCAGAATTACAGGAATTTAAATTCAAGTCTGCTATTCTTGTGTTTGCATACAGTCTATTATTAGCTTTAAGCCATACAAAACGTCTTACAACTTTAAATGGATCTGTTAAAAAGCACCCCCTTGAACCATTTGTGCTATCAAATTCAAATTGCACCAAGCACATGTTGTCAATACCTGTTATTTCTTCCACGAATGACTCAACATCTCTTGGCATGTCAACTATTAGACCTTTCTCAGCATACTGTCCACCAGGAAGTAAAATGACAGTCATGCAAACTTGAATTCTGGCTAAAAGTTTCTTTTCTAGTGAGCTTAAAGAACTGATTTCATTGGGAATATAGTCTATACCAAGAGCATTTAGTTCGGAGCTCAAAGGAGGAATAGTTCCTTGACATACATATTTATAACAGGTGTGACAAAGTTGTGTAGAAGAATTGAATTTCAAAGCCTGTATAACTGAATTATTTTTACAACCTAAATGCTTGACTTGAGATGAGAAAAGAAATCGGTCACAACATTTGCACCAATACTTAGGTGTGCTACGAATGTATGATTCATAATCTTGGTTAGTTTGGTCAGACACACACACATTGGTATTATCACTGACTGTTGACCTCTGCTGGTCACTTGTACTAATATTACAAACAGCAGCCACATCTGAGCTACACATAGTCAACTCACATGTAACAGAAGACATATTCCTACCATGAAGTTGTGTCTGCTGGCTTGCATACAAATCACCAATTGTCCTGCGATCTTTATCTTTGCATTGCTTTTTATAAGATTTTCCTTTAGGTTTATTTCCAGGCAATGCATGGTATGTATGATCAAATTCATGTATTACACTGTCAACAGCTACATGTGCATCAGTTGGAAGAATGAATGTGTTTATTTCAGCTTCATCACATATCATTTCTTCGACATGTTCAGTACTCTGTACTGGTTCATTTAAGATGGCACTAACCAACTCTTCTGGGCCACGCAGCTGAACTTGAGATATGTTAAAAATATGATCAGGATAGACTGCAGATAAATACAATGACAAAACATTTACATTATCATAACACAGAAGTATGCTTCTACCTGTTGAATCAATTTGACCCACTGCATTTCGTGAATGCGAGTCGAAAACAAAAAAAACATGTCATTGCTTCTAAATAGGGCTACTGATCTTCCACCAAAAGTTCCAATAAGCCAAGGAGACTGATTGAAAGCCATTTCTAAGGCATCTATTACTGTGTGCCCGCCTGCCTCTACAACTGCCGGACGGTTATTAATAGCCCCATGAAAAGTTGAACCCAACCTCTGTTGGTATCTTGCACCAAAAGCAGTAAATTCTAATGGCAAATCTTGATGCCCTAAATAAACAGTGGCATCGCCATCATATCTACTTTGAACGATACTGTTATACAAAGTATCACCTTCAAATACTACAGTATCCAAATGCTGTGATTCCCATGTGGTCACATCTACTTTAAAGCAGGCAAAAACCAAAGCAATTAATGCAATGGCTGTACACTGAGTGCCAAAGGAGGCGCTCAACCCAGAAATGCCCAATGAACCCTGATGAATACTTCCCTGCACAAACCTCGAGCAAGGCATCTTATGGAAAACAATACAGACGAGCACGCCTTGCTTTTTTTGTGGGCAAAAAGTGTCTTACCGAGTCTGGTAAAAGGACTAAATAAATGTCACGAATGTGGATACTGCCTACAGAAACGGGCGGTGAAATGGTCATAAAAGTTCCGCTAGGATTGAAAAAAACATTCCTTTTTGTATCGAATTATAGAGCCTCGACAAATATTTTAATGCACGCAAAAATACAACCCACGAAAAAGCAGATACATAGCAACATTTATGTTTATTTACCCAAACTCATGCAGCTTCGATTCATCCAATATGGCGATCCGATCCGCCGATCATTTTTCTGCCGATCATAAATTTTATTTTTGTCATTATATCTAAACTACGATTCAAATGTCCAGTATATCAGTTTTGTATTATCATACATTGCTTAATTAAATATTCGACAAAAGATATTTCTTTTTTCAATGCTTTTGGATTTGATTTTTAAGCAGTTTTCTGTCTTCTAGGGGTATAAAAGCCAAGTCCAGTAAATATAAGAAAATCATAGTTTTCTCAGTAGTGAAGCTAATATATACAGAGATTAGCTCTGTCGCAGAGAATAAATGGTCACTAGAACATTCAGAGCTTCACTACTGAGAAAACTATGATTTTCTCATATTTACTGGATCGGATCGGACTTGGCTTTTATACCCGACCATTTTCTTCAAAGGCACGCGCTGACTGGTTCTCCACATAGAAAAACTAAAACGCGAAATCTTCAAATTAGAACGGGTACCAGCTCCAACCCGATATTTTTCGCCCCGCCACAAAAACCGAAAGGATACTCCTAAAATATCCGGTAAATAAACGCATGTTGGTTATACAAACAGGGAAGTTTGGACCCTGTATTTATCACGTAGCTGAAACATTATTTCTGTCCACAATTTGTAGCACATTAATATATCACAGGACCTTTTATTTAATACAATCGTCATATGTTTTTAAAAAAATGTGAACCGAAAGGTTACGCCGTTTCCGACACACTAACAGTTACAAAGTAACCACAATATGCCCGGCGCTGATGCGCCGTGCAATAAATAAACGTTTGTTTAAGTATGTTGCCCTTCAAGTCATGTTTACAGACATGTTTAGAAGTGGTACTGCAAATATATACGTACTGCATTAATTGATAAATAAATTATGAATTATATAAGGGAATGTGAATCTTTAGGACAATGATACAGCTTTTTTTCCCGTGACCTCTTAAATAGTTAAGAAACTCTAGAACAAATATGAATTCGAATAAGTAATTACATTATCTTTATGCATGTTAAGCAACGCCGAAATAGAAAGTAGATCTAAAATATTTTTTGTAGATTCTGTTAATCTGATAGCAATGTTCTGCTGCGTTTTATTTGTATAAATATCTGTCAGCTTGCATATGCTCATCTTCTGAGTTAAATAAAGAACGCTTTACGTCAGCCGTGGGAAATTCGATACTAACAATAGACTGCTTAGTAATTTCACACGAGGCGTCTATTTTTAGTAGTCGCCTGGCGAACGAGGCTAGAAATAGATGAGGTAGTTTATCTGTAGTGTTTTCCCTCCTGTATTGTAAGGATACTGAATACCGGTAACCAGTCTATCAGACAGAAAATTGTCTGATAAATCCGAAACTAACGTATCTAGCTATCTCATGGCAGAAATATGCCACCATATAAAAATAATTTCCGTATTACAGTGTCAAAATCCGACTGGTTCTATAGCCTTACGATTATCAGCAGACGCTTTGAGTTATAGAATCTGATAAGCTTCTGACAAACTGAGATGAAAGCGCCAGGTGAATCATTCAGTTTCTCGCCAGTTTTCAATTCGCGAGATTTGGGTCGCGAGATTGGTAACTTTGGCACAGATCAGCTGAGTGACATGGACAGGACACAGAGGTGCGTTTCATGCGTGTTAACTATAAGCGTGCAGGCCAACGTTGCCTGCTGCCGTTGAACGCCGGCGTCAACGTTGCCTTCGGCAACGTTGGCCATGCCCGTATTAATTACCGAAGTCCAACTGTATTATCAAGTTTACCATGATTTGTGTAAGTTTAGACATATACACTGTTAAATAATATATAAACAGATAATATGTCCAAGTTTGGAAGATTTTTTTTTTTGATTAATAGCGGTTTTATTTACGTCTTTACAGTTTTCATAGATGGAGTTACTTCCCTTAGTAGTTTAGCTCTGTGACGGGTACATGGAAGTACATAGAATACGGAACACAGCGAAACATTTTCATATTCTTCCCAGAAATAAAGATTTGACTTTTCCTGCAAATTGTCTCCATTTGAGACGATATCAAGCATGAAATGTCAAGATATAAAGCATAGTATTGGTTTTGTTTTGCATATAACTGCATGTAAACCAGTAGCCTTACAATGGTAAAAACTCCCCCCCCCCCGCCCCCCCCCCCCCACACACACACACACGTCATTTAAATGGCTTTGTCCAAACTTAACCTTTACCACTTTCTGGGCTAATTCAGCAGATGACAAACCGATGATCTTATTTTTCCAGAAAACAGTAATGGAGACAATTTTCCTGTACTGTCAAAACCTTTTTCTGAAAAAAAAATGAAACATATTTCAAAATGTCGTCTGCTGCATTTATATTCCACAAAGTGTACTTTGACAACCCGTGTAGACTAAGATCGGAAGTCACAGGTCACGGCGTCTGATAAGGGTCTGTACTTTTTTTTTTTTTTGCGCTGAATTGCGTAGAAACTAAAAACTCTCCCACACAAATTAAATGGATTTGTCCAAGTTTAACCATGGCTAATTTAACAGACGACAATTTGTTATTTTCTTATTTTTCCCAGAAAGGGGATTTGAAATTTCGTGCAAATTGTCTCTTGTTGAAGAAAATTTGAATGTAACGTCAACACCTGTTTTGTGCGGAAAAAAAGAAAAATATTTCAGAATGTCGTCTGCTAATAAATAAACGCAATCACAACTGACTGCAACAGACGACATTTCAAAATAATCTTTTTAATATCTTTCATAGAAAAATAAGTCTTTCTGACTTTTATTGGCATTCATGTGAAATCTTCTGCCAAGCAGAAGAATTCACATGGAATGTCAAGATCTTTTGCTATGAAAATCTAAACCAAATGAAAGTCGTCTGCTACAAATTTTGCTTTGCGCTTTATCAACATCCAGCAGGTGACATTTTGAAATATTTTTCCAGACAACGGTTTTGATTTGATATGTCATGCTTTATATCTTGACAGTTCATGCTTGATATCGTCTTCAGTAGAAAAAAAAACAACAAAAAAACTTTATTTTTATTTCTGAAATATGAATATGAAAAATGCTCTGCTGTGTTCCGTATTTCTATGTACCCGTCACAAGCTAAACTACGTATCTATGAAAATTATAGAAACGTAAATAAAATCGTAGTTATTCCAAAATATTCCTCCAAACTTGGACATATTATCTGTTTATATATTAATTAACAGTATACATCTATATGTCTAAACTTACACAAATCATGGTAAACTTGATGATGTAGTTGGATTTCGGTAATTAATATTAGATTTCGGTAGATTCCGGTAAATATTGGATTTCGGTAATCCCAAAAACCCCATAAAAGTCGTTGTGAATACCCTCGGTGAATTTTCAACAGTATAAACAAAGGTATTCCGATATCGGTTCTATTTATAGATAACAGAAAGTAAATAGCAGCTCTGGGCACTAATGCAAGAAATATCGCGATAATACTGTAAACTTTCGAGATAATATTTCCAGGAAACTTTAGACTATTAAGATAATCTTTTCAGAAAAACTTCGGAATATCTAGATAATTATCAAGGTCGTTACTAAAACCCGGAACGGGACACGGAATGGAACATAGACTGAAACACGGAACAGAACATGGAACAGAACACCAAACGGAACATAGACTGGAACACGGAACGGAACATGGAATGGAATACCAAATGGAACATGGAATAAACACGGACTGGAGTGGAAAACGGAACTGCACAAGGACTAAACACGGAACAGAACAGCAGCTATCCCTGTCCATGCTGCGTTCCGAATTCCATTTTCATGTTACATACAACAGAACATGAAACGGAACGTATATAGTTAACGAAAAAAATAACGTTATATTACTTCGGACAGATAAGGAATGGAACACAGAGAAGGTAAAGTAAATGGAACACATCAAGGATTTTATTATAGATAATCCATTTATTTGGAAAACAATAATTAATAACTATATTTTGTGACAGATTTACCGTAATGAAACACGTTGTATCTTATAACAGACTAGTGGTAATCTTTAATAGCGTTTAACACCTATTGATGTCTGCACTTTAGGCACGTGAACTCGGTAGAGTCTGTAACATATGTGTCAATGCCAACACACTGAGGATGGTATTCACCAGCACATGCATCGCAGTATATATAAATTGTCCTTGTATCAGGCATGTGACAGAGACAGTACAGTGACACATCTATTGTATTTCTTATTGTTTTTCTCTTCTTCTTACTATTTTGTATTATAGGGAATGGCTCGAGGTGCTTCTGCTCTAGACATTTAAATAAATGCTCTCTCATCATTCTTGGAATATACACCTGCGCGCATGGATCGATCCCATAAGCTGAAAATGCATTTGCTTTCGCTATAGCATAGAGACCACAATCATATCCATTTGTTTGTAGTGATACATTGGGAAATAGGACTCGTAGGTTGTCTGCGCTTGTGGATACTACACTTGCCACAACCATCTCTTCTTCATGTGGCAAATCACTGTATGCCGAGTCATAAACCTTTACAGTGTTTTCCATACAATTTATATTGCTTACTGTCAGTGCAAACCTCCATCACTGTTCCGTCGGCCTTCCAATCATCTTTCCTTCCAGCTGTATTATTACAAATGAATATATCTCCCCCCTTTGGTCGGAAGGGAATTTCAGAAACAGTTTTTTTTTTTTCATAATTAAATAAGATTAAAAGCTCTGAGACGCCCAGAGCGTCTTTATTAAGCAATTTTACGTTGTTTTCCACGGAAAGCATTACGCCATTTTGTTTGAACGTCGCATGTTACGTTAAGCCTGTATTTCATTTGTGACTTCTGACTGTTCTTTTCTCACGTCTAACTGTTCCGAATATTTTGTAGAATAATTTCAATTTCCGTTCCAGATTTTAGGTTTTACGTGAATTTTGTACATGTGATCTTCTGTTCCGAGATTTATTTGTTCCAAATCTACCTAGTTCCGTGTTCCAAGGCAAAACATTAACTTCCTTTCCGAGAAAATACACTTCCGTTTAGCAAATTTCGTTCTATTTTTAGCAAAACATATATGTTCCGAGAAAGTACACTTCCGTTCCGACAGAACTACTATACTTCCGTTCCGGATTTTAGCAAGTTTTGTTCCATAGTATTTTAGTATTTGTACCCATAGTCTGGGTCCGGACTATATTCCATTCTGTTTAATTTTGTTCCGTTCCATTCCGTGTTCCGTTCCGGGTTTTAGTACTAGGCAATTATTAAAAGTATCGTGATAGCTACATAGCTATCTCGTGGCAGAAATATGCAACCATATTTTTATATATTTTTTTTTTCTACACTCGTTTATAACTTTCATTTCATTAATTGAAGCAGCTGCAGATATTTCAAAGCTACACATATAATAATGTTGTTCGACGTTAAAGAGACGCTCATTGGAAATGAATAGTTAATCATGGTGACATTCGGCGGGAATCATAATAAAAAATAGAGCCAGTCCAGTGTATTTTTTTTTTTTTTTTTTTTTTTTTTTTTTTGTCTGCATTGTTACAGATTGTGACCCTTTCCCGCATCACTACTAACAATAGCACTTCGGCTAACTGAAAATTAAGCAATTGCCATGCCCGTTTCTAGGCAGTGCCTAAAGTCATATTATTAGATTTCGGTAGATTCCGGGGGTCCATCGAAGTAGCCCAAACCACCCCAAACTACCCCAAACCATCCCAAACCACCATTTATATTTCAAAATATATACAATATTGGTCTATTTATACATATATATGAGCACCGCTCCAGGAAAACCGGGCTTAATGACACTCTTGATGACGTTAGAAAAACAGCGATTTAATGACGTCATGTAATTCGTCTGACGTTTGCCACGATTTGTAAACACGGAAGTGAATTGTATTTAGCTAAATTATGGATACGATTTTGAGTCTGTCAGAAACCAGATTTACCCTGGTGTTTGATATTTATTTCCTCCTAACCATGTTTTGATCCTGTAACTGACACATAAATATTGGTCTCACTGGATTTGTGTTGCATATTTCATGGCAATACATATTCTACTGCTCCGCATCCGCTACTGTTTGCACTTTAAATTTGCATACATTATATTTGTTTTCATACTTTTATTTTATAAAATCATATATTTAAGTTTTAGTATGTTTACAAATTTCTATTAATCTCGACTTCACGTAGATAAATTTTGTTTTTGAAAAGAAAAATGCAGTGGTAGCCATACGAATGCATATAAATACATTTAAAATCAGCGTTGCATAAAGCAACAATTCTGATGGCCGAGTGGTTACGGTGCCGCTTTATGAACTCGGGTAAAACATGATTTTTTTCCGGTTTGTTTATTTATCTATTTTGCAAAATGTTATTATTATTTATTTTTTATTCAGTTTTGAACACATTGTTGAATGATACCTGTTTTCATAATATTAATTAACATTTAGTTGAATGTTGTATTTATACAATTCATTTTCCCCTCTATATATGTGTGTTTGTATGATCTTATTGTGTCAAACTAGTGATCATATTCTTTTTTTGGTGTACCCAACAATATTCTAAGTATAGCACAATATATCAATAAATTAGTAATACATTAATTGGTTATAATTCGACGTAAGCTTTACCACTCTCTGGGCTAATTCAGCAGATGGCACTTCTCTTATTTTTCCCAGGAAATAGGCTTTGACACTTCATGCAAATTGTCTCCTAATAAAAATACATACGTTTAGCATTTCAGTTTGTAATAAGAAATGTATCAAATCCTTTAACCAAACTATTTTAGCCAGTGTAATAACAAATGTTTTTCCCTCCGTTTCACTCTTTTAACTCTGTATACACAACAGTTACCTAGATGCGAACAGTGAAGCTCCAGATGAGACGGCTCGTAACTAGCCGACTCATCAGAGTCTACTTTGCAATTCCGTTTTTGATTTTGCGATGGCACCCTTGCTCTCTCTGGTTCTAGTATAAAGGTTGCGGGGATGGGTGGGAGGGAAAGGGGAAGGGGAGGAAACCTACTTCATAAATCTGAGTGAAAAAGACCAGATTTTCGCCAAAATGGCCCGTGCAAATCGGTTAGTCGTTTTTACTATTATGTCCGTCATTATAATATAAATACGAGAATTAGCTCAGAAAATGTACATTTAATATGCTACCGTACTGTCATCGTTGAGAACACTCAGATACAATATTTTGATAACCGTATAAGTAATTGTACGCGAGTGTTCTCAATGATGCCGATTTTGATTGATTGTGTTGGGGTTTAACGACACGTCATCATTTGTGAGTCATTTTATATTTTGTGTGTCGTCTCCCAGAGAAAGGGAGAAAGAGAAAGGGAGAAGAGAGATAGAAGAGATAACAGAGGAGATGAAAGAGATGGGACAAGGGAGAAATGAAAATGAATGATAGTGAAGAAACAGAAGAAATAAAAACAGTCCCCCTCTACCTTACCTGCTGCAAGGACAGCAGGCCTTGCCCAACTGTAAGCCAATATCAGTTGGACGCCTGGTGACGCAAGGTACACGACACCTTTGCCTCACCCAACCACCCCTAACGATGCCGACAATACAGTTATGCATCAAGTTTGCGAACATAAACACCTTGTTTCTTGCCATTAGTACTGGAAAACAACAGCCCAATTACTAATTTGAACGGGCCCTTTTCGCAACAATCTCTGGTCATTTCCACTGTTTCGCATGACGTAGGTCCCCTTCCCTCCCCCCCCACACACACCGCACCCCTTGAGTATAAAACACGTAGCTTTTGCTTTTTGCTGAATAGCAAAATATTTCCTTAGTTATGCACACCTGGTAATCTCGAAAGGGGTAGCCGCTGGTTATGCACTCAAAATCCTTACTCGAACTTCCGGCCATGACTTACGAGACATCCAAATGTCAGCAACCGGATAAATTCTCCTGATTTATAGATTTTTAGTAAATTTCATAGACATATTTTGAAAAATCGGACAATGCTATTCCCACAACTTTCATTTCTGTGTCGGAAAAGGTAGGTGTGGGCTTGAAAAAAAACAAGGGCTAATTTTTATTTCAATTTCACCCGGAGAAGGGTAGTCCAATATTCCTGTTTTGACTTTTTTACCAGTACGAAATGAAGCTATTTTCAGATATCTGGGCTATAAAATAATTATTTAACATATCAAAGAAGACGTACTGCAACCCACGCCCACTTTGAAATACATAAGATGCTTAATTTTCCCAAGCATTTGTTCCAGGGACTGAAATATTTGTGCCGAATATGACTTACAAGGCCGACTACCATTAACCCTTAAATCAGGAGAACTTACCCGTTAATTGACCTTTGGATGTCTCGTAAGTCATGGCCGGAAGTTCGTGTAAAGATTTTGAATGCATAACCAGCGGCTACCCCTTACGAGATTACGGGGTGTGTTATGTGACGTTTACCTTACTTGATTAGATTCTGACGTGATGATGACGTCTAAGCATTAAAGTTGTGTGAATTACTTCTATCATTCAAACGGTTATAGAATTAAAAGTAAGAGGGATATTGCAAAACGGTTTTCATAAGGACTGAGAATTGAAAGGGGAATAAGATTTTACAAAAAAACTAGATATCGAAAAATTTGTCATTAAGCCCGGTTTTCCTGGAGCGGTGCCCATATATATTGACGTATTTTGGTGCATATATAGGTCTCTTTGCTCGCTTATATTGATGTAGTTTGTTTCTAAATTTATGACTTAATCTGCATAACTGTATAATGATAGTATGTGTTCGCCCTGTCACGTTAGCCCAAGGATAAAATTTTTATCCTTAGTTTCCAGCTGGCACCGCACAATTGAGAGGTTGCTGATGACATCACAGACCAAGAGTTATCTTGCTTTCTGGAGACATCCAGGAATATTTTCGACAGAATTTTAATGTACTTTGAGCATCAATCATATCTTCCTTGGCAAATTCTGATCGAACCATAGTTATTTGATTCTTATATTCCTAAAAAATAATCACAGTGAAGTTTCCAGTCCCTTAGACTTTCATCAGCAAGGAATAATGACAGTAAAATGGTTAAAAGTGTGTACAGAACCTTGTAAGGTGTCTCCAACTTGGCTGATAAAGGGAGAGTAACCTTACAAATTTTGGCCTATGCAACATCTTAATTGTGGGCCGCGGAGGTTTGACTAGGACTTGCTCCCATAAAATATTAGTTCTATATTTTTAAGATGAGGGTCGCATTTGAGAATGTCCTCCGCATGGATCAAGCATTCATACAGTCTGAGCAGAGTATGGCGGACAGAGTTGCAAGTCGTAAATTTAGAAACAAACTATATCAATATAAGTGAGCAGATAGACCTATATATGCATTAAAATGCGCCAATATATGTATTTTGTATGTATATACATATAAAATATATTTATAAATAGACCTATATTGTATATTTTAATATATTAATGGTTGTTTGGGGTGGTTTGGGGTAGTTTGGGGTGGTTTGGGGTAATTCGATGGACCGTAGATTCCGGTAAATAGTGGATTTCGGTATTCCCAAATATCGACTTTTAAGGTAAGAATTTAAACTAGGTAATCGCAACCTGGTGCGGGGAAATCCCGGAATGTCATATCCGCTTGTGTTTTATTTATAGCTACCTCGCTACCATGAAAAAATTATCGCGATAATTTTATCTAGATACTTGATGTCAGTTCCGAGCAGTATCACGAAATTTTGCGTTAAAATATTTTCTGGAAATTAAAAAACATATCTAGATAATTCAAGTTATTGCGATAATATTTTCAGGAAAACTTTTTATTTTCTGGAAAATTAAGAATATTACCGCGATAGCAATCTAGCTATCTCATGGCAGAAATATGCCACCATAGTAACGCTTGACGCGGGTGAGTGTAATTACCGGATCGGACGTAATTACCGGATCGGACCGTATTTTTCATTGCCATACGTGTTTTTTTTTTTAATTCAGTTGATGTTAGATAACCGTATCTGAAGTATATTTGATGAGGGGAATCGTCTTTTGGTCATTTGGACATAAGATTTGATGACAAGCAAAATCATGTATAACAGAAAGATTTATTCACATTGGAGATAACCCAACCATGTTAGACTGATACTGGACATATGTACTGAATGAGAATATATCTTTGATTTCGGGTATAAAGAAGAGAAAATAACGAAGTTGTTTTTTCCATACCTATATTATTCTATCTGACGTACGTTAAGATATAGAAATCACATATAAAATAGCTATAATACATTTAAAGAGGTTCCACAATAGAAATGAATTCTATTGACTATTGAATGTTGCACCCACATAAAGTCAACATCATAAACTTATTCAATTATAAAAAGAGTAAGAAATGACCGCTCCTACCCAAGCGGGCTCTTCAACATCGAAGAATGGCGTGCGCGCCATCTCTTAGCTCTCTTTATCTTGAATTGGCATGTTCTTCGAAACTATGATACTGTAGTAGACCCTCTATAGGCATTTTCACAAGAAAACATATTTGTTTTTCATAAACGAACAACAAAGTATCAGATGATCCTGTACATCAGCATGAAAAATACCAGGTACGGTCGGTAAAACTCATGCATATGTTTATTCAAGATAAAAAAAAGAAAACAAATGACCGCTCCTACCCATAAGGGCTCCTCAACATCGAGGAACGGCGTGCGCGCCATTTGTTGCTTATTCTATCTTGAATATCCATGAATAAATCTCGAACGAACATGAACATCTAATTACAACATTTCAGCAGCATTGTCTCTATCAGAATATTCAGACCACATGATTTGTCCTGTCATATCAAGTATAAAATCAAGATAGAAAAAGAAAGAAATGACCGCACCTACCCATGCAGGCTCCTCAACATCGAGGAACGGCGTGCGCGCTATCTTTTAGCTTATTCTATCTTGAGTGGACATTAAAAATGAATGACAACAGATCATTATAGTTTCAGTTTCAGTTGCCTTAATCACTGTCAGAAACGTCGCGTTTTTGTTTGCATTTTACTGTGACTGTTTTGGGTCGTCTCACGTTTTGTTTTGGTTTCTTTCCAAGGGTTCTTGGACCTACGACAGTACATTGTCCATCGGTGGACGTAACCAGTTTCTTCTGTTTCGGCACGAAGTTCCTAAATCGAAAATATGCCCTGTTCCTCTGGCGTGCATCCTTTGTGACCCACTCTGTTTTAGAGAGCCTGAACTGCTTATAAGTTTCTGCCAACCTAAACTCACCTGTCCCTATCATAGCCGCACGCAATTCCTTAAACTGGCCATCCACAACATCCTCTATTGACTCAACAATTTCCGTTAATGTTTTCTTTTTCCAGTCGGTTGCCTGCTTTAGGACATGATTCATAGATTCAGAGTTGTTGTTTGTCCAGTCAGTATCAATTTTGCCCAGCCGGGCTGGTTCGTTAAGCTTGGTTTTTAGTTGGCCTTTTAATCTGGTGTCAAAATATTTCAGAAATTTCTCAGACTTCTCAGCACAGTATTCTGCGAAGGTCTCGCATTTATGTTCAAAACAAAAAGTATCATCTGCGTTAACGATTCCTTCTTCCCCGAAGAGTTTGTTAACGATGATGTTCCTATCTGCTTTGGACACAGCATCATCTGTGAGCTTATGGATTGCATTTTGTTTCAGATGACGGAAGCACAGTACATGAGTTGACTCTGGGAAAGCCGTCTTAATGGCTTTCCCCATAGCCTTCTCGTCGTCTGTTCCTATTACAAGCTGCTGCAAGTCTGAGTCAATCAGTTTCATTTTCAGATGATAAAAAAATTTGCACGTTATAATTCGAGTATCTACAATATATGCTTTAGAGCAAACATAAGAAAATAAGTTCTATGTTGAAATAAAATTTCTATGTTATGATAAGAACCGCCTAAACCATTAAAGAAACAAAGTCTTACATTAATAAATCTCTATAAATATTCACTTTACCTTAAGATCATAATTGCAAAACCTCCCAAGATGTCGAATGTAACTGTCTCCATATAACGCAAACGTACTCATGCTGATTTCTGCCAGAATCACAGTGCAATGTAGATAGAACCGAAGCAAGAAAGGTTTATATACTAATTTTGTGTATCTGAGTAATGCTTGTCATTTTGACTGACTGCTATTTCTTAAAGTGTCAGCATGAATGAACAAAGTTCGCCATCACCAGTAATTAAGCTAATTATGTTCAGAGTATCGCCAAAAGTTCGGACGTAATTACCGGATCGGACCTTATTTTTTTACTTTTGTCTTCGTTTTAGCACCGCTTGACGCTAGTCTTGTTCACCAAGGCGTTCTGGTGATCCAGATCAATGTCTAACATTGTATAGCGTCTGGATGATCAAGACTACGCTTGACGCAGGAACTCCTTCTTCATGGTGGTAAAATCAAGCCAGCAGACAGTAGTCCGTACGGTAACTCATCGCGAATAGTAGGGAAAGATTTTTGGATTGCGTCCCTTGAATTGTACTTTTTTACGAATGCAAAACGGTTTTGTATTAGAACCAAAATAATCAGTATTCCGATATTTTCTTCACGTTTTAGAATTTTTAAAACACTGGAATAAGACGGATACTGATAAATTTGCAAATAATGGAAGTCCCGTATATTTTAACAAGTATCAGCTTTCGCAAAAGTTATTTAAATTGCACATAAGCGAACATTTAGTTAATTTAAAACGATACCTGAACTTATAAATAACATTGAACACACCATTTCACTAAACAACATCCCAATAATCATTTGAAGGAAAAAAGAAGTTGGAACACGGTAAAAAAAATATTGAAATTAGCCAACCGTTGATTTTTTAAATAAAATTTTGACATAATTTTCAACATATTTGCACCCCCTCCCACAACGTAGCCCCTGTAACAGAGATTGTGACGGAATCTACCACACACAGGATGTACCCAGCTACTAAATACACATAATCATTTTTAAGAAAATAAGAGGTTGGAACACCGAAAAAAATTAATGAAATTTGCCAACCCTTGATTTTTCGACATTTTTGGCATATTTTCATCAAACTGCTCGCCCCTCCTCCCCCCCTCCCCCCCTCCCCTATATCCCCATACTTGGGAATGTGACGGGATCTACCCCACCCAGGATGTACCCAGGGCATCTAGCTACTAAATGCACATAATCATTTTAAGAAAATACGGGGTTGGAATAGTAAAAAAAGAAAAAAAAGTTGAAATTAGGAAACCCTTGATATTCCGATATTTCTTACATTTTTTTTTTTTTTTTTTTTTTAGTATTTCCAACATATTGCTCCCCCTCCCCCCCCCCCCCCCCCCCACACACACACACTCCCGCTGTAGTCCCAAACCAGGGAATGTGACGGAAACTACCCCCATCCATGATGTACCCAGGGTACCTAGCAAGCAAATGCACATAATCATTTTAAGAAAGTAAGAGGTTGGAACACCGAAATAAATTTAATTAGAGAAACCTTGATTTTCCTATGCTTTGACATATTTTCAACATACATGTATTAGCCCTCTGTAGCCCCCAAATCAGAGAATGTGACGGAAACTACCCCCATCCATGATGTACCCAGGGTACCTAGCAAGCAAATGCTCGTAATCATTTTAAGAAAGTAAGAGGTTGGAACACAGAAAAAAATTAAGTTAGAGAAACATTGATTTTCCTATGCTTTGGCATATTTTCAACATACATGTATTAGCCCTCTGTAGCCCCCATACCAGGGAATGTGACGGAATAAACTCCTACTCAGGATGTACCCAGGGTATCTAGCTACTAAATGCACATAATCATTTTAAGAAATTAAGAGGTTGGAACACCGAAAATAATATTGAAATTTACCAACTATTAATTTTCCTATATTTTTGACGTATTTTAAACATATTGGGCCCCCTGTAGCCCCCTTACCAGGGAATGTGACGGAAACTACCCACACCAATGATTTACCCAGGGTATCATGCTACGAAATGCACATAATCATTTTCAGAAAATAACAGGTTGGAACACCGAAAAAAAATATTGAAATTAGCAAACCCTTGAATGTTCGGTATTTCTGACGTATTTTCAACATACTGCCCCCCCCCCCGCCCCCTGTAGCCCCCATACGAGGTAATGTGACGATATCTACACCAATAAAGGATGTACCCAGGGTACCTAGCTACGAAATGCACATAATCATTTTAAGGAAATAAGAGGTTGAAATACAGAAGAAAAAAAATACTTAAATTAGCCAACCCTTTTTTCCTATATTTTTGAAGTATTTTCACCATATTGGTCTCCTGTAGCCCCTATACAAGGGAATGTGACGGAAACTCCTCCCACCCATGATGTACCCAGGGTACCTAGCTACCAAATGCACATAATTATTTTAAGAAAACAAGAGGTTGGAACACTGAAAAAAATACTGAAATTAGCCAAATCTGATTTTCGATATTTTTTACCTATTTTCAACATATTGGCCCTTGTAGACTCCCATACTACGGAATGTGACGGGATATACCCCCACCCATCTGTTTTGTTATACAGATGCAATATACAATGGAAAAAGAATTTCAGTTTTTTTGACAGTTACTAAACAAACAAATTGCATGAATTTTTGCGAAATAGCAGGTACGCTTAGTGAAGACTCGGATCAGCCTGCGTATCCCCACAGCCTGATCAGTCTGTGCACTCTGTTATCAGGACTTTATATTAGGGCTCATCATGAGACGGGGGTCTAGCCAAAAAAGGAAAAAAAAATGAGTCTTTAACCTGACTTTCTTGGTATTTGACAATTTACCTGACTATTTTGCAAAATTCCCTGACCTTTTCCTGACCTTGACCTGACTTTTCCCTGACCAGTGGCCACCCTGATGGATTGCTTTATTTAGGCATATGATATTTTCACGATCATAATCAAACTTTCATAACTAGCAAAATATACAAAATAAAAATATCTATGACCAAAACATGTCCAGAAAAATACTTTGAAAGAAGTAATTGTTTGATTATACATAAAAGGGGCAATTCTGTGGTGTTCATTTGATACGCAAATAAATCACGACGACGTTTTCTATAGGACTAATAGGAAAAACTTTAATGTCATGTTAGAATAGTATATATGCTGCATTGCAGTAAGAATCAGGAAACAAAGCACCTCTCTGGAGATATGTTGAATGTCAAACCTTTAAGTCTTATGTGTGGCATGCATCCTTATTGAACTTGAAAGGGATTGTGAAATGTTCTGGTAAATAATGCTGAATAAAAATATTAAGTTTCGACTCCAATTTGGCTTATGGTCCACTTTCACTTTTTTGTCAGAGCAAGGGAAATGTAATTAAATGTACTGTTTATCAAACTTGTCTGTTCATCTTTTCTTCATAAATTTAGCCATTTTTGCACAAAAAAAAATCAACTGTGATCTTCAGATAAAATTAAACATTTTTATGATGTCTGTCCCTTCTTTATTTTCAGGAAAAGATGCTAATGCCACATATATGAAGATTGTCCGTAAAGTTTTGAGACATTTGCTAAAACATAGTTCAAACAGTTTGCACAGAAATTAGTAATATCATCTACATAAGCAGACATGTGCAAAATGAACACCAAATTTTAATCGGTTGTGTATTATATAAAGTCACTTTGATTGTCAGTATATCTTTGAATTGTTTCCAGTTCCTTCATGTTTTGTTCCTCATCTACAATAATAAACATATTAGGGTCACAAACAGACATTTTGAAATAAAACAAGTGAACTGTGTGATTTACAATAAGATTTATGTCACAAAATTGTTTGGTGAAAGCTGACATTATGCTACCCGCTCTGATGGTGACAGAGTACCACTCTGTTAAATGATACTTATTCCAAACAGTTAAGGGTAGCAACAAAATATTCATTTCTGAAATTAGGCAATAATTTTACTGTATAGAGGTAAAGACTGTGTTGATAGAGGTTCTTTCCTTATGACAAAATGGTTAGTGTCTCAAAATTTTGCGTACAACCCTGTTAAATACCTACACAAAGACTGACAATAAAGAGAAATATACTGCCTGGCTACAAGGTTTCAGATTTACTGTTGCATATGTTACCTATATGGACAGAGGTTGTGTTGCTGGACTATCTTTTGGCCGATTTTACATGGCCAATAAATAGAACAGCAACTAGATAATGCAGTCTGAAATTTTTTTTTTATAAATGTTGATAAAGAGAACAGGGTAAAGGTGGAATTCAGCAAGAAAAAGTAAGAAAGCTCGGCAAAAATGTAAGCGGGACAAGCGACCGTCTGATGCCAGAACGTGGGTCATCTGTTCATCCATTCATGTCCATTACACTTTATTAGAGTCGAAAGAAAAGTGGTAAAAGTAGAATTTAGCAAGAAAGAGCAAGAAAACTCTGCGAAAGTGTAAGCGGGACAAGCGACCGTCAGATGCCAGAACGTGGGTCATCTGTTCATCCATTCATGTCCATTACACTTTATTAGAGTCGAAAGAAAAGTGGTAAAAGTAGAATTTAGCAAGAAAACTCTGCGAAAGTGTAAGCAGGACAAGCGACCGTCAGATGCCAGAACATGGGTCATCTGTTCATCCATTCATGTCCATTACACTTTATTAGAGTAGAAAAAAAAAGCAAGAGGTCAAGGCAAAATTTATGAAGAAAACATTTTAAGAACATGGTGAATTGTAAGTAGGAAAAACAACCCTCAGATGCCAGAAAAGCTGCAAACATGTTTCTCAGATGCCACCAAAAGTCAAGACAAAATGCCTGTTCCATGACACAGACAGAAGACAGAACAAAATGCTAATACTTCAGACTTTTCACTCCTTCCAATAAGCAGTCTTCTAAAATTTCATATGCAAAAATTTCTCGAAAACGAGCAAGATTAGGCTCGTCTGGCAGTCTGCAGTTGAAAATAATGGCACGGGCAACAGCGCAAACATATACACCACAACTGCTGCCATCAGTTTGTTTTGGGAAATGTCTGTCTTCTGAATAGAGAATAAAAGACCAGTCCTTTTTGTCCAAAATTTTCCCACTGTGCATCAGTGCTTCCAGGCACATATATCTCCAAATCTGGAAGCAAACATATTTGGAATTTGCAGATATTCCAAGAGAGTTACAATAAAATACCAGTTGTTTTTCTGTGTCAATAACAGCTAATGTCCAGTGTGATCCATTTTCATTAATGGGTATTATAATAAAACGAGAATCAAACCACTTAACAGTTTTGCTTTCCAGTCTATAAAGAAACCACTGAAGCTCTTGTGGATTTCTGTTTTTCAATAATATTTCACTTGACCAACAACTGTCAACAACATGGATACTGAATGGTGATTTCTTAGCAAGAAGTTTCATATAAACATTTATGTGATCTGAAGTTAACCAAGATGTTTTCCCTGTAATTTGGTCAATGAAAGACTGAGATATTCTGGTTCCATAGGTAGCTTTCTTTTGAACAGGCTTTTTCTTAAGTTTTCTGTCTAGTTTTATGTTCAATATTGGAAGCTGGTTTAAAGACGGATTAACAAATTTTTTATTGACTAAAAAACTTTGAACTACTCCAACAGATTTACTATAGAAAAGATGCAAGTCATCATACTGTGATAAATCAGTCACAAGATTTTTTTCATCAAAGTCAAGACTAAGCTGTGAGTCTTCCATAAAACCATTTGGAGATTTTATTACTGAAAGATATGAGTCACCTTTCTTACAAAGAATTGATTTCAAACTATATCTTGTGCTGTTGAGATCGTAGCATGATTCAATGCTACTTTTGAAATCCAGTAAACTGATACTATCAATTCTCATATCTGCTGAATTTTCAACATGAAAGATGAGGGTACTGGGCAAAGAGCAGAAAAGAACTTTTTTGTCTTTGGTATCACATTTACATTTAGTGAGAACTCTTGCTCCAGAAAGACACTTCAGTGCATCTGAAAAAGCTGTTTCATTTTCTATTTTATAATTTATATGCATCATTAACTGATTTTGACTCTGAATATCTGTCAGCCCACATTTGCTGCACATGAAAATGTGTTTGGATGGCACCTCAAAGTACTCAGAACTCAAAGCAGGACCAGTTCCAGCATCAACATAAAACAAGTATTTGATGATCATTTCATAAAAAAGTTCTACAGTAATTTGATTGTCTGAATGTTGTTCAAATTTGGAACCAAACAGTACCTCTAATTTATGCTGCAAATCTTTATCAAAACCTTTGCTATTAAGCAAAGACAGAATTTCTAGTTTTCTCTGAGGAAGCACTTTTGTTCGGTGGTCTTTTAATACTTGCTGAAGACCCACATTTGTTCTAAAACAAGACAGAAAGGGCCCGACAAACTGAGGCAGATCTTGAGTTACTTTGTCATAAACTAGGATGTATGCAGTTTCTAAAAGGGCATCACTAGATGCAGTTTCTATTATTGAATCATTACAACAAATATAATGACTTCCTGTCTTTACCATGGCAACATAATGACCACTCATGGCACTATCACCAAAATGACAAACAGCAC
Organism: Anodontia alba; assembly: GCA_964016985.1. NCBI lineage: Eukaryota > Metazoa > Mollusca > Bivalvia > Lucinida > Lucinidae > Anodontia > Anodontia alba. Next base: position 61,413,673 of record OZ024825.1, read on the forward strand.
TTTTGAATTCATACTTAATATCAGACTTTGAAGGTTCTGATTGTAAAGATACATGCAGATTTTCATTTACATATACTACATTGTGCAATTTTTTGGTCACAGAATTTTCGTTATGGTACCTGCCAAGTACAATGACAAGCGTTTGGGGACATGATGTAATTGTTTTTGAAAGTTTATGATTGCAATCATTTTCACAATTATCACATGTTCTACATCTTTCTTCATCCGAAAAAAAAGTTATCTAATAACGTTTGAACTGAAATACCACTTAAACCTGGTTGAAGAGTTAAACGAATGGAATGACCTTGAGTTTCATCTCTGATTGTTTGTTTATTACAAGAAAGACAGAACTCTGTTTCAGAAACTTCTGTGTTATCTAATAATACATCTGCAATATGACCCATATTATAATACGTTTAACAACATTTTCCCATTAAGGGCCCCTTATAAGGGAATGTGACGCCAACCACTCCTAATCTGTATTAACTACGGGATCTAACTAGTTGATAAGCATAGCAGAAACAAAAAAGAAAAAGTTCAAAGAGGTCGAATGTTGGGAAAAAGAATGGAATATACGGCGTTTCGTAGCATTTGATGCGTGAAACAACATTTTCTCATTCTGAGCCCCTTATAAGGGAATGTGACGCCAACCTAATTTCAGTATTTTATCTTCGGATCTGAATATAGCTGATAAACATAGCTGAAACAAAAAATAATACGTCGAATGCTGGGGAATAAAATCAGGAATATATACGGAATTTCGTCGCATTTGATACGTAAACAACATATCTGTTACATGTAACAACATATTTCCCCTCATCGGTCTCGTGTAAGGGAATGTGACGCCTACCACTCTTGTTCCGTATTTAGCCACTGGATCTGGCTACCTGATAAGCACAGTGAAAACAGAAAAAGAAGAGGCTGAATGTTGTAAAAAAAATAAAATATAACAAAATATCGACTGCACACATCTTTGCACAGATCCATTGATTCATTTACATTAATATTCGGTTAAATTACATTAATTGCATTCCCCTAGTGTAAGATTTACATATGAAAAATAAAACTCGCTTTAAATTAATGTTGTATTTTGCCATTTATTGGTGCTAAGCAGCTGCGAACAATAATTTGGCCGAAAACGTCCATCGCGATTCAGTTACGACGTTTACAAGGGAAGTAATTACTGTTCGCTAGGTCAGAAAGGTTACTGTATGCTGTCTTGATTTCAGTCTTCATGGTACCCTGCTCAAGACGATAAACAAGAACAAGCAGCTGATTGATTAATTCGAAAATTCGACCTGTAAAGAGCAGTTAAGGTATTCGTTTCTACAGAAACAATTAATATAATGTTAATACGACTGTAAATTACCCGGGCTTTCCATCATCGAACTGTCCTACGAGGTATAGTGGTGTCTGTAATAGTGACAGCTTGCTGATTCGTACAGCTTGAAGATTCGTACACTCATAGTTTTAACACATCAGCTACTTGGTAAATGCTTGGACCCAATATACACTGGACTAGTAACTATGGTACAGGTATTGTATTTATTGAAAATATGTTGTCGTGGCTGAGTTTTCATAATTTTGTATGATGCAGTTTAAATGCTCAAATTTCATTTATTTCTCCAAGTATCTAAGATTTGTTTTCAAAAAGCAATAGTTCAATATATTACCTTAAAGACTGCAGTATTATATTTAAAGAAAATCAAACATTTTTTGTAAACATCAACGAGACACGTGGGTGCCCATTTTAGCTAGTTTTGGCACTTTTAGCAGAAAATCATCAGAAATTCACCCAAAATGATGGTATAACCATTAATTGTGACAACATTTTTCAACCAGACCTATCTAAATCAATTTATTACAACTTATGTTGTTATCCAAAATAATTTTTAATGACCATAGTGCTGTAAAATAGTGCTATAATCAAGCCAAGACTACATATTTTGGCAGTTCCGTTAGTGACAAGTCCGGGTATTATTAGGTCCGAGGTAAATGTCAATTTGTAAATGAATACTCTTTCTTTGGTCAGATCGATGCAAAATATCACAAACATTTTACAATTTCGATTTTCTTAGCTGGAATCCTGTCATTTAATATGAATGATAGGCCTATCGATGGCTTCCCATGACCCGCAGAACCACCCGCTTTGAAGTTGAAAATACTGACTTCCCTTGGCATACATGTGATGGCCAAAATTTTCAAATCAGTGGATTTATAAAATTTGATCAGGAGTTTTGATTCCATATCAGGAGTTTTTTTTTGTCAACCTACACATGTATTTCAGTGCGCGTTAGAACATATTTGAAGGTTCAAACACTGTTTCATTGCCCTTTTTACCATATTTACCATAAATATTCAAAAAGAGCAAGCACTGCAGACCAAATCCCGACTGCTCCTAAAGACTGCTCAAGGTTTACACTTTTTGCCAGTAGGTTCATAAAATATTCCCTGATACCACAAAAGGACGTCCAAATTCGAAGATGGAAATGTCCATTAATTTACAAAAATGGTTGTGGTGTCTGAATATTTAGGGAAAATAGTGTAACTCAAGTATCTTCTGTTCTGTATTTGTATCTTAATATGTATCTGTTCTATTGCTGTTTTGAGTCGACTGAATGCATGAGAATGGCGCTTTAGCATTAAATTCACATTGTCTAGAGTTGTGCACATTGATGATGAAGTCAATGCTAGAATTGCCAAAGCTAGTGCAGCATTTGGCCAGCTACGTGGAAGTATTTGGGACCGAAGTGGAATCAGACATGACACAAAGCTGAAAGTATATAGATCGGTAGTGCTGCCAACACTATTATACGCATGCGAAACTTGGACAGTTTACCAACGGCATGCCAAAAGACTGAACCACTTCCATACAAGCTGTCTTAGAAAACTTCTAAAGATCAAGTGGCAAGACAGGATTCCAGACACAGAAGTCCTGAAAAGGGCAGGGATGCAGAGTATACATACTCTTCTGAAATTGGCACAGTTAAGATGGACAGGCCATGTTACCAGAATGCCTGATGAACGTTTGCCAAAGAAAATCCTCTATGGAGAACTTCAAGTAGGAAAACGCTCCCATGGTGGTCAGAAGAAGCTATACAAGGACACCCTCAAAGCCTCCCTTAAAGACTTCAGCTTACCAACAGAGTCATGGGAACAGATTGCACAAGATCGTACAGAGTGGCGAGGCCTCATAAAAAGGGGAGCTGGTGAATACGAAGCAAAAAGAATCAGCGAAGCCGAGCAGAAACATGCACAGCGGAAAGCCAGAGCTAAGGCATCACCAACAGAGCTTTCTTCCTCAGACCTCTCTTGTTCTATCTGCAACAGGCAGTTTAGAGCTAAGATTGGTCTCATCAGCCATCTTAGAACACACAAATAATAACACATCACACAGTTGATTAGGATTGGTCATTGTCAGTAATGACAGACGAACAAAAAAAAAAAAAGCATTAAATAAGGGAAAGCAAGTAACATCAAATTAATATCAAATAATGCCAATTAAGACATCTTTCAAAAGGAGACGGTGCGAGTTAATCGGTAAAAGAACAAACCTGATACATGAAGCATGTCACTCATCCTATCGCGTGCATAATCAGTTTGTCAATGGCTTTTTCAGCCCACACTCCTGATGAGCACAACTAATTGTCTGTCATTTTGTCATTAATCTTTAATTGAGTTGTTTGTTGGCAATAAACACATATGCATGTCAATTAGTACTGTACTTTCACTATCACCTATGGCTTCTTCGATTTTGCCTGTCAGTAATCACCAAGTATTTATTCCAAATGCATTTACGTGGACACGCTCGACTAATACACAGTGGAGCCGCACAACGAGAAAACCTATCTTCCAGGTTTACAACCAGGTACGACACAAACTGGCATGCTCAGTTACACAGACAGCAAGACTCTTGGAATTTTATATATAGGAACTACACCTCAACTCGGTTAGAACACGGTTGGTTATAGCACGAATTCGGATACAACACAGTCGTGCCTTGGACCCCATTTTTTCCCCGACCAACCATTTTTCACGAATCGATGATGTCTAAAAAATCACAAACGGTCAAGTCTACCCAAACTGATAACGTCCGTGCACCTTTAAAATGCGATAATACCCTAGTTAACATAGCTCTAAACGGTCATTTTCATATATATTGGAGAGGTCAGATGAATAACGACAACTTACCGCAACACAAATTAATTACGTCATTATCCAAATATTGTAAAAAAAATCAGCACTTCACTGTCCTTTTTGTGATAAACAAGTGATTAACACAAATCATCAGTGATGGTAGTCTGATAATTAATATGTTTGTGTGACACGTGTGAATACATTGTGACTGCAAAACTAACACTAGGAGCAGTCAGGGTGTCCAAAAGATCAAAGGTCGCTTTAATCCCAACTGAGAGTGATTAAAGAATGCACCGCTTGAACACACCTGTTTTCTTCTTCTTTTTTCTTTATGTTCAACATGGTTTGAGGTTTAATGGTCCCAAATTTGATGAATTAATTCCCAAACCGTGTAGATCCTGATCAGACGTCGCATACAACAGCATCTGATCTGGATCTTATTGTTTGCTTTTATTTTACGGTCATAACACGCAAGTATAATTCAAGGTAGATTTCACAGTTAAAATAAGTTTGTTTGTGTTGAGGTGTTACGGCCCAGTCAACCCAGTGGGGTCATGTCGAGCGCGGTCAGTTTACCTAACCATAAGTAATGCACCACTTGCGCTAGACAACAGTTGACTCCTCCGTCAAGTCACTTAACCATTTAACTGACAACCGCAGCTGACCATTCAAAATAGCTAATAAGGTAATTGTCAATGTTTTTAGTTAGACAAACATTTCAAAAGTGCTTTTTACAGGTAAGCGCAGGTATATCAATACAAAGTTTGTCTAAGGAAATTCACGTTATAACTGCCTGACGGAGGAGTCAGTTGGTCAATGCTTAAAATTTAATCAGTTTGGTCAGATCTTGAAACATCAAAAACCGCAAAACCGCCCGTGGCGTAGGCCTTTTTTTATTAGACTTGAGTAGGTTCATAAAAGTGGTTTTGTTCTGATTCTCCTGTTTCCCGCTGTCTTCATGCTCACACTCAAGATGGGAACCAGTTGTCTTTAAATTGCAATTATCTAGGAAAACCCTGTGGTCAGTTCATTATGGAGGTGGAATGACAACAAATTGTTCGTTTTTCTTTCTTTTTACATACTTATTGATGACACCATAGTGTAGAAACTTACACACATTACAAAGCAGCATTAAACATAGGTATGCACATTTAAAGCATGAAATTACTTTCATGTATTTCATGTATAAACAAACAAATTTACCCCGAGCAGACGCCAGCTTTGATCATCCTCGTTATAGCGCGGTTCGGTTATGTAACACGGTCCAATGCTTGGACCCGGACTTCCGTGTTATAACAGGGTTGAGGTGTATAAGTATTGTTCTATCCAAGCAGCGAACACAAATGGTGCAGATCAGACTGCCGGTATGATCAGATGGCTGGTATGCACCTTTGTTGTTCACAAATAGCAAAAACAGGTTTTCTTGGACGTGTCTTAGTCAATCTGTTACGCCATACCCTAAAGATAGTCAGGGTCTGAAATAGTTTTAGATCAGGAAATTCCCAACGGAACGAGTTGTATAAAATATACTCCATGGGTTTCCCCACGCAGGTCTCTTTGTTTATTGAAGGCCGATAGTAAACATACATGCTTATCAGTTTTCACCTCTGGCAAAACATGGACACAGTATACATCATACCTTTTAGCGACATGGTAATATTCCCAATTATTTACCATATATAACTGCTAGGTTTCAAAAAGGTCATGGCGAATTTTTGGGGTTGGAATTTTTGGCAAATGGGAGAATTGAAAAAGAAACCGGAGACCGGGAGATCGCCTTAATCCTGAGAGATTTTTAACTCGCGCCGGGAGAATCACATGTGGACAGGTGATTTTAAAATATTTCACAACTGAATAAAATCGATTCCTCTTGTTTATGAAAATGTTTGCCCATGCTGACTTTGGTTTGTTATGCAAGTAAGGTGGTGTATGAATCTGCAAAACTATGGAGTGCAAATTTCGTCTTGTTTGCAACCAGTGCATAAATTTACCGGATCGGGTGTAATCTCTGGATCGGACCCGAATTTTACCGTTTATAGCCTGAATATAATTTCTTAGAGTGTCTGTCTAACAGATAAATTACAGTACTATTTGAAATTAATGATCTTAGGAAGCTGTAGCTAAAGAAATACCACGGGAAGTAGACAGGATCCGACCTTGAGAATCCAAGTCGGGTTGCACTTGTTTAATGTGTTCATTGTAATTTCTGACAGTTCACTGAGAGAGACACATATATACTGGATATATAGATCTTAGTCTTCATGGGGTGAACATATAAATTGCAGGATTTGCTATGCCAGGGCTCAAATGATATGAACTACACCTCTCTCTCTCTCTCTCACCAATTTTTGGTGCTTTTTTTTAGCTCACCTGAGCTCTGCTCAGGATGAGCTATAGTGATCACTTTTCGTCCGTCGTGTGTCCGTGCGTCCGTCCGTTAACATTTTCAAACGACTTCTCCTCTGAAGCCGCTGAGCCAATTTTGCTCAGATTTCATGTGGAGCCTCCTTAGGGTGGGGGAACAAAAGATTGCTAAAATGGTCACGGTCCGTTGACCAAGATGGCCGCCATGCCCATATATGGTAAAAACCTTTAAAAATCTTCTTCTTCATAACCGAGGATGCCTTGGGGCTGAATCTTTGCAAGAATCATCAGGGACGAGAGGTCTACCAAAGTTGCTAAAAGAATTGTTGTACGTTGACGTTTGACCTTTTACGGCAAGGTCAAGTTTGCTTCCCTATGCTGTTGTATGGGAAAAACCTTAAAAAAATCTTCTTCTCCAAAACCAAGCATGCCTTGTGGCTGAATCTTTGCATATATCATCGGGAAAGGGAGGGCTACCAAAGTTGCTAAAATAATGTTGTACTTGTCATTTGACCTTTTTGCGGTAAGGTCAATTTTGCTTCCTTATGCATTTGTATGGGAAAAATGTTCAGAATTTCAAACAACTTCTCCTCTGGAGCCTCTGGGCCAATTTTGCTCAAAATTCATATTGAGCCTCCTTAGGTTGGGGCAACGAAGGATTGCTAAAATGGTCACAGTTCATTAACCAAGATGGCCGCCATGCCCATATATGGTAAAAACCTTTAAAAATCTTCTTTTCCAGAACCGAAGATGCTTTGGGGCTGAATCTTTGCATAAATCATCGGGGACTGGGGGTCAACCAAAGTTGCTAAAATAATGGTTGTACACATACATTTGACCTTTTTACGGCAAGGTCAAGTTTGCTTCCCTATGCATTTGTATGGGAAAAAAACATTTAAAAATCTTATTCTCCAAAACCGAGGATGGCTTGTGGCTGAATCTTTGCATATATCATCGGGAACGGGCGGTCTACCAAAGTTGCTAAAATAATTGTCATACATTGACATTTAACCCTTTTACGGCGAGGTCAAGTTTGCTTCTGTATGCATTTGTATGGGCCCCATACATTTGTATGGAAAAAATGTTGATAATTTCAAATGACTTTTCTTCTGAAGCCTCCGGGCCAGTGTTGCTCAAATTTCATGCGGAGCCTCCTTGGGCAGGAGAATGAAAGATTGCTAAAATGGGCATGGTTCATTGATCAAAATGGCTGCCATGCCCATATATGGTAAAAAACTTTAAAAATCTTCTTCTCCATAACCAAATAAGCCCTGGGCCCTTATCTTTGCACAAATTATGGGGGACAGGAGATCTACCAAAATTGCTAAAATGATGGTTCTATGTTGACATTTGACCTTTTTACCTCCAAGGTCAAATTTGCTTCCCCATGCATTTGTATGGGCCATATACATTTATATTGAAAGTATCGAAGTGACTTGTAGATCAACAGTAGTTAAAATTGTTCTTATTGGAAATCGTAGATGGCCATCATCTTGTTTATATTTATATTATTTCCCTGCCACTGTGCTGTTTACATGTATAAAATCATGATTCTTCAGAAATCACTTAGCCAATTTCCACCAAATTTCACATTGATCCTACTGTTGAAATTTTATTGATAGTTTATTCAAATGATCATGCTCCATTGACTGTCAGGCCCATATATTCTTCGTCAAAACTAAGAACTGCTCAAATGATGATATTTTCATTAGTTGTGATGATAGGATTGGAAAAATGTTGCATAACATCTGCATGTCTGCAGTGGCTGTGTCACTCAGGTGAGCGAGCCATGGCCCGTGGGCCTCTTGTTTAAATATCCCGTTCATTCATAGATAGATAGACAGATATGGACAAACCTGCAAACTTGCAATATTTTCATTGCTTTGAAACCATGGATTTGTTGCATAAATTCTATGTTAAGAAAATGATTTAAGTAAATCTTAAAAGAAATTTAGCAAGTGGTAAAGATAAAATTTTGTTGTTTCAAAAAATTTTATAACTTGAAATAATTTCTAGCTCTTATACTGCTCCAAATTTTCAGAGGGATTCCCTCCTTCATCAGGGTAAACGGAAAATACTTCTACATTTTATGTGATTAACAACATGGCTTACAATGTTTACTTCCTGCCTCATCTGCATGACATCATGACGTCAAAACGTCATGCACATGACGGCGCCAAAACACATTAGTCACTTTTACAACTAGGGCTGTATTGCTATGACTGCAGAAATAAATAAATATCAATAAAAACAGAAAAATGATAGATAAACAGATAACTAATAATTAAATGAATACTAAATGGGGTGGTCGGGTGGTGCGAAGGTGTCATGTATCTTATGTCACCGGGGCGTCCAACTGATATTGGCTTACAGTTGGGCAAGGCCTGCTATCCTTGTAGCAGGTTAGGGTAGAGGGGGAATGTTTTTTATTTCTTCTGTTTCTTCACTTTCATTCCTGTTCCTCTTTCTTCCCTGTTCCTCTCTTTCATCTCTTCGACTATCTCTTCTATCACTCTTCTCCCTTTCTCTGGGAGACGACACAAAATGACCCACAAGGGTTGACGTGTCGTTAAACCCCAACACAATCAAAAATAAATGGAGAAAGACAGCATGAAAAGACATAACCACAATATTTTTGCATATCAAATGATCAAAGAATAAAAGTTAACAAAATTACAGAAGGGCCTGGAAATTAAATAAAAACAAAAAATAATTGATAAACATATATTTATATAAATATAATATATATAAAAATAACTTTATAAATAAATAAACCAATAAATAAACCAATAAATAAACAAATTAATAAAGATAAATAAATAAACTAATAAAATTTTATTCTTATGTACATTTTTATGAATATGTCAACAATAATATGTTAATCAATGCTGCCAACTTCTTGTTTCATCTGCCGTAACAATGCATCTTGCCTAGTTTAAAGGGGTTTTGGCTTATTTAAGGCGCAATTCACAATTAAAGCATCCAAAGTTTTAATCTATTTGAATTGCATAAATATTTCCAGACTTTCTAAAAAGAATGAATTTGCTTCCCTTGGGAGCAATTGTCTTTCCTTTTAGAGTGGTCCCATTTTCAGATAAAGTTTGTGTATTTGAAGGCAAACAGTTGTCTCGTTTATGCCAATGGGTAGGGACGAGCATGTTTGGTATTTGTTTCAACATCAAAATCTCCCAACTCTGGATCTTCATGCTTGGAAGTTATCAAACAATCAATTACTTACCTTCCGACCCTAAGGCCCACTGTATATGCAAAGATAAGGAAGACTGGGTTTGGGTACAATGTAGACCATTTAATCCTGCAAAGCTTAAGTGTATGAAAACACCATAATGAAGACAATATGAAAACATACATGTCGTATTGCTTAAATAGCCAAAAGATCTCAGTTGAGAAATAAGTCACATACATTGTAAATCACAATTCATATTCATGTTTCTGAGCACTAAAATGAGGAGTAAGTCAGTAACTGATCTTCGCTTCACAGTGGAATACACTGAGTCATGTAACATCCAAGCTATGTGTCCATATCACTGTCCATGCGCATGTAAAAGAGGTACAGAAAAGTTATCGCAGTTCACTAGTAAGCAACAAGTCCTTTTTTTAGCTCACCTGAGCACTTCGTGCTCATGGTGAGCTATTGTGGTCAGTCAATGTCTGTCATCCGTTGTGCGGCATCAACAATAGCTTTAAAAGCCTGCTCCTCCTACACCCCTGGGCCAATTGACTCGACACTTGGTAGGAAGCATTGTGGAGGGAGTGGGGGTGGGGGGGGATGGATGGAGCTTGTAGATAAAAAATAGTTAAAATCATTCCGATCGGAAATCCAAGATGGCCGGCATGGCCGCCATCTTGAAAATCTATTTTTGCTTCTTCTCCTGAACCAAAAGGCCAAATTGACTCCGAACTTGGTAGGAAGTATTGGGGTGACTTGTAGATCAAAAATAGCTAAAATCGTTCCGATCGGAAATCCAAGATGGTCTTCATGGCAGCCATCTTGAAAATCTATTTTTCGCTTCTTCTCCTAAACCCAAAAGCCAATTGACTCGAAACTTGGTAGGAAGCATCAGGGTGACTTATAGATCAAAAATAGCTAAAATTGTGCTGATCGGAAATCCAAGATGGCAGCTGTTGTGGCCATCTTGAAAATCTATTTTCGCTTCTTCTCCTGAACCGAAAGGCTTATTGACTTTAAACTTGGTAGGAAGCATCGGGGTGACTTGTAGATCAAAAATAGCTAAAATCCTTCTGGGCGGAAATCCAAGATGGCGCCATGGCAGCCATCTTGAAAATCTATTTTTTGCTTTTTCTCCTGAACTGAAAGGCCAATTGACTCAAAACTTGGTAGGAAGCATCGGGGTGACTTGTAGATCAGAAATAGCTAAAATCATTCTGATTGAAAATCCAAGATGGCCACCATGGGAGCCATCTTGAAAATCTGTTTTTCGCTTCTCCTAAACTGAAAAGCCAATTGACTGGATACTTGGTAGGAAGCATCAGGGTGACTTATACTAGGGTGAGTCAATAAGTAACCAGCCTAGCCCATTTCCGATGGACCGAGACGGTCACGATTTTCATGCTTTGTTTCAATATATGATTTGTACATGGGTACAAAATTACACATGTATCGAGTCATTCTTTAAATAGATATTGAATGTCAAACATGGCTAGTGATGCAAAGGCATGCTTTTCATCTAATGTTGAATACCGTGCTGTAATTCGGTACTTGTATTTAAAAGGTAAAACAGGCAAGGAAATTCACGGCGAGTTAGCCAATGTTTATGGGTCTTCTGCACCATCTTATGCTCAGGTTAAATTCTGGGTAGGGGAATTCAAACGTGGTAGAACGTCTTTAGAAGATGAAGCCAGGTCTGGACGCCCACTGGATGCCACCGACGAAGAAATGTGTAAGAAAGTTCGGGATCTGGTATACTCTGATAGGCGAATTCAGGTGGAAGAAATAGCGCAGGCATTAGGCTTTTCACATGGTAGCGTTTCAACAATCTTACATGATCGTTTAGGTATGCGCAAGCTAACAACCCGTTGGGTCCCCAAATCCCTTAGCGATGAACAAATGGCAACCAGAGCATCAGTATGCAGCGCTTTGTTGAAGCGTTTTAGGTCAAAAGATGATTTTCTTTTGCGTCTGGTGACTGTAGATGAGACTTGGTTTCATTATTATGAGCCAGAGAATAAAGCTCAGAGTTGTCAGTGGGTAGGACCTGGGTCCCCGAGGCCAAAGAAGTTCAAGACGCAACCATCTGCCGGCAAGGTGATGGCCACCTTATTTTGGAATGCAAAAGGCGTTATTATGTTGGACTTTTTACCCAAGAGAAGTACAATAACTGGAGTGTACTATGCAAACTTGTTAGACCAGCTGAGAACCGCCATCCGTGAAAAACGCCGAGGTAAACTCTCTAAAGGTGTTTTGCTGCAACAAGGTAACGCGAGAGTCCACATTTGCTAAGTTGCAATGGATGCTGTACAGCAAAATGGTTATGAATTAATACCACATCCTGCCTATTTGCCTGACCTAGCTCCTAGCGACTTCTTCCTATTCCCAAACTTGGAAAAGGATATCCGTGGACTTCATTTCCGGTCTGATGAAGAAGTTGTGACGGCAGTTGAGGAGTGGGTCAATGGAAAGGACCCTGACTTTTTCAGTTCTGGGCTGATGGCACTTGAACACCGTTGGTCTAAGTGCATCACACTAGAGGGCAATTACATTGAAAAAGAAGAGGTGGATCTCAACCGGTAATAAGCTAGGCTGGTTACTTATTGACTCACCCTCGTAGGTCAAAAATAGCTAAAATCTTTCTGATTGGAAATCCAAAATGGTCGCCATGGTGGTAATCTTTAAAGTCTATTTTTTGCTTCTTCTCCTAAACCGAAAGGCTTAGTGACTTGAAACTTGGTTGGAAGCATCAGGGTGACTTATAGATCAAAAATAGCTAAAATTGTCCCTATTTGAAATTTAAGATGGCTGCCATGGTGGCCATCTTGAAAATCTATTTTTTGCTTCTTCTGAAGCAATAGGCCAATTGACTCGAAGCCTGATAGGAAGCATTGGGGTGACTCGTAGATCAAAAATAGCTAAAATTGTTTCGATCGGAAATCCAAGATAGCTGCCTTGGCGGCTATCTTGAAAATCTATTTTTTTACATGGACTTATATAGGATGGCCCCATTCTAAGTATTGAAGTAGAAATAAGAAAAATGCCTTAGATTATCATTACCAATGCCCATGACTTTAAGGTCTAGGAAACACACTGAGTTTTTGTTATAACTTTTATGTTAAAATATTTAAAGAGCTCATATTTTCTAACAAAATGATGGCTTTAGAAAGTTAATATTTGGTATGATTTTAGATACCAATATTCATTCATCCACCTGTTCATCAGGCCTTCAAACGCCATAAGAGGGGCTGATTTTCCATGAAAGTTAACATGCATACATTGCAACTTTTGCTTTAAAAGACCTTCTCTGACACTGCTGGATTTTTCAATAATATCACAAGAATGTTCCTTGGGTGATCCTCTACCAAAATTGCTCAAACCGTCTTGCACAGGCCTATAATACTGCTTTTATCTGTGCCAAACACCATCACATTCCTCTCAAGGCCTGTATAACACAGTTCTTTAACCTCCAGCCTGTTATCTGAAAACATTGATTTTCAACAAATTTTAAACATACATAGTCCTATGAAGAGAAACAATAGCCTTTTAGAATATACCAGAGACAATGACACCCAGGTGAGCGAATTAGGGCCCTCTTGTTAGCTCACCTGAGCATGAAGTGCTCATGGTGAGCTATTGTGGCCAGTCAATGTCTGTCATGGGTTGTCCGTCGTGCGGCATCAACAATTGCTTTAAAAGCCTGCTCCTCCTACACCCCTGGGCCAATTGACTCGATACTTGGTAAGAAGCATTGGGGTGACTTGTAGATCAAAAATAGCTGAAATCGTTCCAATCGGAAATCCAAGATGGCCGCCATCTTGAAAATCTATTTTTCGCTTCTTCTCCTGAACTGAAAAGCCAATTAACTTCAAACTTGCTAGGAAGCATCAGGGTGACTTGTAGATCAAAAATAGCTAAAATCGTGCCGATCGGAAATCCAAGATGGCTGCCATGGCCGCCATCTTGAAAATCTATTTTTCGCTTGTTATCCTGAACCAAAAGGCCAATCGACTCTAAACTTGCTAGGAAGCATCGAGGTGACTTGTAGATCAAAAATAGCTAAAGTCGTACTGATCGGAAATCCAAGATGGCCGCCATGGCAGCCATCTTGAAAATCTAGTTTTCGCTTCTCCTAAACCCAGAAGTCAATTGTCTCCAAACATGGTAGGAAGCGTTGGGGTGACTTATGGATCAAAATAGCTAAAATCATTCCGATCGGAAATCCAAGATGGCCGCCATGGCAGCCATCTTGACAATCTATTTTTTGCTTCTTCTCCTGAACCGAAAGGCCAGTTGACTCCAGACTTGCTAGGAAGCATCAGGGTGACTTGTAGATCAAAAATATCTAAAATTGTGCCGATAGTAAATCCATGATGGCCGCATGGCAGCCATCTTGAAAATCTATTTTTTGCTTCTTCTCCTAACCCCAAATGCCAATTGACTCGAAACTTGGTAGGAAGCATCGGGGTGACTTGTAGATCAAAAGTAGCTAAAATCGTTCCAATCGGAAATCCAAGATGGCCGCCATGGCCGCCATCTTGAAAATCTATTTTTCGCTTCTTCTCCTGAGCCGAAAGGCCGATTGACCCCAAACTTTGTAGGAAGCATCAGGGTGACTTGTAGATCAAAAATAGCTAAAATCATGCTGATCGGAAATCCAAGATGGCCACCATGAAATCTTTTTTTCGCTTCTTCTCCCAAACCCAAAAGCCAGTTGACGAAACTTGTTAGGAAGCATCGGGGTGACTTATAGATTAAAAATGGCTAAATCGTTCCGATTGGAAATCCAAGATGGCCGCCATGGGGGCCATCTTGAAAATCTATTTTTCACTTCTTCTCCTGAACCGAAAGGCTTATTGACTTTAAACAAGGTGACCTGTAGATCAAAAATAGCTAAAATAGTCCCTATCAGAAATCCATGATGGGCACCATGACAGCCATCTTGAAAATCTATTTTTCGCTTCTTCTCCTGAACTGAAAGGCCTTTTGACTCAAAACTTGGTAGGAAGCATTCGGGTGACTTGTAGATCTAAAATAGCTTAAATTGTTTGGATCAGAAATCCAAGATGGCCGCCATGGTGGCCATCTTGAAACTCTTTTTTTTGCTTATTTTCCTGAACCAAAGAACAAGTTGATTTGAAAATTGGTAGGAAGCAACGGGATGACTTGTAGATATAAAAATAGCTAAAATCGTTCCGATTGGAAATCCAAGATGGGGGCCATCTTGAAAATCTGTTTTTCCCTTCTTCTTCTGAACTGAAAGGCCAATTGACTCAAAACTTGGAAGGAAGCATTGGGGTGACTTGTAGATCAAAAATAGCTCAAATCGTTGCAAAATCCCAAATTGCGGCTATGGCGGCCATCTTGAAAATCTTTTTTGAACTTTTTCTCCTGAACCGAAAGGGCAATTGACTCAAGTTGATTGGAAGTATCGAGGTGACTTGTAGATCAACAGTAGCTAAAATCATTCTGATTGGAAATTAATCCAAGATGGCTGCCATCTTGTTTATGTTTATTATATTTCCCTGTCACTGTGCTGTTTACATGTATAAAATTATGATTCTTCAGAAACCCCTTAGCCAATTGCCACCAAATTTCACATTGATCCTACTGTTGAAATGTGATTGAGAGTTTGTTCAAATGATCACGCTCCATTGACTGTCAGGCCATATATTATATTCTTCTTCAAGTTAAGAACTGCTTAAAGGATGATCTTTTCATTAGTTGTAATGACAGGATTGGAAAAATATTGCATAACATCTGCATATCTGCAGTGGCTATGTCACTCAGGTGAGCGACCCGTGGCCCGTGGGCCTCTTGTTTTTTATTTGTAAGTTAGTTCTGTAGAGTAGGTAGACCATTATTTCAACTTGCAGTTGTGCACTATTCAAAGGGCTTATTGCTTACTCGTGAACTGGATAACATTTCTGTACCTCTTTTATGTGTATATACATTTATATATGTGTGGGTGTGTATAGAAATCTATAGATGATCATGAACACACACAAACAGGCAGGTGAAAGAGAATACATAAAGGGTGGATGGGAGGTTAACAATTTTCCAGAATTAAAATGGCGGATGCGGGATGTTGCCTGCTGTCTACCGCAAAACTGAATGATGCGGGGACCGCCACAAGAGGCAAATCAAACTACATTTAGAACAAGGAAAGGGAGCTGATTGTGATTGGCCGAGACAACAATCACCCAAACGGAGAGGGACATCCAAGAGGTGATAGGTCTAAAGGGCCAGTGCCTAATCTGTCACCCATGGATTCTAAATAGGCTAATTTCCATTGGCTAGCGGGTCATGATAGTAAGTAAGTAAGTAAGTAAAGACTTTATTTATCGAGGGTTACAACATTTAGCGCATACATTAGTACATGTAATAGGTAATCTTCCATGAGGCCCTCACTATTTACATATATATACAAATATACAAATAAACTGGTTATAAACTGACAATTTTTCTGTTACTGTAATATGTGTTGGTTTGAAGTCTGAATTTGTATATAGCAACTTCCTTACAATACCTTCCATTACTATATCTTTCATGTATGGGATATCTTACCGAAACGAAATGCAAGAGATCCAGGAAAATATTGTGTGGAAAGGTAAAATTAATGCTGAAAGAGAGACAGAAATTGCCTAACCCTCAAGTAGACACCAAATTACCACTACCAGATAGGGTTATATATCACATACATTATAATAGAAAACATATACAAGAGTGATGCAGCTATTCTGAAACTTCCATATTTTCCAGAGTGAGAGTGTATACAAACTACTGCTTATGCACTATAGAGGAGGCTGTGCATGTCTCTTTCTAAGCATAACATCCATATACATGTATGTTTATACAATATAGAAAGAAACACAAATAAAAGATTGGATGCACAACTAATAACAAACAGTTTGAACAAAACAGGATAGAAACATGAAAACAAACAAAATGATAGTTACATTTACACTAAACAGCTGCTTCTTGATTAATTCACTAACCATCTTAAGCATCTGTTGGGAAATGTGGCAATTGTCTGGGCATTTTTAACTTCCTCTGGCAAACTGTTTCATACCAGACATCCAGAGTATCTCATACTATGTTTGAAGCATTCTGTCCTAGGTTTAGGTGGGATAAAACAACCAACAGAAGATGATCTTAGCTGAATATTGGTATTTTCATTATTTCTTAGAGTAAAGTTTTCAGAAATGTATGCTGGAGCTATATTATTATATACTTTGAACATAAATTTGGCTTTCCTCAGATAAAGCCTATCATATACAGACATAATGTTCAAAGATTTCATGGCTTCAATGGAATTGTCAACATTGTAGTCTAGGATAACCTTACATGCACATTTTTGTAATTTAAATACCTTCAATTTATTGGACTCTGAAGAGCTTGCCCATACAATGTTACAAAAGTCAATATGTGGTTGAATATATGACTTGTAAAACTGTGAGCTTGAGACAAGAATTTTTTAATTTTAGAAAGGAGCCAAATACTTGAAGAAATTTTTTTTGTTAAGTGCTTGATGTGATCAGACCAAGTCAAATTATTGTCAACAAAAACACCTAAAATTTTGTCATTTGAAATTATATTTAGAGATTCATTGTTAAAGTTAAGAGCAAGATGATCATTATTGAGTCTTTGCCTTTTCTGGTTTGTTGTTACAACCATGACTTTTGTTTTGGAGGAATTTAGAATCATACCATTGCTTCTACACCAGCTGTTTAGATTGTTTAACGCAGATTGAAGATTATTCTCTGTCTGTTCCACAGAATCCTGAATATCATACAAAGTTGTGTCTTCTGCATAGAGGTCAGTAAAAACATTGTTTCAGAGTCCAATAAATTGAAGGTATTTAAATTACAAAAGCGTGCATGTAAGGTTATCCTTGACTACAATGTTGACAATTCCATTGAAACCATGAAATCTTTGAAGGTTATGTCTATATATGATAGGCTTTATCTGAAGAAAGCCAAATTTATGTTCAAAGTATATAATTATATAGCTCCAGCATACATTTCTGAAAACTTTACTCTAAGAAATAATGAAAATACCAATATTCAGCTAAGATCATCTTCTGCTGGTTGTTTTATTCCACCTAAACCTAGGACAGAATGCTTCAAACATAGTATGAGATACTCTGGATGTCTGGTATGGAACAGTTTGCCAGAGGAAGTTAAAAATGCCCAGACAATTGCCACATTTCCCAACAGATGCTTAAGATGGTTAGTGAATTAATCAAGAAGCAGCTATTTAGTGTAAATGTAACTATCATTTTGTTTGTTTTCATGTTTCTATCCTGTTTTGTTCAAACTGTTTGTTATTAGTTGTGCATCCAATCTTTTATTTGTGTTTCTTTCTATATTGTATAAACATACATGTATATGGATGTTATGCTTAGAAAGAGACATGCACAGCCTCCTCTATAGTGCCTAAGCAGTAGTTTGTATACACTCTCACTCTGGAAAATATGGAAATTTCAGAATAGCTGCATCACTTTTGTATATGTTTTCTATTATAATGTATGTGATATATAACCCTATCTGGTAGTGGTAATTTGGTGTCTACTTGAGGGTTAGGCAATTTCTGTCTCTCTTTCAGCATTAATTTTTTCTTTCCACACAATATTTTCCTGGATCTCTTGCATTTCGTTTCGGTAAGATATCCCATACATGAAAGATATAGTAATGGAAGGTATTGTAAGGAAGTTGCTATATACAAATTCAGACTTCAAACCAACACATATTACAGTAACAGAAAAATTGTCAGTTTATAACCAGTTTATTTGTATATTTGTGTATATATGTAAATAGTGAGGGCCTCATGGAAGATTACCTATTACATGTACTAATGTATGCGCTAAATGTTGTAACCCTCGATAAATAAAGTCTTAACTTACTTACTTACTATCATGACCTGCTAGCAATGGAAATTAGCCTGTTTGGAATCCAAGGGTGATAGATTAGGCACTGGCCCTTTAGACCTATCACCTCTTGGATGTCCCTCTCCGTTTGGGTGATCGTTGTCTCGGCCAATGAGCTCCCTTTACTTGTTCTAAATGTAGTTTGATTTGCCTCTTGTGGGGGTCCCCGCATCATTCAGTTTTGTGGTAGGCAGCAGGCAACATCCCGCATCCGCCATTTTAATTCTGGAAAATTATTAACCTCCCATCCACCCTTTATGTATTCTCTTTCACCTGCCTGTTTGTGTGTGTTCATGATCATCTATAGATCTCTATACACACACACACACACACATATATAAATGTATATACACATAAAAGAGGTACAGAAATGTTATCCAGTTCACGAGTAAGCAATAAGCCCTTTGAATAGTGCACAACTGCAAGTTGAAATAATGGTCTACCTACTCTACAGAACTAACTTACAAATAAAAAACAAGAGGGCCACGGGTCGCTCACCCGAGTGACATAGCCACTGCAGATATGCAGATGTTATGCAATTTTTTTCCAATCCTGTCATTGCAACTAATGAAAAGATCATCCTTTAAGCAGTTCTTAACTTGAAGAAGAATATTATATATGGCATGACAGTCAATGGAGCGTGATCATTTGAACAAACTCTCAATCACATTTCAACAGTAGGATCAATGTGAAATTTGGTGGCAATTGGCTAAGTGGTTTCTGAAGAATCATAATTTTATACATTTAAACAGCACAGTGTTAGGGAAATATAATGAACATAAACAAGATGGCAGCCATCTTGGATTAATTTCCAATCAGAATGATTTTAGCTACTGATGATCTACAAGTCACCTGGATACTTCCAATGAACTTTGAGTCAATTGCCCTTTCGGTTCAGGAGAAAAAGTTCAAAAAAGATTTTCACGATGGCCGCCATAGCCGCAATTTGGGATTTCGCAATGATTGTTCATCCTTTGTGCTGAGATTTTAGCAATAATGATAAGAAATAATAAAAATATTAATGGTATAATTATAAACAACAAGGAACATAAACTATCACAATATGCAGATGACACATCATTCATTTTAGATGGGAGCAGTAAGTCCTTAAACTCAACACTCGATGTATTGTTTGAATACTCAAAATTTTCAGGATTAAAGGTAAACTTCGAAAAAACACATGCTGTATGGATAGGGATTAATAAATATAGTACTTCATCAATAAAAACAAGATGGAAACTATCATGGGGTAAAACTGAATTCAAACTTTTAGGTATAAATTTTCATGTCAACCTCGAAAGCATGCAAGGAATAAACTTTAATGAAAAAATACAGAAAATCAGATCACTAATCAAATTATGGAAAATGCGATATTTGACACCATTAGGTAAGATTACTGTAATAAAATCACTACTTCTGCCAATTTTAAACCACTTGTTTATATCATTACCAAATCCAACAGACCAAATACTAAAAGAATTAAACAACATATTTTTCGAATACTTGTGGGAAGTCCTGCAAAAATAAAACAAAGTATAGTTGTAAAACAGTATTGCCAAGGAGGTTTGCAAATGATTAACCTTAAAGCATTCATTAACAGTCTGAAATTAACGTGGTTAAGAAGAGTAATTTTATCAAATAGTCCTTGGCAATCGGTTTTAAAAAATATAATAAATTTCCAAGAAATATTTACTCTAGGAAGGGAAAGTATATTATCTCTTATAAGAAATGTAAAAAATAAGTTTTGGGTCGATGTACTTAAAGCATATGCAGATATACAACACCTTAACCATCAAGACACTGAAAACCATGTTCTCTCCAGCCCCATTTTCCATAATAATGAGACAAAAATAAGTAACAAATCAGTATATATTAAAAGTTGGTATCAAAATGGTGTAAGGTATGTTAATGACATAATTCATTAAAATGGAGAATTTTTTCACAAGATGAATTTGAAAATATGTACAATATAAAAACAAATTTTGTCCAATTTCTTGGTTTTTTGTCCAATTTCTTGGTTTTAAACAGGCAATAAAAGATTTTGCAAAGAACTGTAAAATCTTACATTTTACTAAAAACTTACAAGCACCATTTCGACCTGCAAATGTATTGTTCCTAATTAAATCAAAGAAGGGATGTAAAGACTTCTATTCTATTCTTAATAGAAATACAGATAAACCCACCTCACAGGTTAAATGGAACACTATTTATAATATTGAAGAAGAAACTTGGAAGTCTATTTATTCCTTGCCTTTCAACTACACTTCGGAACCAAATTACAATGGTTTCAGGCAAAAATAAATCATCAAATCCTTCCAACTAAATATTATCTATATAGAATAGGGTTTGCACCAAGCCCCAATTGTAGCTTCTGTCAAGAGGAAGAGACAATCAGTCACATGTTCTGGCATTGCCAGGAAACTCAGAGATTACTCGCTGACTTTAATAGATGGCTAAAATCCAAAAACATTAACCTCACATTAGTTGAGGAATTGTTCATATTTAACATAGGCAATGCATACTCAATTACAGATCTGGAAATTTTTATCAATCTAAAGTACTATATATATATGCAGCAAAACGGCTAAATCAGTCCCTGTCTTTAGTTGCATTTCAAAATAAATTAAATACTATTATATACTAAAACAACATACAGCAACAAAAAATGGATGTTTGGATAAATTTGCAAATATATAGTCCAACTACAAAGAACTGATAGATTCAATACCTTGAGCCAACTACCCCTGAGATTCATATATATACATACTGTATACAGAAACATCAGAATTCTATTGCATTCTTATTATTGCAGAAACAATATAACGGCTGCCATGCTGCGTGAAACGGAATATTATGAGACTTTTTTTTTTTTCTTTCCTTTTCTCACCTATTATTTTACTCTTTTTTTTTTCACCCTACATGTGCCTTTTTTTTTTCTGTTGTCTGATGGTAGGTTGTTTGTCTTATCTGTTATATACTATATGCATATTACTTTATGTAGACTCACAAGCAGGACAGTACTGATGGAGTGGTTTCTCTCTCATCTAAGTACTGATAACTCCCTACATTTCAAAACAGATTTAAATATAGGTACTTATAATAGCAATCCAGGGAACCAAAGAAACAACAAATCGCGCCATGAAGTTTCTTATGTTGTGGGTCTACACTGCAAGGAAATATCTTAATGCTGCATGTATATGAAACTATGTAGTTTGTAAGGTATGCAGAGGGATGGCCCTCCCCGACCCTCTGTATATCATTTGAGGGGGAGAATAAATGGGTTACCATCTGGTAACTGAAAAAAAAAAAAAAGAAAAAAAGAAAGGCAGTTGTCAGTTTCTGGCGAAAGAATGTGCACAATACTGGTTAACCACTTAGAGGACTAAGCCTGCCCCGTAAACCTGTGGTGAGGTAAACTGACTGCGCTCGACATGACGCCATTGGGTTGACTGGGCCGTAAAACCTCATCAAACAAACATAACAGGAATATTCTATTATCATTTATATATATTATTAATGATAATATAATCTGTTCTCCCTATTCCTGTTTTATACATGCAGAATAGTTAATTACGTTGTCTCTGAACCTGTACGCCTTTGGTTATCAGAGATATTAAAATTTTAGTATTATTTTGACTTGACATGTATACTTATAAATTATACTGTGATTAGTAGAAGTTTGCATAATAAACTCCCCAATTCTCATCTCAAGGGGGAAGTTTTAAGCATTAGTGGAGTCAAAAATTACTATATTGTAGTTATCTCATAGAAGAAGTTGAATCGATAATGACTTCTCTTTCTGTCATAGTCAAATTATTGATACACAAGGGCGTGTCAATAAATAACCAGCCTATCCCATTTCCGATGGACCGAGATGGTCACGATTTTCATGCTTTGTTTCAATATATGTTTTATTCATGGGTACAAAATTGCACACGTATCGAGTCATTCTTTAATAAGATATTGAATGTCAAACATTGCTAGTGATGCAAAGGCATGCTTTTCATCAAAAGTTGAACTTATAAGATTCCCCAGAGCTTCTTCAAATCTTAATGACTTTAACTACCATAATAAAGCCCTTACTGCCAAACTTCTTAGGCAGGGCTATCGTTATTTTAAACTTCGTAAGGCGTTTTTGAAATTTTATCGCAGACACAGTGCCTTGTTAGAAAAATATAGCGTCAGTCTGAAAACACTTCTGCAACAAGGTATATCGGAACCCGAATTTTACGGTGACTTAGTGTACAGATTTAGAAAAATTGTAGGTAAATCTAACTTTTCGGAGCAATTCAGAAAACTTATTAACTGTTATAAAAGAATTGGCTATAGCCTGGCTATTATGCGGCAGACTGCATGCCTAGTTGTGAACCCAATCATTGTTGATGGCTATGCTTCATCCTTTAATTGCACGACGGCGGTTTGGGCCTCAGACTCAATGACGGCCTCTTCGTAAAACTTTAACCAGTGGGTTGGGGCTTGACGATATGTCTTTGGCTTGGCCCGCCGTGGTTCAACTATTGGTTTTCATTTACTCTGGCATACAGTAGAATTAGCCAGAGTACTCATCTTTGTTTATGATAGTGATTAATTTGATTTTTATGTTTTCGCTTTGATGCATTGACTGAGTTGGGAGCCTTTATGCGAACCGAATTTTTATGTATTTCTGTATTAAGAGTAGCATCGGGACCCAGGGTGAAGTTAGCTAGCTGTAAAAGTGCTTTAAACCCCCCGGTGGTTTGCTCTACCGACCCTTCTAAGGCGGTGGTCCCGGTGTTAGTCTTGCTCTTTGTTGCTTTGTGGTTTATACTGCGGGGCGATTTGTTGTGTGTCTTTCCGTGTGTCATTTTGTTCTTGTGTTTTTCGGTCCTTTTGGTATTGCGATTACCTCGCTTGGGGAGGAGAGAGCTGATCTTGGTGCTTTTCGTGCGTTTGTTCGGTTTGTGCTTGTTTGGGTTTGTCGGTTTCCTCTTCCTCTTGGGGTCTGGGAAGAGCTGCGGTTTGTGATTGTGGCACTCCCTGGACTTTTCTCTTACCTTTTTTGAGTACCGTGCTGTAATTCGGTACTTGTATTTAAAAGGTAAAACAGGCAAGGAAATACACGGCAGGTTAGCCGATGTTTATGGGTCTTCTGCACCATCTTATGCTCCGGTTAAATTCTGGGTAGGGGAATTCAAATGCGGTAGAACGTCTTTAGAAGATGAAGCCAGGTCTGGACGCCCACCGGATGCCACCGACGAAGAAATGTGTAAGAAAGTTCGGGATCTGGTATACTCTGATAGGCGAATTCAGGTGGAAGAAATAGCGCAGGCATTAGGCATTTCACATGGTAGCGTTTTAACAATCTTACATGATCGTTTAGATATGCGCAAGCTAACAACCTGTTGGGTCCCCAAATCCCTTAGCGATGAGCAAATGGCAACCAGAGCATCAGTATGCAGCGCCTTGTTGAAGCGTTTTAGGTCAAAAGATGATATTCTTTTGCGTCTGGTGACTGTAGATGAGACTTGGGTTCATTATTATGAGCCAGAGAATAAAGCTCAGTCGTCAGTGGGTAGGTCCCCTAGGCCAAAGAAGTTCAAGACGCAACCATCTGCTGGCAAGGTGATGGCCACAGTATTTTGGGACGCAAAAGGCGTTATTATTTTGGACTTTTTACCCAAGAGAAGTACAATAACTGGAGTGTACTATGCAAACTTGTTAGACCAGCTGAGAACCGCCATCCATGAAAAACGCCGAGGTAAACTCTCTAAAGGTGTTTTGCTGCAACAGGACAACGCGAGAGTCCACACTTGCAAAGTTGCAATAGATGCAGTAGAGAAAAACGGGTATGAATTAATACCACATCCGGCCTATTAGCCTGACCTAGCTCCTAGCGACTTCTTCCTATACTCAAACTTGAAAAAGGATATCTGTGGACTTCATTTCCGGTCTGATGAAGAAGTCGTGACGGCAGTTGAGGAGTGGGTCAATGGAAAGGACCCTGACTTTTTCAGTTCTGGACTGATGGCACTTGAACACTGTTGGTCTAAGTGCATCACACTAGAGGGCAATTACATCGAAAAAGAAGAGGTGGATCTCAACCGGAAATAAGTTAGGCTGGTTACTTATTGACTCACCCTCGTACCTTCGGATTTTGACGAAGAATGCTAATCAGAATTATCTAGGAATTAGATCCATGATATGTAATATTTAGATCTGGTAATAGAATAGATTCTAGCCAGTTCTTGCTAAGTTAGTTAGGTCTTTATTGATATTGTAAGTAGGAGGCTGTTATACAGTATGCTGTGTTATCAGCCTTTCCTCCTATTAAAATTTTTTTTACGACTGCCAAACTCCATGTGATGATGTTAGCAGTCCTTCCTTTTTAGCTCACCTGAGCCAAATGCTCAAGGTGAGCTTTTGTGACCGGTCTTCATCCATCGTTCGTCTTGCATCAGCCGTCTGTCAACTTTTTACTTAAAAGACATCTTCTCCTAAACTGGTTAATGGATTTTGAAATAATTTTACAGGAATGTTCCTTGAGTGACCCACTACCAAAATTGCAAAAATGGTTCCGCTCAGCTGCACAAAATGGTCACCAGAGATCAAAATAGAAAAACCTTTTAAGGACATCTCCCATGCCAGTGGCGCTATTTCAAAATAATTTCACAGAAATGTTCCTCGAATGCCCCTTTACCAAAATTGCTAAATGGTTCCACTCTGCTAAACAAAATGGCCGTCAGAGCTAACAGTAGAAAACCGTTAAACGACATCTCCTCTTAGGCCTATGACCGGATTTCAAAATAATTTCACAGAAATGTTCCTCTTATGACCCTTTACCAAAATTGCTAAAATGGTTCTGTTTGGAAGAACAAAATGGCCACCAGAGCTAAAAAAAAGAAAAAGGGTGTAGACTGTCATGCATCTATGAGGGTCCTGCAAAAAGTTTTGTCACTGGGTTTGGATTACTTCAGTGCTACGGTTTATCAAACATATTTTTATTACAAACCTTCAAAGTATTCCCCCTTTACTGAAACACATTTTTGTAACCTTTTTACCCAGTCGCGAAAAGCAGATAAATAGTCTTCTTTTTGTATCTGTTGGAGACACTGAAAAATAGCGCTGCCAAGAGAACTTCTAGACATATACTTATTTCCAGAAAGCATTTTCTTAAGCCTTGGAAATAAAAAGAAGTCACAGGGACTCAGGTCAGGTGAATAAGGTGGATGGTTTAAAACTTTCACCTTTTCAGAAGCCAAAAAAGACTTAACAACCTCACACTTATGAGAGGAGGCGTTGTCATGTAAAAGGTGGACTCCTGACCATCCTTTGCTTGGTCGTTTCTTATTGTAAAACTCTTTCACTTTCTTCAGTACAGAATTCGTGTAGAGTCGGCCAGTGACTGTATGACCAGATGGACAAGGCACTTGAACGACTGGCCCACTTGAATTAAAGAAAATTGCGTACAACATCTTTTTCAAACTTATGGTTCTCTTGGCAATACATGGGCGTTTTTTATCTTTTCGCTTCCATTGCTTATTATCAGCCCTTCTTTGTGGCTCAAACATGTGCATCCAGGTTTCATTGCCTGTTAGCAAGTTAGAAATAACCCGACTATTACAGCCTTTGTATGTTTTGATTCAAAAGTTCCCAGGCACATTTAAGGCGTTGTGTCTTTTGCTCCTCAGTGAGCAAATGAGGTACCCACCTAGCGCAAACCTTTCTCAGGTCCAAACGCTTTTTCAGAATTGTTTGCACACTGCCTTCTGATATGCCAGTACAACTAGCTATATCTTTGACAGACAATCGCGCATCCTTTTTGACCACAATCTTTACAGCAGCGATATTAGCCTTGGTAACAGAGGTTTTAGGCCTTCCAGGACGGGTATCATCTTCAACAGAAAATTTCCCAGCTTTAAAAGCTTTAACCCACCTAAAAACTGTGCACATTGAAATGGTCTGAGGTCCATATATACCACACTATTCATTAAATATCTGCTTTGAATCTATATTAAGCCTAATACGGCATTTAATATAGCTACGAATTTCAGTCTTCTGGTCCATGTTCCAATGTAACAAGTAAATTGGTCAGTGTATATGACTGCATCTATTTCAATTTGAAATAACTCGGTCAGTTTGAAAGCAATTTGCACGAAATAAACGGGTATCGTTAGCTATTCAACACACCATTCAAGTGCAGTGAAGCATTTTAAAATATACCTGGAATAAAACTGAGGAAGCCTATTAGTGACAGGACTTTTTGCACGACCCTTGTATCAACAATTTACTTAAGAGACATCTCCTCCTAAACGGGTTAATGGATTTTGAAATAATTATACCCCCGGCATACATAATATGTCAAGGGGTATATAGTTTTCGTCTTTCCATCCGTTTGTCCGTCTGTCTGTGTGTGCATCCTTACGAATGTTAACATTTTGAGTCAAAGTTTTGCGTGAAATTGTTTCCTTTTGCATATATATTTTTGAAAGCTTACACTTTAGGATGTTGATGTGTGGTTAGTGTTACTACTAGATGATTACAGAATAGCTGACATCATTCTGCTGATGCTGCTGACCCAAGGTCAAGGTCACGGACTTAGAAAATAGTGTGATGTTTACGTCAAAGTTTTACGTGATGTTTTTGTCTTTTGCTTGTTATACCCCCGGCATACATGCCGAAGGGGTATATAGTTTTCGTCCGTTCTGTTAGTCCGTTCGTCTGTCCGTCCGTTGGGACGTCCTTCCTTCTGTCCGTCCTTCCATCCGTCGGTCCCATTCTATAACCAAGTTTTACTTCGAAGTTTTTTTGATTACTTATAACTCTGCAGCCACTGATCAAAAACTTTTCATATTTGGTATGGGGGTACCTGGGAGGGCTCTCTTCCATTCTTCATCTATGGACCCCTGGGTCATGCCCCAGGGCAGGGCTAGAGGTCAGAACCTAGGACACTGCAGTAAAGTAGTATATTGCGGTTTGTTTATACAAACACCTCTTATTAAAGAAGGATGGACATCAGACGTGTTTATCACATCAACATTCAGTGGAATAAGGTAAAGGTCATTGTGACCTTATTTTCATGCTTCAGTGATTTTGACATACTTTGAAGCCTATTTGATGGATTAATGCCTCAATAAAGTAGTACCGGTATGTTGCAGTTTGTTTATACAAACAACTTCTTAAAGAAGGATAGGCATCAGACATGTTTATCACATCAACATTCAGTGTAATAAAGTCAAGGTCATTGTGATCATATTTTCATGCTCCAGCAATTTTGCCTTATATCTTGAAGACTATTTCATGGATTAATATGATACTTGGAATATTGGTTCTGTGTGACACCACGATTGGCAGCATAACAAGTGTAGGTCACCTTTGACCTATATTTCGTGGTCCAGTAATTTTGCCACATATCTTGAATGTTAATTGATGTATGAACATCATTATTTGGGATTATGAATTAGTATGATCCAACAGTTGACCTAAAAGTAAATGTAGGTCATTGTGACATATTTCATGGTCCAGTGATTTTATGTTACATCTTGAAGACAATTTGATGTATTACTATCATATTTTGGGATTATGTGACCTATATTTCATAGAACTGTGATTTTGTCTTATATCTGCCACTGTTTGATACCTAAATGTCATATTTACATATAATGACACAGTGTGACCCAAACTTTCACCTCAAAGTAAATATGAATCAGTATGACCTATATTTTATGGTCTAGTGATTTTGCTTAATATCTTTAAGATTATTTAATGGATTAACATCATAGTTGGTATAATGCATCAGTGTGACTATCAGATTAATTTCTCAAGTATGTGTAGGGCAGTGACCTATATTTTATGGTCCAGCAAATTTGCTTCATGTCTTGAAGACTATTTATTCCAGGAAAGTTGTACTTGGGATGATAGATCAGTGTCACTCAGAGACTGACATTGTAAACTATATCTTGCCTTATATCATTGTCATTAACTTTAAAATATTTTATAATTAAGAAATGGCGCTGGCCGGGGGTATTCGTGACCCTCTGGGCACTTTCTCTAGTTTTACAGGAATGTTCCTTGAGTGACCCTCTACCAAAATTGCTAAAATGGTCCTGCTCGGCTGAACAAAATGGCCGCCAGAGCTAAAAATGGAAAAAAAATTTTTTTAAAGGACATCTCCTCCCAGGCTAATAGCCCGATTTCAAAATAATTTCACAGAAATGTTCCTCTAATGCCCCTTTTCCAAAATTGCTAAAATGGTTCTGCTCTGCTAAACAAAATGGCCACCAGAGCTAAAATAGAAAAACCTTTAAACAATATCTCCTCTTAGGCCTACGACCGGATTTCAAAATAATTTCACAGAAATGTTCCTCTTATGTCCCTTGACCAAAATTGCTAAAATGGTTCCCTTTGGCTTAACAAAATGGCCACCAGAGCTAAAAATAGAAAAAGGGCATAGACTGTCATGCATCTGACAACAATTTACTTAAAAGACATCTCCTCCTAAACCGGATGGATTTTGATGGATTTTAATGGATTTTGAAATAATTTTAAGGAATGTTTCTTGAGTAACCCTCTACCAAAATGCTAAAAGGTGCCGTTCCACTAACAAAATGGCACCCAGAGAAGAAAAAAAACAAAAAACAAAGGAAAATCTTTAAACATCTCCTCCTAGGCTAAGGGCCCATTTGCAAAATAATTTCACAGAAATGTTCCTCTAATGCCCCTTTACCAAAATTGCTAAAATGGTTCTGCTCTGCTGAACAAAATGACCACCAGAGCTAAAAATAGAAAAACCTTTAAACAACATCTGCTAGGCCTGTGGCCTGATTTCAAAATAATTTCGCAAAAATGTTCCTCTGATTAAGTCATATTCTTCTTGAGTGCTATGATACTTAGATGAGCGATATAGGGCAATCATGGCCCTCATGTTTATTAACTTTTACCAAGGATATGAAACGTTTCTTAAATCTCCTCTGGTAGAAGTTTAGTGTTAAAATTTATTCAGGTTGTCCATCTTCATGCGCAGAAGTAGGAAATCATTTTCTAGTATTGATTGCCATGACTAAGATATGATAACACTGTCAGCCTGACAACAGATAAAATATATAAAATTATTAATCATATGTTCGCTAACATCGATGGATAAACTGGGTATTTGGCAGGAATTAGATTAGTCCATTTACCCAGTTTATTATTATTCCCGTTTAGCTCGAAAGGCAAAAGGAAATAATTTATAAAGTCTTACGGTTATTTAAGATTTATGAACTGGTTGTTGGCAACAGTCAGATCGGTCCAGTTAATCAGATTCCAATTATTTCATATTAATAAATAGTTTACACTATTTTCTAATTAGATAATCATTACATT
This sequence comes from Anodontia alba, assembly GCA_964016985.1. Lineage (NCBI taxonomy): Eukaryota > Metazoa > Mollusca > Bivalvia > Lucinida > Lucinidae > Anodontia > Anodontia alba. The sequence goes on from OZ024825.1 coordinate 61,443,630, forward strand.
TCTAGGATTTATATTAAAACCTTGAGAGATGTAGGTTATCTGTAGGAAACTCATCCGAGAAGACATTTCCTTATTAAATAATTGCCTCTCAAAGATAGACAACTATCTTCTGGACATCTGTTTGATAAGTTCAGTTTAAACGCATTAGCAAATAGTATTCTTGAAATTTGTCTTTTAAAGTGCAAATACTGAAGATTATGTCTCAATGACTCATTTATTGTTTTTGGGACTAACTGTTGTTACCCAACAAAGAAAGGGGAGGGGGGTGGGAGGGGGGCACGCAGGAATTCAGCTTCTGAGGCTTAAAAAAATTGGCAGCCTCCATAGTCTACCATTAAAATATAAGGTATTAACACCTTAAAAATATGTTATTAGTGAATCTAGATCATTCTTACTCTTATATATAGAAATAGATCTGATTCCTTAGAGTTTCCTGAGTCATAATCTAGAGGTACATGTACAGTGTATAGGGATTCTATATAGTATCTGTGTTAGAACTAGGAGAGTTCCTCCCTCCTAATCTGCAAATACTAGCACATTATCTATAGGTTAATGTATTGTGCAGTTAAAATGAAGTTTTTAAAAGTAAAACATATTTTAACTAGCAATACTTAACCTATAGATAAGAGAATCCCACCTTCCGCCCCACATAGCTCAGTTATAAGGAGTTATACTTCAAAGAAACTGACACCTGATCAAAAGAGCGGGAAGAGTGACTTCACACAGGTAACTGCCTAAGGGACCGTCTGGATTAAGACTTTTTAAGATGACTGAACTGTCATTTTTTTCTGTGGAAGGTTTGAAATATAGAATAGATTAGCACATTATCTATAGGTTAAGTATTGCTAGTTAAAATATGTTTTACTGTTAAAAACTTCATTTTGGAGGTCCCTTATAAAGTAATAAAAGCAAATAGAAATTGTTAAGATTAATGCTGTTGTCTGTTACTGTCATTACTTACATAACAAGACTTTTGTGTACTTTAATACTTATAATGTTTTTCTTATCACTGTATATATGGTATATAATAGCAAGCATTTATTTAATTTGTATGTCCTCAAATTTTGTTATGTAGACTGATCTATATGTATTGTTTTTACACAAATTTCTTAAAATAGCAGTTTCTGTTGAAGCAAACTGTCTTCTAGCCAGTGCAAAACATATACATGAGTGTGCATACTGTGCATTTGGCTGGATCTGAGAGATGACTTAAAATTATAGTGTTGATGCATAGGTGATTTTATTATCATTTTGTTTACCAGTGCATTTTTATATGCCCGTTTGAAAAACAGGACGTATTATGTTACGGGGTATGGCGTCCGTCCGTCCGTCCGTAAACTTTTCGTTTCCGGTTAACACCTCCTACAGTTTACATCCGATCAAGCTGAAACTTGGTATATAGTTAGACTATGATGTTGCGCAGCACATGTTATTTCAGGGTTATAGTCCACCAAATGTTTGCAGAGTTATGCCCCTTAGAAAATTTCTATAAACTTTTCATTTCCGGTTAACTCCTCCTACATTTTATATCCGATCAAGCTGAAACTTCATGTATAGTTAGACCATGATATGGAGCAGCGCATATTATTTCGAGGTTACAGTCCACCAAATATTAGCAGAATTATGCCCCTTTGAAAATTTCTGTAATCTTTTCATTTCCGGCTAACTCCTCCTACAGTTTACATCCGATCAAGCTGAAACTTGATTTGTAGTTAGACCATGATGTGGAGCAGTATATATTATTTCAAGGTTACAGTCCACCAAATATTAGCAGAGTTATGCCCCTTAGAAAATTTCTATTAATTTTTCGTTTCTGGCTAAATCCTCCTACAGCTTACATCTGATTAAGCTGAAACTTCACAAATAGTTACAGGATGATGTGGAGCAGTGCATATTATTTCAAGGTTACAGTGCACCAAATATTGGCAGAGTTATGCCCCTTTGAAAATTTCTGTTAACTTTTCGTTTCGGGCTAACTCCTCCTACAGTTTACATCTGATCAAGCTGAAACTTGATTTGTAAGACCATGATGTGGAGCAGCGCATATTGTTTCAAGGTTACAGTGCACCAAATATTAGCAGAGTTAAACCCCTTTGAAAATTTCTATTAATTTTTGGTTTCCGGCTAAATCCTCCTACAGTTTACATCCGATCAAGCTGAAACTTCATAAATAGTTACACGATAATGTGGAGCAGTGCATATTATTTAGAGGTTACAGTGCACCAAATATTTGCAGAGTTATGCCCCTTTGAAAGTTTTTGTGAACTTTTCGCAGCATATTGTTTAGAGGTAATAGTATGCAAATTTTATTTTATCATAGGTATATTTTTTGCAAATAACTAAAGTTATGGCCATATGGGCATGTTATTTATTTATTTTTTTTAACAGCTTCTTTTATTAGATTTGCAAGGAAATGTTGCCATTATTAAGTCTTTATAAATACATTTATTAAATGATACAGAATTAAGAAGCTTGATTAATATCAAAACTTATAAACATAATTTTTTTGGGATTTTTTTTTTTTTTTTAATACTCTTCTGAGTTGGCTGCCTTGAAGAACAAAAATAAAATCAGTATAAAACAAGTTAAAGGTTTACAAAAACATTTCTTGCAGTATTTTTTTTTTTTTTTTTTGTTATTTGTTTTTGTTTTGTTATTGTTTGGTCCGATATTGAAGTATAGGAAAAACAAATCAGCCAAAGGCTCATATGAGCTTATAATATAGCCGTGCTTCTGTCATGTGTCTTCCGTCCAAAAGCACTTCTCCCTAGATGCAGCAAACTTCTCCCTATTTTCCCAGGAGGAAGAAGTCACTTCTCCTTAATTTCTGGGCCAGCTTGGAACCTTAGGTTACAGTTCACCAAATATCAGCAGAGCTATGCTCCAATGAAAATTTTTAAAATTTTTTTTTTGTAATTCCACTTACAGTTTATATCCGGAGCACTGAATTATACAGGAGCCAGTTTATGTGCTACATCTTATTACTTGCCACGGGCGTATAATGCCCCGCTTGGCAGAGCTCTTGTTGTAAAAGTCAAATGATGAAATAGTTTCCCTTGAATAATTTGTGCCCTCAGAATGTTGCCTGTTTTCACTTTATTCATGATTCTGTGTAGATATTAGGAGAGTATTCAGTATTTTTTTTAGGTCACCTGAGCTAATGGTCAGGATGAGCTATAGTGATCACTTTTTGTCCGTCTAATTTTGTACAAATGTTGCTTGGGTAAGGACAATTCAAAATAGCTAAAATTATGATGATCTGCCTTTTGGTTTGGTTGCCATGGCAACAGAAAGTTCCAATAGACTTATAATGAGAAAATGGTTAAATTGCATTTTCTCTGTAACCAATGAAGTGATGTAAACCATATTTGGCAGTTATGATCATTGGATGATTGTCTACCCGGTTCATGTGTTTTTTGATCAGTGGCCATTTTGTTTGGTTGCCATGGAAACTTTAAATTTAAAAAAAGGACTTTTTTTAAATGACATCTCCGCCAAAATCACTGAAGCAGTATGGCTCTAATTTTTATACGCCTGTTTGAAAAACGGGACATATTATGTTACTGGGTATGGCGTCCATCCGTCCGTCTGTCAACTTTTTCATTTCCGGCAAACTCCTCCTACAGTTTACATCAGATCAAACTGAAACTTGGTATAGTTAGATCATGATGTGGCGCAGCGCATATTGTTTCGGGGTTACAGTCCACCAAATGTTTGCAGAGTTATGCCCCTTAGAAAATTTCTATAAACTTTTCATTTCCGGTAAACTCCTACATTTTACATCTGATCAAGCTGAAACTTTATGTATAGTTAGACCATGATGTGGAGCAGGGCGTATTGTTTCGAGGTTACAGTCCACCAAATATTAGCAGAGTTATGCCCCTTTGAAAATTTCAGTAGACTTTTCGTTTCCGGCTAACTCCTCCTACAGTTTACATCCGATCAAGCTGAAACTTGATTTGTAGTTAGACCATGATGTGGAGCAGCGCATATTGTTTCAAGGTTACAGTCCACCAAATATTAGCAGAGTTATACCCCTTGAAAATTTCTATTAATTTTTCGTTTCTGGCGAAATCCTCCTACAGTTTACATCCAATCAAGCTGAAACTGCATGTACAGTTAGACCATGATGTGGAGCAGCGCATATTGTTTCGAGGTTACAGTCCACCAAATATTAGCAGAGTTATGCCCCTTTGAAAATTTCAGTAAACTTTTCGTTTCCGGCTAAATCCTACAGTTTGCATCCTATCAAGCTGAAACTTGATATGTCGTTAGACCATGATGTGGAACAGTGCATATTGTTTCAAGGTTACAGTCCACCAAATATTAGCAGAGTTAAACTCCTTTGAAAATTTCTATTAATTTTTTGTTTCTGGCTAAATCCTACAGTTTACATCCGATCAAGCTGAAACTTCATAAATAGTTACACGATGATGTGGAGCAGCACATATTATTTTGAGGTTACAGTGCACCAAATATTTGCAGGTTTATGCCCCTTTGAAAGTTTTTGTAAACTTTTCGCAGCATATTGTTTAGAGGCAATAGTGTGCAAATTTTATTTTATAATAGGTATATTTTTTGCAAATAAGTTATGGTCATATGGGCAGTATATTCATGTTTTTTTTTTTTCTTCTTTTGTTAGATTTGCAAGGAAAGGTTGCCATTATATAATCTTTATAAATACATAATTCTTTTTGGATTTTTTTTTTTTTTTTTTTTTTAATACTCTTCTGATTTGGCTCCCTTGAAGAACAAATATAAAATCAGTATTAAACAATTTAAAGGTTTACAAAAAAATTTCTTGCAGTATTTTTTTTTTTTTTTTTTTTTGGTTGTTTATTTTTGTTTTGTTATTGTTTGGTCCGATATTGAAGTATAGGAAAAACAAATCAGCCAAAGGCTCATATGAGCTTATAATATAGCCATGCTTCTGTGGTGTGTTCTCCGTCAGAAAGCACTTTTCCCTAGAAGCAGCAAACTTCTCCCTGTTTTCCGCAGGAGAGAGAAGTCACTTCTCACTTAATTTCTGGGCCAGCTTGGACCCTTAGGTTACAGTTCACCAAATATCAGCAGAGATATGCCCCAATGAAATTTTTAAATTTTTTTTTTTTTTTTGTAATTCCACTTACAGTTTATATCCGGAGCACTGAATTATACAGGAGCCAGTTTATGTGCTACATCTTATTACTTGCCACGGGCGTATAATGCCCCGTTTGGCGGAGCTCTTGTGTACAAATGTTGCATGGGTAAGTACAATTCAATGCTATAATTATGCTGATCTGCCTTTTGGTTTCGTTGCCATGGCAACAGAAAGCTCCCATAGATTAATAATGAAAAAATGGTAAAATTGCATTTTCTTCATAACCAGTGAAGTGATGTGAGTCATATTTGGCAGTTATGATCATTTGATGTTTTTCTTCCCAGTTTGTGCATCTCATGGCCATTTTTAGCTCACCTGAGCAAAAGCTGAAGGTGAGTTATTGTGATCACCCTCTGTCCGTCGTCGTCCGTCATCCTCGTCAACAATTAGTTTGTTAACACTTTAGAGATCACAATTTTGACCCAGTCTTGATGAAACTTGCCCAGAATGTTTGTCCCTATGAAATCTAGGCCAAGTTTGATACTGGGTCACTTGGGGGTCAAAAACTAGGTCACCAGGCCAAATCAAAGGAAAAACTTTTTAATATTCTAGAGGTCACATTTTATAACCAATCATCATAAATTTTGCTCAAAATGTTTGCCTTGATGATTTCTAGGTCAAATTTGAAACTGGGTCACTTGGGGTCATAAAGTAGGTCACCAGGCCAAATCAAAGGAAAACCTTGTGAACACTCTAGCGGTCACATTTTTCAAGCAATCATCATGAATCTTGCTCAAAATGTTTGTCTTGATGAGTTCTAGGTCAGGTTCGAAACTGGGTCACTTTGGGTCAAAAAGTAGGTCACTGGGCCAAATCAGCAGAAAACCTTGTTAACACTCTAGAGGTCACAGTTTTGAAGCAATCATCATGAATCTTGCTCAAAATGTTTGTCTTGATGATTTCAAGGTCAAGTTCAAAACTGGGTCACGTGGGGTAAAAAACTAGGTCACCTGGCCAAATCAGCGGAAAACCTTGTTAATACTCTAGCGGTCACATTTATGAAGCCATCATCATTAATCTTGCTCAAAATGTTTGTCTTGATGAGTTCTAGGTCAGGTTTGAAACTGGGTCACTTGGGGTCAAAAACTAGGTCACCCGGCCAAAACAGCAAAAAATCTTGTTAACACTAGCGGTCACATTTTTGAAGCAGTCATCATGAATCTTGCTCAAAATGTTTGTCTTGATGATTTCAAGGTCAAGTTCAAAACTGGGTCATGTGGGGTCAAAAACTAGGTCACCTGGCCACATCAGTGTAAAGCCTTGTTAACACTCTAGCGGTCACATTTATGAAGCTATCATCATGAATCTTGCTCAAAATGTTTGTCAGTGATTTCTGGGTCAGGTTTGAAACTGGGTCACTTGGAGTCAAAAACTAGGTCACCAGGCCAAATCAAAGGAAGACCTTGTTAACACGAGGTCACATTTTTGTAGCAGTCATCATGAATCTTGCTCAAAATGTTTGTCTTGATGATTTCTGGGTCAAGTTTGAAACTGGTACACTTGGAGTCAAAAATTAGGTCACCAGGCTAAATCAAATGAAGACCTTGTTAACACTAGAGGTCACATTTTTGAAGCAATCATCATGAAGCTTGCCCAAAATGTTTGTCTTGATGATTTCTAAGTCACGTTTGAAACTGGGTCATGTAAGATCAAAAACAAGGTCCACAGGCCAAACCAAAGGAAAACCTTGTAAACACTCCAGAGGTCACATTTTTTAAATAATCATCATAAATATTGCTCAAAATGTTCGTCTTGATGATTTCTAGGTCTAGTTTAAAACTGGGTCACTTGATTTCAGAAACTAGGTCACCAGGCCAAATCAAAGGAAAACCTTGTTGACACTCTAGAGGGCACATTTTTGAAGTGATCATCATGAATCTTGCTCAAAATGTTTGTCTTGATGATTTCTATGTGACATATATTTCACTGTCCAGTGACTTTCTTAAGTTTTTCCGTTTAGGTCAGTTTCTCAGTAATTATTGGTCCTTTAGAGTGATATTTGGTACTTTTGAAGTGTTTGTGTTTAGGTCAGTTTCTCAGTAACTATTGCTCCTACAGCCAGTGATACTTAGTACATGCATATGTCTTAGCATGGCCTCTTGAGTGCAGTAATCCATATTTGACCTTGACCTCTGTTTCACAGTCCATTAGACATACTACATTGTCTTACTTGTTAATATAATCATTTTGAATTTTGATTAGAATGTTTGCATTGATCAGGTTCTCAAAGTACTATGATACTCAGGTGAGCATTACAGGGCCGTCATGGCCCTCTTGTAAAGTTTCCATGATAACGTTAAATTAAAAAAAAAAAAAAAAAAAAAAAAAAAATTAATGACTACTCTTCCAAAACCACAGAAACAGTAAGACTCTAATTTGGTACAAATGTTAAATGGGCAAGGGCAGTTGAAAATAGCTATAAGTCTGCCAGTCTGCCTCTTGGTTTGGTTGCCATGACAACAGAAAACTTTCATAGACTTATAATGAGAAAATGGTTAAATTGCATTTTCTCCATAACCAATGAAGTGATGTGAACCATATTTGGCAGTAATAATCATGGATGATTGTCTACCCAGTTTATGTGTTTTATGACCAATGATGATTTTGTTTGGTTGCCATGGCAACATTAAGTTAAAAAAAAACCCCAAAAAAACCCAAAAAACAAATTTTTTAAATGACAGCTCCACCAAAACCACAGTAAGCAGTGTTGCAAATTTCATTACTGCTTATGCGGGCCCCGTAGCCTAGTGGATAGAAGAGTGGACTCTTAATTCATTAGGTTTCTCACCGCTGTGGTTCGAGCCTAGCTCGGGTCACATGTGGGAAAGCCAAGTTTTGCTTACGGATGGTCAGGTGGTTTTTCCCGGGTTCTCCAGTTTTTGGCCACCTTTGATGAACGATCGGCTTGATATAAGTGAAATATTCTTTAAAGGGCCGTAAAACCCAAATCCATTACTGCTTATGAAGAATCAATAAAACCCATACTCCCATTTTCTAATCTGTTGTTTCTCAAGGCAATCTTTTTTATGTTTATTTTATTTCCTTGCCCCTGTGCTGTTTACATTATAAAATCATAATGTTGTTAAACAACTCTTCAGAAACCACTTAGCCAATTTCCACCAAATTTTACATTGATGCTACTGTTGAAATGTGATCCTGAGTTTGTTCAAATCTTCACGCTCCATTGACTGTCCTGCCCATATATTCTTCTTCAAAACTAAGAACTGCTTGAATGATGATCCTTTCATTAGTTGCAATGATAGGATTGGAAAAATGTTACATAACATCTGCATATCTGCAGTGGCTGTGTCACTCAGGTGAGCAAGCCATGGCCCGTGGGCCTCTTGTTTATTAATGTTGGGGGTGGTTGCTTGTGGCAAAGGTGTCGGGTATCTTACGCCACCGTGGCGTCCAACTGATATTGCCTTCCAGTTGGGCAGGGCCTGCTATCATTGTAGCAGGTCAGGGTAGAGGGGGAATGTTTTTATTTCTTCTGTTTCTATACTTTCATTCCTATCCCTCTTTCTTCCCTGTGCCTCTCTTTCATCTCCTCTACTATCTCTCCTATCTGTTTTCTCCCTTCCTGTGGAAGACGACATGTGTCGTTAAACCCCAACACAATCAATTATCAAAGGCTCCATAATCCTCAAAAATAGACATTTTTTATCCAATAAAGGTTTCATAAATTGATATATAGTATTAATACAATCATAAAATGGGGCATATAACAGCCTGTAAAATTTCAAATAGTCTCGTTTTTGAACTGGATCAAAAATGAAAAGATTTTTATCGTATCTCTGAATTAATGTTGGCAACATTAATTCAGAGATACGATAATAAATCATTTTATTTTAAGAACGAGAGACTAACTGAAATTTTACAGGCTGTCAGGTGCCACCTTTTATGATTGTATTAATACCAAATATCAATTTATTAAATATTTCTTGGATAATTAAAAAATGTCAATTTTTTGAGGAATATGGAGCCTTTAATGTAGCTGTACTGAAGAGATTTCCCTGCAAACACTGCCTATAGGCAACTGTTCTGACATCACAGCAGGCAAACTGGCATATAATGTTTATAACAGTATGAAGTGAGCATTATTGCAGGCAGTTTTCAGTCAATCGATTCAGTAGGACCCTAGCAAGGATCTTCCCAGCAACTGACAATGAAGAGATGCCTCGATGATTGTCACAGACTTGAGGTTCCCTTTCCTTTTGAATAGGTGGCTAATTGTTGCATCCTTGAATTCTTGAGGGATGGCTCCTTTTCTCCACATAATGTGAAAAACTTGTCAGTTTCTCTGCAACTGGAGGACCTCCTGCTTTGTAGATCTCTGCAGGTATTGCATCTGATCCTGGAGCCTTGCCAGATGAGAGGAGTTTTATTGCTTTTGCTGTTTCAGAGATGGTTGGGAGCTCATCAAGCAGCGGATTATATTCCACCTGTGGTAGTCTGTTGATAGCTTCATCATTGATAGATGATGGCCAATGATTAACCCTTAAAGCGCCAACAAAATTTGCATCTGAAAATGTCGTCTGCTTATGTCGTCTGCTGCATCTTCTTGCAAACTTTTCAAACTTACATTTTGCATATAGGCAAACAGTGTGGACTCAGATCAGACTGCTCCTAAAGGAGCAGTCTGATCTGGGCAAACAGTGTGGACTCAGATCAGACTGCTCCTAAAGGAGCAGTCTGATCTGGGTCCACACTGTTTGCAACAATGACTTTTAAAGTAACCGGCAGAAGACAAAGCAGACGACAATTGTTGTGATTGGCGCTTTAAGGGTTAAGGACACCATCAAAGTGTTCAGCCCATCTTTTCAAGATAGCTTCTTTGTCAGTTCTGGGGACCATATATTGTCTTGAGTGCATCAAAGAACTTCTTCATATCCTTTTTGTCTGCAAAGGACTGGATTTCATCAGCCTTTTTGCTCAGCCAGGAGTCTTGCATATCTCTGAGCCTAGTCTGCACTGTCTTGCATATGTTTGAATAGGCAGTCTTAACTGGTATGACTGAGGTTACAAGCCTTGTGTTTTTGGTGTTTCTCTTCAAGGAGTCCCTGGATTTCTTTGTCATTCTCATCAAACCAATCTGGGTGTTTGCCAGATCTTATCCTAGGGAATCCATTGCTGAAGAGTGAACGGTGTCTCTGAAGACTGTCCAGCTCTCATCTACATCTTCTGAACTGTGTTCCAGTGCATCTAAACAGCTGCAGAGATCGTTGACGAATGCTTGCCTCTTGCTGTCTTGTTTCAGTTTGGAGAGATCCAATTTCTTTGGCACCTTCTTGCCTTGTGGTCGTCATACAGGCTGAATGCGCAGGTTGAGTTTGCTGACAACAAGCCTGTGATCTGTTCAACAGTCTGCACCACACATAGTCTTTGTCACTCTGACATCTTGTCTGTCCTTCCTTCGCACTATGATATAGTCAATGAGATGCCAGTGTTTGGAGCGAGGGTGCATCCATGATGTCTTTCTGCGAGTTGGTAGATAGAAGACTGTGTTGGTGATCAGTAATTCATGCTCTGCACACTTCCTTAAAAGGAGGAGTCCATTGCTGTTGCACTTCCCTACACCTTCAGATCCAATCACTCCTTCCCGGGTTTGGTGGTCTGTGCCCACTCTGGCATTGAAATCCCCAAGGAGGATGAGTTTGTCTGTCCGGGGTGCTGCAGAAATCACAGAATCCAGATCATCATAGAACTTGTCTTTAACCTCATCAGGGGTCGTCAATTGTTGCATGCCTCTTGCCAGATAAGGGAAGTCTCAACGTCATCTGGCGATCATTTATGCCTTTTGGAAGTTCTGAGAGCTTGCTGATGAGGTGTGACTTGATGGGCGAATCCTACTCCTGCTTCACGCGGCTCTTCTTTCTTGTGTCCACTCCAGAAGAAAGTGTAACCAGCACCAACTTCTTTTAAAAGCCCTTCCTCTGCAAAGCGAGTCTCACTCAGAGCTGCAATCTTGACTTTGTACCGGTAACTCACTATACTACAGTGTATAAAGGTATCTGAGAAATAATTTACTGTTTTTGTTACTAAATGAATTTTAAACCTGATTTCTCTTCATATTTATGTACAAATTTATGCAGTGTAGACAAAGAGACACTCAAAAAGTAACATACATAAAGAAATGCATTAAGCATGACACTGTATTAAAAGCCTCATCACAAAAACATACCTATATAATTTTGACCCTCTTAAACCACTTTTATAGTTATAGTAAAACTGGGGTTTACAGGGGTATACAATATTTTTCTTATTTCTGCTCAAAAACATAGATTGTGTAGCCGATACTTGATGGTTATGCATAGTGTACAGACTGTTGATAGGATACCTTGACCTGGTAATATGCATGACAACACAAGTTTACAAGTTACAAGTTTACAAGTTTATTCATCAAAACAGAAAGCTTCACAAATGAAACATAGAACTATAAAAGGAACATGAAACAGAAAAAGAGAGGAGAAAAAATGAATATATCTATTCTAAAGATACCATTGATACCAAAGGGAGACAACTTACTAATATCGTTGCTTTAGTAACATTAGACTAGGCAATCTTTGTTGGTTGGCATCAGGGTCCAAGAGTGCAGTTATGATTTAAATAAGAGCATTTATCATTAGGTCTATAAAACACTACGATACATGTAAGTTAGAAATGTATTAAGAGTGCAAGATATAATAGTTAGCTCGTATTAAATTTTGCATGCACACTTGGTCCCCGCAGCCAACAAACAAACATATACATTAAAACTGTAGTTATTATACTGGCTGAACTACAATATGTATAGACTTTTCTCTAACCTCAAGAGGTCTAGAAAATGGGTGACTAACTGCAGGCACAAGTCCTAGTTTTCTTTAACAGCTATATGATCTATCCAGTAAAGGAATGCAGTACCATACAATTCCTAAATAATTGTACATGACAGAGTAAAGATCTGCATTGTTTGTAATTCTTTCAATATATTTTGAAACATTACAGCATTGTGAAGTAAGACTCATTGTTCAAAGTTTAGCAACATTACACCATCTACACATTAACCTCCTCATAACAAAGCTCGCCATAACATGGCCCTGGATACAACACGGTTGAATGTTGGATCTCAAAAATGTACAGATTATACAGAAAAATGACTTTAAATGGTCAATTTTCTTTACAATCTATACACCTGTTTGGACACAACACGGCTGTGTAAACAGCATCTACACATTAACCTCCTCATAACACAGCTTGCCACAAATCGGCTCCGGACACAACACGGTTGAATGTTGGATTCCAAGAATGTATAGACTATACAGAAAAATGACCTTAAATGGTCAATTTTTTTTATAATCCATACACCCCTGTTTGGACACAACACGGTTTTTAGTATGGACCCCAGAAACAGTGTCATAAAGAGGTTGTAGTGTATTTCTGGTGTCTAATCTTCAGGAACCTCATGGTACTTATTTCAGGCAAAAATTAAGAACTTTTATCTGACCTCAGATTAAAACACCTCGAAACATATGTAGCTAATTGCAGACATAAATCCCTGTTTTCATTGCACATCAACCAGATAAATTTATTACTATTACTCAAATTAGGAAAATGTTTTGATTCCTTAGCTGCAACTCCTGCTTATATAGCTGACATACTGTAAGAAAATGCATTTCATCCTCCACTTGAGTTTGTTACAGAACTTACAAAGCCTGTCTTCAGCGGGAATTTTAGGAATGCTGTAACGCCCAGTTTCTATAAAAAGTCTATGACAGCTAATACGTAACCGAGTTAAAGACTTTCTTAATTTGGAGTTACTCACATGCTTAAGATAAGGTTCATATTGGAATTGGCATTTAAACTCTTTGTAAGTACGTAACTTATCGCTCTGATTAAGTTCGGTGAACCATTTATTCCTAAATTGCTGCTGAAGACGGTGCTTAATCAATGAGATGTCTTTAGTTTTACAGCTGAGTGGGTTATTGAACACCTGAATCATATCAATATCTCTCAATATAGTGTACAAGCATTTAATCCAACAGTCATGACCAGCCTCAAATAGAAGTAAATTGTCTTTTAAGGCATCTTTCAATAGATGATCACCACATTTATCATCATGTAACCTGAGCCAGTACTTGACCATACTACAAACTGTATCAATGTAAAGAGGGTAATGGCCTAACTCACCATATAAAGCTAAATGAGGCGCTCTCTTAGACACGCCGAGTGAGTATTTACATGGGTTTAAATTCACTTTTTCTAAAGGTGATCTGGCATATACATTTGAAGTTATATTGGACTCACATCGTGTTATTCTATGATTATGATTAAACATCCCCAAAACTTCTGATGAGTATAGAAGTACAGGTTTGACAGTATGCTCAAATACATGTATTAATTGATCAACATTAACAGATAAAGATGAAAAAGTTGAACAAACTTTAAAGAACGCTTTCTGACCCCTATGATACAAATCATTCAACGCATTTGTGAAATTGCCATTTAGGTTGAACAGAACACCTAAATATTTATACTGTCTAACAGATTCCAAAATGATATTGTCGATACTAAAGTTATGGCTAAAAAGTCTGCCAGTTTTGTTAAATATCATTATTTTCGACTTGTCAAAATTAATATCCAGACCCCACTCACAACAAAAGTTGAATGTCTTGTTAAGGCAGTTTTGTAAGCCTGCTTGTGAATCAGACATCAAAATTAGGTCATCAGCATATAATAAACAGTTTAGATAAGAGTCACCAAGCAGAGCGGGGTCACATGTAGAATCAATTGGATCAACTATGTCATTCAAGAATATGTTGAACAAGCTCGGGCTAAGATTATCACCTTGATACACCCCAACATTTGACAAAAATGCTTCAGTGAGCCCATGCTCTGTATCATCTCTTACACGCCTGCTGTTCATTGAATACATGGATAACACACTTACTTGGGTTGAATTACATATCCCATAGTTGTTCCCACTTCTGAAGCAGACTTCAGTCATCTTGTAATTGAAGCAGTCCATTCTGTTTTCCCAATGCAATGTTGTCTGCAAACAAACAGACTTGAGACCTTATATTATCGGGCAAATCATTTCGGGAGAAACAGAATGGGTCCCAACACTGAGTCCTGAGGCACCCTAGATGTGACTGACAGCTCATCAGAGCAGTCACCATCTATTTCAACCATCTGTGTGCTGCGTATTAGAAAGAATGAAATCCCACTTCAGGGTGGTTCCTTGCACTCTTTGCATTCTGAGTTTGTATAATAATTTGAGGTGACTTACCTTATCAAAAGCCTTGCTGAAGTCTAGAAGGACTGTCTTTCTGGGTACCCTACATGAGATTGTGAGCAAGGTCTTCTACTTACTGAATAAGATGAGTTTTACATGACCTGTGTTCCTGGAAGCAATGCTGCAAGATGTTTTTAAGTAACAGAACACAAACTGTTCCTGGGGGTGGGGATACCCAAAGGGCTGAGTCCTGGGGCCCCTCCTATTTATTTATACCCCCGGCATACGAAGTATGCAATGGGGGTATATAGTTTTTGTCTTTTCTGTGTGTCTGTGTGTCAGTCTGTGTGTTAACATTTATTTTGTGTCAAGGATATCTCAGGAACTACTTTACCTAGAAACTTGAAATTTTGTACACATGACAAGTATGACTAGTTGTATTGTGGTAAAGAAAATAAGGGCCATGGGGCCAGGTCCCTTAGAGTTATTTCCCTTTGTTGTTCTGGATATACTGATGTGTTAACATTTATTTTGTGTCAAAGATATCTCAGGAACTGCCGGCCTCGGTGGCTCAGTTGGATGCGCCGTCCGACTGGAGACCAGGAGGTCGCGGGTTCAACCCCCGCCGAGGTCGGCAACATTCTTTCGCGGAGATTGATGATATTTTCTACGGTCATTCTCTCCCTTCCGCTGATTCAAGAAGGGCAGTTGTTAGTTTCTGGCAAAAGAATGTGCACAATACTGGTTAACCGCTTAGAGGACTAAGCCTGCCCAGTAAACGTGTGGTTAGGTAAACTGACCACGCTCGACATGACCCCATTGGGTTGACTGGGCCGTAAAACCTCAACACAAACAAACAAACAAATCTCAGGAACTACTTTACCTAGAAACTTGAAATTTTGTACACATGACAAGTATGACTAGTTGTATTGTGGGAAAGAAAATAAGGGCCATGGGGCCAGGTCCCTTAGAGTTATTTCCCTTTGTTGTTCTGGCTATACTGATGGCCATGGCCGGGGGTATTAGTGAGCATATGCTCACTTCATGGTCTAACCTCAACACAAACAAACAAACAAATCTCAGGAACTACTTTACCTAGAAACTTGAAATTTTGTACACATGACAAGTATGACTAGTTGTATTGTGGGAAAGAAAATAAGGGCCATGGGGCCAGGTCCCTTAGAGTTATTTCCCTTTGTTCTGGCTATACTGATGGCCATGGCCGGGGGTATTAGTGAGCATATGCTCACTTCATGGTCTAGTTCTTTATGTGAATGAGTTCTTGGATTTAGAACAAGGATCTGCACAACATTTTGCAGATGATTCAAAGGTATATGACAAAGCTGGTAGGAAGAATATGCTACAAGAGGATCTTGATACTCTTTATAAACCGTCCAGCAATTTTTATTGAAGTTTGATGAAGCCAAATGTAAGGTGATGCATAGAGGTAAGAACAGTCCAAGAAGTGACCATAAGATTGGTAATACTACCTTAGAAAAAGAATCAGAAGAACAAGGCCTTGGTGTATACATATCAAACAACCTTAAACCAAGTTTACAGTGCATCAATGCCGCCAAGAAAGTATCATCAGGGTAATTAAAGTACTAATTACTTTAATTAATGTAATTAAACTTCATAATATTTTATTTAGAATTTATTTAATTTCAAATTTCAAATTTTAATATTTTTGAATATCAGCAGTCTGAAAGAGTCATTTAATTAATATGTGAATTGATATGCAGTGGTCGTATCAAATTACTTGCACTCTCTCTGAGAATGGCTAACTGGGAGGCCCTGGAATGTGTTCTGCAAGTGGAAGCTGTGATCATACAGCAGTAGCATGATAGCCTCCTTCTGTTTATTTTTATCAGTAGGGTCTTTGGCTTGGCCCGCCGTGGTTCAACTATTGGTTTTCATTTACTCTGGCATACAGTAGAATTAGCCATGAGTACTCGTCTTTGTTTATTATAGTGAGTAATTTGATTTTTATGTTTTCGCTTTGATGCATTGACTGAGTTGGGAGCCTTTATGCGAACCGAATTTTTATGTATTTCTGTATTAAGAGTAGCATCGGGACCCAGGGTGAAGTTAGCTGGCTGTGGAGGTGCTTTAAACCCCCCCGGTGGTTTGCTCTGCCGACCGTTCTAGGGCGGTGGTCCCGGTGTTGGTCTTACTCTTTATTGCTTTGTGGTTTATTCTCGAGGCGATTTGTTGTATGTCTTTCCGTGTGTCATTTTGTTCTTGTGTTTTTCAGTCCTTTTAGTATTGTGATTACCTCGCTTGGGGAAGAGAGTGCTTTTCGTACGTTTGTTCGGTTTGTGCTTGTTTAGATTTGTCGGTTTCCTCTTCCTCTTGTGGTCTGGGAAGGGCTGCGGTTTGTGATTGTGGCACTCCTTGGACTTTTCTCTTACTTTTTTCCATATTAAGCAAACTATTGGGGTAGATATCAGTTACACAGATTGTAGGGTTTGTAAGAAGATTATGATTGGTAATTTTGAAAGTAACTGGAGCATCATGGGAAGGAAAGAAGGCATGATGGGAGAAATGGTTTGGAAGGAATATTTTGATTGGTTTTGAGAAAGGAGGGAAAGAGAGCATGATGGGAAAGTAGCAAGGGTGCAGGGAGTTGAGATTTAGATGTTGAATTATAAGGACTGATATGTGATAAAAAGAATTTAAATAAGTTTAGGCGCCAAAATGTGAAATAGAAGAATTTAGAGAGAAGTGAAATAAACTCTTTAGATATGTTTGTAAATAGTTTAACTGCCAGGTGGGAACATTGAGAATAAAGAAAAGAAGAAAGAAGTTAAATAAATATAAATGTTAAGAATGGTACTTGGACTTAAGTTATATATGATGAGCTAATTCCCCATCTCATTAAAGTTTAAAGAACCCAGATGGTTGGGTTATACATGGTGGAGAATCCGGGTACAGCATATTTTTAAATGTCAACAAAACCATCCAGAAAGAAGAAAACTGTACAGGGAGTTTGAACAAGTAAACAACTGGAAACAGTTAATAATGAGAAGACTGTTCAATTATTTTTACTATTGGAGGGTCAGGCAGAGATATACTATCGTATGCTTGGAGATGATATACAGGGACTTAATCATGATGTTGTGAAATTCATGGTCACTAAAGAGCCAAGGATATTAGGAAAGTGAAAAAGTTCTTGAGGATGGTACAATCACCAGAGAAGGACACTGCTACTATGGACTTCTATAAAATTCAGGGACAGAGACGAACGCACTGACTGGTTTTCAGTATATATATAGTAATGAGAAAAGTAGGTACTGGAATAAGCAATGCTATAAAATGTAACTGTACATCACATCTGGTAGTGACTCCGGTTCAGTTTTGACAGAAAATGGGCATTTGAGCCTGTCTTTTAGGATAGGAGAAAATCTAAACTTGGGGAAGGGCAAAAAATGGGAAAAAGCAGTAAGGAACTTAAAGAAAACAAGGATAGTAAAAGGAAAGAACACAAACCACATATACACATAACAAAACTTCCTGAAGCTCTGAGGAAAGACTTTCACATCAAATATACATACTCAAGTAAGGTGCTCAAGAGGCCGCATCATTGGCCAGTAGAAGGTAATCAGTAATGTAAAAAAATGCACCATACATTTCAGCTCCATAATAAAAAACAAAAACAGACATTCACCTGCTTACTGCACTTCTATGCAATTAGACAAACTCTAATAAACACTTGCTTACTACTTTGTTCCATTGCACATAAACTCTTTGTCCTAAAAGTTAATTTCAAGCTAGGTTAAAAGATAGTAAACCCTTAGTATATGTAAATTCAAAATTAAGTCCATGTGGCAGATTTAGGTTATTATTCAGGCATAGGGGTTGGGAAATACTAAGTTTGGTGAGCTTGACCTTGACCTACCTTGTAATTATGATTTATCTATAGATGATATGCATAGTAAAACCTACTGATCAGAATGTGCAACTTTGGTAGCAAGTTCTAGTATATCACATGGGGATATATTTTGAAATGAAAAATATTATGAGATATAAATTTTTGGTCAGTATCTATGTGATTTTGACATAAAATCTGCGTCTCTCAGCAAAAGGGTTAGATGTGTACAGTTATGAACAGCCTTGTTAGCACAAGATTTTAGGTGGAACTGGAGTAGTGCAGATAGAGAAAAAGAGAGGTAATTCTAAGTATCTGTCTTTTGTAGGAAATTAGTTAGACAAGACAGTTCTAGTGTTGCTGATTTCAAACTAGTGTAATGTAAGGGTCAGTAGTCATTACTAATAGGAAAAATAGCAGAGAAAAATAAGTTTATGTAGGATAAAATAAAAAAAAAAAAAAAAAAGGAGAAAGATGTATGTATGTTGTAGCATGACATATTCTGGTACCTGAGTCTCTCAGGCTGAAAGTCACACTTCAGAAAGTGTTGAAAATAAAGCTTGTGTGAAATATGAGGTTATAAGTGAAGGATTAAAATTATCAGTGATTTTAATAATAATATGAGTGTTTAAAGTGAATAATTATATTCTGTGAGGTCACAAGCATTCTACTTCGAAATAACAATACACCCAAACTGAAACATTAATTGCAGAGAATGAAATCATTTCAGAGAATGAACTTTCCCAGTGTCAGGGAAATGAACTCTTAGTGTATCAGAGAAAGTACTCTGCATATATATATACTCAACAAAATAATTTAAGGGCCACATAGTGCAAATTTCCATATATACAAACTTTGGCCGGGTGTATGGGCAAAACCACAGAAAATATCAAAATATCATTTAATGTTTCTTTAAAAGGAAGCCCTAAAGGAGTATTTCCAACAAAAAGTTTTGAAATCAAAATTTTCAATTTAAAATTCATTAAAAACACTACTTTTTACCCAAAAATAAAAAATTGACATTTTCGCGTCAAATGTGATGTCTGGACTCCAAACTGTGAAAAAATCAGAGAGAAAGCCTTATTTGTTATCAAGAAATGCACATTTTAGAGGTACCCTCAACAGATTATTCGTTGTCTATGGGGAACTTTCGAAGCATTTTTAGCCTCTCAAAGGGTTGGCCTCTTTTTCTGGCCATATCTGTGTGCTTTTCACTCGAAAGAAGATTGAGTTTGCATGATTTTGTTGTGACAGAGTACTGTTTTCATTAAACAAAGAAATTTCCTGGTATTGTGAAAAAAGTTCATTTTGGGGTAAAAAATTGTTTTTTTGGAAATTCCCATTTTTATTAGAATCTTTTGTTGGTGCCATTGACACTTTTATAGCTGAACATGTTGCAAACATGTTGAGCTGATTGAAATAGGGCTGAGACTTCCAGTTTTTTGCCCATGAAATGATTTTAAAACTTGAGGGTCGCATTTTAGTGATAATCAATGGGAAAATAAAACTGGTGGCCCTTAAATTATTTTGATGAGTATATTTTTTATGTTTTTCATAATCATTAGATACTGCGTTTTCTAAGTTAAATTCATTGTGCATGCAATATTTGTTGTTTTGTTTTACTCATCCCACCTGGCTTGAAATGGAAGTATTAATGTCAAAATTATGTTTTCTGGGTAGGACTGGTGTGGCCTGCTTACAGAAGAGTAATTCTGATCATTTGTATACTGGTGATTATTTAGTTTAATTTAAGTGCTGGTGTATGATTTAGATAATACAATTTGCAGGAGCATATTTAGTTGGAGCAGAAGAATCTATCACCAGGGTAATTAAAGTACTATTTACTTTAATTAATGTAATTAAACTTCATAATATTTTATTTAGAATTTATTTAATTTCAAATTTAATAATTTTAATATTTTTGAATATCAGCAGTCTGAAAGAGTCATTTAATTATCCCCGCACTTTTCGAAGAAAAAGTGGGGATATTGTGATACCCCCCCCCCCCCCTCCGTCCATCCGTCTATCCGTTGGTCCAGATGTCCAGCCATCCGGTCAGTCATCCGCCCATCCGTCCTTCTATCCGTCCGTACGTACATCCATCTGTAATGTCACACCATTGCTCCTAGACCATTTAAGCTAGAATCTCGAAACTTTCACAGGTGATAGCCCTATGGATGAGGACTGGAGGACCACATTCGGAATTTTGATGTAATCCCTGGGGGCAGGGCCAGCGGGGTGTGGCCCTGAAGGGCCCAAAATCCATTTTGTACAAAAATAGTCATGTTGCATATCAAATCGAAGGTAATAAAGAGTAGAATATAGTGGAGCAAAACTTTTGCACTTGGGGCATGTCTGAGGGACACTAAAGGTAAAAAAATAGGATTTTGGGTCCTTTTTTTGATTGTCACTCCTCCTCTTAGGCTTTATGAGCTAGAACCTTGAAACTGTCACAGGTAATAGCCCTATGGATGAGGACTGGAGGGACGCATTTGGAATTTTGATGTGAATGGAGATATGCAATGGTGCTGGCGGGGGGATATGCGATGGTGCGCCATCGACTTGCTGTAGTTAATATGTGTATTGATATGCAGTGGTCATATCAAATTACTTGCACTTCCTCTGAGAATGGCTAACTGGGAAGCCCTGGAATGTGTTCTGCAAGTGGAAGCTGTGATCATACAGCAGCAACATGACAGACTCCTTCTGATTATTGTTATCAGTAAGGTCTCCCATATTAGGCAAACTCTTGGGGTAGGTATCAGTTACACAGACTGACCCCTTGCGGCGCAGGCCAAGGCCTGCGGGAGAAAGCTATGTGGTACGGCATACCTTTCGCTGCCGTCAAACCAAACCGAAATAAACATTTTGTTTGCAGTTTGTCGGGTTCACAGTTAATGTGGCAGATCTATTTGTATTTACTGGGACTAACTTGGAAAATCCGGTTCAAAAATTTTAACGGTGTCTAACTGAGACTCCGATTTTCATGATTTTGTGTGTTCTTTGTTTCCAAAGGCAATCCTTTTTATACGCCCGTTTGAAAAACGGGACGTATTATGTTACGGGGTATGGCGTCCGTCCGTCCATAAACTTTTTCGTTTCCGGCTAACTCCTCCTGCAGTTTACATCCGATCAAGCTGAAACTTGGTATATAGTTATACCATGATGTGGCGCAGCGCATATTGTTTTGGGGTTACAGTCCACCAAATGTTTGCAGAGTTATGCCCCTTAGAAAATTTCTATAAACTTTTCATTTCCGGTTAACTCCTCCTACATTTTACATCCGATCAAGCTGAAACTTCATGTATAGTTAGACCATGATGTAGAGCAGCCCATATTGTTTCAAGGTTACAGTCCACCAAATATTAGCTGAGTTATGCCCCTTTGAAAATTTCTGTAAACTTTTCATTTCCGGCTAACTCCTCCTACAGTTTACATCTGATCAAGCTGAAACTTGATTTGAAGTTAGACCATGATGTGGAGCAGCGCATATTGTTTCAAGGTTACAGTCCACCAAATATTAGCAAAGTTATACCCCTTTGAAAATTTCTATTTTTTGTTTCTGGCTAAATCCTCCTACAGTTTACATCCAATCAAGCTGAAACTTCATAAAAAGTTACACGATGATGTGGAGCAGCGCGTATTATTTTGAGGTTACAGTGCACCAAATATTGGCAGAGTTATGCCCCTTTGAAAATTCCTGTAAACTTTTCATTTCCGGCTAACTCCTACAGTTTACATCTGATCAAGCTGAAACTTGATTTGTAGTTAGACCATGATGTGGAGCAGTGCATGTTGTTTCAAGGTTACAGTCCACCAATATTAGCAGATTTAAACCCCTTTGAAAATTTCTATTAATTTTTCGTTTCCGGCTAAATCCTCCTACAGTTTACATCCGATCAAGCTGAAACTTCATAAATAGTTACACGATGATGTGGAGCAGTGCATATTATTTCGAGGTTACAATGCACCAAATATTTGTAGAGTAATGCCCCTTTGAAAGTTTTTGTAAACTTTTCGCAGCATATTGTTTAGAGGTAATAGTGTGCAAATTTTATTTTGTAATAGGTATATTTTTAGCTCACCTGAGCTCTGCTCAGGATGAGCTATTGTGATCACTTTTCGTCCGTCGTCCGTGCGTCCGTGCGTCCGTCCGTCCGTCCGTGCGTCCGTCCGTTAACATTTTCAGACGACTTCTCCTCTGAAACCGCTGAGCCAATTTTGCTCAAATTTCATACGGAGCCTCCTTAGGGTGGGGGAACGAAAAATTGCTAAAATGGTCACGGTCCATTGACCAAGATGGCCGCCACGCCCATATATGGTAAAAACCTTTAAAAATCTTCTCCTACAGAACCAAGAATGCCTTGGGGCTGAACCTTTGCAGGAATCATCGGGGATGGGAGGTCTATTAAAATTGCTAAAAGAATTGTCGTACGTTGACCTTTGACCTTTTTACGGCAAGGTCAAGTTTGCTTCCCTATGCATTTGTATGGGAAAAACTTTAAAAATCTTCTTCTCCAAAACCGAGCATGCCTTATGGCTGAATCTTTGCATATATCTTCGGGAACAGAAGAGCTACCAAAATTGCTAAAATAATGGTCGTACATAGACATTTGACCTTTTTACGATAAGGTCAATTTTGCTTCCTTATGCATTTGTATGGGAAAAATGTTCAGAATTTCAAACAACTTCTCCTCTGGAGCCTCTGGGCCAATTTTGCTCAAATTTCATATGGAGCCTCCTTAGGGTGTGGGAACGAAAAATTGCTAAAATGGTCATGGTCTATTGACCAAGATGGCCGCCACGCCCATATATGGTAAAAACCTTTAAAAATCTTCTCCTACAGAACCGAGAACACCTTGGGGCTGAACCTTTGCAGGAATCATCGGGGACGGGAGGTCTACCAAAATTGCTAAAAGAATTATCGTACGTTGACCTTTGACCTTTTTACGGCAAGGTCAAGTTTGCTTCCCTATGCATTTGTATGGGAAAAACTTTAAAAATCTTCTTCTCCAAAACCGAGCATGCCTTATGGCTGAATCTTTGCATATATCTTTGGGAACAGGAGGGCTACCAAAATTGCTAAAATAATGGTCGTACATTGACATTTGACCTTTTTACGATAAGGTCAATTTTGTTTCCTTATGCATTTGTATGGGAAAAATGTTCAGAATTTCAAACAACTTCTCCTCTGGAGCCTCTGGGCCAATTTTGCTCAAATTTCATATGGAGCCTCCTTAGGTAGGGGGGACAAAAGATTGCTAAAATGGTCACGGCTCGTTGACCAAGATGGGCGCCATGCCCATATATGGTAAAAACCTTTATAAATCTTCTTCTCTAGAACCGAGGATGCTTTGGGGCTGAATGTTCGCATAAATCATCGGGGACAGGGGGTCTACCAAAATTGCTAAAATAATGGTCATACATTGACATTTGACCTTTTTACGCAAGGTCAAGTTTGCTTCCTTATGCATTTGCATGGGAAAAAACATTTAAAAATCTTATTCTCCAAAACCAAGGATGGCTTGTGGCTGAATCTTTGCATATATCATCTGGAACGGGCGGTCTACCAAAGTTGCTAAAATAATTCATACATTGACATTTAACCTTTTTACGGCGAGGTCAAGTTTGCTTCTGTATGCATTTGTATGGGCCCCATACATTTTTGTGGAAAAAAGTTGATAATTTCAAATGGCTTTTCCTCTGAAGCCTGCTAAGAACTGCTCAAATGATGATATTTTCATTAGTTGCGATGATAGGATTGGAAAAATGTTGCTTAACATCTGCATGTCTGCAGTGGCTTTGTCACTCAGGTGAGCGAATCGTGGCCCGTGGGCCTCTTGTTTGCAAATAACTAAAGTTATGGCCATATGGGCAAGTTATTTATTTTTTTTTTAACATCTTTTATTAGATTTGCAAGGAAATGTTGCCATTATTAAATCTTTATAAATACATTTATTAAATGATACAGAATTAAGAAGCTTGACTAATATCAAAACTTATAAACATAATTCTTTTTGGATTTTTTTTTTTTTTTTAATACTTTTCTGAGTTGGCTCCCCTGAACAAAAATAAAATCAGTATAAAACAGTTAAAAGGTTTACAAAAAATACAAAAAAAATTCTTGCAGCATTTTTTTTTTTTTTTTTTTGGTTGTTAGCTCACCTGAGCACGAAGTGCTCATGGTGAGCAAATGTGGTCAGTCAATGTCCGTCGTCCGTCGTGCGGCGTCAACAATTGCTTTAAAAGCCTACTCCTCCTACACCCCTGGGCCAATTGACTTGATACTTGGTAGGAAGCATCGGGTGACTTGTAGATCAAAATAGCTAAAATCGTGCCAATCGGAAATCCAAGATGGCCGCCATGAACGCCATCTTGAAAATCTATTTTTCGCTACTTCTCCTGAACCGAAAGGCCAATTGACTCCAAACTTGCTAGGAACCATCAGGGTGACTTGTAGATCAAAAATAGCTAAAATCGTGCTGATCGGAAATCCAAGATGGCCGCCATGGCCGCCATCTTGAAAATCTATTTTTCGCCTCCTCCTGAACCGAAAGGCCAGTTGACTCCAAACTTGCTATGAAGCATCAGGGTGACCTGTAGAACAAAAATAGCTAAAATCGTGCCGATCGGAAATCCAAGATGGCCACCATGGCCGCCACCTTGAAAATCTATTTTTCGCTTCTTCTCCTGAACCGAAAGGCCAATTGACTCCAAACTTGCTAGAAAGCATCAGGGTGACCTGTAGATCAAAAGTAGCTAAAATCGTGCCGATCGGAAATCCAAGATGGCCGCCATGGCGGCCATCTTGAAAATCTATTTTTTGCTTCTTCTCGTGAACTGAAAGGCCAATTGACTCCAAACTTGCTAGGAAGCATCAGGATGACTTGTAGATCAAAAATAGCTAAAATCGTGCCAATTGACTCCAAACTTGGTAGGAGGCATTGGGGTGACTTATAGATCAGAAATAGCTAAAATCGTGCCTATCGGAAATCCAAGATGGCCGCCATGGCGGCCATCTTGAAAATCTATTTTTCGCTTCCACTCCTGAACCGAAAGGCCAGTTGACTCCAAACTTGGTAGGAAGCATCGGGGTGACTTGTAGATAAAAAATAGCTAAAATCATGCCGATCGTAAAACCAGGATGGGCGCCATGGCAGCCATCTTGAAAATCTATTTTTCGCTTCTTCTCCTGAACCGAAAGGCCAGTTGACTCGAAACTTGGTAGGAAGCATTTGGTGACTTGTAGATCAAAAAAAGCTAAAATCATGCCGATTGTAAGTCCAAGATGGCCGCCATGGTGGCTATCTTGAAAATCTATTTTTCGCTTCTTCTGAACCCAAAAGTCACTTGACTCGAAACTTAGTAGGAAGCATTAGGGTAACTTGTAGATCAAATATAGCTAAAATCGTTCTGATCAGAAATCCCAGATGGCCACCATGGCCGCTATGTTGAAAATCTATATTTAGCTTCTTCTCCTGCACCAAAAGGCCAATTGACTCCAAACTTCGTAGGAGACATTGGGGTGACTTGTAGATCAAAAATAGCTAAAATCGTGCCAATTGGATATCCAAGATGGCCACCATGGCAGCCATCTTGAAAATCTATTTTTCGCCTCTTCTCCTGAACTGAAAGGCCAGTTGACTCGAAACTTGGTAGGAAGCATTGGGGTGACTCGTAGATCAAAAATAGCTAAAATCGTGCCGATTGTAAATCCAAGCTGGCTGCCATTTAGAGTTTGTTCAAATGATCACGCTCAATTGACTGGCATGCCAAATATCTTCTTCTTCAAAATAAAGAACTGCTTAAATGACGATCTTTTCATTAGTTGCGATGACAGGATTGGAAAAATGTTGCATAACATCTGCATATCTGCAGTGGCTATGTCACTCAGGTGAGCGACCTGTGGCCCGTGGGCCTCTTGTTTATTTTTGTTTTGTTATTGTTGGTCCGATGTTTAAGTATAGAAAAAACAAATCAGCCAAAGGCTCATATGAGCTTATAATATAGCCATGCTTCTGTCGTGTGTCCTTCGTCGTCCGAAAGCACTTCTCCCTAGACACAGCAAACTTCTCCCTATTTTCCCAGGAGGGAGAAGTCACTTCTCCCTTAATTTCTGGGCCAGCTTGGACCCTTAGGTTACAGTTCACCAAATATCAGCAGAGCTATGCCCCAATGAAATTTAAAAAAAAAAAATTTTTGTAATTCCACTTACAGTTTATATCCGGAGCACTGAATTATACAGGAGTCAGTTTATGTGCTACATCTTTTTACTTGCCACGAGCGTATAATGCCCCGCTTGGCGGAGCTCTTGTTGACTTTTATTTTACAAATTTTGCATAAAACATAGTGTACCGGAGCTTGCTTATAGGCATTGCCTATGTTCATATTAAGAGAGATTGTGATTGGTAGTTTTGAAAGTAGCTGGAGCATCATGGGAAGGAAAGAAGGCATGATGGGAGAAATGGTTTGAAAGGAATATTTTGGTTGGTTTTGAGAAATGAGGGAAAGAGAGCATAATGGGAAAGTAGCAAGAGTGCAGGGAGTTAAGATTTAGATGTTGAATGATAAGGACTGATATGTGTTAAGAAGAATTTAAATAAGTATAGGCCAAAATGTGAAATAGAAGCCAAAATGTGAAATGGAAGAATGTAGAGAGAAGTGAAATAAACTCTTTAGATATGTTTTTAAATAGTTTAACTGCCAAGTGGGAACATTAAGAATAAAGAAAAGAAGGAAGAAGTTAAATAAATAAAAATGTAAGAATGGTACTTGGACTTAAGTTATATATGATGAGCTAACTCCCCATAATTCATTAAAGTTTAAATAACACAGATGGAGTCAAGTTATAAAAAAGCATCTTCTGCACTTTGCATTATAAAGAGGACTTTTTTCAACTTTTGATACAGCTAGTTTTGCCCTATTGTACAAGACTTATGTTGGAAGTCATACAAGACTTACCTTGGTGATATTCTCACCCACTCAAAAATGAATTTCAGCCAATATCCTACAGGAGCTGTGTCCACTTGTAAAAAATGCAGATGCACTCATTGTAAAACTATCAATGAATCAGATAATTTCAGTAGTACCAATACCAATGAAACTTTTTAGCATAAATGGACTTTAACTGTACATCTGAAAATGTTATTTATTTAATAACATGTAAAAAGTGCAATGCTCAGTATGTGGGGCAAACACACCAGAAGGTATCAAAAAGAATGAACAGTCACCACTTTGATATTTTGCACTACCCTGAAAGTATTACAAATGTTTCTGTTCATTTTAATGAAAACGGTTATTCTGTGGATAATTTTTCATTCACACCCATTGATAGAGTAGAAACTGAATGGCCACGTTTATTAAAAGAAACCTACTGGATGCATCATCTCAAAACCCTTTCACCAAATGGAATGAGCTCTAAGGTATTGTACCAGATTCCTAAAACTTGAAATATTTTGTTGTATGAGTCTGGGCACGGTGATTCCTGTGATTTGCATGGGTGTCCGGTGATGACTCGGATTGGCTGTGCATCCGCGCAGTTTAATTGGGGTATTCACTGGCCGCTTTAAGAAGCTATGGGCCCTTAGCTACCCATAGAGAGCATAATGAGAACTCTGATCGGGCAGTGGGGATGCGCAGGCTGGTCTAGGTCTTCACTGGATGTACGTGAGAGTTGTGGGGGTTGATGTGCTCTGGCTCGTATTGCAAAGTATGTGCATAAAAAATGTATAAAAAAAAACTGTTTGTCATTAATTTAAAATTTTTAAGTTTTGCACTTGTGAAGTTTCATGGTGACAGATTGTATCATTGATCCAGTCTAATGTATACATTATTTTGTGCATTTCTGCCATTTCATTAAATGTCGCAAGGAAATGTCATATATATAATTTGGCGTTCTTGACGTCAGATTATTTGGCGTTTTGACGTCACATGGTAACATCATAATCATTTCCTAGTAATGTTCAGCCATTTTGTGCACTGAAGAAGGATTAGTTTGCAGTAAAATTTCTTGTTGTGCTGATTTTTTCTCCCAAGAAGTTGGAAGTCATATGGAATTCTTTATTGAAGGGGTCCATATTTTAAAAAATACATTGAAACATAAGAAACTGGAAATTGTGTTGTAAAACGCTATGCCCCCAACCATATGCTTGCCTCTAAAGATAATACAAGGTAAAAATGGCCCAATCTACAAACGGCCATAATTCATGAAATATTTTTCAGAATTTATTCGAAAGTTAATCAGGTCATCTTCTCATCACTACCAATCTATTCATCAAGTTATAAGGCTCTAGCTCCAAGAGTTTTTGAGATATTTGCTGATAAGGAAAAAATGCCCAAATTTACAAAGGGCCATCACTCATGCCTAGAAACAATTGGTCCCTCCAACTTCCTTCTCATCACTACCAATCTATAAAGTTATGAGTCTCTAGCTCCAACAATATTTGAGATATTTTGCTGACAAGGGAAAAATACCCAAATTTACAAAGGGCCATTACTCATGATTTTTCAGAATTTATTCAAAAGTTAACCAGGTCATCTGCTCGTCATTACCAATCAATTCACCAAGTTCAAGGCTCTAGCTCCAACAGTTTTTGAGATATTTAGCTGACAAGGTAAAAATGCCCAAAATTACAAAGGGCCATAACTCATGAAGTATTTTTCAGAATTTTATTCAAAAGTTAATCAGATCATCTACTCATCATTACCAATCAATTCACCAAGTTTCAAGCCTCTTGCTTCAACAGTTTTTGAGATATTTAGCTGACAAGGTAAAAATGCCCAAAATTACAAAGGGCCATAACTCATGAAGTATTTTTTCAGAATTTATTCAAAAGTTAATCAGGTCATCCATTCATCACTACCAATCTATTCATCAAGTTTCAAGGCTCTAGCTTCAGTTATTTTTGAGATATTTTGCTGAAAAGATTGCATTCATATTTTTTCAAAAAGCCATATTTCAGGAAAGGGGCATAATCCTGTTGAGAAAAAAATATGTGTCAGCTATTTTTTTCATGAGGAATCCATATAAGAAATTTCAAAACAGTAGCGTGCACGATCCTAAGTTATGCTATGCATCAAAAAGCGTGATGAATGGACGGACAAACAAACACTCCAGAAGCAATATGCCCCTCCTTGGAAGTTTGGGGTATAAAAATTCAGAAGAAAGCTACAAGGATGGTTCCAGAATTGAAAAATTTAACATACAGTGATAGACATAAAAAAATTAGGTTTAATATCTTTAGAAGATAGAAGAAAACCAGGGCAGCATTTCACTGAACCGTACGCCAAAGAATTTCGTATTTTTATCGTACGCAAAGCGTTTCACTAACGTCTTTTTCATAAGAATTTTGTACGAACTTCTTAAATTATTGCGTAAATTATATGACTGTGTCAAGACTGTCGCAGATCTGAGAATCTTTGTAAGTGTCATGGCGGCGATGTTCAAGTTTGTTGATTCAGACCGCAAAATCAAGCTTTCTAGAGTTATAAGTTTTCATTGAAGTAAGAATCAATGTGCATTCGTCATTTGTCATAACTCTGGGAAAAAATTCAGATTTTTATGCCCCCGCATCGGATGATGCCAGGGGCATATAGTTTTTCTGTTTTCCGTACGTGCGTATGAATGTATGTCCTTCTGTACAAATGTGTGTATGTACATATGTACCTACATGATTCTGTTAGACTCAGGTTAAGGCATTTGTACCAGGTAGAATTTTGCAGTTTTATAGTCAGGTACCCCACAGCGGGGGCATCTGTGTACTGTGGACACATTTCTAGTTTTTTTCAAAAGTTCACGCAAGTGATCTACTCATCATACCACATCAGCATATTATTGTTAAAACAATGTACTGAATAGTTTTTAGATAACTTGCTTACAAGATTTCATTGCATTTTTTCAAAGGGGCATAACTCAAGAAAGGGACATAACCCTGGAAAAAAAAAAAGGACGGGTCAACTATTTTTTCATGAGAAATTTCAAAAACTTGGCATGGACAGTTCAAAATTTATACTATGCACAAAAAAGCGTGACTAACATACAGACGAACGAACGACCGAATGAACAAACAACAAACCCAAATCAATATGCCCACCAACTTCTTTGAAATTGGGAGCATAAAACATTGCTATGTCTAGCTTTCTGTAGAGTCTGGTAACAACATACTAATTTAAAACAATGTGTTATTATTTAAAAATGTGATGGGCATATTGTGAACACCTCTGTCTATCCATCTGACCATTTGTCTGTCCATCACGCTATCACCTCCTAAACCACTGGACGGAATTTAACCAAACTTGCTACATGACTTTCCCTCATGGTAAGGGTCTGTGAGAGTACACTATTTTTCAGTGCATCTGTCCGTGTGTCTGTCCATCTGTCCATCACGCTGTCGGCTCCTAAACCACTGGGCGGAATATAACCAAACTTGCTACATGATCTCCCTTCATGGAGCTACATGACCTCCCTTCATGGTAAGGGTGTGTAAGAGCAACATTATTTTACCTTCTATCCGGCGTCCGTCTGTCCGACATCCGTCCATCTGTTCGTCATGCTAGATCTTCTCCCAAACCACTGGGCGGAATTTAACCAAACTTGCTACTTTCCTTTTTTTATGGTAAGGGTGTGCGAGAGCGAGTAAGTCTGTCTGTCTGTCCATCAGTCATGCTATTAATTAGCAACATTAGCACCGAGCGTGGGATTTTGCAATGGCGTACCATCGACTGCGCATTTTAGTCTTAAGTTTATCACTCTGACCAACTTGATCTTCCTTGACACATTCTTTCGTAGAGAATTGGTCATGAAAAAATAGACCTAAGTGTTTGTGAAACCTATGTAATACTTCATAAGAGACCTATGTGGTACTTCATGCGTGAGAGACCTGTAATTTTGTTCAGTTGCATTATACTACAACATGGTCGATGCTCAAGAAGTTCTTTATTTCAGTGTATTCAGATGTGGGGTGGGGCAAATCAGTTCTGTAAAATGTGAATGTCTTCTGACAAAAGAGTTTTAGCTCATGGGTTGAAACGCCTTCATGTCACACCGCCAGAGAAGGAAAAAAGACATCACTGAAACAAAACTACGACCCAAGATCTCTTGCTCTTATCTGATGAGCCACACAGTCATCATTTCTCAATACCCAGGCCCAGATGTCACATTGCACAAATTTCATTTTTAGCTCGCCAGGACTATGTCCCTGGAGAGCTTATGTTGTCACCTAGTCGTTGGCGTCGGTATCTGTCTGCGTCCACGTCCGCGTTAGCACAATGTTTAAGTTTTCAAAGGTGTGCATAGTTTCTTTTTAATTATTTAAGGTACTGTTCTCATATTTGGCCTACACCTACCTTAGGGTAAGATGTTACAATAGCATACACCCCCATCCCCAAGTTAGGCCCTTTATGTAGGTCAAGGTGAGTTCTTACTGTGTCATTTACACCCATGTTTAAGTTTGGTGTTTAAGTTTTGAAAAAAAAAAAAAAAAAAAAAAAAGAAAGAAAGAAAAGTACAAAATCACAGACTGTAAGCCTGTGTGGACCTACAGCCTTCATGTACTGTATGATTTTTATCTATTACTGAGCCAAGTAGTAGGTAATCAAAACTGGTTTCAAAATTAAATCATCCATACAGTATAACATATACAAGAGTAATAGCCCCTGAAACTGTGAAAAAATCACTAATTAAAACATAGTGTGTTCATTGGTCATTATTATGTCCCCCCACCATGGGGGGGGGGGGGGGGGGGGGACATATTGTTTTTAGTGTGGATCCCGTCGGCGTCAGCGTAGCCTCTTGTCCGCCCTCTATCTCCTTATTGAATGGACATATTTTAGCCAAACTTACACAAATATATCATTGGGAGGGGGAAAAATGCTGATTAGATTTTGGTGACCCTGACCCCATTTTCAAGGTCACAGGAGGGCTTAGATTGTTGGAAAATGGCTTGTCCGCATCATATCTCTTGAAGGAATGAATAGATTTTAACCAAACTTGCACATCTATATTGCTGGGACATGTAAAAGAACTGATTAGATTTTGGTGACCTTGACCGCATTTTCCAGGTCACCGGAGGGCTTAGATTCTAAGGCCACTATATTCTGGCCCTCAATTTCCTCCTATCAGGAAACAGATGCATACACACATACATGTAAAGATCAGTTTTCCCGTGTTTCTACTATAAGGATTTTTATTTTAAAAAAATAAAATCTTTCTGCATTAAGTTCTGTCAGGTTTTCTGGGGGTGGGGGGCAAGCTGCCCAGGCCAGGGTATCTTCACCCCCGGGGGCAAGCTGCCCAGGGTGGGGGGCAAGATACCCCAGGGTATCTTCATCCCCGGGGGGCAAGCTCCAGCTTCAACCCCGGGGGGCAAGCTGCCCAGGGTGCAAGATAAACCGGTACACCGGCGTTGGCATTGGCGTCGGTGGCTGCGTAGCCACTTGTCTGCACTCTATCTCCTTATTGAATGGACAGATTTTGGCCAAACTTACATAAATATATCATTGGGAGGGGAAAAAATGCTGATTAGATTTTGGTGACCTTGACCCCATTTTCAAGGCCACAGGAGGACTTAGTTTGTTGGAAAATGGGGCGTAGCCTCTTGTCCGCACTCTATCTCCTTATTGAATGGACAGATTTGAGCCAAACTTACACAAATATATCATTGGGAGGGGGAAAAATGCTGATTAGATTTTGGTGACCTTGACCCCATTTTCAAGGTCACAGGAGGGCTTAGATTGTTGGTAAATGGCTTGTCCGCATCCTATCTCTTGAAGGAATTAATAGATTTTAACCAAACTTGCACATCTATATTGCTGGGACATATAAAAGAACTGATTAGATTTTGGTGACCTTGATCCCATTCTCAAGGTCACAGGAGGGCTTAGATTGTTTGAAAATTGGCTTGTCCCCACCCTATCTCTTGTCGGAATGAATCGATTTTGACCAAACTTTCACATCTACAATGCTGGGACATGTAAAAGAACTGATTGGATTTTGGTGACCTTGACCCCATTTTCAAGGTCACAGGAGGGCTTAGATTTGTTGGAAAATTGCTTGTCTGCACCCTATCTCCTAAAAGAATGAATGGATTTTGACCAAACTTCTACATCTTATTTGTTGAGACATGGAAAAGAACTGGTTAGATTTTGACGACCTTGACCCCATTTTCAAGGTCACACTAAGGCTTAGATTGGTGGAAAATGGCTTGTCTGCACCTTGTCTTCTGAAGGAATGAGTAGATTTCGACCAAACTTGCACAGCTATATTTTTGGGACATGGAAAAGAACTGATTAGATTTTAGTGACCTTGACCCCATTTTCAAGGTCACACTAGGGCTTAGATTGTTGGAAAATGGCTTGTCTGCACTGTATCTCTTGAAGGAATGGATGGATTTTAACTTCATAATACATTAACCTATAGATAATGTGCTATTCTCTTCTGTTTTCACACCTTCCACAGAAAAAACGACCTTTCAGTCGTTAATTAAAGTCTTAAACCAGAATGTCCCTTAGGCAGTTACCTGTGTGACGTAACTCTTCCCGCTCAATTGACCACGTGTCAGTTTCTTTTCTGTGGACAAAGAAATTCAACAAGGATTATTTACCTGTGATAGAAATTTGGATTATTTCTTTCCTCACGGATAAATTTCTGTATCCTTGTGTTTCTTTTGTTTATTTATCACTCCTTTCACTTTCTGTGTTATTATTTAAAATTTTCAATTTTCGATTTCATGTATTTTTTGGTCTTTTTCCACATGCGTTTTCGCGACTCTCGCTATTCGGCACAACGCTCGTGCGCGATCGGTTCGATAGTCGTGTTTATATATGCAGAATATTTTTGTTCTTTTCGTTCCAGGTTATTCAGCAATTACGATATGTTTTTCCTGGACTTTTATTTGCAGAGATCTTTAGTTGGCTAAAGATTCTCATGGTGGAGAAGCTGATTGTAAAGAACTTGTCAACCCTTGATGGGTTATAAGACAATTCTTTACTGATGGGAGCCCCACCCCATATGGCTATACTGCCGGGGTAAGACCCATCAAGGTGACATCTTTGGGTACTTAGTATCCGATAAAGTCTAAGTCCACCAGTCACCAGTCACCGATCATCCAGTCACCAGTCAACCAGGCACCAGTCAATCAGCTTCACCAGTCATCAGTCAACCAGGTGCCAGTCAACCAGTCACCAGTCACCAGTCATCCAGGTGCCAGTCAACCAGGCACCAGTCACCAGTCAACCAGTCACCAGTCAACCAGTCACCAGTCACCAGTCACCGGTCAACCAGGCACCAGTCAACTAGTCTCCAGTCAATAATTTAATTATTTTCTGGAAAGACTTAGTTTTTTACATATTTCACCGGACAAAATAGTCACGTATACTAACTTCCGGTCATTATGTCTAATTATTAAAAATTTTTCACCGGGCAAAGTATCAGTAATATTTCTGATACTTATACCCGGTCATATTATTATATTATTTCTGATTTTTCATCAGGCAAACTTTTACAGAAAGTGTCTGGTCAATTTTTGCCTAATAATTAATTATCATCGGGAAAAAGTTTCGAATACTTGTGCCCGCTCAGTTTTTCATATATAATCTCCCTTTTTCATCGGACTAGAGTTACGAATACTACTATCCGATCAATTTGTCAAATTACTTGTAACTTTACCGGGCAACAGTTACGAATACTAGTGTCCGGTCATTATGTCGGGGAACTAGTGTCAAAATAGTGATCACTAATTCCCGAACAATCTATTATCGTTCATAGAGCTCCATTCATGTTTAAGTCAATGGATATAGGTTATTAAGTGAAATACATAGTAACTTTTCATACATAAAATTCTGTACAGTCTTTCCCGAATCAGACTAGAATCTTTAATATTCCATTGACTTATTATAGGAGTGTAATTCCATTAATATTTCAAATTAACGTATGTTTTATCTCTTTTATCCGCTAGAAAGAGTTAAACTTCCGACTATAACAAAATTTTTACCGGGCAGCAGTTCGTAGACTAGTGCCAGGTCATTCAAATTATCTTTTATTTCTCTTTCATTCGCTAGAAAGCGGTTAAATTCCGGCTCTAACGAAAATTTCATCGGGAGGCACTTCGTAGAGTAGTGCCAGGTCATTCTAACGAAATTCCACCGGGTAGTAGTTTCGTAGACTTTGTGTCGGATTACTAGTGTCCGAGTAGTAGTCACTAGTACTCGCTCAACATATATTTATTTATTAACCACTATAGACATGTATAGTCTTGGGTTATAGGTTATTGAATGACAGCGATGGGTTCTAATACCTAGTAGCCACTTATATTGTTGAATTCTGTCCAGTCACTTTTGAACTTGACTTAAATTCTATATATATATTTATTATTGAAAATGAATTAAGAATTATCGGTTACGATCAAATTCGCAGTTCATTCACTAAGTGTAGAAGATACTTCCAGCTATAATTATATCTCTTTTATTCGCTACAAAGAGATTAACTTCTTACATATTCACCTTATTCGGCTCTAGGGCAAAGGTGAACTATAAAACTATCGTTATTTATAAGAAGAAAAATATACACGAAATCTAAAAATTTTTCTTCTTTCCTCCCTTGTTTTCTTCTACATGCTCCGATATGTAATCAGCATGTAATCTAAGAAGTAAATTGACAAGAAAGTAGCAATCGATCTTTTCTACTTTCTATTAATTTTTCATTCTTAAGGTATCGGAAATTTACACCAACCAGATAAATAAATTAACAGTTTTATTTATTTATTCGCTACCTCTCTAGATTACTACGAATTAAAATTCTAGTTGAGGTACATTTTTTCCTTTTGCCTTTTCTACATGGAAAATAGTTGATCCGATAAGCTATTATTCTATTTTATAGTATCTTTTGATTGATTATATAAGAGTCTAGGTCAGTCGTGCTCTGTCTAAACTCTGCTATAAAATAATAAATAAGAAGAAAATCTTATATTTAGGCATAGATATAATTCGATACGTTCTTTACTTTGCCTGTTTTATTTTTTCTTCTGGATCATTTAAGACTACGATAGCAATATACCAGATATTTTTGCCTCAGTAAGAATCTATTACGCCGAAGATTCTTCATATTGGAATAATAATTTTATTATGATTATAATTTCTAGACCCAATTAATCCTCGTATATTATAGGTCTACTTTATCTTATTGAGGAATAGTCTTGCTTCGACTAGCTCTATACCTCTAATATTTTATTTGTAACTAGAGTCCATGTCGATCAAAATTTTCTTGCACTTTGGCATTGACAATGGATACATATTTAGTAAAGGCATTAATTATTCAGTACGTGACAGATTATTATTGCCTAAATTAGATATTATATACAATACTTTCCTTTTGATATTTTTTTTTATTGACTTTGTAACTATTCAGAAACTGCCAAAGTCAATCATTTCCTTCCTCTAAACTTACCGAAGCTCTAGATTATGTTGATATATATTTTTGATATATGCTTAGAGGTTAATTAACGAGAGTTTACCTCATAATAGCAGATATTATTATATTCATATTAATCAATCTATAGTCTAGGCTTAGACAAAAGGGAAAACATCCTTAATTACGAGCCGGTAAAGAATTAAGACACACTTAATTATCTCTTTACCCCTTCTTTATGTTTACATTCGTTAAAGGGATCATAGTAATTCTCGCTAAGAGTTCAAGTTCAGTTTGCGAATAATGCAAAGATTAATATCTTGATTTCCAGTCCGCATCAAAAATGGTCTATATATATATAGATAAATATCTTTTCCGAAACTGGATATTTATTTATTTTTCCACACAATAAGTCATTTCAAGACGTTTCGATGATTTTGAAATGCACTGCTTCAATTTATAATATAGAATATGTTTATATTAACTTCACAACTTAGTAAGTGCTGCACCTACGTTCCTGGTCAGATCTTACTTTTGTGATACGTTTTTGAACATACTGAAAGTTTCTCCGATTATACATTCGGTAAATAAACTTTCGAGTAGTATTTATGCTTTTAAACATTCAGATTATTTGATAATAGTTGGAGATAATATATTATACCGATATTTATATATCTATCTTCATTATTTATCTTTCTCATCTTACTTTTAAGTTAGATTGACCTTCTCGCTACGTTCCAGGTTTAAATCTAGCTAACATTGTGGACCAGTCACTTGTTTATTTCCTAAACAATATTTTAACATTTTTCTCAGTATTCAGAGCATAACGACTTCATGAATACTTGGAAATAATTCAATTCTACGCTTGTTAAACTAAGCCTAAAACAAGCCCTAGTTTTTTAGAATGGATATTATCCTTCGATTCAGTTCATGGAGATACATCCTTTTAGATCCCATTATCTCTATTTCAGTCATACAAAATTCTAATGACTAAGTACTCTTTTTCTACGTACGAATATAGAATATCGAGTCACTGTTGCTGCATATTGGTTAAAGATTAAACAAATTTTTATCTTAAACCTGTATGACGTTAAATTAATTATTATCTCTTTCATATACATGTTTTTATCCTTCCGTCAGGGATCGTGGTCATAATATTATTTTATTACTCTCTATGGTTTACGCATAGATCTCGAGTATATATATATGTATATATATTTTCTTCCTGAATTCATTTGCGAGTATGTAATTTGATATTTCAGGAATTACCAATTATGCAGACATAGATTTTATTCTAAAAATTTTGATTGAATATTTATCTATAAAATTTCTGGGCAGTAATTTTATAGCGAGTTATATGTTTAATAATTCCTTGCTTAATAAATAGTTACGCTTAACCTTTTATTTATAGCAGGAATTTTGTTCTGTAGTATAATTTTAATTTGGTATTCATATATTTCTTACTATTCTTAAATATGCGTATAGAATAGTAATACTATCTCTTAACTTATAAATTAAGTGTTTTTTTGAGATTATTAATCAGTATTATTGTATAATCTTTCTTCAGAGATTATCACACTATTACTTTTTCTTTGAGTCCTTCTCTTTTTATGAACATTTTGATTCGTCATTTCAAAGTGGATTTTTTAACATTTCTTGATTTCCATGATTATTTACTCAGGAGTACTTTTCATGGCATTCTTCTGGTATAGAAAGATTCTATCCAGCTTATTTATTATTGCTTAATCTTATCAATACGGTAAGATTTAGCCAAACTATGACCATCTTACAGTTAGCTGCGATCAACCTTATTCTTATCTCTCTTATTCTCTGTCAAACTCTTAAGTTATGATGTTGACAGTTTCTTCTTTATTATTTTGTCAGGACATCAAACGCTTTTATATGTCTATGACAAAACTAATTATCAATGGTTTAGGTTGTTTTTTCTTCCCAGCAGTTTTATGCAAACTCTGTATTATTTTATTGCTTGACTAAAAATTCGTAATACAATTAGTCTAGCAATAGTTTTAACCATTATGTTTGTCTATACCTTTTTCTTCTGATGGATAACTTAGTTATAGTTAAGTTAACTCCATCTACTTTTATTATCTCCCCTTCTTTAATTTGATCAAAGGGAAATAATTATACATTATGGTTATTTTAAGTCTGTGTCTGTTCATCGGAAACTGTCCTGTCGCTCCAATTAACAGAATCTAATTAGTTTATTCTAATAGCTTAGACTATTACAATTACATAGCTTCACATATCTAGAATTTTATCCAAAATATCTACATATGTCAGTTATCTATAGGAAACTCCACCGAGTAGACTTTTCCTTATTTATTCAAGACCCTACATAGACTACTTACAGTGTATGGTCTTGGCCTTTTGTTTTACAAATTTTGTTTTGAAAATATTTCTATATTCCTAGCTTACTTTGCGATGGAATATTTATGTTATGTCTCAATGACTCCTTTTTCTTTTTGAAGCCAATTATTGTTTCCCAAAAAGAAAAAAAAAGGGGGGGAGGGGGGGGGGGGGGCGGGCAATGTTAGGTCTCTGAGACTTAAGAACTGGCTTCCTCTAGAGTCTACTATTATATATAAGGTTGTTAGATCATAACACCTTAAAGATATGCTATTTTGTGAATCTAGATCATTCTTTCTATTAAATATAGAATAGAATGTATCTGATTCCTTTGAGTTTCCTGAGTCTTTAACCAGAAGTGGTGAGATATTATTGGTGTTAGAATTAGGAGAGCACCTCCCTCCTATTCTGCAAATTCTAGCACATTATCTATAGGTTAATGTATTATGAAGTTAAAATGAAGTTTTTTAAAAGTAAAACATATTTTAACGAGTAATACTTAACCTATAGATAATCAATTATCTCCCTCCGTCCACCCTCGCTTATCTCTCCTAATTGTGTCTATTGTTTTACACATAAAAGAAACTGACACGTGGTCAATTGAGCGGGAAGAGTTACGTCACACAGGTAACTGCCTAAGGGACCTTCTGGTTTAAGACTTTAATTAACGACTGAAAGGTCGTTTTTTCTGTGGAAGGTGTGAAAACAGAAGAGAATAGCACATTATCCATAGGTTAAGTATTACCCGTTAAAATATGTTTTACTTTTAAAAAACTTCATTTTAACTAAACTTGCACAGCCAAATTGTTGTGGCATGGAAAATAACTAATTTTATTTTGGTGACCTTGACCCATTTTCAAGGTCACAGGAGGGCTCAGATTGTTGGATAATGGCTTGTCTGCACGCTATCTGCTGAATGAATGGATGGATTTTGACCAAACTTGCACAGCTATATTGTTGAGACAGAGACAAGAGCTGATTAGATTTTTTGTGACCTTCATCCCATTTTCAAGGTTACACAAGGGCTATGATTTTAGAAAATGGCTTGTCAGCACCCTATCTCATTGAGGAATGGATGAATTTTGACCAAACTTACATATAGGTATATTGTGACCTTGAGTTTATTATAGATACATCTGTTTTAACAATATGTCTGTTCAAACTGGTGGGGGGACATACGTTTTCCTCCGAAAACACTGTTCTAGTTTATTATCTGACTTTGGTTTGATTGAGCAAAGCTCTTGTATTTTTTAACCCCGCACTTTTTGAAGAAAAAGCGGGGATATTGTTATACCCCCATCCAGCCGTCCGTCTGTCCATCTATCTGTCAGTCTGTAATGTCACACCATTTCTCCTAGACCATTTAACCTTTACACTGCTGTAGGCGACTATATGCGCCCAGGAGGGGTCTGCCAACTCTAAAGCCTGTCATACTTACTATACACCACATGCAACCATTCAGAGCAAGAGTTCTCATACACACAAGTGAACCTACTTTCATACAAACACGCCACTTTTTATTAGATAGTCGGGTGCTGGACTTTACCCACACTAATAAAGATCCAGAATACCGAATTTGAAGCTGCCATTAATTTCAGCACTCACTTCAACGGATTGATCACGATTTCCTGGAGAAAAAGCTCATTTCCAGTGAGGAAGAAGTAGGAATAAGGTCTCTTGTAACATTTTTTTTTGCCTTAAACGGTTCCCAGTTTACACGTGACTATCACATGACTTTCTAGTCACGTGACCATCCTCATGCTGGTAAAATGGCCACCTACGATCGGCAAATTATATGTGAAAATTCCATGTAAATCGAGGTAAAATTAAGGGAGTAATGACTTCTTGAGTAGGGGTACCCCCTCTTACAGGCCTGTTTCATTTTTTTCTCAGCAC
Source organism: Anodontia alba (assembly GCA_964016985.1). Classification (NCBI taxonomy): domain Eukaryota; kingdom Metazoa; phylum Mollusca; class Bivalvia; order Lucinida; family Lucinidae; genus Anodontia; species Anodontia alba. The sequence goes on from OZ024825.1 coordinate 61,484,515, forward strand.
TTTAAGGGTTAAGCTAGATTCTTGAAACTTTCACAGGCGATAGCCCTATGGATGAGGACTGGAGGAACACATTTGGAATTTTGATGTGACCCCTTGGGGCAGGGCCAGCGGGGTGTGGCCCCAAAATGTCCAAAATTTATTTTATACTAGCATAGCCATGTTGCATATCAAATTGAAGGTTATGAAGAGTAGAATATAGTGGTGCAAAAATTTTGCCCCGGGGGGCATGTCTGGGGGTCACTAGATGTCAAAAAGTAGGATTTTGGGTCCTTTTTTTTTTATTGTCACCCAACTCCTTGTAGGCTTTTTTAGCTAGAGCCTTGAAACTGTCACAGGTAATAGACCTATGGATGAGGACTGGAGGAACACATTCGGAATTTTGATGTGACCTCTGTGGGCAGGGCCAGGGGGGGTGTGGCCTCGAAGGGTCCAAAATCCATTTTCTACAAACATAGTCATGTTGCATATCAAATCGAAGTATATGAAGAGTAGAAAACAGTGGTGCAAAAATTTTGCCCTGGGGGCGTGTCTGGGGGTCACTAGAGGTCAAAAAGTAGGCTTTTAGGTCCTTTCTTTTGATTGTCACCCAACTCCTGGTAGGCTTTTTTAGCTAGAACCTTGAAACTGTCACAGGTAATAGCCCTATGAATGAGGACTGGAGGAACACATTCGGAATTTTGATGTGGCCCCTGGGGGCAGGACCAGGGGGTGTGACCCTGATGGGTCAAAATCCATTTTGTACAAACATAGTCATGTTGCATATCAAATGGAAGGTAATGAAGAGTAGAATACAGTGGTGCAAAAATTTTGCCCGGGGGGCATGTCTATAGTCACTAGAGGTCAAAAAGTTGGATTTTGGGTCCTTTTTTTGTTTGTCACCCCTCTTAGGCTTTTTTAGCCAGAACCTTGAAACTATCACAAGTAATAACCCTATGAATCAATGAGGACTGGAGGAATGCATTTGGAATGTTGATGTACAGGGAAATATGCGATGGTGCTGGCGCGGGGATATGCGATGGCACACCATTGACTTGCTCTAGTTCTTTAACCTGCCATAACAAATTAACCCTGGCAGAAGTATGAACCCTGAAATTGGAAACAAATCTCAGTGTTTATTTTGTAGAGCATCTATTGATAATCTGCATTTTGCAAAATTAGGAAAAAATAGATGACCACAAGATTCTGTATCATTTTTAAAAATACTTGAGTCAAATGATGAATGCCACAATGAAGGCCCATTGAAACAGTGAAATTATCACTGAATCTTAAAATCATTACAAGTCTGCACATTATTCATCCCTTGTTACTTAATGATATATGTTATAACTGGAATACATGAACAGAAGGTACAAATTTTGAAACGTCATAATGTTTCTTTTTATAAATCTTAATTCAGTTTTAAATATTTCTGTCATTTTTTTTGCACTGAATATCATTTTTATCTTAATTATTTGGATATATCAATAATTCTTAGATCCATTTACATAACAGGGTACTCAAAAGAAATGTCCTGATATCCAATTCAATTATATGTATAAAAAGAAAAGAAAAAAAAAAAAAGGCCGACCTACCTGCCCTAAGAAAAAATTCATTGGTCGGCAACTGCAAAAAAAGTATTTTTATGCCTGTCCTTATAGATAAACAATAATTTTGAGAATATCTTTTATTCATTTTTTGGATAGTTATGTTTGATGTATAAATATGAATAAATACAATCAAAATACAGGTTAGTCTTCAAAACGCAAACTTAAGTTATCTCAGATAAGTGGACAGGGTCACTCATATTGATATAACTTGACACTTTATTATAAAATGTGACACTTCCACTTATAACTTATCCATCTTAGTTTTTGGCATGGTTGTTTCTTTTGGAATTACAGTTAACCATTATGTAGCTACATGTACTAATAAATAAAAACAAAATTCAGTGCATCTCTTAATACCTGAAGGTTTGGTTACCTCAAATAAGTGGGCAGGGTCACTGGTATTGGTAAAAAGGGACAAAATACTACAAATGTTAACACACTCAAATGAGCCATTATCCTAATAAGGATTCAAATATAGATCTTTTCCAAAGAAATAAACACAGAGATCTAATCTTGATAATAACATAACCATTTTTTACTACCAATAAATAAATAATTCAGTGCTTCCCTTCTACCTCAATGTTTACATGGTTCAGTTGTGTCTAAGTATACATGTGTGTGTGTGTGTGTGTGTGCATGTGTGTGTGTGTGTGTGTGTGTGTGTGTGTGTGTGTGTGTTACTAAGATTGTAGGGGTTCACAATTTTCTTGGTATTTTTGCAGCCCATAAATTGTCCTGACATTTTGAGAGGATGTGTGGTCTTGATTATGCATTTTGCTTGAGATTGTTTGTTATAATAAGACAATTTTTGTTACTTTTTGAGGATTTCTTTTTGATTCTGTTGAGCAAGTGTAGCAGCTAATGAAGGTTTTCCCTCCCACACCCAACTGGGAATTTCATAGGCTAACATCTCAAGATTTGTGACTATGGTCAGGGCTAGAGACAGTTCTTGTTACATACAATGAATGTCTTCAGTGTATCACACACCAGCTCACTGTTTTCACTTAATACATGTATTTACATTCCATAATTGGGCAGTATCATTTTGGTAAAATTATTTCAAAAAATTATTGTACTGGTTGTCATCTCAGGAAGGATTTAAAAAGATAGGTAACTTTTTCCCCTTTGTTTTCACTGTTTGTTTTATCTTTTACAGATATAGAATTTCAAACAATGTTTTCAAATCAGTATAAACTTACTCCACAAATTCTTTTCTAGCTCTGCTGTCAGACCAAACTGAGATTAAATTCTGGCATTTGATTTTTGAATAAATTTATTGAGTTGTAGTTAACTTCCAAGTCAGCAATATTATTACAGTCATGTAGAGAGTGCCTTAAATTTTGTTGGACTTTTACCCGATCTGCTGGTTCATGATAAATTCAGGTCCTGCTTAAAGTTACGTCTTACTAGCAGCTCTGCCTCGGAGGCCCAGGCAGCCCATCAATTTCTCCAGCCCCCGATGGGCGGGGCCATGATTTCTCAATACCCGATAATAAGTAAATGCCAGTAATAGGTACCCAGACTGACCGTATACAATCATTTGCATACCTGAAATTTATTTTACTGCTTCAGCAATTTTCTGTAGCACTTAAAACAAACTACTGTTTTTAGCTCACCTGAGCACGAAGTGCTCATGGTGAGCTATTGTGGTCAGTCAATGTCCGTCGTCCGCCGTTCGTCGTGCGGCGTCAACAATTGCTTTAAAAGCCTACTCCTCCTACACCCCTGGGCCAATTGACTCGATACTTGGAAGGAAGCATCGGGGTGACCTGTAGATCAAAAATAGGTAAAATCGTTCCAATTGGAAATCCAAGATGGCCGTCATGGCTGCCATCTTGAAAATCTATTTTTCGCTTCTTTTCCTGAATCAAAAGGCCAATTGACTCCAAACTTGCTAGGAAGCATCGGGGTGACTTGTAGATCAAAAATAGCTAAAATCGTGCCGATCGGAAATCCAAGATGACCGCCATGGCCGCCATCTTGAAAATCTATTTTTCGCTTCTTCCCCTGAACTGAAAGGCCAATTGACTCCAAACTTGCTAGGAAGCATCAGGGTGACTTGTAGATCAAAAGTAGCTAAAATCATGCCGATCGGAAATCCAAGATCTATTATTCGCTTCTTTTCCTGAATCAAAAGGCCAATTGACTCCAAACTTGCTAGGAAGCATCGGGGTGACTTGTAGATCAAAAATAGCTAAAATCGTTCCGATCGGAAATGCAACATGGCCGCCGTGGCAGCCATCTTGAAAATCTAGTTTTCACTTCTTCTTCTGAACCGAAAGGCCAATTGACTCGAAACTTGGTAGGAAGCATTGGGGTGACTTGTAGATCAAGTATACCTAAAATTGTGCCGATCGTAAATTCAAGATGGCTGTCATGGCGACCATCTTGAAAATCTATTTTTCACTTCTACTCCTAAACTCAAAAGTCAATTGACTGGAAACTTAGTAGGAAGCAGCAGGGTGACTTGTAGATCAAAAATAGCTAAAATCATTCCGATTGGAAATCCAAGGTGGCCGCTATGGCTGCCATCTTGAAAATCTATTTTTCGCTTCTTCTCCTGAACTGAAAGACCAGTTGACTCGAAACTTGGTAGGAAGCATTGGGGTGACTTGTAGATCAAAAATAGCTAAAATCGTGCTGATTGTAAATCCAAAATGGCCGCCATGGCGGCCATCTTGAAAATCTATTTTTCGCTTCTTCTCCTTTACCCAAATGCCAATTGACTCGAAACTTGGTAGGAAGCATCAGGGTGACTTGTAGATCAAAAATAGCTAAAATAATTCCGATCGGAAATCCAAGGTGGCCGCCATCTTGAAAATCTATTTTTCACTTCATCTCCTGAGCCGAAAGACCAACTGACTCCAAACTTGGTAGGAAGCATCAGGGTGACTTGTAGATCAAAAGTAGCTAAACTCGTGTTGATCGGAAATCCAAGATGGCCACCATGAAGGCCATCTTGAAAATCTTTTTTTCCCTTAATCTTCTAAATGGCGGCCATCTTGAAAATCTATTTTTGACTTCTTCTCCTGAACCGAAAGGCTTATTGACTTTAAACTAGGTAGGAAGCATCAGGGTGACCTGTAGATCAAAAATAGCTGAAATTGTCCCTAGCAGAAATCCAAGATGGCTGCCATGACAGCCATCTTGAAAATCTATTTTTCGCTTCTTCTCCTGAACTGAAAGGCCATTTGACTTGAAACTTGGTAGGAAGCATTGGGGTGACTTGTAGATCTAAAGTAGCTTAAATTGTTTGGATCGGAAATCGAAGATGGCCACCATGGCGACCATCTTGAAACTCTTTTTTTCGCTTATTTTCCTGAACCAAAGGGCCTGTTGATTTGAAAATTGGTAGGAAGCATTGGGATGACTTGTAGATATAAAAATAGCTAAAATCGTTCCAATTGGAAATCCAAGATGGTGGCCATCTTGAAAATCTATTTTTCCCTTCTTCTTCTGAACTGAAAGGCCAATTTACTCGAAACTTGGTAGGAAGCATCGGGGTGACTTGTAGATAAAAAATAGCTCAAATCGTTGCGATAGGAAATCCCAAATTGCGGCCATGGCGGCCATCTTGAAAATCTGTTTTGAACTTTTTCTCCTGAACCGAAAGGGCAATTGACTCAAAGTTCATTGGAAGTATCCAGGTGACTTGTAGATCAACAGTAGCTAAAATCATTCTGATTGGAAATCCAAGATGGCTGCCATCTTGTTTATGTTTATTATATTTCTCTGCCACTGAGCTGTTTACATGTATAAAATAGTGATTCTTCAGAAACCACTTAGCCATTTGCCACCAAATTTCACATTGATCCTATTGTTGAAATGTGATTGAGAGTGTTTAAATGATCACGCTCCATTGACTGTCATGTCATATATATTCTTCTTCAAAATTAAGAACTGCTTAAATGATGATCTTTTCATTAGTTGCGATGACAGGATTGGAAAAATGTTGCATAACATCTGCATATCAGCAGTGGCTATGTCACTCAGGTGGGCGACCCATGGCCCATGGGCCTCTTGTTCATTCTTTGTTTTTAGCTCACCTGAGCCCAAGGCTCAAGGTGAGCTTTTGTGATCGGTCTTAGTCTGTTGTGCGTCGTCCGTCTGTCAACTTTTTACTTAAAAGACATCTCCTCCTAAACCGGTGAATGGATTTTGAAATAATTTTACAGGAATGTTCCTTGAATGACTCTCTACCAAAATTGCCTAAATGGTTCTGCTCCGCTAACAAAATGGCTGCCAGAGCTAAAAATAGAAAAACCTTAAAACGACATCTCCTCCTAGGCCACTGAATGGATTTTGAACTAATTTCTCAGGAATGTTCCTTAGATGACCGTCTACCAAAATTGCCTAAATGGTTCCGCTCCGCTAAACAAAATGGCCACCAGAGCTAAAAATAGAAAAAAACTTTAAATGACATCTCCTCCCAGGCCAATGGCCCGATTTCAAAATAGTTTCACAGAAATGTTCCTCTTGTGCCCCTTTACCAAAATTGCTAAAATGGTTCTGCTTCGCTAAACAAAATGGCCTCCAGAGCTAAAAATAGGAAAAACCGTTAAACGACATCTCCTCCCAGGCCAATGGCCGATTTCAAAATAATTTCACAGAAATGTTCCTCTAATGCCCCTTTACCAAAATTGCTAGAATGGTTCCACTCCGCTAAACAAAATGGCCGCCAGAGCTAAAAATAGAAAAACCCTTTTAAACGACATCTTCTAGGCCAAGGGCCCGATTTCAAAATAATTTTAGTGAAATGTTCCTCTTATGTCCCTTTACCAAAATTGCTAGAATGGTATGGCTCCACTGAACAAAATGGCCGCCAGAGCTAAAAATAGAAAAAGGGCATAGACTGTCATGCGTCTGTCAACAATTTACTTAAGAGACATCTTCTCCTAAACCGGTCAGTGGATTTTGGAATAATTTTACAGGAATGTTCCTAGAGTTACCCTCAACCAAAATTGCTAAAATGGTTCTGCTCCACTAAACAAACTGGTCACCAGAGCTAAAAATAGAAAAACCTTTAAACGACATCTCTCATGCCAGTGGCCTGATTTCAAAATAATTTCACAGTAATGCCAATTTACGAAAATTGCTAAAATGGTTCCACTCTGCTAAACAAAATGGCTGTCAGAGCTAAAAATAGAAAAACCTTTAAACGACATCTCCTCTTAGGCCTATGACCAGATGTCAAAATAATTTCACAGAAATGTTCCTCTTATGACCATTTACCAAAATTGCTAAAATGGTTCCCCGTTTGGCTGAACCAGAGCTAAAAAAAGAAAAAGGGTGTAGACTGTCATGCGTCTATCAACAATCTAAGAGACATCTCCTCCTAAATGGGTCAATGGATTTTGAAGTAATTTTACAGGAATGTTCCTTGAGTGACCCTCTACCAGAATTGCTAAAATGGTTCCGCTCCACTAAACAAAATGGCCACCAGAGCTAAAAATAGAAAAAAAAACTTTTAAAGGACATCTCCTCCCAGGCTAATGGCCCGATTTCAAAATAATTTCACAGAAATGTTCCTCTAATGCCCATTTACCAAAATTGCTAAAATGATTCTGCTCCGCTGAACAAAATGGCTGCCAGAGCTTAAAAATAGAAAACCTTTAAACAACATCTCCTCTTAGGCCTATGACCGGATTTCAAAATAATTTCACAGGAGTATTCCTCTTATGTCCCTTGACCAAAATTGCTAAAATGGTTCCCTTTGGCTTAACAAAATGGCCACCAGAGCTAAAAATAGAAAAAAGGCATAGTCTGTCATGCGTCTGTCAGCAATTTACTTAAAAGACATCTCTCCCTAAACCGGTTAATGGATTTTGAAATAATTTTACAGGAATATATCTTGAGTGACCCTCTACCAAAATAGCTGAAATGGTGCCGTTCTGCTGAACAAAATGGCATCCAGAGCAAAAAAAAGAAAATCTTTAAACAACATCTCCTAGGCCAAGGGCCCGATTTCAAAATAATTTCACAGAAATGTTCCTCTAATACCCCTTTACCAAAATTGATAAAATGGTTCTGCTCTGCTGAACAAAATGGGCACCAGAGCTAAAAATAGAAAAACCTTTAAACAACATCTCCTCCTAGGCCTATGGCCTGATTTCAAAATAATTTTGCAGAAATGTTCCTCTGATTAAGTCTTATTCTCCTTGACTGCTATGATACTCAGGTGAGCGATATAGGGCCATCATGGCCCTCTTGTTTTTGCGAATCTTCACATGAGAAATTGGAAAATACAGAAAAAAAAATGTTTAAGCTTCATCTGTCAAAAAAAAAATGCTTTCAGTCACGTCCGTAAAAGAAGTAAAGAGTAGCTACGAACGTTCTACGTACGAAGTCATTAGTGAAATACTCGTAAGATTTTCTTACGAATTTTGCAGATATAAGAAGTTTAGTGAAACGCTGCCTTGGTGACTTAATAGAGGCTTATAAGGTTATTACTGGAACAGAGACAGTTAACTGCAATAAATTCTTTAAAATGACTGACAGTGATAGCAGTAGGACAAGGGAAAATTTGATGAAGATTTATAAACCCAGGTTAAACAAAGGTATTTTACAAAAGATCCAATTTTTCCAGTATTCGTGTCATAAATCAATTGCCAGAAGAAGTAATTTCAGCTAAAACATTCAACTCTTTTAAAACATTAACTGGACAAGCTCATTTCTACCATCCATGGGGCACAAAAGAGCATTCATTGCCTATTGTAACTCCCCTTTAGCCTAATGTAATGTAATGTAAGTTTGACTTACAGAGCATGTTTCCATGAGTTCCTAGACTACAACTTCATGAAGCATAGATATGCTTGATTGAGTGATAATGACTGGCAACAACATATATGGAGCTAATACTGAATAGAGTATATGTTTCAAGTGTTGCTGTAGACTATGAATGAATTGGTGTGAAAATAGCTGTTGACAAAGGAGTGGATAGTAAGGTTGTAGCAGGTTTTCTCTATAACAGTGAAAAAAAGGTAATTATCAACTTTTTATATCAAATAAGTAAAAGAGTCCTTTTTTGTGTTCATGTATACCTAATTTTCCTAATTAAGCCATTATTTATTTTTCAAAAATAGCCCTAATATTTTTCGCAAAAATAGCCCTAATTTTTTTCCAAATAGTGCTTGAAAGCCTGGAGCCCCATCTCTCGATGCTGCAGTTTTTGAATTAACTCCCCTAACAGTATTTGGCAATAGAAACCTTGTGATCACTGTAACTCCAGCACCTTTGGAGATATATTGATGATACTTGGTAGAAGTGTACATGAGGTTGAGAAGGTGTGTTCATACAAGAACCACAACTCTGGATGCTGCAGTTTTTGAGTTATCTCCCTGACAGTTTTTGGTAATACAAACCTTGTGATTGCTTTAAGTCCAATTTCCTTTGAGCTATATATCCTTGCATATGTCTTGCTGATACTTTGCAGAATGTACTTGAGGATTAGAGGCTGTGTTGTATTTCTAGTGAAATTTATGTGTATGTACAATTTTCTGAAAGCTGTATTGGCTTTCATTTGAGGGATCTGCCATCTCTTCTAATGGGTATTTTTGATAAAGTTATCTGCCTGTCACTCAGTAAAGGCGGTTTATTATCATTTCCCGTTTTAATTTTTAAATGTGGAAAGCGTTTTGCCAATTCAAAGCAGTCAGAATTTTCAGGAGAGAATTCACATGAAATGTCAAACAATTTTGTTGGGGAAAATTGTCTGCTACAGTTTTAAATGCTGCTGTAAGAGTCATCTGCTCTTCTTCCTTGACAGGTATGTCGGGTCATGGTCACAGTCATGCTGGAGGATGTCAAGGTGGTGATGGACATGGACATGACCTTGATCACATGACAGAAGCTGAGATGGGTTCAGGTTACAGTCTTTATCTTAAAATTGATACTGAACGTGTTCAGTGTTTAAATGAGGCAGAAGATGGATCAGCGAAGTATATCTTTAAACCTTGGGATCAGAGATTAGATAAAGAAAAGGTAGGTTTAATTTACTTGACTTCAACCTTTCACAGAAAAACGGCAAGTCTTAAGAATCTTAATCCAGAAGGTCCCATAGGCATTTACCTGTGTGACGTCACCTGTCTCGCTCATTTGGTCGCGTGCTCAGTAACTTTTACTGTGGAACAAAGAAAGTAAGCAGGATTTTTTACTAGGTGAAAAAAAAATCTAATTCATCTTTCTTTTTCTCCAGAATATTTCTTATTTCCTGTATTCTTATGTTCCTTTATCATTCCGTTTAAAGATAATATGTTTTCTTTCCATTTTTTATTTTTCGATCTTGTGATTTTATCGTCGTTATCACCGATGCCATGCATTGTTGATGCCGACCATTACAGTTTTGTGTGGTCATCTCTATTCTTTATGGGATAACCATACTAATTATTTTTATTCTTGTTTTTGGTATTCTTTGTGTATGGTTTGTTACAAGTTGACTTGTTCATGAGCAAATAAGAAGATTATATTAGACTACTAGACAAACTTCATCAGAGAGAAAATGTCAACTAAGGTTTTCCTGAAGACATTTCTACAAGGATATGGGATCACCACCCCGCATGGCTGTACTGCCAGGGGTTGGCTCCATTTTGATGGCTGCTGTACGAATGGGCATATCATTCATAACATAAGTCCACCAGGCACCAATCATCCCGTCAACCAGTCACCAGTCACTGGTTATTGACTGGTGAACACACCAAGCACCAGTCACTAGTCACCGGGCACCGGGCACTGTCAACCAGGCACCAGGCCTCAGTTTATAGACTATTGACTTGTCCAACAACCATCAGTAACCAGTCAACGAACACCAGTCATAGAGCACTAGTCACTAGGCACCTGGTACCAGGCAGCAAACGTTAGGCACTGAATACCGGATATTCGATTTAAGATATACCTGAGCTCGGAGCAACCAGTTACAAATGAGCCTTCGAACTCAATAAATAAACAAAGAGTGCTACTAATTAGGGTATATGTCAGATCCAAGTATTTTTATTGAACATCTGACAAATACTTGTGATACTAATAGGTCTGTTTCTCATAAAATATGTACTTGAAGAGATCAAACTAAATATAAAAATTAAAAGAATAGAAGATACAGTTTTGCTTTTACTCATCTTCCTCTTCTTCTTCATTTTTGTCTTCTCTCAGATGAAGCAGAAAGTCAAAGAAGTCAAAACAATTCATAAGAAAAGAATCCGCCAATCTCCTTCTTCTTTTTCTTTTGAATATTAAAGATTATGGTCAGTATCATAGATGGAGACATACCTCTCCTAAACGTTCATATAACACCACAACATGATAGGGTTGTAGAGAAAACACCGAATATACAATTGATGATTCGGTGCATTATTCATAAAAAGATCCAGGATCGGATTCCGAAATAGATACCTGATCTTTTGATAAGATTATTAATGAAGTCTTCTAAACTTTACCGGAGATGTGTCCAAGAACTTTGGAAGATCATACTCACTATAAATTTCTGTCAGGAATTGAACTATTTACATAGTTGCGTTCAACTTCTTTATTAGTTTTTCCTCTATCTGAATTGATAGAAAATACTACCAAGTATATCTAAAACAAATTATACATGGATACATTTGGTCAAAACTACACATCAAAGTGTCAATTCATTGTCTCCTATGAGATGTTACAGGAATAAATCACAACATTGTCCTGATCAAAATATCCTCTCTAGATGCTGACGCTTCACATAGACAGTCTTAGGTAGGGGAAAATATTCTGTTACAATCAAAAACATTTTTCAAAATGGAGTTCTGAAGAAGATGTGAAGTCGAAAGTTAAAAAAGCTGTGTTTTCAAAATGGAATTTAGTTCTGAAGAAGACGTGAAGTCAAAATGTTAAAACAGCAATGTTTTGTCTTATTTCTTTAACCATAATTAAAAACATAGAAATATGGGAAAACAGCCAGCAGTTAGAGGCTATTAGTTCCCATATTAATTTGATTCGTCGGCGGTTTATTAATACCTTGTAACAAGAGTCCATGTCAATCATGCCTAGTCCAGACTCGTGGAAATGGTGGTTAAATCAATCAAACACCTATATAATATTAGACATAAATTATTCTAGGCTTGATACGATACTACTATAGCCTTATTAGCTCACCTGAGCACGAAGTGCTCATGGTGAGCTATTGTGGTCAGTAAATGTCCGTCATGCGTCGTCCCTTGTCCGTCGTGCTTCGTCCATCATGCGGCGTCAACAATTGCTTTAAAAGCCTACGCCTCCTACACCCTGGGCCAATTGACTCAATACTTGGTAGGAAGCATCAGGGTGACTTGTAGATCAAAAATAGCTAAAATCGTGCTGATCGGAAATCCAAGATGGCCGCCATGGCCGCCATCTTGAAAATCAGTTTTTCGCTTCTCCTGAACCGAAAGGCCAATTGACTCCAAACTTGCTAGAAAGCATCAGGGTGACTTGTAGATCAAAAATAGCTAAAATCGTGCCGATTGGAAATCCAAGATGGCTGCCATGGCCACCATCTTGAAAATCTATTTTTCGCTTCTTCTCCTGAACCGAAAGGCCAATTGACTCCAAACTTGGTAGGAAACATTGGGGTGACTTATAGATCAAAAATAGCTAAAATTATTCCAATCGGAAATCCAAGATGGCCGCCATGACAGCCATCTTGAAAATCTATCTTTTGCTTCTTCTCCTGAACCGAAAGGCCAATTGACTCCAAACTTGCTAGGAAGCATCGGGGTGACTTGATTAAGCAGTCATCATGAATCTTGCTCAAAATGTTTGTCTTGATGATTTCTAGGTGAAGTTCGAAACTGGGTCACCTGGGGTCAAAAACTAGGTCACCTGGCCAAATCAGCGGAAAACCTTGTTATCACTCTAGCGGTCACATTTTTCAAGCAATCATCATGAATCTTTCTCAAAATGTTTGTCTTGATGATTTTTAGGTCAAAACCGAAACTGGGTCACTTGGGGTCAAAAACTAGGTCACCGGGCCAAATCAGCTAAAACCTTGTTAACACTCTAGCGGTCACATTTTTGAAGCAGTCATCATGAATCTTGCTCAAAATATTTGTGTTGATGAGTTCTAGGTCAAGTTTGAAACTGGGTCACTTGGGATCAAAAACTAAGTCACCGGGCCAAATCAGCGGAAAACTTTGTTAACACTCCAGAGGTCACATTTTTTTAGCAATCATCATGAATCTTGCTCAAAATGTTTGTCTTGATGATTTCTAGGTCAAGTTCGATGGGTCACCTGGGGTCAAAAACTAGGTCACCTGGCCAAATCAGCGGAAAACCTTGTTAACACTCTAGTGGTCACATTTTTCAAGCAGTCATCATGAATCTTGCTCAACATGTTTGTCTTGATGATTTCTAGGTCAAGTTTGAAACTGGGACACTTGGGATGAAAAACTAGGTCACCGGGCCAAATCAGCAGAAAACCTTGTTAACACTCTAGCGGTCACATTTTTGAAGCAATCATCATGAATCTTGCTCAAAATGTTTGTCTTGATGAGTTCTAGGTCAAGTTCGAAACTGGGTCACTTGGGATCAAAATCTAGGTCACCAGGCCAAATCAGCAGAAAATTTTGTTAACACTCTAGTGGTCACATTTTTGAAGCAATCATCATGAATCTTGCTCAAAATGTTTGTCTTGATGATTTCTAGGTCAAGTTCGAAACTGGGTCACATAGGGTCAAAAACTAGGTCACTAGGCCAAATTAGCAGAAAACTGTTAACACTCCAGAGGTCACATTTTTAGCTCGCCTGTACGAAGTACAAGGAGAGCTATTGTAGTCACCCCGGTCGTCCACGTTTGCGTTTGCGTTTGCGTTTGCGTTCCCGTTCCCGTCACACTGTGTTAAAGTTTTTCAAATGCTTATATCTCAACAGTCACTCCTCACAGAGGCATCAAATTTGGAACTTAGGTACCTTGGAGGGTCTTCTGAGATTCCAAGAGAATAAACCCCTGGGTTCATGCCCCTGGGTGGGGCTAGGGGTCAGAATCTAGGACACCTTTGTAATACTGTGTTAAAGTTTTTCAAATTCTTATATCCTGACTTTCACTCCTCATAGAGCATTCATATTTAGAATTTGGGTACCTGGACGAGTCTTCAGAGATTCCAAAAGAACATACCCCTGGGTTCATACCTCAGGGTGGGCCTTGGGGTGGGGCTAGGGGTCAAAATCTAGGACACATTTGTAAAATCTTATATGCCTACAGGTTATAGACACAACTGGTTATACATCAGCTAACTATGTGACATCAGTTTAAGTGTAAGAGAGTGAAGGTCATGGTGACCTACATTTTACGGTCAAGGTCACCTAGATTTCACGGTCCAGTGATTTTGCCTTATATCTTGAATACTATTTGTTGGATAAATGTCACACCTGGGATATTACTTCCATGTGACCCAATGAATGACCACTTACTATATCTAGGTCATTGTGACCTATATTTCATGGTTCAGTGATTTTGCCTTATATCTTGAATACTTTTTGTTGGTTAAATGTCACACCTGGGATATTACTTCCATGTGACCCAATGAATGACCACTTACTATATCTAGGTCATTGTGACCTATATTTCATGGTTCAGTGATTTTGCCTTATATCTTGAATACTATTTGTTGGATAAATGTCACACCTGGGATATTAGTTCCATGTGACCCAATGAATGACCACTTACTATATCTAGGTCATTGTGACCTATATTTCATGGTTCAGTGATTTTGCCTTATATCTTGAATACTATTTGTTGGATAAATGTCACACCTAGGATATTAGTTCCATGTGACCCAATGAATGACCACTTACTATATCTAGGTCATTGTGACCTATATTTCATGGTTCAGTGATTTTGCCTTATATCTTGAATACTATTTGTTGGATAAATGTCACACCTGGGATATTAGTTCCATGTGACCCAATGAATGACCACTTACTATATCTAGGTCATTGTGACCTATATTTCATGGTTCAGTGATTTTGCCTTATATCTTGAATACTATTTGTTGGATAAATGTCACACCTGGGATATTAGTTCCTTGTGACCCGATTATTGACGTCAAAATATATCTCTGTTGGTGTGACCTATATTTCATGGTTCAGTGATTTTGCCTTATATCTTGAATACTATTTGTTGGATAAATGTCACACCTGGGATATTACTTCCATGTGACCCAATGAATGACCACTTACTATATCTAGGTCATTGTGAACTATATTTCATGCTTCAGTGATTTTGCCTTATATCTTGAATACTATTTGTTGGATAAATGTCACACCTGGGATATTAGTTCCTTGTGACCCGATTATTGACGTCAAAATATATCTCTGTTGGTGTGACCTATATTTCATGGTTCAGTGATTTTGCCTTATATCTTGAATACTATTTGTTGGATAAATGTCACACCTGGGATATTAGTTCCATGTGACCCAATGAATGACCACTTACTATATCTAGGTCATTGTGACCTATATTTCATGCTTCAGTGATTTTGCCTTATAGCTTGAATACTATTTGTTGGATAAATGTCACACCTGGGATATTAGTTCCTTGTGACCCGATTATTGACGTCAAAATATATCTCTGTTGGTGTGACCTATATTTCATGGTTCAGTGATTTTGCCTTATATCTTGAATACTATTTGTTGGATAAATGTCACACCTGGGATATTACTTCCATGTGACCCAATGAATGACCACTTACTATATCTAGGTCATTGTGACCTATATTTCATGCTTCAGTGATTTTGCCTTATATCTTGAATACTATTTGTTGGATAAATGTCACACCTGGGATATTAGTTCCTTGTGACCCGATTATTGACGTCAAAATATATCTCTGTTGGTGTGACCTATATTTCATGGTTCAGTGATTTTGCCTTATATCTTGAATACTATTTGTTGGATAAATGTCACACCTGGGATATTAGTTCCATGTGACCCAATGAATGACCACTTACTATATCTAGGTCATTGTGACCTATATTTCATGCTTCAGTGATTTTGCCGTTTATTTTTATTACTATTTCATGGAGAATTGTCATACCTGGATTATTATATCTAAGTGACAAAATGATTTACATACAAATACATCTAGGTCAGTGTGACCTATATTATATGGCTTAATGATAAAAATGTTACAATATAAAATGTACCCAGCAGGCGAGCTCGCTGTCCTCTGACAGCTCTTGTTTAAATAATCATCATTAATATTGCTCAAAATGTTCGTCTTGATGATTTCTAGGTCTAGTTTAAAACTGGGTCACTTGATATCAGAAACTAGGTCACCTGGCCAAATCAAAGGAAAACCTTGTTGATGCTCTAGAGGTCATATTTTTGATGTGATCATCAGGAATCTTGCTCAAAATGTTTGTCTTGATGATTTCAAGGTGATATATATTTTTCTATCCAGTGACTTTCTTAAATTTTTCCATTTAGGTCAGTTTCTCAGAGTGATATTTGGTACTTGTGAAGTTTTTGTGTTTAGGTCAGTTTCTCAGTAACTATTGCTCCTACAGCCAGTGATACTTAGTACATGCATATATCTTAGCATGGCCTCTTGAGTGCAGTCATCCTTTTTGACCTTGACCTTTATTTCACAGTCCATTAGTCATGCTACATTGTCTTACTTGTTAATATAATCATTTTGAATTTTGATCAGAATGTTTGCGTTGATCAGTTCTAGATCAGGTTCTCAAAGTGCTATGATGCTCAGGTGAGTGTTACAGGGCCATCATGGCCCTCTTGTCTAAATTCTTATGGATCATTCTAGTCAAGAACAGAAATGCTCCAATTAATCCATCTAATGTTTTATAATGAATTCAAGAAGTTACAAAATCTAACTTCTAAGTACAAAAATGTAGATTTTGGCAGCTTCCAATAATAATTCAAATTAATCTAACAAATTGTATTCGGCTATGGGACCATTTAGAAACCTGGACAGCTGATAAAAATTTTCAGACCTAAGCAAAACTTACTGTAAAGGTCTAGGAATCAATCACAGTCCTTTAGGTCTGATACAAAAAAGGACATTTCTAGGAGGAGTAATAACACAACAAATAGTTCTATCACATCTAAACATGACTGATATTTTACAAAACAAACTCTCCCACTGCCTATCTTACTACAGCCAGATATTCCAATGGTAGAAAGATTGGTATACTTTACGGAACAGTGAAAACAAATGGGTACTTTATATCGTTCAAGAAATTTTCAGGACTAAATTCAATTGGCTTCCTCATTTATTTAATGTTCTGATAATTCTGAGTCAATTTCCTCCCTCCTAATCTATAAATTCAAGCACATTATCTATAGGTTAATGTATTATGCAGTTAAAATTTAAGTTTTTTTACTTAAACATATTTTAAAAAGTAATACTTAACCTATAGATAAGAGATTTCCTCCTCCCTCCCCTCTTCCCTCAGTTATATTGTTTTATTCTACAAAGAAACTGAACACATGATCAAAAGAACGGGAAAGGTGACGTCACACAGGAAAATGCCTAAGGGACCTTCTGAATTAAGATTCTTAAGAATTGCTGTTTTTCTGTGGAAGGTTTAAATACAGAATAGAATAGCACATTATCTATAGGTTAAGTATTACTTGTTGAAGTATGTTTTACTATAAAAACGTCTTTTTTAATATCATTGATAAATGAATTTCGTTTTACTCTAAAAGACCCGACCTTCCTCCTCATAAGCCTAAAGTTTCTTTTCGGCATTTGAAAAAGAGTGTCCAGGAATTTCATTAAAAATATGTGTTGGTTCCAGCCAATAAAGCCCTAACAATGTTGTCTGATCATACATTAAATGAATACCTTAAAACAGGATACTTCTGCCGATGAGAATTATGTTGTTGGTAAGTACTGTTACCATGTTGCTATTGAGTTTTCAGTAGGTATCAAAGAAAATCCAGACAAATTTCCACGGGGTACTTGTAGATCAAAAAAAGCTAAAATTTCCTATCAGAAATCCAAGATGGTCGCCATAGCCGCCGTCTTGAAAATCTATTCTTCGCTTCTCCTGAACCGAAAGGCCATTTGTTTTGAAATTTGGTAGGAAGCATCGGGGTGACTTGTAGACAAAAAATAGCTGAAATCCTTCCGATCCAAAATCCAAGATGGCCCCCATGGCCGCCATCTTGAAAATCTTTGAATTTCTTCTCTTGACATGAAAGGCCAGTTGACTTGAAACTTGGTAGGAAGTATCAGGGCAACTTGTAGATAAAAAATAGCTAAAATAGTTCCAATCGGAAATTCAAGATGGCCACCATGGCTGCCATCTTGAAAATCTATTTTGAACTTCTCCTGAACCTAAATGCCAATTGGCTAGAAACTGGGTAGGAAGTATCAAGGCAGCTTGTTAATAAAAAATTGCTAAAATTGTTCCGATCAGAAATCCAAAATAGCCGCCACCTCTGCCGTCTTGAAAATCTTTTTTGAACTGCTTCTCCTGAATCCAAAGACCTTCTGATGCGAAACTTGGTAGGAAATATCCAGGCGACTTGTAGGTAAAAAATAATGAAAATCATTCTGATGAAGAATCCAAAGTGGCTGCCGCCATCTTGAAAATCTAGTTTGAACATCTGCCCCTGTACCAAATGGCCAATTGACTTGAAACTTTGTAGGAAGTATCATGGCGACTTGTTGATAAAAATTGCTAAAATTGTTTAAAACCAAAGTCCAAGATGGCCACCTCTGGAAAATCATTTTATACCCTGCCACACAATAGTGGCGGGGTATTATGGTTTCACGTTTGACGTCAGTATGTCTGTCCATCAGTCTGTCGTCCGTCCGTCCGTATTTTGTTTCCGGATGATAACTTTAGTAAACATCAATGGATTTTCACCAAACTTGGTATATGCATTGATATTGTGGTATTGTGGAAATGTGGTTTGGGATTGCTAATGGGCAAATTTCGTCAAATTTTGACGGGAGTTATCTGCCTAAGACACGCCCATATTTTCGTTTCTGGATGATATCTTGAGAAAACATCAATGAATTTTTACGAAACTTGGTATGTGCATTGATATTGTGGAGATCTGGTTTGGGATTGCTAATGGGTAAATTTCGTCAAATTTTGACAGAGTTATCTGCCCAAGACACGCCCATATTTTCGTTTCTGGGCGATAACTTGAGTAAATGTCAAGGGATTTTAACCAAACTGGGTACATGCATTGATATGAAGGAGATCTGGTTTAGGATTGCTAATGGGCAAATTTCATCAATGTTTGACAGAGTTATTTGCCCATAACATGATAATGGTGGGGTATTATAGTTAAATGCTTTTATTAGCTCACCTGAGCCGAAGGCTCAAGGTGAGCTATTGTGATCACCCACCGTCCGTTGTCGTCGTCCGTCCGTACACAATCTTTAAAGAACATCTCCTAAACCACTGATTGGATTTTGACCAAACTTCACAGGAATGATCCTTGGTTGGTCCTCTTTCAAAGTTGTTCAAATGGTTCCGGTCCATTGCATATCTAGGTCACAAGAGCTAAACATAGATTTTTTTAACTAAGAACTTAAAAAAATCTTCTTGTCAGAAACCACTGGACCGATTTCAATATAATTTTGCAGAAATGTTCCATTGGTGATCCTCTACCAAGATTGTTCAGGCCATTTGGATTCATCAAAAAACATGGCTGCCAGGGGGCAGGGCTTATTTTCCCTATATATCTGTATAGAAAACTTTAAAATCTTCTCCAGAAACCACTGGACCAATTTCAGTATAAAATGGCAGGAATGTTTGTTTTGTAACCCTCAACCAAGATTGTTCAAGCCGTCATGAATTGTCAAAAACCATGGCCGCCAGGGGGCGGGGCTTATTTTCCCTAAATATCTATATAGAAACATTAAAAAATCTTCTTGTCAGAAACCACTGGACCGATTTCAATATGA
Source organism: Anodontia alba (assembly GCA_964016985.1). NCBI lineage: Eukaryota > Metazoa > Mollusca > Bivalvia > Lucinida > Lucinidae > Anodontia > Anodontia alba. The sequence goes on from OZ024825.1 coordinate 61,503,986, forward strand.
CTTGGCAGAAATGTTTCCTTGGTGACCCTCCACCAAGATTATTCAAGCCGTCATGATTTGTCAAAAAACATGGTCACTTGGGGGCGGGGCTTATTTTCCCTATATATCTATATAGAAAACTTTAAAAATCTTCTTGTCAGAAACCGATTTTATTCTTGGTGACCCTCTACCAAGATTATTCAAGCCGTCATGATTTGTCAAAAAACATGGCAGCTAGGAGGCGGGGCTTATTTTCCCTATATATCTATATAGAAAACTTTAATGATCTTCTTGTCAGAAACCACTGGACCGATTTCAATATAACATTGCAGGAATGTTTCTTTTGTAACCCTCTACCAAGATTGTTCAAGCCGTCATGATTCATCAAAAAACATGGCCACTAGAGGGTGGGCTTATTTTCCCTCTATCTATATAGAAAACTTTAAAAATCTTCTTGTCAGAAACCACTGGACTGATTTCATTATAACTTGGCAGAAATGTTTCCTTGGTTACCCTCTACCTAGATTGTTCAAGTAGTAGTGATTCGTCAGAAAACATGGCTGCCAGTGGGCGGGGCTTATTTTAACTTCATAATACATTAACCTATAGATAATGTGCTTTTCTCTTCTGTTTTCACACCTTCCACAGAAAAAAAACGACCTTTCAGTCGTTAATTAAAGTCTTAAACCAGAAGGTCCCTTAGGCAGTTACCTGTGTGACGTAACTCTTCCCGTTCAATTGATCACGTGTCAGTTTCTTTTCTGTGGACAAAGAAATTCAACAAGGAGTTTTACCTGTGAAAGAAATTTGGATATTTCTATTCCTCACGGATAAATTTCTGTATCCTTGTGTTTCTTTTGTTTATTTATCACTCCTTTCACTAACCATGTTATTATTTAAAATTTTCGATTGTCGATTTTGCATTTATTGACTGGCTATTTCGACATGCGTTTTCGCGACTCTCGCTATAATCGGCACAACGCCCGTGTGCGGTCGGTTCGGAAGTCGTGTTTTCTTGTATAAAAAATTTTAACTTGTTTCTTTTGTTCCAGATTATTCAGCGATGCGACATGCTATACCTGGACTGTTACTGGATATCTTGCGAACTGGCAAAGATTTCTATGGTGGAGAAGCTGATTAGTAAAGAACTTGTCAACCCTTATGGGTTATACGACAGTTCTTTACTGATGGGAGCCCCACCCCATATGGCTATACTGCCAGGGTAAGACCCATCAAGGTGGCTTCTTATGGATGCTTTAGTATCCAAAATAAGTCTAAGTCACCGGTTACCAGTCACCAGTCATTCATTGTCAGCTTCACCAGTCACCAGTCACCGGGCATCCAGGCATGGATAAAATCACCGGGCATTTTTTACCGGTCACCGGTCATCCAGTCACCGGTCATCCAGGCATGATTAAATCACCGGGCATTTATCACAGGTACTAGTGTCCGGTCATTGTGACGGATTACTAGTTACTCCATCAGTTACGAGTATTAGTGTCCGGTAATTGTGTCGCATTATTAGTGACTCCTACCGGGCAACAGTTATGAGTACTAGTGTCCGGTCATTGTGTCGAATTATTAGTGACTTCACCGGGCAACAGTTACGAGAACTAGTATCCGGTCATTGTGTCGAATTATTAGTGACTTCACTGGGCAACAGTTACGAGTACTAGTGTCCAGTCATTGTGTCGAATTATTAGTGACTTCACCGGGCAAACAGTTACGAATACTAGTGTCCGGTCATATGTCCAGCTACTAGTGTATACCACTGGCAAATACTTATGATTACTAGTATCCAGTTATTGTATTGGATTACTAGTGGCGTCTACTGGGTAATAGTTACAAGTTCTAGTGTCCAGTCATTGTGTCGGATTACTAATGATTGGGTAACAGTCAATAGTCCCCGAACAATCTGTATTGTTCATAGAGCTTTATAGATAAGTCAAGTCAATGGATATAGGTTATAAAATGAAATACATAGTAACATTTTATATAATAAATTTCTAAATATTCCATTGACTTATTATAGAAGTGTAATTCTATTAATATTTTAAATTAACTTATGCAATTTATCTCTTTCATTCGCTAGAAAGAGGTTAACTTCCTATTCTAACGAAAATTCATCGGACAGTAGTTCGTAGACTAGTGCCAGGTCATTCTAACGAAATTTCACCGGGTAGTAGTTTCGTAGACTCGTGCCAGAGCATTGTGTTGGATTACTAGTGACCGAGTAGTAGTCACTAGTCCTCGCTCAATATATGTTTATTCATTGAGCACTATAGATATGTGTAGTCTTGGGTTATAGGTTATAGAATGACAGCGATGGGTTCTAATACCTAGTAGCCCCTTATATTGTTGAACTCTGTCAAGTCTTTTAACTTCATAATACATTAACCTATAGATAATGTGCTATTCTATTCTGTTTTCACACCTTCCACAGAAAAAACGACCTTTCAGTCGTTAATTAAAGTCTTAAACCAGAAGGTCCCTTAGGCAGTTACCTGTGTGACGTAACTCTTCCCGCTCAATTGACCACGTGTCAGTTTCTTTTCTGTGGACAAAGAAATTCAACAAGGATTATTTACCTGTGATAGAAATTTGGATTATTTCTTTCCTCACAGATAAATTTATGTATCCTTGTGTTTCTTTTGTTTATTTATCACTCCTTTCACTTTCTGTGTTATTATTTAAAATTTTCATTTTCGATTTCATGTATTTTTGACTGGTCTTTTTCCACATGCGTTTTGGCGACTCTCGCTATTCGGCACAACGCTCGTGCACGATCGGTTCGATAGTCGTGTTTATATATGCAGAATATTTTTGTTCTTTTCGTTCCAGGTTATTCAGCAATTACGATATGTTTTTCCTGGACTTTTGTTTGCAGAGATCTTCAGTTGGCTAAAGATTCTCATGGTGGAGAAGCTGATTGTAAAGAACTTGTCAACCCTTGATGGGTTATAAGACAATTCTTTACTGATGGGAGCCCCACCCCATATGGCTATACTGCCGGGGTAAGACCCATCAAGGTGACATCTTTGGGTACTTAGTATCCGATAAAGTCTAAGTCCACCAGTCACCAGTCACCGATCATCCAGTCACCAGTCAACCAGGCACCAGTCAATCAGCTTCACCAGTCATCAGTCAACCAGGTGCCAGTCAACCAGTCACCAGTCACCAGTCATCCAGGTGCCAGTCAACCAGGCACCAGTCACCAGTCAACCAGTCACCAGTCAACCAGTCACCAGTCACCAGTCACCGGTCAACCAGGCACCAGTCAACTAGTCTCCAGTCAATAATTTAATTATTTTCTGGAAAGACTTAGTTTTTTACATATTTCACCGGACAAAATAGTCACGTATACTAACTTCCGGTCATTATGTCTAATTATTAAAAAAAAAAAAAATTTCACTGGGCAAAGTATCAGTAATATTTCTGATACTTATACCTGGTCATATTATTATATTATTTCTGATTTTTCACCAGGCAAACTTTTACAGAAAGTGTCTGGTCAATTTTTGCCTAATAATTAATTATCTTCGGGAAAAAGTTTCGAATACTTGTGCCCGCTCAGTTTTCATATATAATCTCCCTTTCTCATCGGACTAGAGTTACGAATACTACTATCCGATCAATTTGTCAAATTACTTGTAACTTTACCGGGCAACAGTTACGAATATTAGTGTCCGGTCATTGTGTCGGGTAACTAGTGTCAAAATAATGATTACTAATTCCTGAACAATCTATTATCGTTCATAGAGCTCCATTCACGTTTAAGTCAATGGATATAGGTTATTAAGTGAAATACATAATAACTTTTTATACAAAAAATTCTGTACAGTCTTTCCCAAATCAGACTAGAATCTTTAATATTCCATTGACTTATTATAGGTGTGTAATTCCATTAATATTTTAAATTAACTTATGTTTTATCTCTTTTATCTGCTAGAAAGAGTTAAACTTCCGACTATAACAAAATTCTTACCGGGCAGCAGTTCGTAGACTAGTGCCAGGTCATTCAAATGATGTTTTATCTCTTTAATTCGCTAGAAAGCGGTTAAATTCCGGCTCTAACGAAAATTTCATCGGGAGGCACTTCGTAGAGTAGTGCCAGGTCATTCTAACGAAATTCCACCGGGCAGTAGTTTCGTAGACTTTGTGTCGGATTACTAGTGTGCGAGTAGTAGTCACTAGTACTCGCTCAACATATATTCATTTATAACCACTATAGACATGTATAGTCTTGGATTATAGGTTATTGAATGTCAGCGATGGGTTCTAATACCTAGTAGCCATTTATATTGTTGAATTCTGTCCAGTCACTTTTGAACTAGACTTAAATTCTATATATATATTTATTATTGAAAATGAATTAAGAATTATCGGTTACGATCAAATTCGCAATTCATTCACTAAGTGTAGAAGATACTTCCAGCTATAATTATATCTCTTTTATTCGCTAAAAAGAGATTAACTTCTTACATATTCACCTTATTCGGCTCTAGGGCAAAGGTGAACTATAAAACTATCGTTATTTTTATAAGAAGAAAAATATACACGAAATATAAAACAATTTTCTTCTTTCCTCCCCTGTTTTTCTTCTACATGCTCCGATATGTAATCAGCATGTAATCTAAGGAGTAAATTGACAAGAAAGTAGCAATCGATCTTTTCTACTTTCTATTAATTTTTCATTCTTAAGGTATCGGAAATTTACACCAACCAGATAAATAAATTAACAGTTTATTTATTTATTCGCTACCTCTCTAGATTACTACGATTTAAAATTCTAGTTGAGGTACATATTTTCCTTTTGCCTTTTCTACATGGAAAATAGTTGATCCGATAAGCTATTATTCTATTTTATACTATCTTTTGATTGATTATATTAGAGTCTAGGTCAGTCGTGCTCTGTCTAAACTCTGCTATAAAATAATAAATAAGAAAAAAATCTTATATTTAGGCATAGATATAATTCGATACGTTCTTTACTTTGCCTGTTTTATTTTTTCTTCTGGATCATTTAAGACTACGATAGCAATATACCAGATATTTTAGCCTCAGTAAGAATCTATTACGCTGAAGATTCTTCATATTGGAATAATAATTTTATTATGATTATAATTCTAGACCCAATTAATCCTCGTATATTATAGGTCTACTTTATCTTATTGAGGAATAGTTTTGCTTCGACTAGCTCTATACCTCTAATATTTTATTTATAACTAGAGTCCATGTCAATCAAAATTTTCTTGCACTTTGGTATTGACAATGGATACATATTTAGTAAAGGCATTAATTATTCAGTACGTGACAGATTATTATTGCCTAAATTAGATTTTATATACAATACTTTCCTTTTGATATTTTGTTTTATTGACTTTGTAACTATTCAGAAACTGCCAAAGTCAATCATTTCCTTCCTCTAAACTTACCGAAGCTCTAGATTATGTTGATATATATTTTTGATATATGCTTAGAGGTTAATTAACGAGAGTTTACCTCTTAATAGCAGATATTATTATAATTATATTAATCAATCTATAGTCTAGGCTTAGACAAAAGGGAAAACATCGTAAATTACGAGCCGGTAAAGAATTAAGACACTGTTAATTATCTCTTTACCCCTCCTTTATGTTTACATTCGTTAAAGGGATCATAGTAATTCTCGCTAAGAGTTCAAGTTCAGTTTGCGAATAATGCAAAGATTAATATCTTGATTTCCAGTCCGCATCAAAAATGGTCTATATATATAGATAAATATCTTTTCCGAAACTGGATATTTATTTATTTTTCCACACAATAAGTCATTTCAAGATGTCGATGATTTTGAAATGCACTGCTTCAATTTATAATATAAAATATTAACTTCACAACTTAGTAAGTGCTGCACCTACGTTCCTGGTCAGATCTTACTTTTGTGATACGTTTTTGAACATACTGAAAGTTTTCTCCGATTATACATTCGGTAAATAAACTTTCGAGTAGTATTTATGCTTTTAAACATTCAGATTATTTGATAATTGTTGGAGATAATATATTATTCCGATATTTATATATCTATCTTCATTATTTATCTTTCTCATCTTACTTTTAAATTAGATTGACCTTCTCGCTACGTTCCAGGTTTAAATCTAGCTAACATTGTGGAACAGTCACTTTTTTATTTCCTAAACAATATTTTAACATTTTTCTCAGTATTCAGAGCATAACGACTTCATGAATACTTGAAAATAATTCAATTCTACGCTTGTTAAACTAAGCCTAAAACAAGCCCTAGTTTTTTTCGAATGGATATTATCCTTCGATTCAGTTCATGGAGATACATCCTTTTAGATCCCATTATCTCTATTTCAATCATTCAAAATTCTAATGACTAAGTACTCCTTTTCTACGTACGAATACAGAATATCGAGTCACTGTTGCTGCATATTGGTTAAAGATTAAACAAATTTTATCTTAAACCTATATGACGTTAAATTAATTATTATCTCTTTCATATACATGTTTTTACTCTTCCGTCAGGGATCGCGGTAATAATATTATTACTCTCTATGGTTTACACATAGATCTTGAGAGTATGTATATGTATTTTCTTCCTGAACTCATTTGCGAGTACGTAATTTGATATTTCAGGAATTACCAATTATGCAGACATAGATTTTATTCTATTAATATTCAATTCTAAAAATTTGATTGCATGTTTATCTATAAAATTTCCGGGCAGTAATTTTATAGAGAGTTATATGTTTAATAATTCCTTGCTTGAATAATAGTTACGCTTAACCAATGATTTATAGCGGGAATTTTGTTCAGTAGTATAATTTTTATTTAGTATTACTATATATCTTACTATTCTTAAATATGTGTATAGAATAGTAATACTATCTCTTAACTTTTAAATTAAGTGTTTTTTGAGATTAATAATCAGTATTATTGTATAATCTTTCTTCAGAGATTATCACACTATTACTTTTTCTCTGAGTCCTTCTCTTTTTATGAACATTTTGATTCGTATCAAAGTGGATTTTTAACATTTCTTGATTTCCATGATTATTTACTCAGGAGTACTTTTCATGGCAATCTTCTGGTATAGAAAGATTCTATCCAGCTTATTTATTATTGCTTAATCTTATCAATACGGTAAGATTTAGCCAAACTATGACCGTCATACAGTTAGCTGCGATCAACCTTATTCTTATCTCTCTTATTCTCTGTCAAACTCTTTAGTTATGATGTTGACAGTTTATTCATTATTTTTTTGTCAGGACATCAAACGCTTTTATATGTCTATGACAAAACTAATTATCAATGGTTTAGGTTGTTTTTTTTTCTTCCCAGCAGTTATATGCAAACTCTGTATTATTTTATTGCTTGACTAAAAATTCGTTATACAATTAGTCTAGCAATAGTTTTAACCATTATGTTTGTCTATATCTTTTTTCTTCTGATGGATAACTTAGTTATAGTTAAGTTAACTCCATCTACTTTTATTATCTCCCCTTCTTTAATTTGATCAAGGGAAATAATTACACATTATGGTTATTTTAAGTCTGTGTCTGTTCATCGGAAACTGTCCTGTCGCTCCAATTAACAGAATTTAATTAGTTTATAATTCTAATAGCTTAGACTATTACAATTACATAGCTTCACATATCTAGAATTTTATCCAAAATATCTACATATGTCAGTTATCTATAGGAAACTCCACCGAGTAGACTTTTCCTTATTTATTCAAGATCCTACATAGACTACTTACAGTGTATGGTCTTGGCTTTTTGTTTTACAAATTTTGTTTTCAAAATATTTCTATATTCCTAGCTTACTTTGCGATGGAATATTTATGTTATGTCTCAATGACTCCCTTTTCTTTTTGAAGCCAATTATTGTATCCCAAAAAGAAAAAAAGAGAGGGGGGGGGGGGGGGGGGTGGGGGGGGGGCAATGTTAGGTCTCTGAGACTTAAGAACTGGCTTCCTCTAGAGTCTACTAATATATATAAGGTTGTTAGATCATAACACCTTAAAGGTATGCTATTTTGTGAATCTAGATCATTCTTTCTATTAAATATAGAATTAGAATGTATCTGATTCCTTTGAGTTTCCTGAGTCTTAACCAGAAGTGATGAGATATTATTGGTGTTAGAATTAGGAGAGCTCCTCCCTCCTATTCTGCAAATTCTAGCACATTATCTATAGGTTAATGTATTATGAAGTTAAAATGAAGTTTTTTAAAAGTAAAACATATTTTAACGAGTAATACTTAACCTATAGATAATCAATTATCTCCCTCCGTCCACCCTCGCTTATCTCTCCTAATTGTGTCTATTGTTTTACACATAAAAGAAACTGACACGTGGTCAATTGAGCGGGAAGAGTTACGTCACACAGGTAACTGCCTAAGGGACCTTCTGGTTTAAGACTTTAATTAACGACTGAAAGGTCGTTTTTTCTGTGGAAGGTGTGAAAACAGAATAGAATAGCACATTATCTATAGGTTAAGTATTACTCGTTAAAATATGTTTTACTTTTAAAAAACTTCATTTTTTGAATTAGACTTAAAATTCTATATATATATTTATTCTTGAAAATAAATTAAGAATTATCGGTTACGATCAAATTCGCAATTCATTCACAAAGTGTAGATGATACTTCCATCTATAATTATATAATTTATATCTTTTTTATTCGCTACGAAGAGATTAACTTCTTACATATTCACCTTATTCGGCTGTAAGACAAAGGTGAACTCTATAAAAATATTCTTAGTTCTAAGAAGAAAAATATACACGAAATCTAAAATTTCTACATGCTCCCGATATGTAATCAGCATGTAATCTATGGAGTAAATTGACAAGAAAGTAGTAATAGATCCTTTCTACTTTCTATTAATATTTCATTCATAAGGTATCGGAAATCTACACGAATCAGATAAATAAATTAACAGTTTATTTATTTATCCGCTACCTCTCTAGATTACTACGATTTAAAATTCTAGTTGAGGTACATATTTTCCTTTTGCCTTTCTACATGGAAAATAGTTGATCCGTTAAGCTATTATTCTATTTTATACTATCTTTTGATTGATTATATAAGAGTCTAGGTCAGTCGTGCTCTGTCTAAACTCTGCTATAAAATAATAAATAAGAAGAAAATCTTATATTTAGGCATAGATATAATTCGATACGTTCTTTACTTTGCCTGTTTTATTTTTTCTTCTGGATCATTTAAGACTACAATAGTAATATACCAGATAATTTTGTCTCAGTAAGAATCTATTACGATGAAGATTCTTCATCTTGGAATAATAATTTTATTATGATTATAATTAGAAATTATTTAGGAAGGTTTAAAACTTATAATTACTAGACCCAATTAATCCTTGTATATTATAGGCCTACCTTATCTTTATTGAGGAATAGTTTTGCTTCGACTAGCTATATACCTCTAATATTTTATTTATAACTAGAGTCCATGTCAATCAAAATTTTCTCGCACCTTTGATATTGACAATGGATACATATTTAGTAAAGGCATTAATTATTCAGTACATGACAGATTATTATTGCCTAAATTAGATATTATATACAATACTTTCCTTTTGATATATTTTTATTGACTTTGTAACTATTCAGAAACTGCCAAAGTCAATCATTTCCTTCCTCTAAACTTACTGAAGCTCTAGATTATGTTGATATATATTTTTAATATATGCTTAGAGGTTAATTAACGAGAGTTTACCTCATAATAGCAGATATTATCATATTCATATTAATCAATGTACGGTCTAGACAAAAGGGAAAACATCCTTAATTACGAGCCGGTAAAGAATTAAGATACACTTAATTATCTCTTTACCCCTACTTTATGTTTACATTCGTTAAAGGGATCTTAGTAATTCTCGCTAAGAGTTCAAGTTCAGTTTGCGAATAATGCAAAGATTAATATCTTGATTTCCAGTCCGCATCAAAAATGGTCTATATATATAGATAAATATCTTTTTCGAAACTGGATATTTATTTATTTTTCCACACAATAAGTCATTTCAAGACGTTTCGATGATTTTGAAATGCACTGCTTCAATTTATAATATAGAATATGTTTTTTATAAAGTTCACAACGTTGTAAGTGCTGCATCTACGTTCCTGGTCAGATCTTACTTTTGTGATACGTTTTTGAACATACTGAAAGTTTCTCTGATTATACATTCGGTAAATAAACTTTCGAGTAGCATTTATGCTTTTAAACATTCAGATTATTTGATAATAGTTGGAGATAATATATTATACCGATATTTATATATCTATCTTCATTATTTATCTTCCTCAACTTACTTTTAAGTTAGATTGACCTTCTCGCTACGTTCCAGGTTTAAATCTAGCTAACATTATGGACCAGTCACTTTTTTATTTCCTAAACAATATTTTAACAGTTTTCTCAGTATTCAGAGCATAACGACTTCATGAATACTTGGAAATAATTCAATTCTACACTTGTTAAACTAAGCCTAAAAGAAGCCCTAGTTTTTAGAATGGATATTATCCTTCGATTCAATTCATGGAGATACATAAATCCATTTAGATCCCATTATCTCTATTTCAATCATACAAAATTCTAATGACTAAGTACTCTTTTTCTATGTACGACTACAGAATATCGAGTCACTGTTGCTGCATATTGGTTAAAGATTAAACAAAATTTATCTTAAACCTATATGGCGTTAAATTAATTATTATCTCTTTCATATTTATACATGTTTTTACCCTTCAGTCAGGGATCGTGGTAATAATATTATTTTATTACTATGGTTTACGCATAGATCTCGAGAGTATATATATATATATATATATATATATATATATATATATATATATATGTATGTATATATGTATATATATTTTCTTCCTGAATTCATTTGCGAGTACGTAATTTGATATTTCAGGAATTACCAATTATGCAGACATAGATTTTATTCTATTAATATTCAATTCTAAAAATCTGATTGAATATTTATCTATAAAATTCTGGGCAGTAATTTTATAGCGAGTTATATGTTTAATAATTCCTTGCTAAATAAATAGTTATGCTTAACTTTTTATTTATAGCAGGAATTTGTTCCGTAGTATAATTTTAATTTAGTATTCATATATTTCTTACTATTGTTAAATATGCGTATAGAATAGTAATACTATCTCTTAACTTTTAAATTAAGTGTTTTTTGAGATTAATAATCAGTATTATTGTATAATCTTTCTTCAGAGATTATCACACTATTACTTTTTCTCTGAGTCCTTCTCTTTTTATGAACATTTTGATTCGTCATTACAAAGTGGATTTTTTAACATTTCTTGATTTCCATGATTATTTACTCAGGAGTACTTTTCATGGCAATCTTCTGGTATAGAAAGATTCTATCCAGCTTATTTATTATTGCTTAATCTTATCAATACGGTAAGATTGAGCCAAACTATGACCGTCTTACAGTTAGCTGTGATCAACCTTATTCTTATCTCTCTTATTGTCTGTCAAACTCTAAGTTATGATGTTGACGGTTTCTTCTTTATTATTTTGTCAGGACATCAAACGCTTTTACATGTCTATGACAAAACTAATTATCAATGGTTTAGGTTGTTTTTTCTTCCCAGCAGCTTTATGCAAACTCTGTATTATTTTATTGCTTGACTAAAAATTCGTAATACAATTAGTCTAGCAATAGTTTTTAACCATTATGTTTGTCTATACCTTTTTCTTCTGATGGATAACTGAGTTATAGTTAAGTTAACTCCATCTACTTTTATTATCTCCCCTTCTTTAATTTGATTAAAGGGGAATAATTATACAACATTATGGTTATTTTAAGTCTATGTCTGTTCATTGGAAACTGTCCTGTCGCTCCAATTAACAGAATTTAATTAGTTTATAATTCTAATAGCTTAGACTATTACAATTAGATAGCTTCACATATCTAGAATTTTATCCAAAATATCTACATATGTCAGTTATCTGTAGGAAACTCCACTGAGTAGACTTTTCATTATTTATTCAAGACCCTAGATAGACTACTTACAGTATATGGTCTTGGCCCTTTGTTTTACAAATTTTGTTTTGAAAATATTATTTCTTTATTCCTAGCTTACTTTGCGATGGAATATTTATGTTATGTCTCAATGACTCCTTTTTCTTTTTGAAGCCAGTTGTTGTTTCCCAAAAAGAAAAAAAGTGGGGGGGAGGGGGGGGGGGGGATGGGGGGGCCCAATGTTAGGTCTCTGAGACTTTAGAACTGGCTTCCTCTAGAGTCTACTATTATATATAAGGTTGTTAGATCATAACACCTTAAAGATATGCTATTTTGTGAATCTAGATCATTCTTTCTATTAAATATAGAATTAGAATGTATCTGATTCCTTAGAGTTTTCTGAGTCTTTAACCAGAAGTGGTGAGATATTATTGGTGTTAGAATTAGGAGAACACCTCCCTCCTATTCTGCAAATTCTAGCACATTATCTATAGGTTAATGTATTATGAAGTTAAAATGAAGTTTTTTAAAAGTAAAACATATTTTAACTAGTAATACTTAACCTATAGATAATCAATTATCTCCCTCTGCCCACCCTCGCTTATCTCCTAATTGTGTCTGTTGTTTTACACATAAAAGAAACTGACACGTGATCAATTGAGCGGGAGGAGTTACGTCACACAGGTAACTGCCTAAGGGACCTTCTGGTTTAAGACTTTAATTAACGACTGAAAGGTCGTTTTTTTTTCTGTGGAAGGTGTGAAAACAGAAGAGAATAGCACATTATCTATAGGTTAAGTATTACTCGTTAAAATATGTTTTACTTTTAAAAAACTTCATTTTTCCTATATATCTATATAGAAAACTTTAAAAATCTTCTTGTTAGAAACCAATGGATGGATTTCAGTATAACTTGGCAGGAATGTTTTTTTGGTGACCCTCTACCAAGGTTGTTCAAGCTGTCATGATTCGTCAAAAAACGTGGCCGTTAGGGTGTGGGGCTTATTTTTCCTATATATCTATATAGAAAACTTTAAACATCTTCTTTTAAGAAACCGTTGGACCGAGTTCAGTGTAACTTGGCAGGAATGTTGCTTTGGTGATCTTCTACCAAGATTGTTCAAGCCCTCATGATATGTCAAAAAACATGGCCGCCAGGGGGCGGGGCTATTTTCCGTATCTATATAGAAAACTTTAAAATTCTTCTTGTCAGAAACCACCTGATTGATTTCAATATTACTTGGCAGGAATGTTGCTTTGGTGACCCTCTACCTAGATTGTTCAAGCAATCATGATTCGTCAAAAAACATGGCTGCTATGGGGTGGGGCTTATTTTCCCTATATATATATAAATAGAAAACTTTAAAAATCTTCTTGTCAGAAACCACTGAACCGATTTCAATATAACTTGGCAGGAATGTTCCTTTGGTGACCCTCTACCAAGTTTCTTCACGCTGTCATGATTCGTCAAAAAACATGGCCGTTAGGGGGTTGCGCTCATTTTCCCTATGTAGCTATGTAAAACACTTTAAAAATCTTTTTGTCAAAAACCACTGGACCAATTTCAATATAACTTGGCAGAAATGTTCCTTTAGTGACTCTCTTTCAAGATTCAGTTCAAGCTGTCATGATGCGTTTAAAAAACGTAGCCGCTGGGGGACAGGGCTAAAAAAATATACAAAAATCTTAGAGCAGTGAACTTGGCTGAAACTTATTGTCAACAGTAAGTATGCAAATCTGTTTGCTCAGGTGAGCGATATAGGACCATCATGGTCCTCTTGTTTGAACTTCTTCTCCTGAATGGAAATACCAATTGACTTGAAACATAGTAGAAAGTATCAAGGCGACTTGTAGATCAAAAATGTCTAAAGTCGTTCCAAATGAAAATCCAAGATGACCTCCTTAACAGTTATCTTAAAAGTCTATTTCGAACTTCTTCTCCTTAACTGAAATGCCAGTTGATTCCAGACTTGCTAGAAAGTATCAGGGCAACTGATAGATCAAAAATAGCTAAAATCATTTCAATCTGAAATCCATGATGGCAACTATGGCCACCGTCTTGAATAGCTATTTTGAACTTTTCCCCTGAACCGAAAGCCAATTGACTTGAAACTTGGTAGGAAGTATCAGGGTGACTTGTAGATCAAAAATAGATAAAAATGTTCCAATCAGAAATCCAAGAATGCCGTCACCAAGGTCATCTTGAAAACTATTTTGAACTATATTTCTCCCAAACCAAAAGACCAATTGTTTCCAAACTTGGTAGGAAGTATTGTGGCGACGTGTAGATAAAATGTCTATTAAAACTTGTTCTGATCAGAAATCCAAGATGGCCACTTCCGTCCCCATCTTGAATGTATATTTTGAAGTCTTCTCCTGAACGTAATGGCCAAATGACTCAAAACTTAGTAGGAAGTATCGGGGTAAGTTGTAGATAAAAAATATCTTAATGGTTCCAGTAGGAAATCCAAGATAGTTACCACGGACGCTATCTTGAAAATATATCTTGTAATTCTTCTTAACAGAAAGGCCAATTGATTTTAAGTCCGAAGGTGACTGTTAGATTAAAATAGCTAAAATAGTACAGATTGGAAGGCCATCTTGAAAATCTATTTTGAACTTCTTCTCCTGAACCAAAATGTCAGTTGACTCGAAACTTGGTAGGAAGTATTTGGGCGACTTATACATCAAAAATCATAGTTTCTGAAAACGTTTTTTTTCCAGGAGGAAGAATTGAATTCACTTTAAATTTCTTGGCTGGCTGCATCCTTGAGTACCTTTTTAAAACATAAAGTTCCAAAATCCTGTCTTTACAGGGGGCAGGCTTAGAACTCTAAGCATTTAACCAGTACTTTGTGCCCATACTTTTGCCAGTAACAGGCAAAGTTCTGCCCTTCTTGAGTCAGCTGAAGGCAAATGACTAGAAATTACTTCAATCTGAAATAGTTTCTATCACATATTGATGTTGGCTGCCATGGCCGCAATCTTGAAAATCAGTTTTGAACTTCTACTCTGAAACCAAAGTCCAACTGACTGGAAACTTCGTAGAAGGGATTATGGTGATTTGATAGCTGGAGACATTATAATACCTAACAATTGTGTGAAGATATATCAAAATCCATTGATAAATGCGGGGGCTGGAGCAATGAAAAATCATTTTTTAGCTTACCTGAGCATGAAATGCTCATGGTGAGCTATTGTAGTCAGTCAAATTCCGTTGTGCGTTGTCCGTCGTTCGTCATGCGGCGTCAACAATTGCTTTAAAAGCCTACTCCTCCTACACCCCTAGGCCAATTGACTCAATACTTGGTCGGAAGCATCGAATTGACTTGTAGAACAAAAATAGCTAAAATCGTTCCGATTGGAAATCCAAGATAGCCGCCATGGCCGCCATCTTGAAAATCTATTTTTCGCTTCTTCTCCTGAACCGAAAGGCCAATTGACTCCAAACTTGGTAGGAAGCATCAAGGTGACTTGTAGATAAAAAATAGCTAAAATCATGCCGATCGGAAATCCAAGATGGCCACCATCTTGAAAATCTATTTTTCCCTTCTTCTCCTAAACCCAAAAGCCAGTTGACTCCAAAGTGGTCTTCCATATTTGAAGTTTTAAGATTGGCAGAGTCATGGGTGAAGGTATTTTTCCTTCCCCTACCTTTACATATTTTACGTCAAAAGCTGAGCTTTGTTGTCAGACTCTAACCAGGGAAAGAGTGTTAGCCATTTTTGCTGGAAGCTATGCTTAACTTGCTTCTTCGTTTCATTGGAGTCGGGTGGGATACTGTTTTCTGGTTCACTGGTTGTTTTCTGATTATCTTGCGGCTCTGACTCATCGTTTGCCGACTCGGACGGGACAGACTCGGACTGTTGTGTGTAGAATGTGAGTTTTTCTTTGTTTAAGTGGGGGCATTTTTCATGGATCATCGCCGCACTTTGATTTTTTTTCTTCGCGATCGCACGCCCGCATTAAACTTTAAAGGGAAACAGAAAGTAGAATCGAAGGGAAGCTACTCGATATGAGATTTCTTCAGCCAGTTAGAAAGTTTTTAATAATACTAGGATGACTGGTTGCGAAAGATATTCAGTTTTTTTTGTTAGCAAAATTCTGATAACCCATCTGGCAGTTGTCACATGCGCAAGTAATCTGACCAATCAGAGACCGTTTTACTGACTGCCTACTTTTTTTATACATCACAAAGAAAGAAAGATAGACGGAAAACTGCGATTGCCAAAAATGATGATCATTCATTCTGTCCTTCCAGGCAAGCGAAGTTTCGGACATCCAGATTTTTTTTCGGACTATGTCTGATGTCCAAAGCCAAAATGAATCACTGTAGTAGGTAGCAATGTTTAGTGGTCCCCTACATAAATTCTGCCAATCAAGCCCCTGGGGTGGACAGGCCACGCCCCTGGGGGGTCATTAGCTCCCATAGACTTATAATGGAAAAAACTAAAAATCTTCTTCTCTGAAACCTTAAGGCCCACAGCTTATATGTTTAGTGTATAGCAATATTTAGTGGTCCCCTACATAAATCCTGCCAATCAAACCCCTGGGGTCGAAACTGGCCACGCCCCAGGGGACATATGCTTATATAGAGCTATATAGCTAAAGAACCTTCAAAAATCTTCTTCTCTGAAACCATGAGGCCGAGAGCTAATAGATTAAGTATGAAGCAATGTTAAGTGGTCTCCTACATAAATCCTGCCAACCATGCCCCTGGGGTCCAAATTGGCCACAACCGGCGGGTCATTAGCTCCCATAGACTTATAATGGGAAAAGCTTCTTCTCTGAAACCATGAGGCCCAGAGCTTATGTATTTAGTATGTAGCAATGTGTAGTGATCCACTACATAAATCCTGCCAATCAAGCCCCTGGGGTCCAAACTGGCCACGCCCCAGGGGTCATTAGCTCCCATAGACTTTCAATGGGAAAAACTTAAAAAATCTTCTTCTCTGAAACCATTAGGCCCACAGCTTATATATTGAGTATGTAGCAATGTGCAGTGGTCCCCTACATAAATCCTGCCAATCAAGCCCCTTGGCTTCAAACTGGCCACACCCCAGGGGGTCAATGTATATATAGAGCTATATAGCTAATAACCTTCAAAAATATTCTTCTCTGAAACAATGAGCAGAGAGCTAACAGATTAAGTATATAGCAGTGTTTAGTGGTCACCTACATAAATCCTGCCAATCAAGCCCCTTGGGTCCAAACCGGCCATGAAAGGCCAGTTGACTCCAAACTTGCTAGGAAGCATCAGGGTGACTTGTAGATCAAAAATAGCTAAAATCGTGCTGATCGGAAATTCAAGATAGCTGCCATGGTGGCCATCTTGAAAATCAATTTTTCGCTTCTTCTTCTGAACTGAAAGGCCATTTGACTCAAAACTTGGCAGGAAGCATTGGGATGACTTGTAGATCTAAAATAGCCAAAATCGTCTCGATCCAAAATCCAAGATGGCTGCCTTGGTGGCCATCTTGAAAATCTATTTTTCGCTTCTTCTCCTAAAATGAAAAAGCCAATTGACTTTAAACTTGGTAGGAAGCATCGGGTTGACTTATAGGTCAAAAATAGCTAAAATCTTTCTAATTGGAAATCCAAGATGCCTGCCATGGCAGCCATCTTGAAAATCTATTATTCCCTTCTTCTCCTGAATCGAAAGGCTTATTGACTTTAAACTTGGTAGGAAGCATCTTGTAGATCAAAAATAGTCCCTATTGGAAATCCAAGGTGGCCGCTATCTTTTTTATATATACTTATATAGGGAAAACCTTTAAAAATCTTTTTGTCTGAAACCAGAAGGCCCTGGCCTTTGATATTTGGTTACATAGCTTCATCTAGTTCACATGTCTATTCAACAATAAGGCTCCATGCAATCATGCTTCTGTCCAACACCCCCAGCCTGTCATCCGAAAACATTCATTTTCAACAAATTTTAAACAAACATAGTCCTATGAAGAGAAATCATAGTCTTTTAGAATATACTAGAGACAATGACACTCAGGTGAGCGAATTAGGGCCCTCTGGGCCCTCTTGTTCCTGCTTGGAATAAGTTTAACCCAGATATACATCTCTGTCGCTCTGATGCCCTTTTCCATACATCTGGGGTAATTCTGTCTGTGCGGTGGTCCAAAACCATACAGTTCAGGCAGAAAACCTTACAGGTCCCTCTTCCTCGCATTAAAAATTCACCCTTTTGCCCATCAGCAGCTTTAATGCTATGCCTGAGTAGCCACCCCTCCAGTAATAGCCCATCCCCCCTATTTAGTTATTCAGCACCAGGAGGCACCATCCCCCTAACCCACACTGCTTTTGTATCCTATTTAAAGAAATGCCTTCTCAAAATAGGTCTGAATCCTTCTCAATTTTCCGGCCATTCCTTTCGATGTGGGGGTGCTTCCTTTGCGTAGCAATGTGGTATTCCAGCTGACTGGATTAAGCTTCAAGGGGACTGGGCTAGCAATGCCTATGAGAGATACTTAGACCCCTCTTTATCTCTTCATAAACAAGTGGCCTCAAAAATGGGTAGGGCTTTTCAAGGAGTGCTGAACAGAAATCAGTAATGTAACATATGTTGGTACAGACCTCCTGTGCTTCTTATGATCATATCAATAGTTGAGACTCTGTGTAAGGTTGGTATTATCCCTTATTTTGTACAGGTATTAACTTAGATGTATTGTTAAATTGTGTCTTCATTCCTATTTAACTACTCCTACCTGGGTTTGGGTCTTTGGAGATCAGTTTCTAGAATATTAACAGACTGGTAGTTATGATTCAATACTCTTATTTGTTGCATGACTGGCAGTTATGATTCAATACTCTTATTTGTTGCATGCATTTCCTCATGTTCACTACTGAACTGTGTCATGCTTACTCGCCTCACTGCTTGCTTATTAAATGGTCTACAGATACCCAAACCCAATGTTTCTGTTTATTTCTTATTTTAGCTAGAGTAAACTCTCACACCTCTATATCGGAGGAAATTAATGTTTAGATTAATGATTTAATCTGTTATTAATTACATGGGATGGCGCTGCCCATGCCTTGGGTTTTCGGCCCCTTTGAGGGCCCCACATGATCTGATTGTGCTCTGACCATCAGGAGGTTCCATTACTTTGAAGGGCTGGCAGCCCTTTGTTGTTTTCTCAGAAGAGTCTTTGTTAACCAGTCAGATTACGAGGGGCTTTCAAATTAAGCCAATCAGCCTTTCAGAAGCAGGGCTTATCAGCGTCACTTTCTAGTCAGGCGCGCTGCTGCAAACATCATCGGATATATGGTATTTTTGCGATACAAATTCTGCTTACCCACCCTGACCCATATTTGCTTGCTTTGTTCTTTTATTTATATATATATAGATATTTTTATGCCCCGCCACCAAAAAAGTGGCGGGGTATTAGGTTATACCCTCTGAAATTTTGAGTGTCTGTCCGTTCGTCCGTCCGTCCGTCAGCGCCCGCAACTCCTCCTACAGTTTTAGGCCAATCCTTTTCAAACTTTACAGGCGCTTTTAGGATGGTCTGAAGATATGCATATTGTTTTTTCAGAATCCTGAAATTATTTTTTATCACATTTTTTTTCATTTTTAACTTAGAGTTTTTTCGAGCCCTAATACTACAGAAATGTATAGGGAGTATGTACCTTCTGCCCGCAACTCCTCCTACAGTTTTAGGCCAATCCTTTTCAAACTTTACAGGCGCTTTAAGGATGGTCTGAAGATACGCATATTGTTTTTTCAGAATCCTGAAATTATTTTTTATTACATTTTTAGCTCACCTGAGCTATGCTCAGGATGAGCTATTGTGATCACTTTTCGTCCGTCGTCCGTCCGTCCGTCCGTCCGTGCATCTGTCCGTTAACATTTTCAAACGACTTCTCCTCTGAAGCCCCTGAGCCAATTTTGCTCAAATTTCATATGGAGCCTCCTTAGGTTGGGGGAATGAAAATTTGCTAAAATGGTCGCGGTCCATTGACCAAGATGGCCGCCATGCCCATATATGGTAAAAACCTTTAAAAATCTTCTTCTCCAGAACCGAGGATGCCTTGGGGCTAAATCTTTGCATAAGTCATTGGGGACAGGAGGTCTACCAAAATTGCTAAAATAAATGTTGTATATTGACATTTGACCTTTTTACGGCAAGGTCAAGTTTGCTTCCCTATGCATTTGTATGGGAAAAACCTTTAAAAATCTTATTCTCCAAAACCGAGGATGCCTTGTGGCTGAATCTTTACGTATATCATCGGAAACTGGAGGTCTCCCAAAGTTGCTAAAATAATGGTCGTACAATGACATTTGACCTTTTTACCGTGAGGTCAATTTTGCTTCCTTATGCATTTGTATGGGAAAAATATTCAGAATTTCAAACGACTTCTCCTCTGGAGCCTCTGGGCCAATTTTGCACAAATTTCATATGGATCCTCCTTAGGTTGGGGGAATGAAACATAGCTAAAATAGTCGCAGTTCATTGACCAAGATGGCTGCCATGCCCATATATGGTAAAAACCTTTAGAAATCTTCTCCTCCAGAACCGAGGACGCCTTGGGGCTGAATCTTTGCTTAAATCATCGGGGACAGGGGTCTACCAAAGTTGCTAAAATAATGGTCATACAAGTTTGCTTCCCTATGCATTTGTATGGGAAAAAACATTTAAAAATCTTAATTCTCCAAAACCGAGGATGCCTTATGGCTGAATCTTTGCATATATTATTGGGAACATCTGCATGTCTGCAGTGGCTGTGTCACTCAGGTGAGCGAACTGTGGCCCGTGGGCCTCTTGTTTTCATTTTTAACTTGGACTTTTTTCGAGCCCTAATACTACAGAAATGTATAGGGAGTATGTACCTTCTGCCCGCAACTCCTGCTACAGTTTTAGGCCAATCCTTTTGAAACTTTACAGACGCTTTTAGGATGGTCTGAAGATATGCATATTGTTTTTTCAGAATCCTGAAATTATTTTTTATCACATTTTTTTTCATTTTTAACTTAGACTTTTTTCGAGCCCTAATACTACAGGAATGTATAGGGAGTATGTACCTTCTGCCCGCAACTCCTCCTACAGTTTTAGGCTAATCCTTTTGAAACTTTACAGGCGCTTTTAGGAGGGTCTGAAGATATGCATATTGTTTTTTCAGAATCCTGAAATTATTTTTTATTACATTTTTTGCATTTTTAACTTAGACTTTTTTCGAGCCCTAATACTACAGAAATGTATAGGGAGTATGTACCTTGTATGCGCAACTCCTCCTACATTTTCAGGCCGATCCTTTTGAAACTTTACACACGCTTTTAGGATGGTCTGAAGATATGCATATTGTTTTCTTCAAAATCCTGAAATTATTTTTTATCACTTTTTATTGCATTTTTAACTTAGACTTTTTGGTGTTTTTTTTTTTTTTTTTTTTTTTTGAGTTATGAAATAATTGTTTATTGCTTCTCTTCATGTTTAACTTAGATTGTTTTCAGCCCTTACTACAGAAGTGCATAGGGAATATGTCCCTGTGTGGCGGGGCATGGTGCATGGCTTGCAGTTTTATTTTTTATATATACATGTAGGTTAATTTTGTTTTATTATAGTAGTTTAGTACTTAGATTTAGTTGAGTTATTCACATGGACCATTTGAGCAGAATTTCGTGTTCCTGTTACTGTGTGCAAAATTGTGTATTTCAAATTTGAGTCAGTATGTGTGCAACTAGATACTGTATCAAGCCAGGACATTATTCTTTCATTATGGATTAAATATAGATGCCCAACAATCAGAGACATGACAGTGATACTTGGGGTTAAAACAACTGGGCTGTTAGTATTGTGATAGAGACGCAATGTGGTGTTACAGTCATTCATTCTTTTCATTTAATTTATTGTGTGGACACTTGTGATGAGTAACATTATGTAGATCAGTTTCTAGAATATTAACAGACTGGCAGTTATGATTCAATACTCTTATTTGTTGCATGCATTTCCTCATGTTCACTACTGAACTGCATTATGCTTACTCACCTTACTGCTTGCTTATTAAATGGTCTACAGATACCCAAACCCAGTGTTTCTGTTTATTTCTTATTTTAGCTAGAGTAAACTCTCACACCTCTATATCGAAGGTAATTAATACATTAATTTTAATGGGTAAATCGTCCAAAATGGCACCAAATATTCGGAGCGATTGTCGCCAGAATGAAACAAATTCCAGGAACTGTAGCTTTATTTTGACGTAAATTTTGGTGCTGGGTTGTAGGGAATTTAATTCTGCGCAGTATAGCATTATCCGAATTTTAAAATAACTTCCTCCTAGACGACAAAAGCCCCAGATTGTCGACAACCCACCTGAAACAGCCACCTTTTTGGCTCGCGCTACTCATGTCCGGATATTCACGTCACTTATTTCTTTGCATAACAACTGGCCATGAGTGACGAGATAAATGTAAAATAGCCACAGTGACCTTGACCTTGAGCCCAGGACCCTGAAAGTCGAACTTGCTCGAAATATTATCATATCCAACATTTGTGTGACATTGTATTAAAATCCATCAATAAATGTAGGGGCTAGGATGATGATAAAAGGTGAACATACGTACGTACATATGTACGTTACGTATGTACTTTTGTATGGGACAAACCTTATATCCCCTTTGATGTGCAAGGGGATAAAAGGCAAGGATTAATAGGGCTGAAAGTAGGCAGCCCTGTTTAATTCCTTCAATACAAGGTCCACATCAATCATTCCTCATACAAGATCCCAGCTAGCATACCTTATGTAAGACAAAAATGGTGGGATTGATATAAATCCATGTCTCTGAGATTACACCCGACTAAATTTTAGTTTTGAAGCAAGTTCCAGCATTTCAAGTACCCTTACAACTGTACAATGATGCAAACTTGCCAATGATGGACGTTTTATTATGTCCATATGTCGAAATACAATCTTGCAGTCCCTTCAGTACTTTGATACGTATAAGTTCAATAGTATTAAATATGCCGAAAAAGTCTTTTTGCGGTATCATCCATAGTCGGAACTGGTTGTCTGTGGCCATTATAAGGTGTATAATTATCTTCTTAATAAAATGAGAAGAATTTGTTTCCGTTTCCAAATATGGACATGTATGGAATCAGGCCATGAGCTGCACGAGGGTGTTACAGTTTGCCATAGACTCAGTGTAAAACGTGATCGATAGGGCAGGTATGTCACCGCAAAATTAACATAAAAACACCTTTCCAATCAAGAAAGAAATCAAGGGGATTAAACTAGAGACATTAAGGTGTCGTTTTGCAATATTTATGTCCCCCCACCCCCCCCCCACCTACCAAAGGGGGGGGCGGACATATTGTTTTTGGGTCGGATTCAGTGTCGGCGTAAAACTTGCCCGCTCTGTAACTTGAATACCCTTTGGAATATTTTGATGATACTTGGTAGAAATGTAGAACGACTAGACGATGTGTCGCGTCCACGAGAATGACAACTCTGCCTTTCTTACTTTTGGAGTTATCACCCTTTCTTTTATTTGAAAAAGATTTTGTGTCTGCTCTGTAACTCGAATACCCTTTGGAATATTTCGATGGTACTTGGCAGAAATGTAGAACAGGACCAGACGACGTGTTGCGTACAAGAATGACAACTCTTCCTTTCTTACTTAATGGGTTATCTCCCTTTGTTATATTTGACAGTGATAATCCATTGATTTCGTGTCCGCTCTGTAAAAGACCCTTTAGAATATTTTTATGATACTTGACAGAGCAGGTTATGAAATCCTGGAGAGGTTTGTGGATGGCCTCATCAGACAGTTGGTGTCAATCAATGATTCCCAGTTTGGCTTCGTCCCAGGCAGAGGCACTACAGACGCAATCTTTGTTGTCAGGCAGCTGCAAGAGAAGTATCTAGCTGCCAACAAAAGACTCTACATGGCTTCGGAAGGTCATCTGGTGGGCGCTGAGAAAACTTGGTGTGGAGGAGTGGATTGTGCGACTGGTGCAGGGGATGTATGCAAATGCGCGGAGCCGTGTCCGTGTTAGTGAGGGGTACAGTGAAGAGTTTGAAGTGAAGGTTGGTGTTCACCAAGGATCAGTACTCAGCCCACTGCTCTTCATCATTGTGCTTGAAGCCTTATCACGAGAGTTCCGCTCTGGGGTTCGTCTGGGAAGACCTCTATGCTGATGACCTTGTTATCATCACTGAATCACTTGAGGATTGTGTCAGGAGGCTCTTGACATGGAAAGAAGCAATGGAGAAGAAAGGACTGAGAGTAAATGCAGGAAAGACAAAGATTATGATCTGCGGTACGGGACTGGACCTCCTGCAGAGTTCAGGCGAGTTTCCATGCGCCGTCTGTCGCACTGGAGTGGGCAGCAACAGCATCTTCTGCAAGCACTGGGTGCACAAGAAATGCAGTGGGCTCAAGCGCTTGAAAAAAGACCCTGATACAGATGTACACGGTGCCAGGGAACTGCATGCTCCTTGGATGGCTGGCCACAGAAGGAAGTCCAGGTCAGACCTGACAAGCTTGAGGTGGTAGCTTCCTTTTGCTACTTAGGAGACATGCTCTCAGCAGCAGGTCACTGTGAACTTTCAACCACAACACGTGTGAAAACCGCCTGGAAGAAGTTCAAGGATCTGCTACCAGTTCTCTCTTCATGCCATTTCTCTTTCAAAACACGTGGCCGTGTGTACAGCTCTTGTGTGCCGAGCACAATGCTCCATTCCAGCGAGACTTGGCCATTGACAAAGCCAAACCTCCAGCGTCTGCAGCGAAACGACAGGGTAATGATCAGACAGATCTGCAATGTCAGACTCCAAGACATTGTCACCACCAGGTCCAGTGAGCTACTTGTGCGGCTTGGCATTGACGATCTGGACCTCATTCTGAAGGAGAGAAGACTCCGATGGTATGGACATGTGGAATGCTCCAATGGTGCAGTCAAGACAGCCTTTGACATACAGGTTGATGGAAAGCATGGGCCTGGGAGGCCCAAGATGACATGGAAACAGCTGACAGAGAGGGATTGCAGAGAGTGGAAGCTCTCGGCCATCAACTCTCATGATAGACATACCTGGAGATCTGGTGTGAGATCTGCCATGCGTGCAGCAAGCCAGCTATCTGGAAGGGGGCCCACTGGTGTGGATGTTGCCCCTGTACCTGCACGTTAATCAAAAATCTGATTATGATTATGATATGATATGACTCGGTAGAACTGTAGAACAGGACCAGACAACGTGTCACATACAAGAATGACAACTCTGCCTTTCTTACTTTTGGCGTTATCTCCCTTTGTTATGTCTGACAGTGTTTATCTATTGATTTCGTGTCCGCTCTGCATTACGAAAACATGCCTATTCAAATATACTGTAAATTTTACCACCAAACAATGGAAATTTTCAGAAAAAAAAATCTGAAATTTTTCATATTTCTGCTCAAAAATATAGATTGTGGGTACTCGTTAGAACCCCCTCAACGAGAACTGTCTCGATGAGGCGGTTCTAATGAGTACCGCAATCTCTATATTTGAGCAGAGATAAGAAGAATAATGTATACCCCTGTAAACCCCAGTTTTACTATATAAAATTGGGGTTTAAGGGGGTTAAAATTAGATAGGCATGTTTTCGTAATGGTAAGTCAAAGACCCTTTGGAATATTTTTATGATACTTGGTAGAAATGTGGAACAGGACCAGACGACGTGTCGCGTACAAGAATGACAACTCTGCCTTTCTTACTTTTGGGGTTATCTCCCTTTGTTATATTTGACAGTGATAATCCATTGATTTCATGTCCGCTCTGTAAGAGAGACCCTATGGAATATTTTTATGATACTTGGTTCAAATGTAGAACAGGACCAGACGAGGTGTGGCATACAAGAATGACAACTCTGCCTTTCTTACTTTTGGTGTTATCTCCCTTTGTTATATTTGACAGAGCTTATCCATTGATATTGTGTCCGCTCTGTAAGTCAAAGACCCTTTGGAATATTTTTATGATACTTGGTAGAAATGTAGAACAGTTATCTCCCTTTGTTTTGATTGAAATAGATTTCTCGTCTGCTCTGTAACTGGAATACCCTTTAGAATACTTTGATGGTACTTGGAAGAAATGTAGAACAGGACCAGATGATGTGTCGCGTACAAGAATGACAACTCTGCCTTTCTTACTTTTGGCGTTATCTCC
The DNA here is from genome assembly GCA_964016985.1 of Anodontia alba. Lineage (NCBI taxonomy): Eukaryota > Metazoa > Mollusca > Bivalvia > Lucinida > Lucinidae > Anodontia > Anodontia alba. The sequence goes on from OZ024825.1 coordinate 61,530,126, forward strand.
CTTTGTTATATTTGACAGTGATAATCCATTGATTTCGTGTCCACTCTGTAAGTCAAAGACCCTTCGGAATATTTTTATGATACTTTGTAGAAATGTAGAACTGGACCAGACGACGTGTCGCGTACAAGAATGACAACTCTGCCTTTCTTACTTTTGGGGTTATCTCCCTTTGTTATATTTGACAGTGATAATCCATTGATTTCATGTCCGCTCTGTAAGAGAGACCCTATGGAATATTTTTATGATACTTGGTTGAAATGTAGAACAGGACCAGACGAGGTGTGGCATACAAGAATGACAACTCTGCCTTTCTTACTTTTGGGGTTATCTCCCTTTGTTATATTTGACAGTGATAATCCATTGATTTCGTGTCCGCTCTGTAAGTCAAAGACCTTTTGGGATATTTTTATGATACTTGGTAGAAATGTAGAAAAGGACCAGACAAGTGTAATGTACAAAATGACAACTCTGCCTTTCTTACTTTTGGCGTTATCTCTCTTTCTTATGTCTGACAGTGATTATCCATTGATTTTGTGTCCGCTCTGTAAGTCAAAAACCCTTTGGAATATTTTTATGATACTTGGTAGAAATGTAGAACAGGACCAGACGACGTGTCACATACAAAAATGACAACTCTGGCTTTCTTACTTTTGGAGTTGTCTCCCTTTGTTGTGTTTGAAATAGATTTCTCATCTGCTCTGTAACTGGAATTCCCTTCAGAATATTTTGATGGTACCTTCTAGAACTGTTGAATAGGACAAGATGACATATTCCTTACAAGAATGATAACTCTGCCTTCCTTACTTTTGCTGTTCATTTGTTATATTTGACACTGATTATGCATTGATTTAGTGTCTGCTATGTAAGTCGAACACTCTTTGGAATATTTTGATGATACTTGGTAGGAATGAAGAACAGGACCAGATGACATGTCACATACAAGAATGACAACTTCGGCTTTTTATATGCCCGTTTGAAAAACAGGACGTATTATGTTACGGGGTATGGCGTCCGTCCGTAAACTTTTTCGTTTCCGGCTAACTCCTCCTACAGTTTACATCCGATCAAGCTGAAACTTTGTATATAGTTAGATCATGATGTGGTGCAGTGCATATTGTTTTGGGGTTATAGTCCACCAAATGTTATGCCCCTTTGTAAATTTCTGTAAACTTTTCATTTCCGGTTAACTCCTCCTACATTTTACATCCGATCAAGCTGAAACTCTATTTATAGTTAGACCATGATGTGGAGCAGGGCATATTGTTTCGAGATTACAGTCCACCAAATATTAGCAGAGTTATGCCCCTTTGAAAATTTCCGTAAACTTTTCGTTTCTGGCTAACTTCTACAGTTTACATCAAATCAAGCTGAAACTTCATTTATAGTTAGACCATGATGTGGAGCAGTGCCGCCATCTTGAAAATCTATTTTTCGCTTCTTCTCCTGAACCGAAAGGCCAACTTGCTAGGAGGCATCAGGGTTACTTGTAGATCAAAAATAGCTAAAATCGTGCCGATCGGAAATCCAAGATGGCCCCCATGGCCGCCATCTTGAAAATCTATTTTTTGCTTCTTCTCCTGAACTGAAAGGCCAATTGACTCCAAACTTGCTCGGAAGCATCAGGGTGACTTGTAGATCAAAATTAGCTAAAATCATGCCGATCGGAAATCCAAGATGGCCGCCATCTTGAAAATCTATTTTTCGCTTCTTCTCCTGAACCGAAAGGCCAATTGACTTCAAACTTGCTAGGAAGCATCAGGGTGACTTGTAGATCAAAAATAGCTAAAATCGTACTGGTCGGAAATCCAAGATGGCCGCCATCTTGAAAATCTATTTTTCGCTTCTTCTCCTGAATTGAAAGGCCAATTCTCCAAACTTGCTCGGAAGCACCAGGGTGACATGTAGATAAAAAATAACTAAAATTGTGCTGATCGGAAATCCAAGATGGCCGCCATGGCCGCCATCTTGAAAATCTATTTTTCGCTTCTTCTCCTGAACTGAAAGGGCAATTGACTCCAAACTTGCTCGGAAGCATCAGGGTGACTTGTAGATAAAAAATAGCTAAAATCGTGCCGATCGGAAATCTAAGATGGCCGCCATGGCCGCCATCTTGAAAATCTATTTTTCGCTTCTTCTCCTGAACTGAAAGGCCAATTGACCCCAAACTTGCTAGGAAGCATCAGCGTGACTTGTAGATCAAAAATAGCTAAAATCGTGCCGATCAGAAATCGAAGATGGCCGCCATGGCTGCCATCTTGAAAGTCTATTTTTCGCTTCTTCTCCTGAACCGAAAGGCCAATTGACTCCAAACTTGCTAGGAAGCATCGGGGTGACTTGTAGATCAAAAATAGTTAAAATTGTGCTGATCGGAAATCCAAGATGGCCGCCATGGCAGCCATCTTGAAAATCTATTTTTTGCTTCTTCTCCTAAACCCAAAAGCCATTTGACTCCAAACATGGTAGGAAGCATTGGGGTGACTTATAGATCAAAAATAGCTAAAATCATTCCAATCGGAATCCAAGATGGCCGCCATGACAGCCATCTTGTAAATCTATTTTTTGCTGCTTCTCCTGAACCGAAAGGCCAATTGACTCCAAAGTTGCTAGGAAGCATCTGGGTTACTTGTTTAAGCAAT